>CM069165.1:6977971-7482598 GCA_035221665.1 Okamejei kenojei
CGAGACTGATTCCTGGGATGGCACGACTTCCATATGAAGAAAGACTGGATAGACTTGGCTTGTACTCGCTGGAATTTAGAAGATTGAGGGGTGATCTCCTAGAGACTTACAAAATGCTTAAGGGGTTGGACAGGCTAGATGCAGGAAGATTGTTCCCGATGTTGGGGAAGTCCAGGACAAGGGATCACAGTTTAAGGATAAGGGGAAATCTTTTAGGACCGAGATGAGAAAATCGTTTTTCACACAGGTGGTGAATCTGTGGAATTCTCTGCCACAGAGGTTGAGTTGAGGCCAGTTCGTTGGCCATATTTAAGAGGGAGTTGGATGTGGCCCTTGTGGCTGAAGGGATCAGGGGGTATGGAGAGAAGGCAGGTACAGGATACTGAGTTGGATGATCAGCCATGATCATATTGAATGGCGGTTTCAGGCTCGAATAGGGCCGAATGGCCTGCTCCTGCACCTAATTTCTATGTTTCTATGTTTCTAATTGGTTTGGGGTTGGTGTAGGTCTTGTGATCTATGTCTAGCTGACCATTTAACATTTTGTAAAAACAGGTCAACGGTGAGCTTCATGTCTGTCTTGGAGAGGGTTCCCCCCCAGAGAATTCAGAGTAGTTTGGTGGTGACACCCGCTTCTCTTAGTAGGTGTTAGTAACAAATGAGCGGCTGTCTTTGGACACATTCGATGGATGAAATGTTTTTATCTGTGTATGGGTCCAAGCTGCAACTGCGTAGGCCAGATGAGGTTCTAAGAGGGTGAAATACAGCTTCTCCTTGACAGGAAGCTGAGGGCAATCGATGGAAGTTGCGCCTCAGGAGTTTAGGACACCTGTTGCTTTCACTGTTGCATGATGAGTCTGACCGTTCAAACAAGAGGTCCACACACCGTTCAGCCATTCACACAAGTTATGTTTCCCACATTCACAACCACTCTCTACACATTAATAAAACATTTATTTTTACAGAGGTTAATTAACTTACAAAACTGTGTGTCTTTGGAATGTGGGGAGAACTTAAAAAAACTTTTTTAAATTGGCAGAAAAAGTAGAGAGCCTTTTTCTGATTGAATAAACGGAGCATTTAAATTTAAGCAGCCGTATGCTTGGCTGAGGGAAGAGATACAACAGCCAATAAAAGTAAGACAGTCAGCGGAGCGGATGTGTTGGGAGAAAAGGCCATGTTGAGGCCAAGTGCAAATTGGGGCTTGGGCTCAATAGGCTTCACTGGGAAGGGATGGGAAAAGGAGTCGATGAGTCAGCAAGCGAGTCAGTTTCAGCCCGGAGGCAGAGAAGCATCAGTGGGAAAGTTTATAAAAGGAGCAGTTGGGAATAATATCTAATGATGCACGATTACATTATGTGGTACAGATGCTCTCATGTGGGAGATAGTGGACCCCATTGTGGCTCCTGGTGGTCACATCTGCTGCAAGTACTGGTCGCTCGTAGAACTCAGACTAAAGATTGATTACCTCGAATTTGACCCTTCAAAGATGCGGCACATCAGGGATGGGGAGAATTCAGAGTCAAAAGTCAAGAGGTTTTTATTGTCATATGTCTTAAACAGAACAATGAAATTCTTACTTGGAAGTACAACAGAATAAGTAGTGTTCACTTATTTACTTTACACACACATAAAATAAAAACAAAACAAATAATGGTGCTAAAAGGCAAAAATATCATATTAACCATATTACCATATAACAATTTACAGCACAGAAACAGGCCCTCTCGGCCCTTCCTGTCCGTGCCGACGATTTGTTTTCCCTGGTCCCATCTACCTGCACTCAGACCATACCCTCCTTCCCTTTTCTCGTCCATATATAACCTATCCACTTTACTCTTAAATGTTAAATCGATCCTGCCTCCACCACTTCTGCTGGAAGCTCATTACACACAGCCACCACCTCTGAGTAAAGAAGTATAAGAAGTTCCCCCTCACGTTACCCCGAAAACCTCTGTCCCTTAATTCTCATGTCATTGCCCTCTTGTTGAATCTTCCTCCTACCTCAATGGGAAAATCCCCATGTCAATGTAGTTCTGAGCTTATTTGGTGGTTTAATGGATAGATAGACAATAGGTGCAGGAGTTGGCCAATTCAGCCCTTCGAGCCTGCACCATCATTTCAATGTGATCATGGCTGATTCATCCACAATCAGTTATACACCATTCGATGCCTTCTCCCCAGTACCCTTGGTTCTGCTACCCCTATATTTAACTCTCGCTTGAACGCATCCAGTGAAAATTGGCCTCCACTGCCTTCTGGGCGCAGGAGATTCCACAAATTCACAACTTTCTGTGTAAAAAAGTTTTTCTCATTTCAGTTCTAAATGGCTTACACCTTATTCTGAAACTGTGGGCTCCTGATTCTGGACTCCCACATCAGTAAACATGTTTCCTGCATCTAGCTGGTCCAATCACTTAATAATTTTATATGTTTCTATAAGATTCCCCCTCATCCTCCAAAATCGAGTGAATACAAGCCCCGTCGCTCCATTCTTTCATGAGAGAATGATGTCCCAGCCATCCCCGGGAATTAAACCCCGTGTACCTACGCTGCATTGCCTAAATAGCAAGAATGTCCTTCCTCAATTAGAAGACCAAAACTGCACACAGTACTCCAGGTGTGGTCTCAACAGGGGCCCTGTACAACAGCAGAATTATCTCTTTGTGTCTATACTCAACATTTCTCATTAAGAAGGCCAACATGCCATTAGCTTTCCTCACTGTCTGTTCTATCTGCATGCTTGCTTTCAGTGACTGATGAACTAGGACACTCAGATTTGTTGTACTTTGCTTTTCCTAACCTGATACAATTCAGACATCTGCCTTTCGCATTCTTGCCACCTAATTGGATTACTTCACACTTTTTCACATTATACTGCATCTGTCATGCATCTGCTCACTCACCCAACCTGTCCCATTCACACTGCATCTCACAGCATCTTTTTCACAGTTCACACTGCCCACCCAGTTTTGTGTCATCTGAAAATTTGCTATGTTACTTTTAATTTCTTCATCTAAAATCATTAATGTATATTGTAAATAGCTGCAGTCCCAGTACCGAGCATTGCGGCACCCCACTAGTCACTGCCTGCCATTCTGAATATTTAATAGCCGATGGCTGTAGGAAAGTTGTTCCTGAAGCTGGACATTACAGTTTTTAGAGGCTCCTACATCTTCTTCCCGATGGCAGCAATGAAATTAGTGTGGCGCAGGGGTGGTATCGTTCTCTGATGATGCTAGCTGTGTTTCAGAGGCAGTGTGAATTCTGTAAATCCTTCGATCGTAGGCAGGTCAATACGCTGATGGTCTGGGCAGTGTTCACCACGTGCAGTCTTCTTCGCTGCTGGGAAGCCCCTCTAAACATTCCTATCATTTACCTATACAAATTAGCTTTTACATATTCTTATTGTACCTTCCTCAACTTCTTCCTCTGGTTGTCTCGTTGCATATACCCCCACTCAGTCATAGAATGATGCCCCTCAGTTTTCTATTAAATCTTTCCCCTCTCATGTTACAAACCGTGCCATCTATTTGTTGATTTCCTAATAATGGCAAAAATGTCTTTGTTTTTTTTATTTGCATTCACCCTTTCTATTCCCCGATGATTTTAGATATCTCTATAAAATTCACCCTTCATCCTCAGCACTCCAAACTATAATAAAGTCATAATCTGCCCACCTCTCCCTGTAGTTCAGGCCCTTGAGTCTAGGCAACATTCACTTAATTCTTTCTGTACTCTTTCCAGCCCGTTTAGTGGTATCTTTAAATTCAAAGAGCCAAATATGATAATTTGTGTGTACGAAAGCCTTGTCACTGGGACATGTCCCGATTTCCCACATCTGGGGTGCACGGCCACTCATTGACCTTAGGAAACTGGGGAATTACAACAACTTCTCATTCGTCTCCTCCCCCTTCCTCCAAATCAAAGGCATAGCTATGGGCACTAGCATGGGCCCGAGATTATGCCTGGCTCTTTGGAGGGTTACGTTGAACAATCCCTGTGCCAAGCATACACTGGCCTAATACTAAACTTCTCGGTTACATTAATGGCTGCATCGGTGCACCTCCTGCACCATGCATATCTCATGGACTTCTTTAATTTCACTATCAATTTCAATCTGCACTCAAATGCACTTAGAACATCTCCGACACCTCCCTTCCCTTTCTTGATCTCAACATCTCTATCACAGGTGATAGACTATCGACTGATTTCTATTATAAACTTACTGAGTCCCATTACTATCTGGACACTGCTTCTCACCCTGCTTCCCATAAATATTCTATCCCCTATTCCAATACTTCCATTTACACCATGTCTGCACCCAAGGTGAGGTGTTCCACACCAGGACATCCGAGATGCCCTCATTCTTTTGCCTCTTCCATCATAGATGAGGCTCTCACACGTCGCCTCGATACCTGCAGCTCCACTTTGCTCCCCTCCCCCCAGTTACCCTAGTCTTTACCTTTAACTCCATCAGCTGTCGTGTAAACACATTAATCCTCCATCATTTTCGCCACCTCCAACGGGATCCCACCACTACTCACACCTTCCCATCTCCACTCCTTTCCACCATCCCGCAGAGGACCGTTCCCCTCCGGTTAACTTATCCCTTCCCACTCCTCCCCAGGTACCTTCCCCACCAAATGCAGGAAATGTAACCACCTGTCCCTATATCTCCTCCTTCGACTGTCCAGGGACCCTGATGGGACCCCTCAGGTTAGGCAGAGGTTCACTTGCACCTCCTCCAACTTTCTACTGTATCCGTTGTTTATGGTGTGGACTGTTATTCATCGGCGAGACCAAATAAAACTGATCGTTTCGCTGTACACATTCGCTCAGTCCGCCTGGTCCTACCTGATCTCCCAGTTGCCAAAACACATTAATTCCCCTGAAGAAGGTCTGAAGAAGGGTTTCGGACCGAACGCTGCCTATCTCCTTCGCTCCATAGATGCTGCTGCACCCACTGAGTTTCTCCAGCATTTTTGTGTACCCTTGATTTTCCTGCATCTGCAGTTCCTTCTTTAACACATTTAATTCCCCTTACCATTCCACATGTAACCTTTCTGTCCTGGGGGCACTTCCATTGTCAGAGTGAGGCCCAAATGCAAATTGGAGGAACAGCACCTCTTATTTTGCTTGGGCCAGCTTGCAACTCAGCAGTATGAATATTGATTTTCTTAACTTCAAGTAAACCCTTACAACCCCTCTCTCCGTCCCTCCCCCACCCTAGGTCATTTGTACTAGTTTCAATGTTGTGGTGGTGAGTTTCATTGCCTGTAACTTGTTTTCACTTGGCTCTACAGCGAACAATGGCCTGTCTCTGATATTGTTGTTACTTTTTTTACATATCTTTCATTCAATTTGTTTTATATCTCCCTATATCACAGTGTCTATCTCTTGTTTCCCTTTTCCCTGACTTTCAGTCTGAAGAAGGATCTCGACCCTGAAAACATCACCTATTACCTTTTCTCCAAAGATGCTGGTCTGGAGCCCGCTGAGTTACTCTAACTTATTGTATCTTTCTGGGGAAAAAAGAGAAATGCCATCCTTGCCTTGCCTGTGTGCTGCTTTCCCACCTCCCAGAACTCAGCAAAGCCAGACTTTGATCATCAGCAGCACTGCTCAAAATGGATGCTTCAATGGAGTCTGCCCTCCTTTTATTCTCTGTTCATGCCACAAATTGTCTCTCACCTCCAACTGCCGGTTTTTAAATATTCCCGTCTGGTCAGGCCCTGGGGATTTATCTAATCCACTCTAATGTGTGGATAATTAGTCTTTGGAAATTTGTGTATGGCCCAATACATCACAGCTCATTCCTCAACTTCCATGATTTTATATACAGTAAAAACTGATGAGATATTTTCATTTACAATCTCACATATATCTTTGCCTCCACACATAAATAGCCACACTGATCTTTAAAGGGACCAATTCACGCCCTAGGCACCATTTACTCTCAATATACTAGTGGAAGCTCTTGGAATGTTCTTTACCTGGCCTGCCAGATCCATCTTATCCTCTCTTTACCCTCCAGATTTCCCTCTTAGGTTTACTCCCACACTTCTCAGCGAGCGATTAATTTAATCTCGGCTACCTAAACCTGTAGGTTGCCATCTTTTTTCTTTACCAGAACCAATATTGCTCACCAGCCAGGGTTCCCTAAACTTGCCAACTCTGCCTTTCCTCTGATCAGATCATACTGTCGCTGTACATTTGCTATCCAACTTTTAAAAGCCCATTAGGCAGATGCCCCTTTATCTGTGAAAGGTTTCACCCAATCGACCTCTGCAAGTTCCCCTCTAATGCCTCCAAAATTGACCCTGCCCCATTTCAGGACCTTAACTTGTGGACCTATCCATTCTTTCTCCATAGCTGATGTGCAGAGCAACCTTTTTCAGAGGAGGTAAGTGCCTTAAATGTGCTGCCAGGTTTGATGGATGAGGCAGATACATAATGGCATTTCAGAGGCTTTTGGATAGGCATATGATTATGCAGGGAACGGAGGAATATGTATTATGCACAGGTAGTAAGAGACAGTCTTGGCGTTGTGTTTGGCAGGTCATTGTGGCCGAAGGGACTCTTCTTGTGCTGTACTGTTCTATGTAGACTCCTTATCACAGCTCCCAAAGTGCTCTCCCACTCACACTTTGCCCTATCTTGTTCCCTTAGAGTAGGTTCAGTGTTAACCCCTCTTTAGCAAGGCTCTCTATACATTGATTAAGGAAGATATCCTGATTTCAAGTTACAAATTCCACCCCGTCCAAGTCCTTGGCACTATGGGTGACCCAGTCAACATTGAGAAAGTTAAAAAACTCCCTCTAATATACTGGGGTATAATACACCCTTGCTTCTTCTTGCATATGGAGTGCACGGCCTAAAGTTGTAAGACAACTTGTTCTATTTGATCTTCGTGTTGTGCACGTTGCGTTGATTGCCTTAGTCGAAACAGGGTGGACCACGTGAAGGTTGCAATTTCCCACCCCAATATATACCTTATTATACATAGTGATCTGAGATCTGCCAAAACATCTACTCCTCTAATTCCTGCAGACATTCAACAGTCCCATCAAAGTCATCATCCCCTACTTGGTACTAAGTTGCATACATATAGCCTAACTGGATGATCCTAACAATATCCTCGGTGAACACTGTTGCTATAACCTTTCTTGTCAAAAAGGCAACCTCCAGTTCGCATTTATTTCAAGAGGGCTAAAATATAAAACCAGGAATGTAATGTGAGGCTTTTATAACAAAGATACTAGCTCCTCTAGTATCTTTGGTCCTGGACATTTGTGAGGCAGCTTCCCGCTCAACGGTGATGCGTATCCAAAGGTCAGAGGTGCCCAGTGAGGATCCTGCTTTAGTGATCGCGGTGCAGAGTGTTTAGGAAGGAGGGGGAGGGGGCAGTTTCAACAGGGAGGGTGAGTGGGGGCGGGAAAGGGGAGACGGATGGGGGATGGAGAGAGGGGGTATGGAATGGAGAGAGGGTCGGGGGATGGGAGAGGATGGGGGGGATGGGAGAGGGAAAGAATGGGGAGGGGTGTGGGGGAATGGGGAGAGGGTGGGGAATAGGGAGGGAGTCTGAAACATCAGAGCTGGGAGCAGCCCAGAAGCCCACAAACTGATTGAAGGTCACGTTCATGAAGGCCATCATAGGTCAGACAGCAAGACAGGAGCTGACAGTGATTTATTGATTTCACCATTGTATTTATATTCTGAAAGCTGAGGAACTTCCAAATCTGTGGTTTAATAAACTATTCATACTTCAGATACAATCGCAAACAATTAACAAATATCCGACAATGTGTGAAGGCTTGAACAATTTGTCCAGTTTGTCACTGTTATTCTGCAAGAGGGGCACTGCTGGCTCTCCATCACAATTTCAGGAATCGCAGCAGATCCAGGGATCAATTATCGAGATATTTGGAAAAAAATACAATGTGGTCAGGCCATTGAATGGACTGGAGTAAATTTTCATGCCACATGTTCTTCAGATCGGTCTGAAGGAGTTGTTCTCCTTGTCCAGACCCATCAGTGAGTGGTTTGAACTGGGGCAAGATTTTCAGTGCAAGCACCTGTGAGACCGACGTCCTTCAGCATGGATATTGCTCTGAATAAACTCCGTCCCCAGAAAACCCTAATTGCTATTATTGGTCTCTGAAACTCCCTCCCCCCTGGGCTGTTCCTGTCTGTAATTCCCCAGTTCCCACCATGGACACCCAGCCCGATAAAACGGCAGAGGCATTGCGGTGTGGATCAGCAGCTGAGTGACATGGCAGAGCCACCTCTTGCTGTTACAACAAGTTCGGGTCTGCCTGGGAAACCGGTGGAACCATTGGATTCTAAATTCAAAGCGTAGACATTCAAAGGGGAGGGCAGGAAACATGTCAGGCCCATTGCCAACCTAAGGGTGGTAACAGATATACATTGAGATTTTCACAAAGACACACTCAGTCCAGGTTTGGTTCCCTGCAGAGACTTCAGCTGATTCTCTCCATCTCTACTGAATTCATTCTCCCACAACCCGAAACCGATTGAAAAACAAGAAGGGAATAAGCAGATCCTACAACAGCTTTCATAACAAAGGCCTTTATCAATATTTCAACATCAGGAAAGCTCACGGAACGACTGATATTTTATTACTTTAAATGCTTACACAAACACTCACCCGATCCATTTCTGATTCGGGAGCATCCGTGTCAGGTGGCAGAGAGCGGGGACAGATCGGTCTGTTAAGGAGTTTTTCCCCAAGTCCAGACTAGTCAATGATTGGTTTGTACTGAGTGCAGAGATGAGATACTTGGCGCAATAATCTGTGAGACCAATATCTCTCAGCCTGGAAATTACAGAGAGAGGATGAAGGATACAGAAAGGACTGGAAAACAATCCCGAATGTTTATCAACACAATGACTAATCATGCCGGAGTCCTTGGGACCTGACTGGGACTTGACCACAGAAAAATAGTGGATCACTCTTATGCCTGACTGATAATCACCCTGAGCAAAATTACTGTTTTTTTTGTTAAGTAAAAGACACTCCAGGGGTTGTTGGGGGTTCCATTCCTAAGAACTGTTGGTAACCCAAAAGTTTTGGCAAATCAGGAAGTTGTCCGATGAGATCACAAAAGTTGCACTGGGAGATTAATGAGGTACAGTTTAGTTTATTGTCATGTTTTGTTGCATGCTAACCAGTCATATTACACTCAGACACTCCCACTGTACGTAAACCTTTATGTAAATCGAATTTTACACGTCGGAATCACCGTAAAACCAGGCAGAAACAGAACTGCTATTACTGGTTGAAACAAAATGACACAAAGTTCTGAGGTTACTCAGCAGGTCAGGCAGTAACTCTGTAGAACATGGATAGTTGATGTTACAGGTCGGGATCTATCTTCAGACTGAATCAGTTTGCTGAGTTACTCCAGCAGATTGTGTGGTCCACCTTTAAAACTGGGTGCTAATGGTGCTGGTCTGCACCAACAAGCCCTTCTTTCCCAGCTGCCGCGCAGTCTGGTTGACTCAGATGTTGTTGCGACTCACATTGTAGCCCCTGGTTGACAGATCTTTCTTCAGGCACCTCCACCGACAGGATGCGCTCGTCACCATAGGGCTCCCTCTCCTCTCTCTTGCTTCCACATCTTACTGTCGGCCATCATTTTGTCGGCTCTCCCCTCCACCATCACCTCCTCTTCTTTTACCACCTTGGAATATATTGGCATCTCTGGGAGAGGAGGAAAGTCGGCGGTGGAAGGGGGAGAGGCAAAGCGGACAATGACAGGAGGAGGAGGATGAGGAGGGGGTGGTGGAAGGAGCTGAAAAAGCGGCAGCAGGTGAGAGGAAAGCTCGCTGGAGCACATTGTGGAAGATGTCAGTAACTAGGCCAGGAGTTGCTCCCCACTGCCCCCCTCACCTTCCTAGTGTCGCACAAACAGTGGCCCAAACTGGAAGGGCAGCAAGCCCAGGCGACACTTCATAACTATGAAGCGGACAGGAAGCCATCGCCATCGTCCTGTTGCAATGACAAATTCAGGAAATGGGACCACCTATTGTGAATTATAAGTGTGTTTACGTAACTCGCTTACTGCGTAAGCTGGCGAGAGTAAATTTCAGTTGATTTTATATCTTAACCAGAACATAGCTAGAAATTAATTTGTGCAGATCTGTAGGGCAGATCCAAAACCACAGAATGCCAGACAAGAGAGTTCAACCCGTATTAATGTCCAGTGTCAGACACCCAATAATAGTACACTTCCTCTCAGAGTCTGCTACTTACCCTAGTTTCTGTATTTTACAGTCAGGGTGCCTCAGAGCCACAGACAACAGTTTCACTCCGGAAAATCCCAATGCATTGTTCTCCAGTCTAAACACAAAAAGCGAGAAACAAACCAATTCAAATCTCATGGGTAGAGAAAAATGCTGGAGAAACTCAGCGGTTGCAGCAGCATCTATACCAACAAGCCCTTCTTAGGAAATGGGCAACGTTTCGGGCCGAAACCCTTCTTCAGACTTCAGAATTCAAATCTCATGTCTGATACATTTTCTCTTACCTGGATATTTCAAGAAAAAATAAATCAACAGACAATAGGTGCAGGAGTAGGCCATTCGGCCCTTCGAGCCAACAGAGCCATTTAATGTAATCATGGCTGATCGTCCCCAATCAGTACCCCATTCCTGCCTTCTCCCCATATCCCCTGACTCCGCTATTTTTAAGAGCACTATCTAGCATCCAGAGAACCTGCCTCGACCGCCTTCTGAGGCAGAGAATTCCACAGACTCACAACTCCTCTGTGAGAAGAAGTGTTTCCTCGTCTCCATTCTAAATGGCTTACTCCTTATTCTAAACCGTGGCCCCTGGTTCTGGACTCCCCCAACATCAGGAACATGTTTCCTGACTCTAGCGTGTCCAAACTCTTAACAATCTTATATGTTTCAATGAGATCCCCTCTCGTCCTTTGAGAAATGAATGATCAGATTTCCCCTCACTACCCAACTCCTGTTTATTGATGCAGGTCAATAATTTATTCAGGATACTGCTTAACAGAGACACTCACTCCTTGCCAATTGCGAAGTAGCATGAGGGAGGGGGAAAATAGAGCTAAGTGAAGAACAGGGAGAGGGGGGCAGACCTACCCACACTCAGATATGTGGGGGGGGGGGGGGAAGGAGGAAGGAAGCGCAGCCAACATTACCAGAAATGGGGAACTGTGGGGTGCGAGAGCCACACAGATGAATTGGAAATATATTGGGATGCCAAAGGCCTGATCAACCGGAAGGAATGGTACCGATTGATGTGTGTTCCAATTAATGGACAAGGTGTGGCCAGGAAGGGGGTGGGGGTGTAATGTAAAGGAACAATGTGTCAAGGCAGATAATGGGTTGGAGTGGACAGCGGACTAACTTAGATCAGCACAAGATGTTGCCCAAGACAGCATTAGGGGTCTCACTGAAACTTGGTTGAAACTGGATTATATCAGTCTCAATGAGCAGTTGCAATTAAAGTGAGCATTACGTGAGCCTCTACCTGGACGTTGCCTAGCTACCACAATCAAGGAACGGGTTGTGCAATTCAGCATTGTACCGATATGAAATTGTACAATTCACATATTTTATCACATATAGCATACTATATATAGCCTGGTAATCATGAAATCCTTTATTCCTTTAACTCACGAAGCATGGGATGTAGATTTGAGTGTGTTGGAGGGTGGGGGGGGGGGGGGGGGGGGGGGGCGAGGCAAGATGAATGTAGATAAGAGTAGTATAAAAAGCTATGGATGCTTTGTATCCAAAAGCCTACGACAGGAGAGCATCTGCCCTTGAAGTTGTCTCCCCCAAGTTGGCCAATTTGTAATACAGGAAGTTTACTCTGAAAGTAAAGGGCCTGTCCCACTTGAACAACCTAATCCATGAGTTTAGAAGACCCTAGACTTTTAATACAATCATACCCAGCAAGCTGATCACAAAAATGCTAGATCGTGGCCTCAGCAGTCAACTGTGTCGGTGGATATTGGACTTTCTCAGTGAACGCCCACAGACGGTGAGAATTGGACCCTACACCTCGACATCCCTGACCCTCAGCACAGGAGCACCGCAGGGCTGTGTGCTCAGTCCACTCCTCTACGCCCTATACGCACATGACTGCTTGCCCATCACCCCGCAAATAGGATCATAAAATTTGCGGACGATACAACTGTGGTGGGGCTCATCTCAAATGGGAACGAGGTCGCCTATAGAGAGGAGGTGCACAGACTTCCTGGGTGGTGTGCTCACAACAATCTCTCTCTGAACACTAAAAAGACAAAGGAGATCATCGCTGATTTCAGGCAACATAGAGCGGAGCTCAGGCCACTGGAGATAGGGGGCGAGGAGGGGAGAGGGTGCCTAGTTTTAAATTTCTGGGGATCAAAATCAGTGAGGATCTTAAATGGTCTGTGAACTCTGCTGTAGTTGTAAAAAAGACGCAACAGAGACTTTACTTCCTCAGTACACCGACGAAGGCCCATCTGTCTGCTAAACTGCTGGAGTCTTTCTACCGCTGTTCGGTAGAAAGCATACTGACTTACTGCATAACTGCCTGGTTTGGGAACTGTTCAGCAGCTGACAGAGCAGCTCTCCAGAGGGTGATAAAAACTGCCCAGGGTATCATTGGACTTCCCCTGCCCCCTCTGGAGGACATTTACCTCTCCAAATGCCGCAGCAGGAGCTGTAATATCGTGAAAGACATTACACATCCTTGTCACCACCATTTCACACTGCTCCCTCAGGAAAAAGGTACACGTCGTTAAAGTCACGCACTGCCAGACTCAAGAACAGCTTTTACCCATCAGCAATCTTGGAACTGAACTCTGTCTTGGGAGCGGGTTATGGGGAAGGAGGGGGGGGGGGGGGGGGGGGGTGGTGGGGAGACAGTGTTAATTTATCTAAATGTGAATCCATGGGTGGGTTTGGGGAGGGAGGGAGTGTAAAAAGTATGAGTATGTGAATGTTTGAAGTTCTTTTAAATTGAGAGACACAGTAATCTTGTTGCATGTGACACATGCAATGACAATAAAGCATTCTAATCTAATCTAATCTAATCTAGACGAGTTGAAAAAAATGTCAAGGTCGTGTTGACGCGCCAAAGTAAGCGACCTCCTACGACTATATCTACGACCTCCTACAACTATGTCTATGACCTCCTGCAGCTATGTCTATGACCTCCTATGACCCCCCTCGACCTCAGTCTTCCACACCCAAGACCAAATACAACTAGCTACGAGTGGAAAATGATCACATGATAAAATGATAAAAATGTTTGCTTTTTTTTCTCGGGCCAGTTACCATCCTACAACTACCATCACGGCCTACTATGATCTACCTACCAGCAAAATGTATCAATTTTTTTCCACGCTGACTTTTTTTTACTCGTGGACATTTTTTACCAGGCTGGAAAAAACAGCGCAACCAACTTGAGGCCACGAGTACGCGGACACCACTCACGAGCATAAGGAAGAGTTACAAAGTCCTCCTACGACCTCGTGGCGACCATACTGCGAGTATGAGTCAAGTGCAAACTCAGCAGAGGTTGCCAATTAGGGCGTGAAAATGGGACAGGGGCTTAAAACTGGCACATCACGTGAATCTCCTACTGGGCAATCTGTTGTTTGACCTACCTCAGGAAAAGGATAGGATGTATCAACACACCAACTGCTGCCACTAGTATTGGCCTAGGTGCCAGTGTCTTTCAGAAGGCACCTGGTCAATGGACGCGTGGGGAAGCAATAAATGTGGGAAAGAGCAATAAATGCTATTGATTACAATGAAATCAATGGCTTTTTTTTAAAACTTATCCAATGATGTCTTCAACTGCCCTTCTCAAGAAGCCATTTAGACAGAAATTACTATAAAAACTCCTGGTTATTTGGCACAAATGTTCAGAGTATTCTTTCATACATTTTATTTAAACTGTTTATTTTCCTTCACAAACAACAAAGTGGGTCAATCTTACAATTGAATGTAAAAGAGAAATGACAGTTACCTCAATTCCTGACATTTGTGCAGCGCGGCTCCCAGTTGCTGGAGTCCTTCACACTGAATGTGGCAGCCCCACAAATTGAGATGTTTTATTGTGTCACAGAGCCCAATCGCACGAGACAGCACGGCACAGTCAATCAGGGTTAGTCGTATTCCAATTAATGACAGTGTTTGAATGGATCCCAGTGTGTCCTGCGCAAGGGTACTATTTTGACACTCAAAAAGGAAGGGCAATGTATTTAGGAAACTCCTTTTACCAGTTTGACTCCATGCATTTCCAATCTGTTTTTTAACTTCCTCCTTCACCCAGTCAATCACTTGGACAGTTGTTTGACGAGGAAATGGGCCCAGAAACTCCTCCAGTCGCCGAGATGACCCTGGGGAGGAGAGACCAGCAACAAAACGGAGAAATACCTGAAATCGCCCATCTTCCTTGCTATGGGCTTCAGTGAGGAGTTTCATGATATCTCCAGGATCTGGAGTCAGGAATTGTGCAAGTGCGGCTACAAACTCTTGGATAGTGAGGTGAGGAAATGTATATGCCCCACTCCGGGCAGAATCCTCTCTCTCTAAAAGTTCCATCGGGAAGCCGGAGAGGAACTGGGATGGCTGGAGATCGTACTTGATCAAATCTCCATCTGTGAACACAATGTTCTTCTCAGACACTCCTGTGAAGGCCATCTGACCAATCCTCAGTAGCACCTCACGGGGGCTCTCATTTTCACAACCGTGGTTTTTCAGGATGTTGTAAATGTAGTAGGAATATAGTTTGGTGATGGTCTTGGGAACTTGCAGCAGGTCCCGTATCTTTGCGTGAAGAAGGGGCCCAGTACAAGGCCGAGGATCCAGCAGTATGAGGGGTTGTAGCTCATGGTGTGCAGAATCTCATTCTTCTCCACATGTTTGAAAACAGTTGCTGCCACCATCTGATCTTCAAAAAACTTGTTGAAATATTCCTTTCGTTCCTCTCCAACAAATCCCAGGATTTCAGCCCAGACATCGATCTCCGCCTTTTCCAATGAATGTAACGCAGTGGGGCGGGTGGTCACTATCACTGAACAGCCTGGGACGAGCTTGTGCTGGATTAAACTATACACAATGTCGGACACTTCACACCGCCACTCAGGATCTGTGCATATGTGCTGAGGTTCTACTGTGTCTCTCTGATTGTCAGCAAAATCGATTCTGCCCTTAAATTCATTCAAACCATCAAATATAAACAGCAGTTTCTCTGGGTTCTTCCAGACTTCTTCCAGGATATTCCTAAAGTAAGGATATTGATCCAGAATCAGTTCGTTCAGGTTTATTCGACAGCTAATGGAATTTAAATCTCTGAATTTGAAAATGAAGACAAACTGGAAGTGTTGGTATATTTTCTCTGTGGCCCAGTCATAAACAATCTTTTGCACCATTGTTGTTTTTCCAATCCCCGCAACTCCGGCCACCACTGACGAATTCCCAGTTTTTAATTTGTTCTGGGAGAAGCTGCTCTGGACCAATTGATCAGTTCGGATTTTATCCAGGTCTCCCTGGAGTTGTTTCTCTCTCCACTTTTCATGTTCCCGGCCTCTTGCCAGCAGCTCATGTTCCACCACTCCCCAATCTCGAACAGTAGAAATGACTGTGAGCTCAACGTATCGATCAATCAGCTGGAAACCATTAGCATTTCCCTTCTTGACGAGCGTGTTCACTCTCAGTGTTTCGGTCTCTACCCTCAGAAACTCCTTGTGTTTTTGCTGAACATCTTTCATGAGAACAGACAGAACGTGACACAACATTAGATGCCTTAACTTCAGTGTTCAAGATTACAAACATGAATTTAATGTTTCCATGAATATTTCAGAGCTACTCCAGAACTCTAGTCTTTGGTAATCCAGCATCTGCAGTTCCTTGTTTCTACATTTCTAGCTATATATTTGTTTGGCCAAGACACTGGCTATCTATTAGGATGTATTGGACTGTTATAAATGTAACACATAAGTAGAATCCCCAATGTTTGTGAAAATCATTTGGAAAAATTCAGCACAAGAGGCAATAGGGGAAGTAAGTGCTTTCATCCTTTCCCAACTTGAACAGAATTGGAGTTGATCAGCAAGTGGGGACAGACCCCAGGAGAAGGTGTTTGGGAAGCTGAAAGGTTTGAAGGTGGATCGGTCACATGGACTAGATGGATTACACTCCAGGTTCTGAAACAGATACTATTGAGATTGTTTAAGAAGGAACTGCAGATGCTGGAAAATCGAAGGTAGACAAAAGAGCTGGAGAAACTCAGCCGGTGCAGCAGCATTTATAGAGCGAAGGAAATAGGCAACGTTTCGGGCCTAAACCCTTCTTCTAGAGATTGTGCAGGCTTTAGTAGTGATCTTTCAAGAATCACTAGAGTTAGGAATGGTTTCAGAGGACTAGAAATATGCAAATATAGCTCTACTGTTTAAGAATGGAGCAAGGCCAAATGTCTTCTGCGATTGGTAACATTTTACAGTCCATTATTAAGGATGAGGCTTTCAGGTACTTGGACACACATGATAAGCACATGTCAACATGGTTTTGTAAAGGGAAGGTCTTATCTGACAAATCTATTAAGAGTTTTTTGAGGGGGTAACAAGCAGGATAGACAAAGGAGAGTCAAGGATGTTGTTTCTTTGGATTTTCAAAAGGCCTTTGATAAGGTGCCGCACATGCGGATGCTAAATGAGATAGGAGCCCATGATATTAGAGGCACGGTAGTAGTATGGATAGATGATTGGCTGACTGGCATAAGGCAAAGAGTGGGAATATAAGGGGCCTTTTCTGGTTGGCTGAGATGTTCCACAGGGGTTGTTGTTGAGTCCACTACTTTTCATCTTATGTAGTCATGACCTGGGTGATGGAATTGATGCCTTTGTGCTAAATTTGCAGATGATAGGAAGATAGGTCGAGGGGGTAGGTAATGTTGAGGATGCAGGGAGTTTGCAAAAGCAGTTGGAAAGGTGGGAATGTGGGCAAAGAAGTGGCAAATTGAATACAGCGTAGCATAGAGTACAGTAATGTATTTTAGAAGGAATAAAGACATAGAGGAAAGGATCCAGAAATTGGACGACCAAAGGGACTTGGTGCAGGATTCCTAAAAGGGTTAATTCGCAGGTTGAGTTAGTGATGAGGAAGGCAAATATAATGTTAGCATTCATTTTGAAGGGACTAGAATATAAAAGGAGGGATGTAATGCTGAGGATTTGTAAGATGCAGGTGACGCCACATTTGGAATATTGTGAGCAGTTTTGGGACCGAAATCTGAGGAATTGTGTGCAGACATTGGAGAGGGCCCAGAGGAGGTTTATGAGAATGATCATGGGATGATTCGGTTAATGGGTGGGAGTGTTTGGATGCTCAGGGCCTTTCCTTGCTGGAGTTTAGAAAGTAGAGGGTGACGGGGAGGGAAGAGAAGGGGTTCTCTTTGAAACCTATCAGATAATGAAAGGCCATGATAGCGTGGACGTGGAAAGGGTGTTAGTAGTAAGGGGAGAGTGCAACCAGAGGGCATGGCCTCAGAATAAAAGGACAAACCTTTACAATGGGTATGAGGAGGAATTTGTTTTTTGCCAAAGAATGGTGAATATGGAATTCATTGCCCAGAAGGCTGGTTCTCACCACTTTATTTGGGCCACATGGTCTGTGTTCTAGCCCCAAACATTCTATTCTGTATTATTTTTCTGAAATTATATCTGATGAAGCTCAATCCATATCCTCAGTCCTCAAATTCACTAATTACAGGTTATAATTCTGACCTGTATACTTCTGGACTTTATAACAAACAAATCGAAATGACTCCTGAATTAAATAACTATTTTATAAAGAGAAAATTGTGTTTTTCACTTAACCGTTAAGGTTAAGAGTAAGCCAGCCGTAAAATGAACTTAGCATTGTATAACAGACCTCTGAACAGTCAGCGGGACATACTGGAGTTGATAGTTTAGTTTAGAGATACAGCGCAGAAACAGGCCCTTCGCTGGGTGGACCTTTTAAAGTGCACAATGGCGCTGCTGTAGACTTGATACCTTACAGCGCCACAGACTCAGGTTCAATCCTTACTATGAGTGCTGTCTGTATGGAGTTTGTACATTCTCCTGTGACCTTGTAGGTTTTCCCAGGTGCTCCAGTTTTCTCCCACACTCCAAATACGTAGAGGTTTGTTTAAATGGCTTTGATAAAATTGTAAATTGTCGCTAGTGTGTCGGATAGTTCAGGTGATCACTGGTTGGTGTGGAATTGGTGGGCTGAAGGGCCCGTTTCTTCTGTATCTCTAAAGTCTAAAGGCCTTGTTAACGTCCGTGTGAATGCAAGATATATCAAGGGTAAAGCTGATGTACTTAGAGCCTGTATCAGTACTTGGAATTGTGATGTTGTGGCTGTTATGGAAACTTAGATTCTAGACTGGCAGCCTAGCATGCCTGGGTTTTGATGTTTCAGATGAGATAGAAGGCAAGTAAAAGACGTGAGGGAGTTGCTTTACTAATCAGGGAGAAGGTTGTGGTGGTACTTAGTGAGGGTACGTCTACTCAGGCATGATGTGTTAAGTTCAAAAATAAGAATGGAGTAATTACTCTAATATTATAGGCTTCCCAATAGTCAGCGGGAGATAGAGGATCAGCTATGTGGACAGATTATGGAAAGATGCCACAACAGGGTTGTTGAAGAGGGTGACTCAATATTGACTTGTATTTATTGAGGTGTGGCTCAATAACTTATGGTTTGAATCCTCTTTAAAGCCCCTTACAATAGTGGGGTTTAATCACTTTATCCCTCACAAAGGCATTGAGTAATACAGCATGGAAACAGGCTCTTCGGCCTGACTTGCCCAAACCAGCCAACATGTCCCAGTTGCACTAGTCCCACCTGCCTGCATGTGCTCCATATCCCTCCAAACCTGTCCTATCAATTTACCTTTCTAACTGTTTCTTAAATGTTGGGATAGTCCCTGCCTCAGATACCTTTTCCGGCAGCTCGATCCATACACGCACCACCCTTAGTGTGAAAAAAATATCTCTCAGGTTCCTATTAAATTTTTCCTCCCTCACTTTTAAACCTATGTCCTCTGGTTCTTGATTCCTCCTTCTCTGTGTAAAAGACTCTGCGCATTTACTCGATCTATTCCGCTCAAGACCTCTCATGAGAGGAATAGGTCATACCCCTGATCGTAATCAGCTTTTGAATTTTAAGATCATCCCTCAGCCTCCTGCACTCAAAGGAATAAAGTTCTACCCTACCAAACCTCTCCCCATTGCTCAGGCTCTCGAATCCTGAGTTCATCCGGCACTTTGTTTTTTGCGCAGTATTCCAGCATCTGCAGTTATAAAGGAACATCACCAAGCGCTGATAAATCCCAGCCAGACAACCTGAGATGCATCTGTTTACCCCCATTCATTACAATAAACTCTTGACTAACCAATTCTCAATGTTTGTCATTGGACTTTGTGCCTGGGTCTGGACTTTGTGCCTTCCCTCATAATAGGAACCATTGTGGGGGGATGTTTTTTATGTTTTATGTTAAATTCATTAATGTTATGTCTTATGGGGATAATAATCTGCCCCCATGTTTTTGCCGCCCAAGTGGATAACCTCACATTTATCTATATTATACTGCATCTGCCACGCATCTGCCCACTCACTCAATCTGTCCAGGTCACCCTGCAACCTCCTAACATCCTCTTCACAGTTCACACTGCCACCCAGCTTTGTGTCATCCGCAAACTGGCTAGTGTTACTCCTAATTCCCTCTTCCAAATCATTAATATATGTTAAACAGTTGCGGCCCCAACATCGAGTCTTGCGGCACTCCACTCTCCACTGCCTGCCATTCTGAATAGGACCCGTTCACTCCTGCTCTTAGCTTCCTGTCTGCCAACCAATTTTCTATCCACGTCAATACACTACCCCCAATAACATGTGCTCTAATTTTAGTCACCAGTCTCCCGTGCGGGACCTTATCAAAGGCTTTCTGAAAATCTAGATACACTACATCCACTGGCTCCCCTTCACATCCTCAAAAAATTCCAGAAGATTAGTCAAGCATGATTTTCCTTTCATAAATCGATGCTGACTTGGACTAATCCTTTTTACTGCAATCCAAATGCCCCATTATTACCTCTTTAATAATTGACTCCAGCATCCTTCCCACCACCGAAGTCAGGCTAACTGGTCTGTAATTCCCTGTTTTCTCTCTCGCTCCTTTCTTGAAAAGTGGGATAACATTAGCTATCCTCCAGTCCACAGGAACTGGTCCTGAATCTATTGAACATTGGAAAATGATCACCAATGCGTCCACTATTTCTAGAGCCACCTCCCTGAGGACCCTGGGATTCAAACCATCAGGCCCAGGGGATTTATCATCCTTCAGTCCCATTAGCCTACCCAATACTATTTCTCGCCTAATGAAATTTTATTTCAGTTCCTCTACCCCCTTAGATCCTCTGTCCTCCAGTACTTCTGGGGGATTGTTTGTGTCTTCCATAGTGAAGACAGATCCGAAGTACCTATTCAACTCTTCTGCCATTTCCTTGTTGCGCATAATAATTTCTCCCATGACTGCCTTCAAGGGACCCACATTTGACTTTGCTACTCTTTTTCCCTTAACATATCTAAAGAAGCTTTTACAGTCCTTCTTTATATTCCTGGCCAGCTTCTCTTCATACTTCATCTTTTCAGCCCGTATTGCCCGTTTTGTTTCCTTCTGTTGTCCTAAGAAAATTTCCCAATCCTCTGGCTTCCGGCTACTCTTTGCTGTGTTATACATCTTTTCTTTTAGTTTTATTCTATCCCTAACCTCTCTTGTCAGCCATGGTTGCCTCCTACTCCCCTTAGAATCTTTCTTCTGACTTCCGGTGGCGTCAATGGTGGGGTGAGAGACGTCGCTGTTTCGCTCTGCTCCCGAAGAATGTTTTAATGTGCTAAAATATGAGTTGGAAGACGGGGGAGTTCTGAAAATAACTACCGGAGCTGCTATTTAATTGTGTGTTATCAGAAATCCTGCTGATAACAGAGAATAATTGCAGTTTTAAATGAAAAAACAGAAACCTCGCCAGAAGCCTGTGAAAGCTGCTTCAAGACCTGCTACAAGAACCTATTTGAAAAAAAACTGAAGAAACTCCTCAATCGCCTCAAACGTCAGCTGGAAATTCAGAAGAAGAAGTTGATTCCCGAAATCCTTCTACAGAATTGCCTTTAATGCAGGAACAAATGGAACATCTGGAAAAGTCAGTATTAGCTTCAGTCACTGAAGTTATTTCAAAACTGATACGAGAGGAGAACCTCGTGCTGGACAAAAGCCTCTCTGAAAAAATTAAACAAAGTAATGATACGCTGATGGGGAAAATTGATGACTTAACCAAACGTGTGGTCGAAGTTGAGGAGGATTTGAACAAAAAAAATTAAGCGGGTTGATAAGGATTGTAATAAAAAACTGGATACAATGCTAAAATCTACTGAGGTGGCTATGGAAGGAATGGACAATACGATAACTGAGATGGGTAAGGAGATAAAGAGACTAAAACAGGAACAAGAGAGTATTGGGAGGGAGCTTGCTAAAATGAAGTATAAATGTACGGACTTGGAGGCAAGATCAAGGAGGCAAAAATTTGAGGATAATTGGATTAAAAGAAGGAAAGGAGATTGGACAAAATTTTCAGGAGTTTGCTGCCAATTTACTCAAACAAGTGCTTAAGCTGCCTGAAGCCCCGAGAATAGATATGGCTCACCGGGTCCGACGTAAGGCTCAAGCAAGCTTAACTGCCCCCCCAAGACAGATTATTTTGAAATTCCATGACATTCCAACCCTGGAAGGAATTATGAAAAAGATTCCACATGGTGTGAATTTGATGTTTGGAGAAGACAAACTAAGATTCTTCCGTGAATTTCCAGCTGAAGTCGTGGAAAAGTGGAATAAGTTTACAAACACGAGAAGGCTACTGAAAGAGGTCTCGAGAGTAAGATATGGGATAGTGTACCCCGCTAAATTGAGAATTTCTTATAACCATGTTGAACGTGCATTCACGGATCCAGAAGAGGCATTTAAATATGCACAAAGTATCACAAAGGAGGTCTACTGATCGTTAGGAGTTGGTCTCCTACAATAACATCGAGGAGAAACGACAAAGAAAGGATTGTGTCTCTTTTTTTTTAACATATAAAAAAGACTGCTCTTGTTAAAATGGCGTACCCTCCTCGAGGCACTGTCTAGGAATTTTATCTTTGGAATGTTAATTCAAGGTCGGATTTTAAGTTTCATTTCAACAAAGGACTGACAAAGAAGAGAAACTGTGGCGGGGAAAATAAATTGAGAATATAGTGTAATATAGAATATGATTTAAGAAATATATAATTACATACTAACATAAAATATAATTAATAAAATTAGGTAGTATTAATAACATATTAACACATTTTATGGATACAGTAGACTTAGTCTAGATTGCGTGTAAAGGGGGGGAGGAGACTCGATACTTGGAAGTTATCCAAGGGTCTGAATCTGGTTAACCCCTTTGGACCTGCTGTTGTCTGATACAAAAGTTTGAGACTTAATTGTAATAAATTTAGGCATATTGATAGATATGGATATATAATTAACATAATTACTGTTATATGTAAGTATATAATTAATGTTGGAAACTACTTTTTTATTTTGTTTTTCCTCCTGGAAAATAAATTTCTAATCTAGCTATTGGAGTACGTTTTATTATATATATATATATAATTTTGAACTTTGTATCGTTCTCTCTTCCAATTAATAATAATTGGTCAAGGGGGCAGAGCGAAACATATAGAAACATCTACGGAAGTCAGTAAGAATTTTTCTACCACCTGTTGGTGGCTTGTTTTTAATTATAATATCTTTATTTTTGGATATTATAATATCACTTTTTGTTTGTTAATTATCTTTTCACGACTCTACACTTTCTGTCCTTTTTAAGGTTTATTCTGAAGGGGAGATGCCAACAAAACTTAACAACTGGGGATGATCATCCTTCATCTGGAGTTATAAGGTTCTTGGTTGCACCATATGAAGTAAAGGTATTGAAGTAAATGATTCATAATGCAAGATGATAAACAAAAGAAAACTGGAGGAATCACGTTCTGTAGTTGGAATATAAGGGGCGCTAATTAACCAATTAAAAGGGGTAAGATCTTTGCCCAATTAAAAGCCTTAAAAAGTGACATTATTTTTTTACAAGAGACACATCTGAAATATCAAACACAGATAAGACTGAAGGCAAATTGGATTGGGCAAACATACTACTCTTCATTTACTTCTAAATCTAGAGGCACGGCTATTATCATTCGTAAAGGTATACCATTTAAATTAAAGAATACTATAGCAGATAAAGAGGGGAGGTACGTCATAGTTACGGGAGACATTTATTCTACTCCACTTACTTTGATAAATATTTATGCTCCTAATTTTGACAACCCCCATTTTTTTAGTAAAATTTTGGATATAATTTCAGAACTTAATCATCAAAATGTGATAATAGGGGGAGATTTGAATTGTGTTTTAGATCCATATTTGGATAAATCAGCAAAACAAAAAAGGACTAACATAAAATCTAGAACGAGTGAACTCCTAAATACATACATGAAAAATACTAATATAACAGATGTATGGAGAATCGCTAACCCAGGAAGTAGGGAATATTCATTGTATTCAACAGTACATAAAACATATTCACGTATTGATTATTTCTTAGTGGATACAAAACTAATTCCATATACATATAATTCTAAATATCATAATAGTATCATTTCTGATCATTCCCCGTTAACTTTTTCTTTAAAATTAGGAATGCCCGATAAAAATTTGTTTTGGAGGTTTAACCCCCAAATTTTAAATAACTCACAAGGTTGCACATATTTAAAAGAGCAGATGAGATTCTTCTTTGAGACAAATGATACACCAGATATTTCACCCTCCTTATTATGGGAAACTTTTAAGGCATTTATTAGAGGAATTATAATCTCATACCAAGCTTTCCAAAACAAAAAGAATAATACTGAACAATTGCATTTAAAACAAGAAATTAGACAATTAGATTTAGAAAATGCCAAAGAACCAACTATAGATAAACATAATAAGATAATAATACTAAAATATAAATTAAATAAAATTTTATCGGCCAGAATAATGAGATTATTTCAAATTACAAAACAAGAAACTTTTGAATTTGGTGATAAACCTCATAAACTCCTAGCACGGCAACTGAAAAAAAGGGACACAGAAAATACAATTACTAAAATTAAATCAGACAAAGAGGAATTACTAACACTACCTAAAGATATTAATAAAAGATTTGCTCAATTTTATCAAAATTTATATACATTGAAAACTTCTGCAAATAATACTCAAATTGCAAATTTCTTAGATAACTGTAATAGAAACATAGAAATTAGGTGCAGGAGTAGGCCATTCAGCCCTTCGAGCCTGCACCGCCATTCAATATGATCATGGCTGATCATCCAACTCAGTATCCCGTACCTGCCTTCTCTCCATACCCTCTGATCCCCTTAGCCACAAGGGCCACATCCAACTCACTCTTAAATATAGCCAATGAACTGGCCTCAACTACCCTCTGTGGCAGAGAGTTCCAGAGACTCACCACTCTCTGTGTGAAAAAAGTATTTATCATCTCGGTCTTAAAGGATTTCCCCCTTATCCTTAAGCTGTGACCCCTTGTCCTGGACTTCCCCAACATCGGGAACAATCTTCCTGCATCTAGCCAGTCCAACCCCTTAAGAATTTTGTAAGTTTCTATAAGATCCCCTCTCAATCTCCTAAATTCCAGAGAGTATAAACCGAGTCTATCCAGTCTTTCTTCATAAGACAGTCCTGACATCCCAGGAATCAGTCTGGTGAACCTTCTCTGCACTCCCTCTATGGCAATAATGTCCTTCCTCAGATTTGGAGACCAAAAACTGTACGCAATACTCCAGGTGTGGTCTCACCAAGACCCTGTACAACTGAAGTAGAACCTCCCTGCTCCTGTACTCAAATCCTTTTGCTATGAAAGCTAACATACCATTCGCTTTTTTCACTGCCTGCTGCACCTGCATGCCTACTTTCAATGACTGGTGTACCGTGACACCCAGGTCTCGCTGCATCTCCCCTTTTCCTAATCGGCCACCATTTAAATAATAGTCTGCTTTCCTGTGTTTGCCACCAAAGTGGATAACCTCACATTTATCCACATTATACTGCATCTGCCAAACATGTGCCCACTCACCCAGCCTATCCAAGTCACCTTGCAGTCTCCTAGCATCCTCCTCACAGCTAACACTGCCCCCCAGCTTAGTGTCATCCGCAAACTTGGAGATATTGCCTTCAATTCCCTCATCCAGATCATTAATATATATTGTAAATAGCTGGGGTCCCAGCACTGAGCCCTGCGGTACCCCACTAGTCACTGCCTGCCATTGTGAAAAGGACCCGTTTACTCCTACTCTTTGCTTCCTGTTTGCCAGCCAGTTCTCTATCCACATCAATACTGAACCCCTAATACCGTATGCTTTAAGTTTGTATACTAATCTCTTATGTGGGACCTTGTCGAAAGCCTTCTGGAAGTCCAGATATACCACATCCACTGGTTCTCCCTTATCCACGCTACTAGTTACATTCTCGAAAAATTCCACAAGATTCGTCAGACATGATTTACCTTTCGTAAATCCATGCTGACTTTGTCCAATGATTTCACCACTTCCCAAATGAGCTGCTATCCCATCTTTAATAACTGACTCTAGCAGTTTCCCCACTACCGATGTTAGACTAACTGGTCTGTAATTCCCCGTTTTCTCTCTCCCTCCCTTCTTAAAAAGAGGGGTTACATTTGCTACCCGCCAATCCTCAGGAACTACTCCAGAATCTAAAGAGTTTTGAAAGATTATCACTAATGCATCCACTATTTCCTGAGCTACTTCCTTAAGTACTCTGGGATGCAGCCTATCTGGCCCTGGGGATTTATCGGCCTTTAATCTATTCAATTTACCCAACACCACTTCCCGACTGACCTGGATTTCACTCAATTCCTCCTTTGACCCACAGTCCCCTGCTATTTCCGGCAGATTATTTATGTCTTCCTTAGTGATGACGGAACCAAAGTAGTTATTCAATTGGTCCGCCATATCCTTGTTCCCCATGATCAACTCACCTGTTTCTGACTGCAAGGGACCTACATTTGTTTTAACTAACCTCTTTCTCTTCACATATCTATAAAAACTTTTGCAGTCAGTTTTTATGTTCCCTGCCAGTTTTCTTTCATAATCTATTTTTCCTTTCCTAATTAAGCCCTTTGTCCTCCTCTGCTGGTCTCTGAATTTCTCCCAGTCCTCTGGTATGCTGCTTTTTCTGGCTACTTTGTACGCATCATCCTTTGCTTTGATACTATCCCTGATTTCCCTTGTTATCCAAGGATGCACTACCTTCCCCGATTTATTCTTTTGCCAAACTGGGATGAACAATTTTTGTAGTTCATCCATGCAGTCTTTAAATGTCTTCCATTGTATATCCACCGTCAACCCTTTTAGAATTAATTGCCAGTCAATCTTGGCCAATTCACATCTCATACCCTCAAAGTTACCTTTTCTTTAAGTTCAGAACCATTGTTTCTGAATTAACAATGTCACTCTCCATCCTAATGAAGAACTCAAACATATTATGGTCACTCTTGCCCAAGGGGGCACGTACAACAAGACGGCTAACTATCCCTTCCTCATTACTCAAAACCAGTCTAAAATAGCCTGCTCTCTCGTTGGTTCCTCTACATGTTGATTTAGATAACTATCCCGCATACATTCCAAAAAATCCTCTTCCTCAGCACCCCTGCCAATTTGATTAACCCAATCTATATGTAGATTGAAGTCACCCATTATAACTGTTTTGCCTTTGTCGCACGCATTTCTAATTTCCTGTTTGATACCATCCCCAACTTCTCTGCTACTGTTAGGTGGCCTGTACACAACACCCACCAGCGTTTTCTGCCCCTTAGTGTTTTGTAGCTCTACCCATACCGATTCCACATCCTCCAAGCTAATGTCCTTCCTTTCCATTGCGTTAATCTCCTCTCTAACCAGCAACGCTACCCCACCTCCTTTTCCTTTCTCTCTATCCCTCCTGAATATTGAATATCCCTGGATGTTCAGCTCCCAGCCTACGTCACCCTGGAGCCATGTCTCCGTGATCCCAACTATATCATAATCATTAATATCTATCTGCACGTTCAACTCGTCCACCTTATTACGAATACTCCTTGCATTGAGACACAAAGCCTTCAGGCTTGTCTTTACAACGCACTTACCCCTTATACAATTTTGCTGAAAAGTGGCCCTTTTTGATTTTTGCCCTGGTTTTGTCTGCCTGCCACTTTTACTTTTCACCTTGCTACCTATTGCTTCTACCCTCATTTTACACCCACCTGCCTCTCTGTTCTTGTACCCATCCCCCTGCCACATTAGTTTAAATCCTCCCCGACAGCACTAGCAAACACTCCCCCAAGAACATTGGTTCCATTCCATTCCAGGTGCAAACCGTCCTGTTTGTACCGGTCCCACCTCCCCCAGAACTGGTCCCAGTGACCTAAAAATTTGAATCCCTCCCCCTTGCACCCACTTTTCAAGCCACGTATTCATTTGCAATATCCTCCTATTTCTACTCTGACTGGCCCATGGTACTGGTAGTAATCCAGAGATTACTACCTTTGAGGTCCTACTTTTAAGTTTATCTCCTAGCTCCCTAAATTCACCTTGTAGGACCTCATCCCTTTTTTTACCTATATCGTTGGTGCCAACATGTACCACGACAACTGGCTGTTCACCCTCCCCCTCCAGAATGTTCTGCAGCCGTTCAGTGACATCCCTGACCTTTGCACCAGGGAGGCAACATACCATCCTGGAGTCTTGTTTGCGGCCGCAGAAACGCCTATCTATTCCCCTGACAATTGAATCCCCTATTACTATTGCCCTTCCCCTCTTTTTTCCCCCCTCATGTGCTGCAGAGCCACCCATGGTGCCATGAACTTGGCTGCTGCTGCATTCCCCTGATGAGCCATCTCCCTCAACAGTATCCAAAATGGTATACCTGTTTAGGAGGGAGATGACCGCAGGGGACTCCTGCACTACCTGCCTACTGCTTTGCTGGCTATTGGCCACCCGTTCCCTTTTTGTCCTCTTACCTTTTGCCTGCGGTGTGACCAACTCACTGTACGTGCTATCCACGACTTTCTCCGCATCGTGGATGCTCCAGTATGAATCCAGCCGCAGTTCCAATCGTTCAATGCGGTCTGCCAGGAGCTGCAGCTGGACACACTTCCTGCAAACGTAGTCACCAGGGACACCGACCATCTCCCTGATCTCCCACATGTTGCAGGCTGAACAAACCACGGGGCCAATCTCTACTGCCATACCTTACTCCCAAATTACTCTGTATTAACTATTAAAAAAAAAATAAAAAAAAAACTTATCCTTTAAACTTTACTACTAAATACTGAATCCTTAACTCCCAGAATCCCTAACTCCCAGAATCCCTAACTCCCAGAAGGCAGAAATGTAAAATTGTAAACCCGGGGTTGCACCCAATCAGCTGCTTCCTCGGGTCCTCTTCCACCAATCAGCGGCTTCCTCAAAAAAACCCACTTCTCTAAATGGAATGTTATGGATTTTGGTAAGCCTCTGAAAAAACAAGCCCCGCGCTAGATTTTATAGCTTACCGGTCGGGTGTCGCTCCTCCCCCTCCTCCTCTTCCAACGGCTCCTGTGGGCCTCTGAAAAAACAAGCCCCGCGCTAGATTTTATAGCTTACCGGTCGGGTGTCGCTCCTCCCCCTCCTCCTCTTCCAACGGCTCCTGTGGGCCTCTGAAAAAACAAGCCCCGCGCTAGATTTTATAGCTTACCGGTCGGGTGTCGCTCCTCCCCCTCCTCCTCTTCCAACGGCTCCTGTGGGCCTCTGAAAAAACAAGCCCCGCGCTAGATTTTATAGCTTACCGGTCGGGTGTCGCTCCTCCCCCTCCTCCTCTTCCAACGGCTCCTGTGGGCCTCTGAAAAAACAAGCCCCGCGCTAGATTTTATAGCTTACCGGTCGGGTGTCGCTCCTCCCCTCCTCCTCTTCCAACGGCTCCTGTGGCCTCTGAAAAAACAAGCCCCGCGCTAGATTTTATAGCTTACCGGTCGGGTGTCGCTCCTCCCCCTCCTCCTCTTCCAACGGCTCCTGTGGGCCTCTTCCAAAATTAAATATGGTGGAACAAGAGGCATTAGGAGCTCAGATTACACTACAGGAAACAGAGGAAACAATTAGTTCGTTGAAGAATGGCAAAACCCCAGGACCAGATGGCTTTAGTAATGAATTCTATAAAAGATTCTACGAAATAATTTCTCCACGGTTGCAAGATTTATATATATATACATTTTTAAAGAAAATAAACTACCAGAAACACTAACTGAATCAACTATTACACTTATACCAAAAAAGCATAAAGTTCTAGAAGACCCAGGCTCATATAGAGCTATTGCACTCCTAAATACAGACCAAAAAATATTAACGAAGACCCTAGCGAGAAGATTGAGTAAATATGTTAGTAAACTAATAAATCCGGACCAAACAGAGTTCATACCAAAGAGATACTCATTTAACAATTTGAGACGGTTGTCTAATATAATGTACTCACATAATACTGAAGAAGAACTAGCAATTATTTCATTGGATGCAGAAAAAGCTTTTGATCAAGTAGTATGGCAATATTTATTCAAAGTATTGGAAAAATTTAATATGGGAGATAATTTTATCTCATGGGTAATACTACTATATGATAAGCCGACGGCTAGAATACTGACTAATAATATATTATCCCCGAAATTCTATTTAGCAAGGGGCAATAGGCAGGGGTGCGCGTTATCGCCCCTGCTTTTTGCACTAGTGATAGAGCCTTTAGCTGAAAGTATCAGAAGCCATCCGAACATTCATGGGTATATTACCAAACACTCAAATAATAAAATTTCATTATATGCAGACAACATATTATTATAATTACAAATTCGCAAACTAGCATACCAAATATACTAAATTTAATAGAAGAATTTGGTTCTTTTTCAGAATATAGAATAAATTGGAACAAAAGCGAAATTATGACCATAAAACCTCAAGAGTCGACACATCTGTTGAAATTCCCTTTTAGAATTACAACAGAAAAATTTAAATATTTGGGCATCCAAATTACTAGGAACTATAAATCATTACTCAACGCAAACTATATGCCTTTATTAACTAAATTAAATGTGCTGATTAAATTTTGGAAGACACTGCCGATGTCATTAATAGGCAGAATAAACGTGATAAAAATGATCTTCTTACCACAAATATTGTACCTATTTCAATCAATACCAATATACATATCTAAAAAAATCTTCAAAAAATTAGATTCTGATATTATAAACTTCATATGGGATTATAAATCACGCAGAATTTAAAAAAAAACACTTGTGTAAATCTAAAGAATCAGGGGGACTGACACTCCCTAACTTATTGTATTATTATTGGGCAGTGAATATTAAAAATATAATCTACTGGTTGGACAGTTCTGCCCAACAGGTAGATTGGATAAGAATGGAGAAAGAGGATTGTTCCCCTTATAATATAGGAGCGATCCTTCTTTCTCCGATAAAACTGAACAATGTAATATACAAGAAAAATCCAATTATTCATAGTATAATACGAATTTGGAAACAAATAAAATTAACTTTAAAATTAAGAAAATTATCGCTTCTTTCTCCAATAGCTAATAATCCCTCATTCAAACCATCCATTATTGATAAAACGTTTATCCATTGGGAAAGAATAGGAATTAAAATGATGGGAGATATGTATGAAATGGGAAAACTTTTATCATTCCACCAATTACAACTAAAATTCAATATTTCAAATACCTTCAAATTCAAGATTATTTGAAAAAGTATATACAAGGATATCAAACTTTAACCCCAGATCTACTGGAGGAAGGAGTGAATAGAAAGGCAGAATCAAGCAATTTAATATCTTACTTATATAATATAATTCTAAATATAGAAACACCAACGACAGAAGCAATTAGAAGAGACTGGGAACAAGAGTTATTGATAAAAATTCCGAACGATAGATGGGATAAAAATTTATTATATGTAAACAAATGTTCAATGAATGTAAGACATAACCTAATTCAATTTAAAATTTTACATAGATTATATTATTCGAAAACAAGACTGAATAAAATATTTTCATATGTTTCCCCCATCTGCGACAAATGTCTCACTCAAAATGCCACTATCGCACATTCCTTTGTCTCTTGTACAAAACTGCATACATTTTGAAATGAAATTTTTGGAATTTTTACAAAACTATTTAACACAAAATTGAACCCCAATACTGAATTGATTATCTTTGGATCAATGAAAGAGGGAAGTAAACTAACTATATTCCAAGAAGCTTTTCTTAATTATGGTCTAATAACAGCGAAAAAACTTATACTTAAATTTTGGAAAAACGCACCTACGCCAGCATTCAAAATGTGGATCTCAAACATGTCTGAAACGCTACATCTTGAAGAAATGAGATTCCTCTTACTAGGCAAAGTAGACCAATTCTTAAAGATTTGGTCTCCGTTTATCAACTTTATACAAGCATATGGTGCAACATAACATAACCTTAGAAATTAAATGTTTAGAACTGGGTGACGGATGGGATATGAGATAGGTAGATCTCTCCTAATCTCTTTTTTCTTTTTACTTTTTCCTTCTCTTTCAATCTTTTAACTTCTCACCTCTGTCCTTTATTTATTTTTTTTGTTTTCTGTTTCTACTCGCTTGTCTATCTATTCCGACACTCTTTATTTCTTTTTTCTCTCACTGTTCTTTTATTATTGAACTAAAAGTATGAAGTTGTACAAGAATGAGAATATGTATTTATGTATTAGGTACTTAAGTACCAGACTACTGTACTTACTTCTAACAAAAATAAACAAACAACAAAAAAAAAAAGAATCTTTCTTCCTTTTTGGAATGAAATGATCCTGCGTCTTCCGGATTATGCCCAGAAATTCCTGCCATTGCTGCACCATCATTCCTGCTAGGATCCCTTTCCAGTCTACCTTGGCCAGTTCCTCCCTCATGCTTTCATAGTCCCCTTTGTTCAACTGCATCACTGACACTTCCGATTTAACCTTCTCCTTCTCAAATTACAGATTAAAACTAATCATATTATGTGTTGCATCTCCAGCGGTTGCAGGGGAAAGTACCGGTGGAGGGGGTGGGATCCCATTGTGGATGGCGAAAATGTTTATATGCTGTATGCGATGGCAGATGGGGTAGAAGGTGAGGATAAGGGGGTCTCTGTCCTTGTTATGAGAGGGGGACTCTGTCCTTGTTATGAGAGGGGGGAGGGGGAGCAAGAGTGGAGCTGTGGGATAATGAGGAAACTCGAGTTGGAGACTCATCTATAATGGAAGAGGGGATTCCCTAAAGAATGAAGACATCTCCGATGCCCTGGTATGGAATACCTCATACTGGGTGCAGGTGTGGCATAGATGGAGGAATTTGGAGTAGGGGATAGAATCTTTACAGGAAGCATTGTGGGAAGAAGTGTAGTCAAGATAGCTATGGGAGTCAGTAAGTTTGTAGTAGATGTTGATCAATACGCTGTTTCCTGTGATGAAGACGGTGAGATCTAGAAACAGTTGGGAGAAGTCAGAGATGGTCCAAGTGAATTTGAGTACAGGATGGAAATTAGTGGTGAAGTTGATGAAGTTAGTGAGTTCTGCATGGGTGCAGGAGGTAGCACCAATGCAGTCGTCAATGTAGCGGAGGTAAAGTATTCGGGGATAGGGCCACGGTACGCCTGGAACAGGGATTGTTCGACGTACCCTACAAAGAGGCAGGCATAACTATGGCCCATGCGAGTGCCCATAGCTCTGCCTTGGATCTGGAGGATGTGGGACGAGTCAAAGAAGTTTTGGAGGGTTCTGCAGGAAGTGGGAGGAGTCGAGGGCTTGGAGAGGGTGCAGAAGGGGTTTACAGTACCACAAGAGGTTGGACAGACTTAGATTGCTTCCTCTGGAATGCCGGAGGTTGATTTGAAAACTGATAGATATAAAGTGTAAGAAGGAACTGTAGATGCTCGTTTAAACCGTAGACACAAAAAGCTGGAGTAACTCAGAGGGACAGGCAGCATCTCTGGAGAGAAGGAATGGGTGACGATTCGGACCGAGACCCTTCTTTAGACAGGGTCTCGACACGAAACATGGATTTAAAGGGATATGGATTATGTGCAGGTAAGAGTTTGGTTTGGCATCATGTTCAGCACGGACTTTGTGGGCCAAAGGGCCTGTTCCTGTGCTGTATTGTCCTATGTTCTATGTGCATAACTACACATGAAAACACAGAAACTAAGAGCAGTGATTCTCTGACCCTGGCAGGGTACACTATTTCATCGACCTCTCCATGTAAAGAGTGATTGGTGATCCAACTGGAAAATGCTCTGAACATGATGTTTTTAATTGCAGCCGAAACAGTAATTATAGCTTTGCAAGTTTCGTGTCCCAAAATAAAACAAATTTTATATTTGTCGATTGATGTCCCTCAAACATTTTCTCTGGAAAGTCAGAGGTTGAGGGGAGACTTCATAGAAGTATATTATGAGGGGCAGAGATAATGTAGACAGTTAGAAACGTTTTTTCTGGGGTGGAAATGTCCATCACGAGAGAGCATTGCTATGAGGTGAGAGGAAAGCTTAATGGAGATGGATGGGGCAAGTTTTTTATACAGAGAATGGTGGGAGCCTGGAAGATTCTGTCTGGGGTGCTGGTGGAGACAGATATGATAGTGTTGTTAAAGAGAACTTTAGACAGGCACATGCCAGTGCAGGGAATAGAGGGATATGGATCAAGTGCAGGCAGATCAGTTTGAATTGGCATCATGTTCGGCATAAACATTGTGAGCTGAAGGGCCTGTTCCTGTGCTGTACTGTTCTATGTTCTAAATATTTTAAGATGTTATGAAAGATGTTATGATGTTTGAATTCTTTAGTTTTTAACAATTGGCTCAATTTGAATTTGAATTTGAATTTGAATAAAATTAGACCAGTGTGTAGGCATACAAGGAATTTGCCTTGGTGCTTTACTCGCAAGTAACAACACGATATAGAGTAGACAATTAAAAATAAAACATTATAATTTAAACATGTAAAGAATTAAATAAAATACCAGATCAAAAGGAGGATACGGATTTTAGGTTATTGAATAGAGCTAAATCGTGGAAAAAATGCTGTTTTTACATCTGGGTTTGACAGTGCAGAGTCGCCTTCCAGAGGGGAGTGATTCAAAGAGATTGTGGCCAGGGTGAGAGGGGTCAGAGATTATCGTACCCACACGCTTCCTGGCCCTTGTAGTGTAGTGTACAGTTCGTTGATGGGGGGAAGGTTGCAGCGAACAACCTTCTTAGCTGATCGAACGATATGCTATAACCTCCGGATGTCGTGCTTGGTGGCTGAGCCAAACCAGACCATGATGGAGAAGGTGAGGAAAGACTATGATGGCAGTATAAAACTGGACTGTGTTTCCTCAACTGCCGCAGGAAGTACATCCTCTGTTGGGCCTTTCTGACTATGTAGTCGATGGTGGCCTCCCATTTACTGGTATTAATGACTACAAGCCTGTTGCACTGACCTCTGTAATCATAAAGAGCCTTGAAAGACGTGCTGGCCTACCTGAAAAGTATCACAAACCCCCCTGCAGTTTGCAAACTGGGCCAATAGATCTGTGGATGACGCAGTCAACCTAGGCCTGCACATCATCCTTCAGCATCTAGACCGCCAGGGGACTTACGCAAGAATTTTGTTATACTCTGTTTCAAAATCTGCAATTGTTCAATTAGTGCAAGTAATTTTAATTCAGTAATAAGAACAACACAAGCATATCCAATATCACTTTATTACAAAATAATTACAAAATGTATTACAAAATACCACCAATCACCAGGTCATTACCTCAGCAGTACGTTCACACATCTCTTCTCATGTCCACCTACAAACCGTTTGTGACATTCATAAATAAAGTGAATTCAATTGTCAATTCTCCACTCTTGGCACAACATACTGGAATTTAAATAAAAATCAATGTGGCCTTCATTGGTCTGGAACAGTCATTTATGGCTTTGAAGTTAGTTGAAACCAAAGTATTCAGGCCCTAAGTATAACTGATTATAAATCTTTGAATGGTATCACAGCTTCTATCTTAACATCAACTGCATGTTTCAAACTTTATTCTGTGCTCTTTTTGTATTCTGTGCTCTTTAAAACGTGTCAAATATGAATGGCAGATTGAGTGTGAGAGAGTGTGCAGCCTGATGCAGCTCATTGTACATTTGGTGGCTTCCAGTGATGCTCTTGAAGCGGGTCTGACGCAGCCAATGTTGGGACGAGGGGAGATCAAGCACTTTGCTTTCAGGGCAGTGGTGGGAGGCTTCACCTGAGTGGTAGCTGTAACATCCCAGTCCATTCATTCTATTCCAGCAGAGACTAGAGCTGGTGAATGAGTGGAAAACAGAATGATTACTCACAAGATAATTGTAGTTGTATTTGCACCATTGCACCATCAGAGGGGTGTTCCCATTAACTAGTGAACCAGCAGAATGTGTTGCTCACACACCCCTGTATCTCTACACAAAAATTAAACAGAGTCCTCAGCCTTGCCAATCAGTCGCTGCAGCCACACGCCGAGCCCAGACCCAGTGTGGGAGCCACGCTGCACACACACAAAGCGCGGGATACTCCTTCCACTCCAGCCTGAGACACAGACCTGACTCTCCACCACTGACGCCACCTGCACTTAACTCGGGGCAAGCTCCCTCACCCACTCCCCCCAATACCCCACGCCCCACGCTCGCCTCATTCTTCTAAACTCAGTGCCGACAAACGCTCATCAGAGGTTAACCTACTCATTCCTGGGATCATTCTTGTAAACGTCCTCTGGACCCTCTCCAGAGCCAGCACATCGTTCCGCAGATATGGTGCCCAAAATTGCTCACAATATTCCAAATGCGGCCTGACCAGTGCCTTATAGAGCCCCAGCTTTACATCCCTGTTTTAGTGGACAAGCCCCCTGGAAAGAAATGAGTTTGTTGTCTTTACTACTAATTTGACTTGCAGATTCACTTGAGAATCCTGCACCAGCACTCCCAAGTCACTTTGCACCTCCGATTTCTGGATCCTCTCCCCATTTAGAAAACAGTCTATACCTTTATTCCTACTACCAAAATGCATGACTTCACATTTTGCTACACTATATTCCATCTGCCACTTCTCTGATAAACACAATATTCTGAAGTAACTCAGCGGGACAGGCAACATCTCTGGAGAGAAGGAATGGGTGACGTTTCGGTTTGAGGCCCTTCTTCAGTAGAAGGGTCTTGTCCTGAAACGTCACCCATTCCTTCGTTAGTTTAGTTTAGAGATACAGCGTGGAAACAGACCCTTTGGCCTACCAACTCCGTGCCTACCAGCGATCCCGCACATTAACACTGATGCTGTCTGTACAGTGTTTGTACGTTCTCCCTGTTACTTGCGTGGATTTTCTCCAAGACCTCTCCCGAGTTTAAAAAAAAATCAAACTCGTGGTAAGCACGTAGAATGTACGTAACGGGTACGTCGGAGCTCGGTACATCTCTTAGCAGCTCGTATGGCTAACGGCAGGTACTCGGGAAACGCGGTAAGCTCGTGAAGACTAGTGAAGATTTTTCAACATGTTGAAAAATGTCCACGAGAGCCCCGAGTTAACCTACGAGCGGCTATTACCGTAATTCCCCGAGTTCGAATAGAAACATAGAAACATAGAAATTAGGTGCAGGAGTAGGCCATTCGGCCCTTAACCGCCATTCAATATGATCATGGCTGATCATCCAACTCAGTATCCCATACCTGCCTTCTCTCCATACCCTCTGATCCCCTTAGCCACAAGGGCCACATCTAACTCCCTCTTAAATATAGCCAATGAACTGGCCTCAACTACCCTCTATGGCACAGAGTTCCAGAGACTCACCACTCTCTGTGTGAAAAAAGTCTTCCTCATCTCGGTCTTAAAGGATTTTTCCCTTATCCTTAAGCTGTGACCCCTTATCCTGGACTTCCCCAACATCGGGAACAATCTTCCTGCATCTAGAATCAGGGGAAACTCGGGAGAACTCGTGAATTACCTCTTTCAGTGGGACAAGGGCTTAAGGCAGCAACTCTACCACTGCAGAGTCTGAAGAAGGGTCTCGACCCAAAGCGTCACCCATTCCTTCTCCCCAGAGAGGCTGCCTGTCTCGCTGAGTTACTCCAGCATGTCTACCTGAAACTAAACTACCCTCTGACTCTGCCTCCAAGCCAATTTTGAATCTAATTAGCTAATTGGTCTCACCTTCCAGATCAGCCTACCATATGGGACCTTTTCAAAGAGCTTGTTAAAGACTGCATAGACACCATCAATACTGTTGGTGATCCTGTCAATAAACCCAATCAGATTTGTGAGGTACGATTTCCCACAGAGAGCCATGCTGACTACTGTGCTGTCCAAATGCAACTAGATCGTGTCCCTCGCATTCCCCCTCCAACTACTTCCTCTTCTGAATACCAGTACAATGTTTAACCACTCTCCAGTCTTACGGATCTAACGCTGTTTCTAAAGATGATGCAAATACATCAGCAAGGGCCTCCACAATTTCTTCTTTAGCTTCCCACGGAGTCCGATGATGCACTTGATCAGACTCTGGGACCAGTGGAGAGAATGACAGCTTCCCTGTTATTTGATTGGTACCATACAAGTAGTGAATGATGACACATCTCACCCATCCACTTCTTATCTCTTGCATTCCTCCTTACCCGAAATGTGTGTGTGCTTTTTGGCCGGATGAAGAATTTGTTACTCAACAATCTGTCCTTTGGAGGTAGAAGGCTTGCTTCATCCATAACTACATTCTGAATTTGGTTTGAATGAATTTGGGTTTTCTATCGGAAAGAATGCAAGAATTAATCGCCTATTATTGGCAACATTCCCTGTCCTGCTAATATTGTGACTGGGTTCCATGAATTACTTGCGTCTCTCTCACAATCTTTTGCATTAAGCCTTTCATTCTTCCTGAATCCCACCAGTCTACATTTACAACTTCTCACATCATTCCAGCTCCTGAAAATACGGCTCTTGATGAAGGATAGGCTGTGGATCGAGGAAGTTTTTAGTTCAGGTTCGTGACCCAATTCACGGAACTACCTGAACTTTTAACATATTGGTAAAAATAGTATATGAATCATACCTGAAACTCGTCAAGACCAAATCCAAATCCAAAGACCAAATCCTTTAAGAAATATGAGAAAAACCTCAAATTTTCTGTGAAGGAATTGCCCAATCAATGCATGTTTGACATTGAGGTCGGACACAAATTGACCAATCCTGCGCTTTGTTTTATGGTTGCTAGGCAGTGAGGACCCTGGGATCATGGCTGCCTGTTCATTACATCAAAACAATAGCAAGGTTTCCAAGGAATAAAGGTAATGCTAACCTTGCTGATCATTTTGTTTTTCAATTGATTTATTTTTATAAAGTTATGATGTGAACTGTTCAATAAAAATGATAAATAACAAATGTAGAGCTAGGGTCAGGATTAGGGTCAGTCAGCCAGTCAGTCTGTCGGTCGGGCTTATCGGTAGGCCGATGGATGCTCTAGAGGATAGGTCGGGCTGTCGGGCCACGGGTGGGTGGTGAGAGTTGGGCCGGGCCTCCGGTGGGTGGTGAGAGTTGGGCCGGGCCTCCGGTGGGTGGTGAGAGTTGGGCCGGGCCTCCGGTGGGTGGTGAAAGCAGTCGGTCGGGCAGGGCCTCCGGTGGGTGGTGAGAGTTGGGTCGGGCCTCCGGTGGGTGCTGCGAGTGGTTGGTCAGGCCAGGGCCGGCCTTAGGAGGTGCGGGGCCCGATTGGGAATTTTTTTCGGAGAAATATAAATAAATAATTATAAATGAGTCACATGTCGTGAGTAACATGACAATTCGGGGGAAAGTTCCTTTCACAGCGTGTGGGGAGTGTAGCCAGGGGTAAAGTTGCGAGGAGGGAAGGAGCGTTGAGAAGGAGAGGGTCAAGTTCATGCCAGTAATTCGCTCACTCACCGCTGCCGCGGCGCTCCGGGTGCCACCACATTGTGGCCGGGGAGGGAAGCAGCTCGCGTGGCAACGAGCGGCCTCCATCACCGGAGAGCGGAACCGACTGCCATCTCAGCAACTTCTGCCGGCCCGCTCACTGCTGGCAGTGCTCTCCGTCTGAACAGTGAGGGGACCAGCTCAAGAGCAAAGATCATAGAGTGGAGTGGGTCAGCGGGTGATGGATAACATCACAGCGGGCGGTGGAGCTTACTCCTGTGTCAGCATGAACAAGGGATCAATTGAGGTTACTCGCACTGATATATGGAGTAAGCTCCACCGCCCGCTGTCCTGTTATCCATCGCCCGCTGACCAGCTCTTGAGCTGGATGATACCCGGCCGACCCCCTCCTTCTCAACCCTCCTGCCCTCCCCGCAACTTTACCCATGGACAGACTACCCACATGCAATGAAAGGAACCCCCCCCCACCAGCAGCGTGTCATTTTACAGCTGCTTCCCATCAGCTGCTAGCAATGAGGGATGGACTTGGCTATATCTCAGTACAGCAACATTGTTCTTGATGCTCGGACAAAACTCTGAACATTAATAACCCATTATCTGTTATTTGCACTTTATCAGTTTATTTAGTCATGTGTGCATATGTTTATATAATGGTATATGGACACACTGATCTGTTTTGTAGTCAATGCCTACTATGTTCTGTGGTGCTGAAGCAAAGCAAGAATTTCATCAGGGACACATGACAATAAATTCACTTGAACTTGAAACACCCAGACTGTCTTGAAAATTCAAAAATTTGATATTTTCAAGAACAGAACTTTAATATTATTGTATTATATGCTGTAAGTCCGTAACAGATAGGTAAATAAATCACAATTTCTAGCAATAGACCAAGTCTTTATGGAGAAGATCAGTTGCTAGTTGGTACATTGGCATACCATAACCAGTAGCATCATCATACTCCTCAGATAGTAACCAATAAGCAACTCTGTACTCCTTGTTTTTCCTCAACTTGTCAATTTTGGCATTGTAAGCTACAAGTTTTTGCTCTTCAAACCACGCATGACATGCCTTTCTGCCCACTACTTTCCCATTAAGAATGTCCTGTAGATTCAATTTCTTAAGAAAAAGATAGAAACATAGAAACATAGAAAATAGGTGCAGGAGGAGGCCATTCGGCCCTTCGAGCCAGCACCGGCATTCATTATGATCATGGCTGATCGTCCGCTATCAATAACCCATGCCTGCCTTCTCCCCATATCCCTTGACTCCACTAGCCCCTAGAGCTCTATCCAACTCTCTCTTAAATCCATCCAGTGATTTGGCCTCCACTACCCTCTGTGGCAGGGGATTCCATAAATTCGCAACTCTCTGGGTTTTTTCTTACCTCAGTCTTAAATGACCTCCCCTTTATTCTAAGACTGTGGCCCCTGGTTCTGGACTCACCCAACATTGGGACCATTTTTCCTGTATCTAGCTTGTCCAGTCCTTTTATAATTTTATATGTTTCTAAACTCCAGTGAATACAAGCCTAGTCTTTTCAATCTTTCCTCATATGACAGTCCCGCCATCCCAGGGATCAATCTCGTGAACCTTCGCTGCACTGCCTCAATCACAAGGATGTCCTTCCTCAAATTAGGAGACCAAAACTGTACACAATACTCCAGATGTGTTCTCACCAGAGCCCTAAACAACTGCAGAAGAACCTCTTTACTCCTGTACTGAAATCCTCTTGTTATGAAGGCCAACATTCCATTAGCTTTCTTCACTGCCTGCTGTACCTGCACGCCAACTTTCTGTGACTGGTGTACAAGGACACCCAGGTCTCGCTGTACCTCCCCCTTACCTAACCTAACCCCATTGAGATAATATTCTGCTCCCTTGTTTTTGCCGCCAAAGTGGATAACCTCACATTTATCTATATTATACTGCATCTGCCACGCATTTTTAAAAATAACCTAAGTATCCAAATAACAAACTAATCCCATTCACACAAGAATTCACAATATAACATGATTTTTAAATCTCACTGTCATGAATTCCAATAAATTAATCTAGAAATATACACTCAAGATAATCAAAATTATTTTTTGCACAATATATGTGTATATTTAGTATAAAAATATTGGCTATGGATATACAATAACAGAAAATATAGACGATTTAGATGCTCTTATGACATGACTGTCCAACAAAAATGAGCATTTAAATCATCTTGCGAGTGGGTGTTTCTGGAATGCGATCGATTTGAACATTGCCGCTGCAGTGAGTTTTAACCCCATATCGTCAGGAAAGACACTGCCGGTTCGTATGAGGCCCAAATAACATTTTCGCAATGTAAAATTAGATTAAAGCCATCCCAAGAAGCAAGATTATATGTAAAATAAACGACTTACCCGTTGTTTTGTCCTGTTATTATGATCCGTCACGTTGTAGGCGTTGAGGGCGTTCAAAGTCACATTTTATTTTAATCCAATTATTAAATTGTCTGGTGTTTAAAAAAAAAAGCCAGGGGCGGAAGTCTGATCGATTTTTCGTCATCAGCTAGCAGATACAAACGATACAAACCTGCATTTTAATCCCCCCCCCCCCCCCACTTCAAAGGCACCAAAGTCGTGCACACAGCCAGTGGCAGAACTGCAGCGCCGCTGAAGGTGGGTTTTGTAACATTGCTACATTTTCGTGTCTTATTTCTGGGTAAAAAATAGCATCTTCATTGCTGGAAAATACGGTATTTAAAAACATTTAGCTCAAAGAATTCTACTTACCACATTATTTGTACACAAACTCCATTCTTCTCTCTTTGTTTCCTAGGATACTCATAAGATAATGACAATCCAGGTTTGAAAAACCCGCCAAGAAACTTGCGCTGCGCATGTGCAGTAGCCTGCTGCACATGCACAGTACACAGTCCACGCTGCAATGCAGAATTTCTGCTGCCTTCAGCTCCCCTTGTCATTGACAGCTTGAAGCAGCGCCGATGGCACGTCAGCTGCACACACTTTCCCGTATACAGAGAATTATGCCTACCTAAGAAATCGATCTCTTAGGTAGGCATAATTCTCCTGTGCCTTTATTATTTATATTTAATAATTATCATTATATAATTTTTGTCAGGGTAGGCAGTGCCTTCCTTGCCTACCTTGACGGCACGCGACGGGTCATATTATTATTGCCTTTTATGAGAAAGTTATCTTTCTTCCTTTTTTCTCTGCAAAGTCTTTTAGAATTTTGTCAAAGTTTAAACTCCTGCTAATTTCAGATTCAATGGACATAATTGCCAAACTGTTCAAACGTTCTTGCTGAATTGATTACCTCAAGTAAGTTTTGATCAGTTTCAGCTTGGAAAAACTCCTTTCTCCAGATGCCACAGTCACTGGGATTGTCAAGAAAATCCGAAGAGCAATAAATGAATTTGGAAATGCGGTAGACCTGTTGTTGCAAGCAAGGAATTCAAGCATTTTCATGAGGTTTTGAATCTCTGGTGGCCGAACTGGCTTTAGTGCTTCCATCTCCTCACAAAGCATGCATCCATCCACATCAGCCAGTTTTGTGGCTGATCTTTTTCCTGTCCCAGCTTGACCTCTGTCAACGCCATTTCAAGATCTGCTGCACATTTTCTTATGGTGTCCTTGGACAGGTCGTGAAAATTGCACAAGAATCCAAATAAATGTTGATACTTTTTCAGTTGTTCAAACGGTGGCTCAAGTGTTTGCAGTGCTGTATCTACCACTTGATTAAAACATTGCACTCTGAAGGTGGTTTTTTGGATCTAGCAAAGGTTCATCTGCAGATTCATAATCAAATAATTGTCTTTTTTTGCATAAGCGCTTACTCCGAGTCTTGAATACGGGCTCAGCATCTAGGTCTTTGGCAAGTTCACTAGCATCAATCAAGGCTTCATCAAAACCTTTTTCCCCCAATGTCTTTAACCAGTTACAAAGCGTTTGAAATGAAGAAAGCCCTGTAGCAACATCCATGGTATCACTCTGAAGTTCCTTACTCACAAAATGTACTTGAAAGAGTAAGGAGTGCCAGAAAACTAGTGAGAGCATGAACTTGTAATATCTCATTTGACTGACTAACATCAAGCATCGCTTTTTGCTTGAGCGCCATCTGTGTTTTCTGCTAACTCTTCTAGTGCAGTACAAACTTCAGCAGCTTGGTACCGTACAGCTTTGACACTTTCCATTCTACATTCCCATCCTGTTTCAGAGAGAGGTTTTATAGACAGACCTGTCACATGTTTTCTAAAAACAGTCCATCTTTTAGTAGATGATGCAAAAATGGTGTAAATACGCTGCCGAGTTCCAAAGAAAGTCATTACATCTGGATATGTCTTGGCCATGTCTCCCAAAACTAGGTTGTAGTTGTGACATGCGCATGGTGTAAATAAAGCTCTTGAATTCTTCTGTAGAAGTCGTGCCTGCACACCTGAGGTGTGTCCCTTTATATTGGCACCATTATCATACCCTTGTCCATGGATATTTTCAACATCCAGCCCTAATGTTTCAAGTTCATGTAGAAGGGTGTTGTACAAATTTTCACCTGTGCTACTTTCCACCTCTAAAAACTTGATGAAATGTTCATATACTCGTGCTGGAGCATTTAATTGTGCGCCATCAGCTACATATCTAATTACCATCGACATTTGCTCCAGATGACTGATGTCAGGAGTAGAGTCAAGAATTATTGCAAAATACTTAGCAGCCTTGATTCGCAAAATGATTTCCTGTAGAACAGCGTGACCCATTATATTAATAAGCTCATTCTGTATTATTTTTCCTAAATAAAGATCATGTATTTCCTTATTCTGGATATTTCGCTGATGGTCTTGCATTACTGGATCAAATTTTCCGAGCAATTTCCATTATGTGGTGTTCCTATGTGTTCCTCAGATCCCTGGAATGGCAAGTTTCTTTCTGCCAGGAACTGTACAAGTCTCTCAAAAACTTGATGCCAGCATTTTGATTCTTGTCCTATTAGTTTTTTCTACCACGTCATCAATAGTTTTTTCAGTAGATCATCTTTGCTGTAGTTCACAGCAACTGAGCTAGTCTTGTATGAATGTTCGGCCAGTTATTAAAACCACAACTTGCAAGTGCAATTGCTGCGTTAATATCCTCTATCATTCTTGGGGAAAGATGCTGCTATAATTGTAGGTGGTCCTTTTTTCACTAAATAGTCCCTAACACTCGGATTCATCATTTCTGGCCATGTTGCAAGATCATCTGTTCATTCTACAAAACTGGCAGATTTTGAATTCCTGTTCTCCCTTGCCTCAGAGGCACCAGAAGCCATGTCAACAGGCAAGTGTCCTTGTTTGTCAAATTCAACACTTTCGAAATGGGCGATCTCACTTACCGTAAATGAATTCCCACTTTGATCGTCTTGCATAACTTCTTCGGACTGGCTTCCTTCAGTGTCATCATCTTCACTGTGTTGTGGCTCCACTTGCTCTTCTGCATTTTCTGAGATAGTTTTGCTGAAATACTTATCTAATGCACCTTTCTCCTTTTCTGCTTCGGCCTTCTTTGCCTTGGCTGTACCCCTCTTCTTACTGCCACTCAAATATGTTCTGCCGATGTCCCTTAGTCTTTTAGTCATATTTACAGAAACCACAAAAATCTCTGTAGAACCTGCAATGTGGTGTTACGTATATATTGCAATCTGCAATCAGTGATGGAAATGGGTTTTAGGAACTAGGGGTGCGCTAACGTCCGTGAGGCTGAGGTTGGGAAGGAAGGGTGGTTGGTGGTGGGGGGGGGGGGGGTGCGGGGGGGGATAGACGCTATAAGCCCCCCATGAGAAATTTTATCTAACTCTGAAATTGAAGATAGACAAAAGCTGGAGTAGCTCAGCAGGACAGGCAGCGCAGCAACTCTGGAGAGAAGACCCTTCTTCAGACTGAACTGAACTCTCGTCGGTAAGAGTACTTGTGAGCCAGAACCGCAACCCTCTCCCCAGAGCCCCTGCTCATCTCGCTAAGCCACCACAGACAGGGAGTTGAAGGTAGACACGAGGGTCCACCTTCAACTTGAGAGCCAAACAAAAAACACAGAGTGCTGGAGGAGCTCAGTGGGCAAGGCAGCACCCGCGGAGGGAACATATCACTTATCAGGAGCCGCCACCCCCCCCAACAGAAACGAACCGCAGATGCAGCCATCACCGCAAAACATCTAAGAAGGAACTGTAGATATTGGAAAATCGAAGGGAGACAAAAATGCTGGAGAAACTCAGCGGGTGTGAAGCCCTGCACCACTGTGCGAGTTCACCCAAGAGTTCTCCCGAGATTTAAAAAAATCAAAACTCGTGGGAAACACGTAAGATGAACGTAGCGGGTACGTCGGAGCTCGGGACGTTTCAATAGACAATAAACAATAGGTTCAGGAGCAGGCCATTTGGCCCTTCGAGCCAGCATCGCCATTCAATGTGATCATGGCTGACCATCCACAATCAGTACCCTGTTCCTGTCTTCTCCCCATATCCCCTGACTCCGCTATTTTTAAGAGCCCTATCTAGCTCTCTCTTGAAAACTGTGGGCTTCTGACTTATCTCTTCTCCCGATTTGCGGAGCATTTTGAGAACGGGGGTGGTTGGGGGGAGGGGTGGGTTGGAGTGCGCGGGCGGGCCAGCATGGGAGTGGAACTGTGGGCTTCTGACCCTCTGGAGCGCGCAGGGGATGGAAGGGGCGCTCAGGCGGGCGGGGCTTCGCGAGCTGCGTCAGCTGTGAGCATTTTGAGAAGGGGGGCGGGGCGATTCCAGCAGCGGGAGGTGCGGCGCAAGCGTAGTTGGAGGGGAGAAGGAGAGCCGGGCTGCCAAATGAAGAGAGAGAGAGAAGCGGCTTGGATTGGTCGGCATGTGGGATTGTGACGTCAGCAGCTCAAAAGTCCCGTTTAGATTTTAAAATGAGTGAGTGTGGGGCGGGGGAGGATTTAATTTTTAAATGTGTACATAAAAATGTCTAAATGTAATGAGTGGATTTGCGAATGTAAAAGCGAAATGGAAAAAATCACGGAGTTTTTGTGTGTGGTTTTGGCGTAACAAGGAATCAAAGGCCAAAATTCTCATCTGAAAATCGAATGTCTGAAAATCGAATGTGACATACACCCACAAACACACACACACAGTTTTAAAAGTATATAGATAATTATACATAATTATATATAATCACAGTCATACTCACGTCATATTTTTAGCGCAGAAGGTTAAGGGGGGACTTGATTGAGGTCTTTAAAATGATGAAAGGGATAGACAGAGTTGACGTGGATACGTTTTTCCCATTGAGGGTAGGGAAGATTCAAACAAGAGGGCATGACATGAGAATTAAGGGACAGAGGTTTCGGGGTAACGTGAGGGGGAACTTCTTTACTCAGAGGGTGGTGGCTGTGTGGAATCAGCTTCCAGCAGAAGTGGTGGAGGCAGGATCGATTTTAACATTTAAGAGTAAAGTGGATAGGTATATGGACGTGAAGGGAATGGAGGGGTATGGTCTGAGTGCAGGTAGATGGGACTAGGGGAAAACAAATGGTCGGCACGGACTGGAAGGGCCGAGAGGGCCTGTTTCCGTGCTGTAATTGTTATATGGTTATTATATGGTTATACACACACACATATATACATATATACTAGACTAAGTGGGACCCATTGGGTCCCATGTTCACATGGGAGGGCTGGACCCCTGACACAATATTCCACCTTTCCACTAATTGCAATATTGGTGGCCAGTGAGGGGGAGGCTTTCTGGAGAGCTGGTATGGGTGTTGTTGGCTGCAGGGACTACTACTCTGCAGAGAGCTAGTATGGACATTGTGGGCCAAATGGATTCTTGGGCTGGCAGCTCAGGCCCTCAAGCCTGATGTGCTGGCAGCTCACTCACGGCTAGTGGGCTGGCAGTTGACTCACGGCTATTCCTTGAAATTCCATTGCAAGTGCAAGGCCACCAAATTCAAATCCGTTTTCCTTCCATTTCAAGCAGGGTGCAAGGCCAACAAATTCAAGTGCGGTTTCTTACCTCTTCGAGCGGGGTGCAAGGCCAGAAAATTCAAGTGCGGTTTCTTACCTCTTGGTGCAAGGCCAGAAAATTCAAGTGCAGTTTCATAACATTTCAAGCACGATGCTAGGCCACCCAATTCAAGTGCAGTTTCACACCACTTCAAGCAGGGTGCAAAGCCGCCAAATTCAAGTGCAGTTTCATACCATATCAAGGAGGGTGCAAGGCCACCAAATTCAAATGCAGTTTCATACCATTTCATACAGGGTGCAACGACACCACATTCAAATGCAGTTTCATGCAGGGTGCAAGGCCACCACATTCAAGGGGTGGTGGAGGGGAGGGTGTGGAGGGGTGGGGGAAGGAGGTTTAGGGGAGGGCAGGGGGGTAGGGGAGAGGAAGGGGGAGAGCGAGGGAGGGAGAGAGAGAGAGAGGGAGAGGAGAGAGAGGGGGAGAAAGAGAGAATAGAGAGAGGGTGGAGGGAGAGGGGGAGGGAGAGGGGGAGGGAGAGGGGGAGGGAGAGAGAGAGGGGTGGGGACAGTCCATTTATTCCCCACTCCCTATCATCCCCACTCCTCTCCCTCTATTCCCACACTCTCCCTCCTCACCTCCCCCATTCCCCCCTCTCACGCCCTACTCCCTCCTCTCCCTCAATCCCCCCACTCCCCCTCTTCACCTCCCGACGATCTCGGCTGTCCTCCGGAACACAGAACAGGGAGGAGTCAGAGAGCCAAAGACTTATCTCTTCTCCCGATCTGCAGAACATTTTGAGAACGAGGAGGTGGGGGGCGAGGGTGGAGTGGGCGGGCGTGAGGCAGGCGGGATTGAAAGTGCGATGACAGCGTCCTTCCTTTACCCCGCCCACCCTTCGCCATATCTCTACTCCCGATCTACAGAGCAGTTTGAGAAATGGGGGGGGGGGGGGGGGGCTGCGGAGTCACACACACGAACCACACTCACACTAACTACCCCCTTGATATTATAATAATTTTATTAATTAGATCCTTTTACCCCATAACCGTCCTAGCCACTGACGCATAGCCCCCAACTCGCAGGGGTGTCTAGAGAGGGAGAGGGGGGTAGAGAGTGAGGGCAGGGAGAGAATGGGGAGAGACAGTGAGAGAGGCAGAGACAGAAGGGAAAGAGACAGTGAGAGGGGGGGTGGTGGGGGAGAGGAGGAGGAGAGTGAGGGTGGGGGAGAGAGAGATGGGAGGAGAGAGAGGGGGAGAGGGGAGCTGAGAGGGGGGGAAGGGAAGGGGGGTGAAGGGAAGGGGGAGATGGGGTGAGAAGGGAGGGGAAAAGGTGGGGGGAAGGGATGGGGAGAGGTGGGGGGAAGGAAGGGGGAGGGGTGGCGGGAAGGGAGGTGGAGTGGTGGAGGGAAGGGGTGGAGGGGAGGGTATGGAGGGGAGGGGGGAAGGGGGTTTAAGGGAGGGCAGGGGAGAGGAAGGGGGAGAGAGAGAGAGGCGGAGAGAGAAAGAGAGCGGTGGGGGAGAGCGAGGGGGAGGGGGAGAGAGAGAGGGGAGGGAGTGAGAGGGAGGGGGGAGGGAGTGTGGGAGAGGGAGGAAAAGGGAGGGAGAGGGAGGAGAGAGAGGGGGAGGGAGAGGGGGGAGAGAGAGAGGGGGGGGGACAGAGAGAGGGGGGAGAGAGAGGGGGGAGAGAGAGGGGGGGAGAGAGAGGGGGGGAGAGAGAGAGAGAGAGATGGGGAGAGACAATGTGAAAGCGGTAGAGACAGAAGAGCAAGAGACGGAGAGGAGGTGGAGGGGAGGAGGAGAGGGAGAGTGTGTGAGGGGGGGGAGGGTGGGAGAGGACGGGTGAGAGAGATGGGAGGAGAGAGAAAGGGGAGAGAGAGGGAGAGAGGAATGTGAAGGGAAGGGGGAGGGAGGAGATGGGGGTAGGGGTGAGAGGGAGGGGGAGAGAGCAGTCCATCTATTCCCCACCCTATCACCCCCACTTCTCTCCCTCTATTCCCACACTCTCCCTCCTCACCTCCCCCATTCCCCCCTCTCCCTCCTCTCCCTCAATCTCCCAACTCCCCCCTCTTCACCACCCCAGGATCGGGCCTTACCCTGCCCGTCGACATCTCTTCTCCCGCTCTGCAGAGCATGCCGGCGTGAGAGTCGAACTGTGGGCTTCTGACCAAAGTTCCTGCTTGTGACCATGCTCCTCTATAATCTTTGCTTGTGACTCTGGAGCGTGCAGGGGATGGGAGGGGCGCGCGGGCAGGGCTTCGTGAGCTGCGCCAGCTCCGCGGAACTGAAGCCTTAAAACTCCTCCCGATCGGCAGAGCACTTTGAGAACGGGGGGGGGGGGGGGGGGGGTTCAGTGGGCGCTGAAGGAAACAAAGAAACGCTGACGAGTTATGACTTCCTTCTCATTTAAATAGACCTGTCTATTTAATTAAAAGTGTCATCTTGACCCTGTCTGCGCTGTATATTGATTTTAGAAAGATCGCTACGATATATCGCTATGATTTTTGGCCAACTTACTCACAGCCCTCCTCCGCTGAGCAGGCCCTGAGGATTTTTCCCATCGATGAAAAACAACAAAGTTATGAGTGTTTAAAAAAACCTTGAGATCCTCTTCATCGATCACCGCGATTAAGGTAACGCCCCTTCTGGGGGGGGGGGGCAGAACCATAAAACCCCGGATGCCTGGATGTGATTCAGTCACTCTGCAAGATCGTGAGGGAGAGGCCACGACTCTCATTCTAAGCTGTGAATCAACTGAACTGTGAGTCTGCAATGTACTTGCAAAAAATTATTTGTTAGCCCTTAATGACAATGCCATGAGTTGTTTGGCCTGCTGCCCTGCCTGTACTTGAAACTACAATGCTTTATTAGGTCCGACTGTGTTTGGAAGGAATAAATGCTTCAATAGGTCTGACTGTGTTTGGATCAAAGGTCCCGCTCAATTCATGATTTCCGCTTTGTGGACAGGTCAAGCTGATTGCATAATTTCCGGTGAGTGCAGAGGTCATGCTGATTGCATAATTTCCGGTAAATACAGAGGTCATGCTAATTATGGAAGTGCCAAAGTGGCGTGTGTGTGTGTGTGTGTGTGTGTGTGTGTGTGTGTGTGTGTGTGTGTGTGTGTGTGTGTGTGTGTGTGTGTGTGTGTGTGTGTGTGTGTGTGTGTGTGTGTGTGTGTGTGTGTGTGTGTGTGTGTGTGTGTGTATGTGTGTCTGTGCGAGTGTGTGCGTGAGTGTATGTGTATGTGTGTGTATGTGTGTGTGTACGCGCCCACAATGTCCATTACTTGCATCTCTCTGGAAGGCTAGCCCTCTGGAAACCAGTCCCTTCGGCCCACTGCACTCCAGAAAGCCTCCCAACCCCACCCCCCACTGGCCAGCAATATTGGAATTGGTGGAGAGGTGGAATATTGCGTTGGGGGACCAGCCCTCCCATTTGAAGCTGGGACCCAACGGGTCCCACTTAGTTTTGTTTTATCTAAATCTGTTCAAAATTTAATGTTGTTCCGAGACATGGGTCATGAAAGTTGATTTCTAGACACATTTTTGATGCTCGGCCCACAGCCTAGGAATCATGATGGGTATAAAATATTCTCTAATTTGTATTTGTTTTAGTTTTAGAGATACAGCGTGGAAACAGGCCCTTTCGCCCACTGAGTCCGTACCGACCAACAATCGGTACACTAACACTATCCAACACACTAGAGACAATTTACAATCTTTACCAAAGCTAAGTAATCTACAAACCTGTACACGTTTGGAGTGTGGGAGGAAACCGGAGCACCTGGAGAAAACCCACCAGGTAAAACATGCAAATTCCGTACAGACAACACCCATAGTCAGGATCTAACCCGGGTCTCTGGCGCTGTCAGGCAGCAACACTACCCCTGTGCCGCCGTGCCGCCCGCTTCACTAATCTCTCACCGAATCTACTTGAACCGATTGTCAGTCTGTGACGATCTAGCCCAGTACTGTCAAGACATCACATCCCCACACAAACTGACCCCATTTGCTCACTGGCCAATGATGTAATATTTAATCTACCCTCCCACATCTTTGCCTACAGAATGCAAGAAAAGGGTCTTCAAATGGTCATCCAGAAACTTTCTAAATATGGTGAGGTTTTATGGCAGCAACATTATTTCAGGCAAGGAGTTCCAGATCTGCACTATTTGTTATGTCAAAAATAATCCTCAGCTGCCCGCTCCACCTTCCATGATCTAGTTTAAGTGTAGGAGACACAGCAAATGCAGATGCTGAAATCCTGACACTGAGCAGTGCTGGAGAAACTCAGCGGCTCAGGCAGCATCTGTGGAGGGAATGGACAGGCAACATTTCAAGTCTGAAGAAGGGTCCCAACTCAAAACATTGCCTGCCCATTTCATCTTCAGATGTTGCACGACCTGCTGAGTTCCTCCAGCACTTTGTGTTCTAGTTTAAATCTTTGTTCTGTAGTCTTTATCCTTCACTGAGGAAATAAGCCATAACTGCTCATCCTAGATAGACACAAAATGCTGGGGTAACTCAGCGGGGCAGGCAGCATCTCTGGAGAGAAGGAATGGGTGATATTTCAGACCAGGTTTCGGCCCGAAATGTTGCCTATCTCCTTCGCTCCATAGATGCTGCTGCACCCGCTGAGTTTCTCCAGCATTTTGTGTACCGACAACTGTAATTCCCCTGACCTGGAAATATCTATTAATCTTCACCTTCGCTCTCTATCATTGCACCAACTTTTAAAGCAATCTGCCACTTTCCCTTGCGTTTTAGAGTCTTTAGCTTTCTCCAGTAATCTTATACTTGGGATTTTGTTTTGTTAAAATTAGGAATGGTGGCACGGTGGTTAAACCAGCAAGCAGTATAAATAATCCAGAGGCACAAGCTCCAAGTTTTACCATAGGAGTAAAGAACTTACGTTAAAGTCATTTAATAAACCTGGAATTTAGTGTCACAAGTGCGTCCATCTGATTGGTGTGAAAACCCATGCTGCAGAAGGTCCCGGGTAACATTTTACCATTCTTAAAGAGCAGTCCTTTTCCAGTGAGCTGCTATCTATAGAAACAAGGAATTGCATATGCTGGTTTACACAAAAGGACACAAAGTGCTGGAGTAACTCAATGGGTCAGGCAGCATCTCTGGAGAACATAGATCAGTAATGCTTTGGGTGTGATGAAGGGTCTCGACCGGTAAAGTCACCCATTCCTTCTCTCCAGAGATGCTGTCTGTCCCACTGAGTTAAACCAGCTTTTTGAGTCCACTATGCTGGTGAATATTCTCCGCACTGTCGCTCAGACAATCACAATGTCAATGGAATGGGTGGCATGGTGACGCAGCGGTAGAGCTGCTGTCTCAGTGCCAGAGACCCGGGTTCATTCCTAACTACGGGTGCTGACTGTACGTTCTCCCTGTGACCTGTTTAAGAAAGAACTGCAGATGCTGGAAAAATCGAAGGTACACAAAAATACTAGAGAAACTCAGCGGGTGAGGCAGCATCTATGGAGCGAAGGATACAAGATGGAAGCGCAGCAAGCATGAAGTCTCATCTTCACCCTGAAGTCTCCACAAGTCTCCATCTTGTATCCTTTGTACTTTTGTCTACCTCCCTGTGACCTGTGTGGGTTTTTTCTGAGATTTTCGCTTTCCTCCCACACTCCAAAGATGTTCAGGTTTGTAGGTTAATTGGCTTTGGTATAAATGTAGTACCTAGTGTAGGATAGCGTTAATTTGTGAGGATCACTGGTCAATGCGGACTCGGTGGGCCAAAGGGACTGTTTCTACGCTGTGTCTCTAAACTAATCTAAACTAAGAAACAAGCAAGATCATTTCAACTTTTCTTTGGACAGTGCATAACTGCTTCATATTATCAATCGCAACATGCAGACAGTTCAGATGATCAACTGCTAGGTGGCTGTAGATTAAGAAGAAGTAAATATATGGTTATTGTAGATTAGGGTTACCTATATGTGTCATTCTCATGGACTGAGAGAGAGCGATACAGTGTAGAAACAGGCTCCTCAACGCCATGAGTCCTTGCAAAACAGCGGCCATCCATTTGCACTAATCCAACACTAATCCCAGTTTTCATTCGCCTCACATTTTCATAAACATTCCCCAGATTCTGTCACTCACTCACATACTGGGAGAAATTTACAGAGGACAATTAACCACACCAGTCAACCTGCACTTCTTTGGGATGTGGGAGGAAACTGGAGCAACTGGAAGAAACACACGCGGTCACAGGGAGAACATGCAAATTCCACACAGACAGCAGCTGAGGTCAGGATTGTTTCAAATTATTAATGGCAATGTAAAGGCCAGTTTCAGATTATCAAGAGGTGGGTATTTAATAGTTATTGATTCACAGTGAGCACATGTGTAGAGAACGAAGGGGGACACATCGGGGGTCTGCTTGCAGCCACACGCAGCGGCAGGCAAAAGATAGGACTGTCTGGTGAACTTATTGTTTCTTCGTCGGTGCCAAAACTCGGGTGACTAGTGTACTGCCTAGGTGAGGTCTGATGTACGATTTCACCGGGTTCTTTACAGACAAAGCATTGCACTGTACCCATGTACACGGGGCAATAAAGTATCATTGATATTCATGATTCACAGTGAGCACATGTGTGTCTATGATACACAGTGAGAACATGTGTGTCTATGTATGTTTCACAGTGAGCACACGTGTGTATGTACGATACACAGTGAGCACATGTCTATGATGTATGATTTTCAATGATTTGAATGACATAAATAACTAACGTGCCACAGCAATAGCAATGTTGGTTCTGTGCTGCAAATACCTGCGGAGGTTCAGGTGACGCTGCAGCTGAGTGCTGAGTATCGGAGCAGCCAATCGGCGGAAGCAAGGTGTTGTGTCTGAAAGACCGCGTGGAGGCAGACAGGCAATCCCTAGCACTCTGCCTATATCCAAAGAAAGAAAGACATTAACGTTGGTTGACAAAAATGCTGGAGAAATTCAGCGGGTGAGGCAGCATCTACGGAGCGAAGGAAAAGGTGAGGTTTCAGGTCGAGACCCTTCTTCTGACTGATATGGGGGTGGTGGGGGCGGGAGGAAGAAAGGAAGAGGCGGAGACAGTGGGCTGTGGGAGAGCTGGGAAGGGGAGGGGAAAGAGGGAGAAAGCAAGGACTACCTGAAATTGGAGAAGTCAATGTTCATACCGCTGGGGTGTAAACTACCCAAGTGAAATATGAGCTGCTGCTCCTCCAATTTACGGTGGGACTCACTCTGGCCATGGAGGAGGACTAGGACAGAAAAGTCGGATTTGGAATGGGAGGGGGAGTTGAAGTGCTGAGCCACCGGGAGATCAGGTTGGTTATTGCGAACTGAGCAAAGGTGTATCGATGGATCCGGTGGCGTGGTTCCCTGAGCAGACTGCCCAGCTTGTCTGGCAAAATGCCTCATCGCCAGAACTCACCAACAAGCACCAAGACCTGGCTTGGCTGGCGGTGAGTGGAGCCCTCCCAGTCAGATCCTTCCTGCACCGTCAGACCCTCACTGCCAGCGCACGCTGGCCTCGGGACGGCTGCTATGGAGAGGAGATGATTGCCCACCTCTTTGCAGAGTGTGGATTTGCTAAAAGAGGCTGGAGAAGAATGCAAGGGTCCCTGGTACGCTTTATCCCGAACAGCTCCGTCACAGAGGACTCTGTGATTTACGCACTTTTCCCAGGGACACATTCAGAGACTGACATTGAGTGCTGCTGAAGGGTCATCAACGCGGTGAAAGATGCTCTTTGGTCTGCCCGAGCGTTGTTCACCCAGCAGAGCGAGATGTCCGACTGGCCCGCAGCAGACTGAAGGAGTACGTGCTGAGGGACGCACTGAAGCTCGGTGGGGGAGGGCCACAGTCTAGGGTCCTTCCGCTGCTGGACATGGGGGGCACGGTGTGGTGGAATCACCCCTCAAAATAAGGGAAGGCATCCCACACCAGTGGGCCACATGAGTGGCACGCGTGGGGGACACATTTGTGAAATTTGGGGAAAAGAAATGTATAAACTGTATGGATCAATTTGTATAACCTCCGAAAATGTCGGATGGATTTTCCGCAAGATTCATGTATTGTATATATTTATCATTTGAATAAAGTCTATTTTGAAATATTTAAAAAAAAAGAACTGAGCAAAGGTGTTGGGCGAAGCGATCGCCAAGCCTACGCTTGGTCTCACCGATATAGAGCAGCTGACACCTAGAGCAGCAGATGCAATTGATGAGGTTGGAGGAGGTGCAGGTGAACCTCTGTCGCACCTGGATAAACTGCTTAGGTCCTTGGATGGAGTCTTGGGGAGAGGTATAGCTAAGTGTAGCATTTCCTGCGGTTGCAAGGGAAAGTACCAGGGGAGGGTTGGTTTGGGTGGGAAGGGATGAATTGACCAGGGAGTTATGGAGGGAGAAACTGAAATGGGAGGAGATGGGAAAATGTGGCCGGTGGTGGGATCCCATTGGAGGTGGCGAAAATGTCGGAGGATTTTCTGAATTATGTGACGGTTGGTAGGGTGGATGTTGAGGACAAGGGGGACTCTGCCCTTGTTACGAGTGGGGGGGATGGGGAGTGAGAGCGGAGCTACGGGATATAGAGGAGACCCTGATGAGCGTCTCATCTATGGTCGTACAGGGGAACCCCTGATCCTTAAAGAATGAGGACATCTCCGATGCCCTGGTTTGGAACACCTCATCCTGGGTACAGATGCGGTGTAGACAGAGGAATTGGGAGTAGGGGATGGAGTCCTTACAGGAAGCAGGATGGGAAAAAGTCCAGATAGCCATGGGCGTCAGTGGGTTTGTAGTAGATGTCGGTCAGTAGTCTATTACCTGTGATGGAGATAGTGAGGTCTAGAAACGGTAGGGAGATGTCGGAAATGGTCCAGGTGTATTTGAGTGCTGGATGGAAATTCGTGGTGAAATGTATGAAGTCAATGAGTTCTGCATGGGTGCAGGAGGTAGCACCAATGCAGTTAACGTTGATTCCTTGGGCTTGCTATTTGCCAGCGGGAGTGTCCCGGGGAACCGCGCGGGCCCGATCGATTGGCCGAACAACTGTGACGTCGAATGGATCACACCCCGGTAAGCACGACTTGCCGGAGAAGCCAGGCAGAACGGACAGAAGGAGTGGTGGTGGCGACAGCGAACGCCTAGGCAGCAGCGTGAGCCTCAACGGCAGCGGGAGTCTCGGCGGCAGCGGGCGCATTGGCGGTGGTGGAGCCTCGCAATCGACCCACCATCAACGGTCGATGAGCGTGAGGGGGAGGGGAAGACAGTGGGGACCTGGTGTGGGGGGGGGGGGGGGCTGTAGTTCAGAATCTGCTGCCCTGGGGATAAGTCTGTGTTTGTTTGTTTGTTCATTTGTGCACACAACAGCCAGCCAACAGTCGCTTGTCTTTTTATTGTTGTTTTCACTTTTAATTTCAAGTTTTGTGTACCTTGTGTGTTGTGACTGTTGGCAGACCAATTTCCCTCCGGGGATGAATAAAGTTTTATCGTATCATACCATGGTCCCCCAGGAAGAGTGGAGCAGTTTAGTTTAGTTTAGAGATACAGTGCAGAAACAGACCGTTCGGCCCACCGAGACCGCACCAACCAGCGATCCCCACACACCAGCACTATACTATAACCATTAGGGACAAATTACACTATTCGGCCCACCGAGACCGCACCAACCAGCAATCCCCACACACTAGCACTATACTACAACCATTAGGGACAAGTTCCACTATTACTAAAGCCAATTTACCAACAAACCTATACGTCTTGGGAGTGTGGGAGGAAACCAGAGCACCAGGAGATAACCCACACAGGCATGGGGAGAATGCCCAAATTCCGTACAGACAGCACCCGTGGTCAGGATCAAACCCAGGTCCCTGGTGCTGTGAGGCAGCAACTCTGCCGCTGCACCACCTTGCTGCTCTGAAATGTTTGGCTCCCGGTTTCAGCAGCCAACATGACCCAGTTAGGTAATGAGAGGAATTGAAGTTACCTTCAACTATCCCTAATGTCTTTTTTTGAGTAAAAGATTAACTACAGTAAAGGTTGAAATGAAAATGCATTAATACAGATTGTTTCAGTAAAGTCCACCTAGCCTTTAAAAGTTAGTTAAGGCGACAATGACCGATAGTCGAGCTGGTGCTTCACAGCTTCAATGACCCAGGTTCACGGCTGACCTCCAGTGCAACCTGTGTGGTGTTTGCATGTTCTTCCTGTGACTGTATAGATTTCCTCCAAGTGGTTCAGTATTCCCCCACATTGTAAAGACATGCAGTTGGTAAGCCTCTTGGGTTCTGTAAGTTGCCCCGAGTGTGCAAGTGAGTGCTGGAAGTTGGGAGAATAAAGTGGGAACAATGTTGGATCAGTGGTAAATGGATGCTTGATGATCAGTGCAGACGCAGTGGGCCAAAGAGACCTTTTCCATTACATTACATTACTTTTAAAGCAGTATATCTTTGTGAAAACATTAAACGATTATACCTAAAAAGCAACATGCAAGCAATATGTAATCCATATTGTGAGAACGTTTACTCCATTGCAAGAGCATTTGCCTCAAATTTACTCGAATGAGGAACTGGGGAAATTAAACATTAAGACACAAACGGAATAATTTTGATGAAAATTTGTGATATCACATCATGATGCAAGCTGTTATCCAAAACGATACCCAACACCATTTGAGCACCCCAAAAAAGACTCGGTATTGGTTATGGGTTTAGTGCTACGCAGCATTGAGACTGGCCGTTCAGCCCAACTTGTTCATGCTGACCAAGATGCTTCATCTAAGCTCGTTCCCTTCGCCTGTGTTTGGTCCATATTGTACCAGGATGCTGATCAATGCTAATTCTATTTACCTGCCCCTATCATATCTTAGAACCTGTCCAGCCATTTAAACCTTGTGCTGCCACCACATCCTTCCATATAAGACATTATTACCCAAATCACACATCTGAAGCTATGAGATGCCCAAGATTATGAAAAAAATACAGAACACATAGTATATAAGATAAACAAAAAAAATAAAAATAAAGACAGGAGATGAAAGATAAAACAGGATGAGTCATAGAATTATCATTGAGCATGGAAACAAGGTACTTTGACCCAAGTTGCCACAGCTGACTGCAATGCCCCATTCACACTTGTCCCACCTGCTTGCATTTGACTCATATCCTTCTAAACTTGTCCTATCCATGTACCTGTCCAAATGTGTGTTTAATGTTGCGATAGTACCTGCTTCAACTACCTCCTTCTGCAGCTTGATCCAGACACCCATCACCCTCTATGTGAAAATGTTACTCCTCCGGTTCCTATTAAATCTTTCCCCTCTCACCTTAAACCTATGCTCTCTGGTTCTTGGTTCACCTACTCTGGGTAAAAGGCTCTATGCATTCACACAATCTATTCCCCTCATGATTTTACACACCTCTATAAGATTACCCCTCAGCCTCCTGCATTCCAACAGAAAAAGGTGCTAACCTTCCCAACCTCTGCCTGTTAGCTCAGGCCCTCAAGTCCTAACAATATCCTCGTATATCTTCCCTGCACTCTTTCCAGCTTCTCAGCATGGCAGGGTGACAAATTCTGAACACAAACTGGAAAGAGAATGGACAGAGAAACTATGGAAAAGTACGGAGCATTGAAATAATTGGTAGAAATTAAGGATTGAGATAGTAGCTACACCAAATGTGACCCACAGTTTTGAAAGTTGCTGAACAGTATTTGTAACTAATAATTTAATTGCTCCATTTTACTTCAGAGTCACGTGAGTGACTGCGTGGAGAAGCCCCGCCTGGCGCTGGAACGGCATTACGTCGAAACTGACGGCAGAGCAAGAGCTGCAGAGGCAGCTCCTCGACAGTGGTAGGCACTTAACTGCAGGTAAGTGCAGTTGAAAATTTTTAATAAAGTCAGAAAGGCCATAATTTAAAAGTTTAGTAAAAGGCCTTCAGACTAAAAAAGTTTATGGCTTAAAAAATAATGGACAAAGATTCCAAAAATAAAAATAAAATAAAAAATTCAACCAAAAAGGGTTTAAAAGGCCCAAAAACATTCCCTAACCTACCCTAAGGGGGTTTCATATATTAATATATATGATGAAATATTGTGGGAATATCTACCTCACATTGTTTGGAGGTAGTCTCCTTGAGGGGAAAACTCAGGAGTAACAAGGGCAGTAAAACAAAATGGAAAACTGACCCTAAAAGTGCACTGATAGTGGTGGCTGGTCATAAAGTACCCACCACAGCACAAATATATACATATATGATGATATATACATATATATGATGAAATATTGATGTATATATATATATAATATGTGTGTATATATATATATATATATATATTATATATATATATATATATATATATACACACACACACATACATATATATATATATATATATATATATATATATATATATATATATATATATATATATATATATATATATATACAGGTGTACTAGGTACAATACCTGAATAAGGAGTGAGGCCATGGAAAATAACCATGGAAACCAAAATTAGTTGTCTCTCACTAAAGCTGTTATGGTTAAAAACAGCAGAATAATAATAAAACTTTTATGTTTTATTCAGGTACACCACAGCACAAAAAATATATATAGAGGTGTACTAAGTACGATACCCGAATGAATGAGTGAGGCCATGGAAAGTAAACATGGAAACCAAAAATTAATTGAGCTGTTATGGTTGAAAAAGCAGAATATTGATAAAAACTTTTATGTTTTATAAAGATATCAACGGTGAATCCGTTATGATATCCATGTCTCAATTATATGAGATATAAGGAAATACGATTTCAAAATATTTCAAACTGGTGCATGATTTTAGGTTTGCACCCAATAGTAACTCCAATAAAGAAGGGGTACGTTCATATATATTATAAAATTACCTCAGTGAAAAGATGTGATGGTATAAACCATACAAAACATCATTTTTTATACACTTTCACAGTGTAAAAACATTTTATTAAAATGGAAACATCTTCAACATTGAAATACAGTTGTTATTAACAAATTGTTAATCAAAGATTACAGGTGCTTGAAATTAATTAAAATGGGTCAGCTGTGTAAGTTAAAGCATTGACTAAAGGATTAAAACCAGTTCTAGGCTGTTAAACAGAATACTGGAAGAACAATTGTACTGATAAAAAGATCAGCACTTGCACTAATGAGGACATGGCCATGGTTTATCTTGATCACATTTAAATTGGAAGGTTATAAAGAGTCAGCTGCAAATTAGTGCTGCAATTACAAGCCTGTTGAAAGGCAAGTCCTGAACCATCACATAAAGCCTATGTTAGGCATTCATAAATATTCATAAATTACTATTCTGGATTTAGGAGTAATTCAGCACCATAAGAGGGGGAAAATTGTTTCCATGTTACAAATATGTCTCATTGCTTTGTTGACATACTTTGTCCCTCCATCAGAAAAGGAGCCTAGGTAAAGAGTAAATAAAGCTCCAAAAGAAGGAATACAGAAGCTTTATAAGAGTATGTATGCTTTTGTGAGAGGTCTATGCAAATACCAAATGATACATTATCATTATAGTAATGGATAAAAAAGGTTCACAAGCTGCTTCAACTATAAGCTTAGCAGCTGTTGCAAGCTGAAGCATGATGGACAGCTTCTGTGAATATTTGGGTTAAGATAAGAATAATATCTATTCTTATAAAGATAATTGATACGTCTCTTGTTGGGACTACGGACAATAATACCAGGTAATTGCAAATGGATTGTCCTAAGAAATTTCTCCAAACATTTGTATTAATTATTGAAGTATAAGGAGTTATGGATTAAATATCGATTGTTCTATTTTGGAAGTGTCCATGTCATATCAAGGTGAACAATACCACGGCTGTGGCATATATTAAATCACATAAGATAAGTAAAATAATAATCAAGTGATTATCTGAGTAAACAGATGTGGCATATTCTAAAATGTTTTAGTCCAGCTGTTTATCTCTAAGAAAGAGACAATGTTATTGCAGACAACAAATTAAGGGGGGAAAAAACATTGTCAGTAATATGGATTACTTACGATTAATCTGGTTGAATACAGATTAAATCACCGATCTTTCAAATGTTCTCGTGGGTAAATCAAGAACAGGAAAGGCATTTCTTTCAATTACATGAGGAAAGATGTTCTTTTATGTTCCTCATTTTTGTCTGATAGGGCAGTGTCTGATGAAAATGTAGCAGGACACTGCCAGAAGCGCTTTGTTGGCCCAAAACGGATCTTTCATGGTTTTCATAAATATTGAGTGATGTTGAACCACTTGTGATGATTCATAGTTGCAGTAATTTATTGTTGTTACAAAGGCATCCATGACATGAAAAACATGAATTTGACTATCTGCAGGTTGACCAGACCATCACAACAGTTTGATGGTCAAAGAAGTCTATGAATGTTTAACTAATATAACAAACATAAACAATAAAATAATTATGTATAAAAGAAATGTTATACCTGCAATTTGCAGAAATAAGTTTAAAAAAACAAAATTTTGTTATAAGAAATTGGAAGTCTGTGTAGACAGTAAAGCTATTTGTCATATTAGATATATGTGAGTTCCTTGTGGATTGCATTTTCTTCTGAGTATCTAATTGATAGAGCCAATAGTAGGGCTCAGAGTGTTTATCGTCCTATTTACGGACAATCTACTAACCAAAAAGTTATCGGGTTCATTCGTAATATCCCGATATGAAAAAAGGGATATATATGTAGATATAAATATAGATATATATATATATATAATCTGTCCAAAGTTGCAAGACATAAGTCGGGATATCAATATAGTCCTGAATTGCCTTAGGCAATGGACTCCAATTCTATCAATGATTCAAAAAAGTTAACATTGAAAGTAATAATGCTCATGACTTTAGTATCAACATAAGAGTGCAAACATTGCAAATATTACGTTATAATTGCATGTGGATACAGATTACATTATCATATATGTTTATGAATTTACCAAACAAAGCAGACTAAGAAGAGCTGAAACCAAGGTAAACCTATAAGCATATCCTGTCGGCCATAAATAGTGTGTGAGTCAACATTGATGAAATATGTTGAAGTAGGTAAGAGTCTCTGTGGTGATGAGACAGCACTACTTATTACACACAAAAAAACCACATTAGGTATCAGGATAAACTGATGGTTCTAGAGAAATGTATTCTAGATGGTTAAAATTTGAATAACACTCAGTGGAACTAGACTCTGAAATGTGGAAAAATCACTCTGTTAAGGAGGTAGATACATTCACAGGAATGGCACAGGATGAGCCGCTCGAGCAAAGATTCAAGGCCACAGGAGGGTGTAAAATAAATATTAAATTAAATGGAACCAGTCATGGTGTCAGGATTGGACACGGAGTGTTGGGTTCTCAATAATTGTTGCTTTCTTCATACCATCAAATTATATATATATCAATTGATATGTTTGTGATAAATTTGCCTTTCAATGGAGAGGGCATTACTTTTATTCTTTTATAACGTTAAATAATTTATCACATAACTTGAGGCAATGTTTTGGAGGAAAAAATGTATTATTTGCTCATTACTGTGTTGAATGAGCCAGAGTGTCGTATGGAATGAGTCTACAACATAAAAAACACAGAAAGCTTCAAAATCTTCACGTAGTCACTCACGTGACTCCGAAGTAAAATAGTAAGATTAAACGAGAAACTTACCAGTTCGAAGTTTGATCGTTATTTTATGAGGAGTAACGATGAGGATTACTGGGATGTCAGGACTGTCTTATGAAGAAAGACTGGATAGACTCGGTTTATACCCTCTGGAAATTTTAGGAGATTAAGAGGGGATTCTTATAGAAACTTACAAAATTCTTAAGGGGTTGGACAAGGCTAGATGCAGGAAGATTGTTCCCGATGTTGTGGAAGTCCAGGACAAGGGGTCACAGCTTAAGGATAAGGGGGAAATCCTTTAAGACCGAGATGAGAAAGACTTTTTTCACACAGAGAGTGGTGAGTCTCTGGAACTCTCTGCCACAGAGGGTAGTTTGAGGCCAGTTCATTGGCTATATTTAAGAGTGAGTTGGATGTGGCCCTTGTGGCTAAGGGGATCAGAGGGTATGGAGAGAAGGCAGGTACGGGATACTGAGTTGGATGATCAGCCATGATCATATTGAATGGCGGTGCAGGCTCGAAGGGCTGAATGGCCTACTCCTGCACCTAATTTCTATGTTTTCTATGTTTCTATGTATTACGTGCCCTCCACTCCCAACACTCATTAAAATAAATGATCTGGTAGTTCTAAATCTATGTTGAGCCTTACTATCTTACTCCGGCTATTATGTTCTGTGTTTTTCATGCCGCTGCTTTGAAGTATGCCATTCCAGCGCCAGGTGGGGCTTTTCTTCATGTTAATCCCTCATCGTTACTCCTCATAAAATAACGATCAAACTTCGAACTGGTAAGTTCTCGTTTAATCTTACTATTCTATTTCATCCCAGTGCAGGGGCAGCATGGTGGCGCAGCGATAGAGTTGCTGCCTTACAGCGGCAAGACCCGGGTTCCATCCTGACTATAGATGCTATCTGTGTGGAGTTTGTATGTCCTCCCCGTGACAGCATGGGTTTTCTCTGGGTACTCTGGTTTCTTCCCACATTTCGAAGACGTACAGATTTGTAGGTTAATTGGCTCTGGTAAAAATTGGTCAGCGAGGAATTGGAGGGCTGAAGGGCCTGATCCCACGCTGTACCTCTAAATTGTTCCAGTTCATATCCGGTGTATATGACAAATAACCTCTCTTGACTCACGGTTTCACATGTTATACGTACAGCCTTATTCCGTGCATCGCTTCATTGATAGATCCAGCTGGAGTTCGGGAGCGTGATGGACTGGAATGTATGGGATGTAGTATCCGAGGGGTATTGCGTCTCTGTGCAGAATGGACCGGGCGCAACACAGAACAAATACCATGTTCCTGCGGATGGATGGAATGAAATCGGTTTGCAGAGTTGTTGCTTGAATAGGGTCTTAGGACAGGCCTCGCAACTGGATCCCTACAATCAAGGTCATGACAAAACACATCAATAAGGCACATCTATCAGACGTCTCCTCCACACATTCAAACCAAATTTCCACTGGTCGTCTCTCACTGACAGCAAAGCAAATCCAGATATTCTTTTATATTGCAGAGGAAGGAACAGCAGATGCCGGTTTAAACCGAAGATAGACACAAAATGTTGGAGTAACTCAGCAGAACAGACAGTATCTCTGGAGAAAAGGAATGTGATATTTTGGGTTGAGACCCTTCAGACTGAGCCATTTATATTATTTAGAGAAAGGGTTCAGAGCAGGTTTACCTGGGTATTGCCAGGACTCGAGGGCCTGTGCTATATGGAGAGGTTGAGCAGGCTAGGACTCTCTTCCTTGGAGCGCAGGAACCTGAGGCGTAATCGTATAGAGGTGTACAAAATCATGAGAGGAATAGATCGGCTAAATGCACAATTAAGGAATTGAGAACCAGAGGACAAGTTTAATTTGAGGGGGAAAAGATTTAAAGGGAACCTGAGGGGTAACTTTTTTACACAAAAGGTGGTGGGTATACGGAGCAAGCTGCCGGAGGATGTGGTTGAGGCAGGTACTATCGCAAAGTTTAGGAAACATTTAGACAGGCACATGGATAGGTTTTGAGGGCATGGGCCAAATGCAGGGAGGTGGGACTAATGTAGCTGGGATATGTTGGTTGGTGTGGGCAAGTTGGGCTGAAGGGCATGTTTTCACTCTGTATAATTCTATTTATTGATGGGATTTTGACGGATGGGAATGCCAGCTTTAACTGCTGACTCCTAATTGTCCATGAACCGAGCAGCTTGCTGGGTCAGTCATATAAGAGTCAAACACATGGATATCACATGGAGGCCAGATGAGACACAGACATTGGACTTGATTCCAATAGGATATGAAACAGATGGACTTTTATAATGCTCTGTTAGCTTCTCGATCAGCATTACTGATTTTAACTTTTCGGACCTAGTTTATTTATTGACTTTTAATCTTCCAGTTGCTGTGATGGAAATAGTTTAAAACTCTTATCTGCAGATCAAGGGTGGCACGGCGGCACAGCTGGTGAAGTTGCTGCTCTACAGCGTCAGAATCCCAGGTTCAATCCTGTCGGTTGCTGTCTGTGTGGAGTTTGCATTTTTGCCCCCTGACCGTGTGGGTTTCCTCCGGGTGCTCTGTTTTCCTGCCACATCCCAAAGGTGTGTTGGTTTGTAGGTTAATTGGCCCTCTGTAAATTGCCCCTAGTGTGTAGTGAGTTGATGCGAAAGAGGGATATGTGAATGGGTGATCGATGGTTGGCATCGACTCAGCGGGCCCGTTTCTTCGTAGATCCTGGCGAGCGCTGTTCAGCTGTGCTGGACCGTGAGAGTGGAGAGATGTCAGTGAGAGTGGAGGGACGTCGGTGAGAGTGGTAGGAGTCGGTGAGAGTGGAGGGGCGTCAGTGAGAGTGGAGGGACGTCGGTGAGAGTGGAGGGACGTCTGTGAGAATGGAGGGAGTCGGTGAGTGGAGGGATGTCGGAGAGAGTGGAGGGACGTCTGTGAGCGTGGAGGGGCGTTGGTGAGAGTGGAGGGACGTCGGTGAGAGTGGAGGGGCATCGGTGAGTGGAGAGGCGTCGGTGAGAGAGGGGCGTCGGTGAGAGTGGAGGGGCGTCGGTGAGAGTGGAGGGGTGTCGGTGAGTGGAGGGGCATCGGTGAGAGTGGAGGGGCGTCGGTGAGTGGAGGGGCGTCGGTGAGAGTGGAGGGGCGTCGGTGAGAGTGGAGGGGCGTCGGTGAGAGTGGAGGGGCGTCGGTGAGAGTGGAGGGGCGTCGGTGTGTGTGGAGGGGCGTCGGTGAGAGTGGAGGGGCGTCGGTGAGAGTGGAGGGAGCGTCGGTGAGAGTGGAGGGAGGTCGGTGAGTGGAGGGGAGTCGGTGAGAGTGGAGGGAGGCGTCGGTGAGAGTGGAGGGGCGTCGGTGTTGAGTGGAGGGGCGTCGGTGTGAGAGTGGAGGGGCGTCGGTGAGAGTGGAGGGGCGTCGGTGAGAGTGGAGGGAGGTCGGTGAGTGGAGGGCTCGGGGCGTCGGTGTGAGTGGAGGGGCGTCGGTGAGAGTGGAGGGAGGTGGGTGAGTGGAGGGGCGTCGGTGAGAGTGGAGGGGCGTCGGTGAGAGTGGAGGGGCGTCGGTGAGAGTGGAGGGGCGTCGGTGAGAGTGGAGGGGCGTCGGTGAGAGTGGAGGGGCGTCGGTGAGAGTGGAGGGGCGTCGGTGAGAGTGGAGGCGTCGGTGAGTGGAGGGGCGTCGGTGAGAGTGGAGGGAGGTCGGTGAGTGGATGGAGGTCGGTGAGTGGAGGGACGTCGGTGAGTGGAGGGACGTCGGTGAGAGTGGAGGGACGTCGGTGAGAGTGGAGGGACGTCGGTGAGAGTGGAGGGGGGGCGTCGGTGAGAGTGGAGGGGCGTCGGTGAGAGTGGAGGGGCGTCGGTGAGTGGAGGGGCGTCGGTGAGAGTGGAGGGCGGTCGGTGAGTGGAGGGAGGTCGGTGAGTGGAGGGAGGTCGGTGAGAGTGGAGGGAGGTCGGTGAGAGTGGAGGGGCGTCGGTGAGAGTGGAGGGAGGTCGGTGAGTGGAGGGATGTCGGTGAGAGTGGAGGGAGTCGGTGAGTGGAGGGATGTCGGAGAGCTATCACCCGCGTGAGTACCGGCAGCGGTGGAGGACACGCCGCTGAGAATCAAGAGGGACTGGGAGGGAGAAGGAAGAGGGACTATATTGCATACTTTTGTAAGTTTGTCAGCACACTTTACATACTGTATGCAAACAAAGAATCTCACTGTACCAAGTACACATGACAATAAAGTATCAACTATCAATGTTGTCAATCAATCAACAGCCCAGACCATTCAGTTGCGGTTCCTCAATCAGTGGCTTGTTTCATGGTGAAACACAACAAGGTTGTGGGGAGTCCAGTGTAGCTTCAGGCAGTTGCCAGAGAGATGAATAGAAACAGTAGCTGGGGAACAGAATTTGTTGTGCAGACCACAGTTTATGTCTGCAGAAGGGTCTCGACCAGAAATGTCACCCATTCCTTCTCTCCAGAGATGCTGCTTGTCCCGTTGAGTTACTCCAGCATTTTCTATCAAAAGTAAATGGCTCTGGACTTCCCTTTATTTATCCACAAAACATTCCTGCTGTCAATACAAAATATTGACAGAAGAGGGAGAAGCGAGTGGTAGTAAGGGATGCTGACGAAACAACATTTGTCATATATCAGAGATAATACAAACAGTCTGATCAGGAACATGATTTGTTGGAAGGTCATGTTTGACAAACCTTTGTTGAATTTTTTGAAGCGGTAACTAGCATATGGATTGTCTAAGACAAGTCAATGTTGGCAGAAGTTCAATCTTTGGGTGTTAATGGCGGAGTAAGGTTCAACAGTGGCTGAAAGGTCAAGAGTATGTGGAGGGAGCTGGGGTTGGTGTTGTTTGTCCAGGGCGATGATACAAGATAGGTGGTATTTGGATACCAGTCTACTTTGCCATTTGGAAAAGTGGGCTGAAAGATGGCAGGGTTTAATGCAGGGTGAAGTGCACACAGGACAATCAAAATAGTGGTAGAGGGAATAAATGCCCCCTGTCCCTGACTTAGATAGAAACCTGATATAAATAGAGATTGAACCATTGGTAAGACCAATTCTGGAGTATGACCTAGTTATAGGAAGGATGTCCCCTAGAATTTGCCAGGGTTCCCAATAGGTTTCCATGAGACGCGAGAGGTTTTGGTCACTCGCAGGGAACTTCTTTAGAGGGTGGTGGCTTGAATGAGCTTCGAAGCGTGATTTTAACATTTTTAAAAGTAAAGTGGATAGGTATATGGACTGCTGAGTGCTACTGGGGACCCAAGATCCTACATATGGATATTTACAAACGTTAATGCTACCGAACGAACTCGCCTGGAAAGCCTTGACCGAAGCAGCTGCACACACACACACACACACACACACACACACACACACACACGCACGGGTGGGGGCCAGGGATAGCGGAGGAGCACTTTCTGCGCGATGAAGAGGAAGGTAAACGGCTGCCACACAGCACGGTAAGCCCTTTAGAGAACGCGGGAGAAGGGGGGGAGGGGGGGGGGGTAGAAGGAGTGGAGACAGTTTTAAGAAGTTTAATAAAGTTAGCGGGCATTTTACCTTCCGGCGGATCTGCTAGGTCCTGAAAACTCCAATGAGCCAATCAAAATGGCCGGTCAGTGAAGGAGATTGCCTTCGACTGCCTGTAAGTAAATAGCAACCCCACTCCACTGGCTTTGACCAAACGGCAATCTATTTTTAGCCGAGGCCGGTTTTGATTTTGTTGAATAATCGAAGGAACATAGAAGAAGCCTCAACCACGCAGAAACCACTTTCGACCATTAGGGAGAGTGACCAAAACCACCGGGAACCTCATGGAAACCTTGGGTGGGGCGCAAGGTTACCAGAGGTTTCCGTTCAGGTTTCATAAGTGGGACAGGGGCATTACTGCCTTAGAATTCCAGAGACTCAGTTTCCTCCCACACTCCAAAGATGTGCAGGTTTGTAAGTTAATTGGCTTTAGTAACATTGTAAATTGTTCCTAGTGTGAAGGATAGTGCTAGTGTGCGGGGACCGCTGGTTTCTGTGGGCCAAAGGGAAACTGTTCCTAGTGTGAAGGATAGTGCGAGTGTGCAGGGACCGCTGGTTTCTGTGGGCCACAAGGGCCTGTTTCCCATTGTATCTCTAAAGTCTAAAGCTACATGGAGAGGTTGGATAGAATTGGATTATTTTCACTGGAATGTCGGAGATTGATGGGAGACCTGATAGAAGTGTATAAAATTATGAGGGGCATAGATAAGGTGGACGGTCAGAAGCTCTTCCCCCCAAGGTGGAAATGTCCAATACTAGGGGGCATAGCTTAGAGGCAAGAGGGGAAAAGTTTACTGGAGATGTGCAGCATTTTTTACTCAGAGGGTAATGGGGACCAGGAACGTATTGCCAATTCTGTATGGTGGAGGCAGATACAATAGTGGCATTTAAGAGGCATTTGGATAGGCACACGGAAATGCAAGGAATAGGGGAATGTGTCTCATGGGCAAGCCGATGAGATCAGTGCAGCTAGGCATCATGTTCAGCATAATCATTGTGGGCTGAAGGGGCTGTTCCTGTGCTGTACTGTTCTATGTTCTAAAAGTATTTGATGATCCTTTGGTTCTGAATTATTGCAAAAATGGAAACATGACTTGGTCTCCTTTTATCAACTTTTTACAAGCAGATGGCGCAACATAAGAAATTAAATGGTTTAGAACCGGGTGACGGATGGGCAAAAATACGAAATAGGTAGATCTCTCCCAATCTCTCTTTTCTTTACTTTCTCCTTTTCTTTCAATCTTTTTATTTTCTTATCTCTGTCCTGTATTTCTTTGGCTATCTGTTTCTACTCGCTTGTCTATCTATTCCAACACTCTTTATTTCTCTTTTCTCTCACTGTTCTTTTATTATTAAATATAAACTACGAAGTTGTACAAGAATGGAAATATGTATGTATGTATTAGGTACTTAAGTACCACACTACTGCACTTACTTCTAACAAAAATAAACACAAAAAAAAAAGAAATGGGTAAAGTCGACAAATATGAGAGACACAGTCATTTAGCTGTAATGTGGGTCTCAAAATAATCATCAGAAATTAGTGGAACAGATTTAGAAACAATCACAGGAAAAATGTAAGAGTACTCTAGTGAATAGAGTACTCACTACTCCATTCTGAGGTGTCCACATGGTTTAGGAAGACCAGTCTTCTGGGTGCCAAGATAATATGCTCTGACATCTACTATCATGAAATGTTTCGAGAGACTGGTGAAGTGCACATTAACTCCAGCATTGCAGACAGCCTTGACCACTGCAGTTTACCAACCATCGCGACAGATCCATGGCAGACAGCATCTCCCTGGCCATACATTCATTGCTGAAATACCTAGAAAACAAGGATACCCATATCAGATTTCTGTATAATTGACTACAACAGGGTAATCCCAACCAAACTCATCTTCAAATTCTGAACCTTCAAAACCTGAGTCAGTATCCCCCTCTGCCACTGGATCCTTGGCTTCCTGACCGATAAACCACAATCAGGAGGATAGATGAGAAAACACCCTCCACGATAATTCTCAAAATCAGTGCCCTCTGCAAGGATGCGTCCTCTGCTCTTTACTATAATCCTCATACACTCATGACTGCAAATAAATTCTGCTCTAACTCCATTTAAAAGTTTATAGATGACTCCACTGTAGTGGGCTGGATCTTGAACAATGGCTATACAGAGTACAGGGCGGAAAGAGAGGGCTTAGTAACATGGAGTCAAGACAACAACCTCTCCCTCAATGTTAGAAGAATGAAGGAGCTAGTTATTAACTTCAGGAAAAGCAGTGTTAAACATGTCCCAGTCAGCATCAACGATGGTGAGCGTGGAGATAGGGTCATAGAGACTTACAGCATTGAAACAGTCCCTTCCGCCCAACATCTCATCTACACTAGTCCCACCTGCCTGCATTTGGCAGATATCCCTCCAAAACTGTCCTATCCATGTATCTATCCAACGTTGCGATAGTACCTGCCTCAACTACTTTCTCCAGCAGCTTGTTCCATACACCCACCACCCTCTGTGTGAAAAGGTTGCCCCTTAGGTTTCTAGTAAATCCATTCCCCCCTTCACCTTAAACCTGTGTCCTCTGGTTCTTGATTCCAACTAAGATTTAATGGAGAATTTCAATTAAATTCCATAATTTGTTGTTTAATTTAGTTTAGAGATGCAGCATGGAAACGGGCCCATCGAGACTGTGCCGACCAACAATCACCCCGTACACCAGTTCTACACTCTAAGGACAATTTACAGAAGCCAATTAATCTACAAGTCTACTACTAAGGAATATGGCAGGATTCTATGGTGTAAACAGACAGTACCTGTAATCAAGATCGAATGCAGGCCTCTGGCACTGCAAGGCAGCAACTCAACCACTGCGCCACCGTGCCATCCTGTCCTAAACAAACCATGCATAATCTAGGAGTGTAGCCCTGATCTTCCAATCAAACCTATTACAGCCCTTGCACTCTTTATGTGAACTGGACCTTCTCTATAACTGTAAAACTAGAACATGGGAACACAATATTCTGCAAGCTGGTATTTTTCAGTTGTACTTGTGTATGGCTCGTTTGTACTAATTTATGGCATGAATACAACTGGATAGCACGCAAACAGAGAATAATAAACCAATGCCAACAGGGTTATAATAGTGAGGTTTTTAACATTCCCAGTATTGACTGGGACTGCCTTAGATAGAGGCAGTTTAGTCATGTGCTTCCAGGATGTTTTTTTGAGACAGTCTGTCAATAGTCATCGAGTTATTCCTCTGAACCTTTTCTTGCCATGAATTTGTCAAAATATCTTGCAAACATTGAAATTGTTGCCACCTCTAACACTTCCTCTGGCAGATTATACCATATACCCACCAACCAATACTGTGGAAAATGTTGCCCCTCAAGATTTACATTTCTCCTCACTCACCTAATATCTATGTCCTCTACTATTAGTCTCCCCTACCTTGGAAAAAAAACTGTGACCATCCATGCCCCTCATGATTTTATTTATCTACTAAGTCACCCTTCAGCCTCCAACACTCCGGGGAAAATAAAACTACAACTGGGCACAATACTCCAAGTGTGGTCTAATCAATGTTTTATACAGTTGCATCATGACGTCCCAGTTCTTATACTTAGCTTGGCCTCTGAGGGAAGTGTGCTAAATGACTTTGTGACTATGCTATGTCATGCAGACCATGACTCGTCCCTGTTTCAGCTTTCTTCTCTCTCCCCCATTACCATCAGTCCAAAGAAGGGTCTTCACCCAAAATGTCACATCCATATTCTCCAGGGATGCTGCCTGACCCGCTGAGTTACTCCAACACTTTGTGTTCTTTATGTGTTTGTTTGTTTCTTCATGATTTTATATACTTCTGCCAGGTCTCTCATCAATCTGCAGTGTTCAGAAACAATTATGTGGAGATGAAAGGGAGGTGGGAATCAGGATGATTTAGTTTAGTTTTAGTTGAGATACAGAGCGGAAACAGATCCTTCGGCCACCCGCACCGACAAGCGATCCCCGCACACCAACACTATCCTACACGCACTAGGGACAATTTACACTTATACCAGGCCAATTAACCTACAAACCTGTATGTCTTTGGAGTGTGGGAGGAAACCGGAGGTCTCGGAGGAAACCCACGCAGGTCATGTGGAGAATGTACAAACTCCATACAGACAGCACCCGTATTCAGGATCGAACCCTAGAGCTGCAAGGCAGCAACTCTCCTGCTGCGCCACCATGCTGCCCTTGTATGCAGACTTTGTCAAAGCTGACACATATTCTTGCTCCAATGTCTCCTCACCATCATACAACAGGGTGTTTCCACGCTGACCTTGCCAATGGTAGCAAGTGATGTGCGTGCGTTGGTTTCAGGTGGTTTCATTGATCTCCTCATGTTTCTAATCTGTGTCTTGTCCCAGAGCCAACTGAGCTGTAAACTGTCAGCTTCCAAATGCATGCTGACATTCTATTGCCACCCATCACCCTCAACTGGGGGGACCTCATTGAAACTTTCTTTAGTCTGAGGGTAGTGAATCTGTGGAATTAATTGCCACAGACAGCTGTGGAGCCCATTAATGGTTATTTTTAAGGCTGACATTGACAGATTCTTGGGTAAGGGGAGAGTTTAGTAAGGGTGTCGAAGGTTATGGGGAGAAGGCAAGAGAATGGGTTGGAGAGGGAAAGATAGATCAGCCATTATTGAATGGCGGAGTAGACTCGATGGGCCACATAGCCTAATTCTGCTCCTATAACTTATGAATTGGCATCTGGTACCAGAGGAGAAGCAATTTCCTCAAATTAAATATCGAAGGCAAAGTCATTCACCTACGAGCTGGTTCCCCACGTCTCCAGGCAGCAACAGCTGATTTTCATGGACTCTTTGCATTCCTGCAGAAGGTTTCATCCATAGTATCATTCCAGGCCACAAGGGTTTGGTTAAACAATATGTGCTCCTTCCATTGTATTTTAAGTTTATTTTCAGGATATGTGTGTTGTTGGGAAGGCCAGCATTTATTACCCATCATCTGAGAAAAGTTGGCGCTGAGCCATCAGCTGGAACTGTTGCAGTGCTTCTGGCAAGGTACGCCCATAGTTTAGTTTAGTTTAGAGATACAGAGCGGAAGCAGGCCCTTCGGTCCACTGAGTCCACACCGAACAGCGATCCCCGGACATTAACACTATCCTACACCCACGAGGGACAATTTACACATACACCAAGCCAATTAACATACAAACCTAAATGTCTTTGGTGTGTGGGGGGAAACTGAAAATCTCAGAGAAAACCCACATGATCACGGGGAGAACGTAAAACTTCGTATAGACAGCACCCGTAGTCGGGATCAAACATGGGTCTCTGGCACTGCAAGCGCTGTAAGGCAGAGCCTCGACCGCTGTGCCACCGTACTGCCCATACAACAGTACAATTGTACAACAGTGTTGTATGGGAGGAGTTTCAAATCTCAGACACAATACTGATGGTGCATGCTGGTGCATGATGCATGCTGCAGCCACAGTGCTCCAGTGGTGCAGAGATGAGCATTTAGGAAGGTGATTACTTTGTCCCAGCTTCTTGAGACATGCTAAACCTGTCATCTTCGAGGCAAGTAGAGAGTGATCCATTATTCTGCTGACGTTCACCTTGCAGATGGTAAAAAGCCTTTGAGTTGTGAGGAGTTGAGTTATCATAAGACACCCGGCCTCCTCGTTGATCTTGTAGCTACAACATTCACGTGGTGCATGCAGTTGAGTTTCTGGTTAAAGGTAGACCCAGAGTACTCTGTATACTCTGGAATTTGGAAGGATGAGAGGGATCTTATTGAAACATATAAGATTATTAAGGGTTTGGACACGCTAGAGGCAGGAAACATGTTCCCAATGTTGGGGGAGTCCAGAACCAGGGGCCACAGTTTAAGACTAAGGGGTAAGCCATTTAGAACAGAGATGAGGAAACACTTTTTCACACAGAAAGTTGTGAGTCTGTGGAATTCTTTGCCTCAGAGGGCGGTGGAGGCCAGTTCTCTGGAAACTTTCAAGAGAGCCGGATAGGGCTCTTGAAGATAACGGAGTCAAGGGATATGGGGAGAAGGGAGGAACGGGGTATTGATTGGGGATGATCAGCTATGATCGCATTGAATGGCAGTGCTGGCTTGAAGGGCTGTATGGCCTACCCCTGCACCTATTGTCCATTGTCTAATATTGATGATGGGAGCTAGGCAAAGGTAATATCATTGAATATCATTAAGTACAGGTGGTTCTACCTATTTTTTATTGGATCTGATCATTGTGGCACATTTGTAGTATGAATGTTACTTGCATGAAGCAAGACTGAATGTTGCCTCTCTCTTCAGTTTCAGTTTAGTTTATTGTCCCGTATACCGAGGTACAGTGAAAAGCTTTAGTTGCGTGCTTACCAGTCAGCGGAAAGACAATACATGATTACAATCGAACCATTTATAGTGTACTAGACTAAGTGAGACCCGTTAGGTCCCCCAATGCAATATTGCACCACTCACCCATAGCCCCCAACTGCACAGGCACGGCTCATTTCCCCTCATCTCCAGCACTCTTTCCCCATCCTCTTCACTCTCCCTCTCCTTTCCCCTACCCTCAGTCACTCCCGCCCTCCATAACTCCTCTCCCCTCCCTCCCCCTCCTATCCATCTATCCCCCACCTCCCCCACTCCTCACCTCCCCCATCCACCTCACTATCACTTCTCACTTTCCCCACTGCCCTCCTCTCCCTCTATTCCCCACTCCCTTCCTCCCCATTCCTCTACTCCCCCCTCCTCTACTCCCCCCTCCTCTCCCTCTATTCCCCCTCCTCCCCCACTCTCCCTCCTCCCTCTTCTTTCCCCTCTTCTCCAACCCTCCCCAATCCCTCCCTCACTTCTCCATTCCCCTACCCTCAGTCACTCCCTGCCTCCCTCCATAACTCCTCTCCCCTCCCTACTCCCCTCCTCTCCGCTCTCCTCTCCCACACTCCCTCCCCAGGATCTCGAGGTTGCCGCTCCTCTCCGTTCTTGCGTGCCCCGGAGGAGCATCAGCCGTCGGCGCCCTTAGAGCCAAGCCTCAGATCCTCGGCTCGGCCCGGAAGCACCAGCAGCTACGGCCGCACCGGCATGTGGGCGGGGAACGCGATGGTTGGAGAGCCCGGAGAAAAGATGGGGAACAGCCATGGGGGAGAGGGGGTATCATGGGGGAGGGGGCTTTTGGGACTCACAGCGGGCACTGGACGCTCTCCTCCGCCGGGATCAGACTCTCCGCTTTCCGTTTGGTGACATCTCTGAAAATTGTGTCCGGTTGGAGACGTCCGCCGGCCCCCGCAGCGTCCCTCAGCTCCTGTAAAGATGCAATGGCGCAGGAAGGGGCAGACCGTTTCGAGGAGTGACAGGGGAAGAGACTAATCTGCGCGGCGCTGACAGGCAGGACAGGAGACCGATCTGCGCACGCCCGATTTTTACGATTTTAATCGTCACTAACCTTTACAATATACGACCGATTGGAACGAAACATGTTGCACTGGCAGCACAGGAGAACGGTGAGCGAGCTGACAAAAAATTGTAGTGCTATCACGTACCATTTCTGCGCAAATAGTAAAACCAGAAGAGCACAAGATCAGACGACAGACAGACAGACAGACAGACAGACAGACAGACAGACAGACAGACAGACAGACAGACAGACAGATGTCAGAGATTCACAACTCTCTGGGTGAAAAGTGTTTCCTCATCTCATTCCTAAATGGCCTACCCCTTATTCTTAAACTGTGACCCCTGGTTCTGGACACCCCCAACATCGGGAACATTTTTCCTGCATCTTGCCTGTCCAACCCCTTAAGAATTTTATATGTTTCTATAAGATCCCATCTCATCTAAATTCCAGGGAATATAAGTCCAGCTGATCCATTCTTTCACCATATGTCTGTCCCACCATCCTGGGAATCCTAGTGAACCTATGCTGCACTCCCTCAATAGCAAGAATGTCCTTCCTCAAATTAGGAGACCTAACAAAACAGCACACAATACTCCAGGTGCGGTCTCACCAGGGCCATATGCAACTGCAGTAGGACCTCCTGCTCCTATACTCAAATCTATACTTTATTCCCTGATCGTGGGAGGCTGAGAAATGACCATATGGAGTATATAAAATTACGAGGTACATAGGTGGTGGTCACAGTATTTACCTCAGTGTGGGGAGTCCAAAACTAAATTTAAGATGAGAGGGGAAAGATTTTAAAAAGAGCAGCCATAGGCAAATGGGACTAGCTTGAACAGACATCTTGGACAGCCTGGGGGAGTTGGGTCGATGTGCTTCCGTGCTGTACAACTCTATGACTGTGAAATATAATTTTAAAAAAGTCAAAGACTGGGCAAGGCACAATGGCGTAGCGGTAGAGTTGTTGCCTTACAGACCGGGGTTCGATCCCGACTACAGGTGCTGTCTGTACGGAGTTTGCACGTTCTCCCTGTGACCATGTATGGTTTCATTCAGGTGCTCCGTTTTCCTGTAGAAATCGACTCATGGACAGTTTCCTTGTATAATCCAGGGACTGCCTGTAACTCTACCAGGTCCCCTTCAGCCACCTTTGCTCCAAGGAAAACTAGCCCAGCTAGGGCGGCATGGTGATGTAGCCATAGAGTTGCTGCCTTACAGCGCTAGAGACCCAGGTTCGATCCTGACTGCAGGTGTTGTCTATACGGAGTTCGCACATTCTCCCTGTGGAGTTTCTTCAGGTGCTCCGGTTTCCTTCTACATTCCAAAGAAGTGCAGATTTGTAGGCTAATTAGCTTCTGTAATTTGTCCCTAGTTTGTAGGATAGAACTAGTGATCGATGTTCGGTTTAATGTATTCATGCATATTCCTGTATATACTAATGAGTTGGTGTTGTATATAAGTAAGGAATGGTGGGTAATACATCTCTCTTGTGATCCAGGCAGCCAGCGTGTAAGTTGTTATTCATTCTGCTGCCCAGAATATAACAACATTGGCGATGTGGATGGGATAGAGTTTGTGAACTCATCCTTTAAATACAGTGCAGGACTGTTTTGCAACACGCAGTATTGTTTAACAGTTTAAACAGTAAATACGGATTTGTGTTGCAGTTGTTTGCAAGCTGGACATGAGAGGCCTGCAGATCTCTCTATGCAGGGGGCTGTAGTTTAAAACAGCAGCTGGATAAATCGGCGAGAGTTTGTCAGGCCATCTCTATGTTGTGTCTACGTGGCAAGATGTCATCCGGCAAGATGTTGGGATTGTATAACATTTTAGACTGAGTTTTTTTTGTCGAATTCCTCAAGCTGAATATCCTTTGTTTTAGGTGAATTGTTACATCAGAACAGACAGGAATTTGGGGTTTTTGATCGGTCATTTAAAAAATAAGAGAATGACACGATGGCAGCGTGCATGGGCTACGTTGGAAACCTTGGCATTTTTGACAAACATAGAAACATAGAAACATAGAAATTAGGTGCAGGAGTAGGCCATTCAGCCCTTCGAGCCTGCACCGCCATTCAATATGATCATGGCTGATCATCCAACTCAGTATCCCGTACCTGCCGTTCAGCTCCTATATGGAGGCAGCAAACATGTTTTTCACGGCAAACAACATAATGGAGATTAGTGGTGAAAGAGAGATAGTGACTGAAACAAATAAGGCCGATTGCGAATGCATGAAAGCGATTCTGCTCACAGAGATCGGTCCTGAAGTGTATGGCGCACTCGTGAATCTCCTTGCTCCCATAAAGACAAAAGACATGACATTCAATTACATTATAAAGAAGTTGGAGGAGCACTTCAACCCAAAGCCCCTAGAAATTGCAGAAAGTTATAAATTTGGCACTAGAAACCAGAAGCAGAATGAGACAATCAATGAGTACATTGTTGCCTTGAAAAACCTAAGTTTACACAGTAACTTTGGAACCTTTCTTGGACGAGCACTATGCGACAGATTCGGTTGTGGTCTAGTGGATCAACTAATTCTGTCCAAACTGATGAACACTCCAGATCTCACATTCGAGATTGCATGCAAGATTGCTACCACAATGGAGATGGCATCAAAGAATGTTCGCGAGCTTCGCCCACCACGAACTGCAGTGGCCGTTTACAGTCACAAGGCAGTGCCTATGGCCAAACCTAGAGGTGCTAAACCAAAACCAAACTATGGCGGGGAGCCGAGTTCAGCCAGTTGTTATCGTTGCAACAGTAATCACTCCTCCCAACTTTGTCAGTTCACAATGGCCACGTGCTCTAACAGAAGAAAGGCCGTATCGCCTCAGCATGTCGGGCCAAGCTTAAAACAGGACACCAACAATCTGCGGGAATCAAGCAATAACACCGGAGAGGAGTTCACAACTTGGAGGTGAACCCAGATGTAAATTAGCTTGGGTTGTGCACCATTTATGCAACCAACATCGATAAGCCTACAGCCAGCCAAGGCAAGGACCTTCGAACTAAACTATTGAACAGTTAATCAATATGTGTATTGACATGGCAGCAGATTGTTCGGTCATGAGCAGAGACCTGTACGAAACAAAGTTCCCACAGACACCATTATTTGAGACTAAGGTCAAGCTGAGAACCTACTCGGGCGAAGTTTTGGAGACATGTGGACAAATGAACTATAAAGTTCAGCATAATGATCAGTCAGTAACACTGCCCCTCATAGTGGCCAGCTACAGAAATAAACCTACCCTCCTTGCAAAGGATTGGCTGAGTAGATTAGAATTAGACTAGAAGGACATTTTCAGCGTCAATTTTTCCAAATCACGTCTTGAAAACGTCACAAGCAACCATGCAGAAATTGTTGCTGACAGTTACACAGGAATAATTGGGTCCTCTGCACACATACAACTTAAGCAAGATGTGAGACCTGTGTATTGTCGACCAAGACCTGTACCATATGCACTAAAGCAACAAGTGGAGGAAGAACTCGACAGGTTAGAGCATAATGGAGTACTTGTGAAGACAGACCAGAGTAACTGGGCAATGCCAATTGTGGCCGTACCCAAGGCTGATAAAACTGTTCAACTATGTGGTGACTACAAAGTCATAATCAACCAAGCCGTTGATGATGAACAATATCCGTTCCCAACCTCGCAAGATCTGTACGCACAACTTAGCGGAGCAAGGTCTTCACTAAACTGGATTTGTCTCACGCTTACGCCCAACTCAATGTCGCCAAGGAAAGTCAGCGGTAATTGACTATCAACACACATAAGGGCTTGTATTCATATACAAAGCTGCCCTATGGCATGAAATCCTCCCCAAAATGTTTTCAGTCTGTCATGGACCAAATATTACAAGGCATTCCGCACTGTGTGTGCAGCCAGGATGACCTAATGATATTCACAGAGGGCATGGTAGAACATCTGGAAATCCTCGAGCAAGTTCTCACACGACTGAACTGCCACAATGTCAAACTGTGACAAAGTAAACGTACATTTGCGCAGTCAGAGATGGTCTACCTTGGGCTCAAAGTAGACGCCAACGCACTTCGCCCTGTGAAGGCGAAAGGTGAAGCAATAGCGGATGCTCCAAAACGCAACAACGTGTCAGAGCTACAATCATTCCTTGGGATGGTGCAGTTCTATGCACGATTCCTTCCAGATTTAGCAACTGTGCTAAAGCCACTACATCATCTGCTACAAAAAGATGTGAAATGGACGTGGGGAAAGGAACAGCAATGTCCATTTGACATCTGCATGGAAACCTTGACAGGTGACAAACTTCTTGTTCACTACGATACGACACGCGAGATGAAACTTGCTTGTGATGCTTCAAGTTATGGTGTAGGTGCAATGATCTCCCACATTATGAATGACGGACAGGAAAAGCCTATTGATTTTGCATCCCCCACCCTGTCATCGAGTGAACGCTACTATGCGCAAATAGAAAAGGAAGCACTCAGCATCGAGTTGAGAATCAAGAAATTCCATCAGTTTCTTCTCGGCCGACCATTCACCCTAGTGACTGATCACAAGCCACTATTAGTGATACTGGGTCCCAAGTCAGCTATACCTTCCATGGCAGCATCAAGGATGCAGCACTGGGCAATCATGCTGTCCCAGTATGACTACAAGGTGGAGTACAGAAGCTCCAAGTGCACCGCAGTTGCAGATGCATTGTCCCGGTTGCTCCATGAGAACTCTGACGTGGGAAGTGAGAACTCAATCTACACACTGCAAGTTGTAGATGAAGACTATCCAGTGACTGCAACAGAAATTGCAGCAGAAACAAAAAAATACAATGTGCTGAAGTGGGTTTATGAACAGACATTGAACGGATGGACGGAAATTAATAGTGGATTGAACTCAGTTCTGAACTCAGAGCTGAAGCCTTTCCATAATCGAAACCATGAATTATCATGTGAGCAGGGATGCATTAAGTGGGGTTACAGAGTGGTTGTACCAGAATCTTTGAGAAACAAAATTATGATTGAACTTCATGCCGAACATCCTGGCATAGTAAGTATGAAGTAAATTGCCAGAAGTTTTGTGTATTGGCCTGGTATTGACAGTGACATCGAGTCACTGGTGAGCAGACGTTGCGTCTGCTAAAATTGCCAGAGTAAACCACCAAAAACACCACTGTAGTCCTTTTCAGACAGTTCATGTAAATGTTTGTGAAAAGGGTAATGATCACTTTCTGGTGCTGGTAAATAGATTGAGGTTAAACATATGGGGTCAAGCACGACTACTGAGCGGACTATAGATGAGTTGAGATCAATTTTTGCACGCCATGGTTTACCGGAAGAACTTGTTTCTCATAACGGGCCTCAGTTTCGTTCAGAACAGTTCAAAGAGTTCATGCAGCGGAATGGTGTAAAACACACACTTGTTCCCCCATACCATCTAGCTTCCAACGGGGCGGCGGAAAGATCTGCTAGAGTTGTCAAAGACGCTCTCAAGAAACAGGTTTTGCAGGGTAGTTCGAAGCTCAGCGTGAAACATCGTTTGGCTAGATTCTTGCTGAAGTACAGAACCACACCACACACAACAAGAAAATTATAACTACTTAGATTTAATACTTAAAAAAAGGAGAGCAGTGTAATGTATTCATGCATATTCATGTATATGCTAATGAGTTGGTGTTGTATATAAGTAGGGAATGTTGGGTAATAAATCTCTCTTGTGAACCAGGCAGCCTGCGTGTAAGTTGTTATTTATTCTGCTGTCCGGAATATAACAGTCGGCACGGATTCGGTGGGCCAAAGGGCCAGTTTCCACGTTGCATCTCTAAACTAAACAGGAAAACAAAAGGGACATCTTCATGACAAACTGACATTCAAACTCATACAATACTTACTCGATTTTCTCAGGCATTGGAGAGCTTCTCTGATTACAGGGAAATCCTCGGATCCGTAAACTCTTTGGCCTCATCTGTACCATATCAAAATGTGTCTGCTGAACCTGTTCAAGAAAGAAATATTGCAATGATTATTGTAATAATGAATTACATTTAGGATTCTTCAATGCAGGAAAGCAGCTGCAATGGAGCTTTGGCTAAATTGCCCACTGAACCAAAAAAGGTTGTTGGAAATAGCAGCCTGTGATCAATGAGGGTATTACATAAAATAAATCAGGAAGCATCGAGGTGTATTTTTGAGTTCTTCGCACGTAATAGTAAAGTGTTGATCAGAGTAGCTGGAGGTTGGGCAGGAGGTTAAGCCGGAATCATAGATATACAGGGGATTGAGGGATACGGATCAAGTGCAGGCAGAGATTTGTTTAACTTGCCATTATGTTCAGCATGCACATTGTGGGCCGAAGGGCCTGTTCCTGTGCTGCACTGTTCTATGATCTATAAGAAGCAGAAAAATGCAAACTTAAAGTTACGTACAGTTTAGGACTGGAGGACTGAAATAGTTAAGATGGATGAGGCCCTTGAAGACGTATCACTTTATGTTTGAGATAGAAGGGAAACAGGATTATATAGATCCGCACATACAGGAGCTATGGGCTATTAGGGCTTGGGGTGCCAGGATCTAGGCAAAGTTTTGAATGAGGCTGGCCGATAAAGAGATTTATTGCACGGCACCACTTTAAAAATAATTCCAAATGTCATTATGCATGAGGTAATCAAAGGCACACTGTGGGGAAAGGGCGATGGGGGTGTATTTATGGGACTCAAAATTCAAATATTAACATTGCAGAGAGAATAATCTGACATCTCTTCAGGCACTGAGGAGGATAATGACATAAAATTGCATATTTTAAAGTCATATAGTAATGTAGCAAAGACAGAAGGCTTGTCGGCCCAACACATCCATGCCGAGTTGCCTAACCAGGTCCCTCCCACCTGCCAGCGCCAGGACTATGTCCCACTAAACCTTTCCCATCCACGTACCTGTTGAAGTGTTTTTTTTTTAATGTAATTGCACCCCGCTATCACTACCTGTAGCAGTTTGTCCCATGTGTGAAAAATCTAGCCCTTTTCTAGTTCTTTCTGAGTCTTTCCTCCCCTCAACTTAAATCAGTGCCCCCTAGTTATAGATTCCCATATCCTGAGGAAAAGACTATGGTTCTTCAACTTATCTATGCCCCTTATATTTTATAAATCTCTATAAGGTCACCAGCCACCTACGCAGCAAAGAAGGAAAAACCCAGAATATTCAGCCTCTCCTTGTATCTCAAACCCTCCAGTTCTGGTAATATCAGAAATTATTTTTTATACCCTTTCTAGTTTAAATACATCCATCCTAAGATGTATTAAATTTAAGGTGAGAGGGGCAATATTTAAAGATGTGTGGGGCAGGTTTTTTTTTTAAACACAGAGAGTGGTGGGTGCCTGGAACTTGCTGCAAAGAGTGGTGGTGGAGGCAGATACAATAGTGGCATTTGAGAAGCTGTTTGATAAACACATGGATATGCAAAGAATAGTTGGATATGGATCACATGCAGGCAGAGGAATTTAATTTAACTTGGCATCATGTTCAGCACAGAAATTGTGGGCAGAAGAGCCTGTACTGTTCTATATTCTATGTACATTCTTATACCAGGGCGACCAAAACTATACAGATTTACCGACTTCTTGTACAGCTGTAACATATAGTCCGAACTCCTGTACCCAATACCCTGCCTAATGAAGGCCAGTGTGCAAGTGTCTACTTCACTACCCTGGCCACCAGTGTTACTACCTTGTTAAAGAAGGAACTGCAGATGCTGGAGAATCGAGGGTACACAAAAGGCTGGAGAAACTCAGCGGGTGCAGCAGCATCTAAGGAGCGAAGGAGATAGGCGACGTTTCGGGTCGAGAAGTATCTCTCGTTTCCCTGATCCCTAACCAGTCTGAAGAAGGGTCTCGACCCGAAACGTCGCCTATCTCCTTCGCTCCTTGGATGCTGCTGCACCCGCTGAGTTTCTCCAGCCTTTTGTGTACCCCAGTGTTACTACCTTCATGGGACTGTGTACCTACACCTCTTGGTCTCTCTGTTTTACAATAGTTCCCAGGGCATTTACAGTGTAGGTCCTGCCCTGATTTGCCCTACCAAAATACAACACCTCACAAATGTTTGGAATTAAACTCCATCTGCCGTTCCTTGGCCCAATTGATGAAGATCCCATTGTATTTGAAGATAACCATATTCACTGTTCATTATACTATTTCAGTGTCATCCGCAAACGTACTAACCACACCACTTACATTCTCATCCAAATTGTTAATCTAATAGAGAACAACAGCAGACCCAGTACCAATTCCTGTCGCACGCTATTTGTTACAGACCTCTAGTCTGATAAACAATCTTCTACCACCAACCACTGTCTCCATCTTCATGCCAATTTGTATCCAATTAGATGGCTTGCCCTGGATCCCCAGTAATTCAATACAGACCAGCCTACCATGTGGTGCCTTGTTAAAGGCTTTGCTAAAGTCCTTATAGACAAAGTCTACCATTCTGTCCTCATTTATTTTCAAATGCATATAGATCCCGTCGAACTGAATCCCCTCCAATACCTTACACCCACCGCAGATGTAAGGCTCACTGGTCAGCAGTTCACAGGTTTTTCTTTGCAGACTTCCTTAGAGGCATAACATTAGTCACTATCTAGTTTTACAGTACCTCACCCACAGCTATCAATGGTACAAAAATCTGTTAGTGGGCCAATAATTTCTTCCCCAGCTTCCTACAATGTCCAAGAATACACCTGATAAGTCCCAGGAAGTTATCCACTTTATTGTGTTTTAAGACCTCCAGCAATTCCTCTTCTATAATGTGGACTCTCTTCAATATATCACTAATTTCCCTCAGTTCCTTAGCATCCATGACCGTATCCAGAATAATAGTAAGATTAAATGAGAACTTACCAGTTTGAAGTTTGAAATTTATTTTATGAGGAGTTACGAAGAGCGATAACGTGAAGAAGGCCGTCAGCCCGCATGCGCGTCAACCTTCAAAGCAGCGGTGTGAAATCAACAGAATAACAGTTGTTGAACTGACCATATAGTAAGATACGAGAGACTAGAAATACCAGCTGATCTTTTATGAGGGTGGGGAGCGGTGGGCACATAATCGCTCATCGTAACTCCTCATAAAATAAAGAACAAACTTCAAACTGGTAAGTGCTCATTTAATCTTACTATTTTACTTCGGAGTCACGTGAAGACTTTGAAGCTCTGTGATTTCATGCCGTGGACACACGTCCAAGCCACTCACTGCATTGGTTGACCAAGGATGAGAGATAAATGCAATCAGACATGACAAATTTTTAAAACATGCTAATGGACGAATTATAATAACAGTAGATCCTTTCATCCAGGGAAACAACATAACAGAACTTAAAACGGTGTCGGCAAAAGCCCCTGGTCTGACGACAGGTTTATGATAGAACATCTGAAATGTGCGTTCTCTAGACCATCCTGCAGTCGCTAGGATCTGGTCTAGCGGGACGTCCATAGTCCTCGCTGCTGACGTGGATGCAGCCCTGGTGTAGTGAGATTTTAAATAGTCAGTATTTACTCCTGCATATGTCAGTACCTGTTTCAGCCACCTCGAAATGGTCTGAACTGGGACCTTTTTGTGAGGTTTCTTAAAACTAACAAATACTGCTAGTTCCGAGCCCCTGAGGCTCTTAGTGACCTTGATATATAGCTGGAGGTGTGTTACCACACATAGCCGGAGGTCCAAGGAGTAAGCCGCAAAATGAAGCTTTAGGCCGGATGTATCTGGTCTGCTTTGCTTGACTAGGTCATGCACGTAAAACGAGATACTATTGGCAGACATGGCCATCCTATCCAGTCGAAGTTTGTGTAACGGCTGTGCCCGTTGAGCTGACACCAGCGCCATTAGCATCACTACTTTGTACGTGAGTTGGACCAGGGACAGGGATGTTGCCGGTGCCCACTGGCGGAGCAGAGTTAACACTGTGCCTACATCCCATATTTCCGTATATGTGGGCCTGGGAGGGTTCGTGTTGAAGATGCCCTTCATGAGCCTGGACACTAGAGGGTGAGACCCAACAGGGTGGTGTCCAGATCCCTGCCACAAATATGTGGATAGTGTACTTCTGGCACAATTGATAGCACTATAACTCAGCTTCTCATCAAAGAATAGATTTGAGAGAAACTCTAACACATCGGTTATCTGTGCTGAGTCATATGATATATTGGCTTGTGAACAATACACTTCCCACTTCTTAATGTAGGAGATGTATTGTTTCTTCGTACTGTCTCTCCAGCCTGCAGCGAGTACATCCATCGTGCGATCAGACAATCCAAGCCCCAGGAAAGGTCTTCTCAGACTCTGTGAACCAATAAATTAATTTGGTCATGGAGAGGATGTTTTCCTCCCTCCCTCTGATCAGCCATGATCATATTGAATGGCGGTGCAGGCTCGAAGGGCTGAATGGCCTACTCCTGCACCTAATTTCTATGTTTCTATGATCAGGGTGGACTGCAGATGCTGCCTGGGGAATGGCCATAAAGGCTGATCATCCCCAGTGAGATATGCGAATCACGGTTATGTAGGCCAAACTGGTATAACCAGGAGCCTGTGGCAGTCTAGCTTGATCTTCAGCAAACATAGACTTATGACGCAGAGTGGGGGAAATGCATAAAGAACATCCTTCCCCACTGTAGCGGGAATACATCCATCGCCACTGCCTATTGCCCTTGTTCTTATGCAACACACTTTGGTGACTGGTGATTTGTCTGCATGCAGACAAATTGATATCCGGTGTTCCATATCGGTCGATAATCATAAAACATAATATGATTACATCCGTTCTGTGTCCGCCACCAAGTGCCAACTGTGTTAGCCATTTATCACAGGATACAGGCTTGATTCCACCCATGTGATTATCGTCTGCCACCGATGTGGTGTTGATGATGCATATTCCCGCAATAAGCCTTAACCCATAGAGTGCACCCATCAACTCTGAGTGGTTATTACTTGACCATAGAAGAACTGATGACTCATGCGTATTTCATCTGTCACCACAATAGTCGTGATACCCCTGGGGAATTGTAGGCATAATTACTGGGGTAATGCCAAGTACGGAACGTCCACCATGTAACTCAAAATGGCTTCCGCTGGACCTGCAATGGGTATTTCGGTATCTGCTCTATAGGTAATTTCGCAGAGTAGCCTATATGGACAGTCGATATTGCACAACAGTTTTTAGGTTGTCAAGAATGGTTTGATTATTCATTACTAAATTTGGCTTGAATATCCAAAACTCTCGATGCATAAATGGTCTGGGTGTATGCTGTGAGGGTGGAAACTGAGCCAGACTAGAATTTTAATTTGGAATTGACGTAGTTGTGCAGTATAAACTAATGATGTTAATTCACAAACCAATGTAAATTCTCCCCAACTAGTGAGTGATGCACACCCTGCATGTTCTAAAAAGAACCAGATCCACCTACCTTCATGGTTATTGGTGGCTTCGTGGCGTGTATCTTCGCCCCCGAGGTTTGGGGGGTAGAGCTGCTGGAGTGTGCGAGGTGCGCATTTTGGAGGAGGGCCGGCCTTGGCCATGCCCTAAAAAAGACTGTTGTTATAAAAGAATGTTCGGCCTTCATACTGGTACCAGCTTCGGGAAACTGATTGCTGCTGGTAGAGGCGTAGGGGGTGCTGCCGCCGGAAGGCCGAAGCTCTGCTTGTTGACGGAGCCTGGATTAACCCCACTGCTTTCGCCTCGTTATCCAAATCTTTGACCTGTTTGGGTAGATCTTCTCCAAACAGGTAGTTTGGTGGCTGCACATTACTGGCTTCACACAACCCTGCAAACTTCGGTTTCAGGGTGGGGCGGATGGCATTCTTGCGATAACAATTTATCTCAAAATGCGCGTTGCATAATAGTGCCAGCGCATCTTAGAAACATAGAAACATAGAAATTAGGTGCAGGAGAAGGCCATTTGGCCCTTCGAGCCTGCACCGCCATTCAATATGATCATGGCTGATCATCCAACTCAGTATCCCGTACCTGCCTTCTCTCTATACCCTCTGATCCCCTTAGCCACAAGGGCCACATCTAACTCCCTCTTAAATATAGCCAATGAACTGGCCTCAACTACCCTCTGTGGCAGAGAGTTCCAGAGACTCACCACTCTCTGTGTGAAAAAAGTCTTTCTCATCTCGGTCTTAAAGGATTTCCCCCTTATCCTTAAGCTGTGACCCCTTTTCCTGGACTTCCCCAATATCGGGAACAATCTTCCTGCATCTAGCCTCTCCAACCCCATAAGAATTTTGTAAGTTTCTATAAGATCCCCTCTCAATCTCCTAAATTCTAGACAGTATAAACCGAGCTTATCCAATCTTTCTTCATAAGACAGTCCTGACATCCCAGGAATCATTCTGGTGAACCTTCTCTGCACTCCCTCTATGGCAATAATGTCCATCCTCAGATTTGGAGACCAAAACTGTACGCAATACTCCAGGTGTGGTCTCACCAAGACCCTGTACAACTGTAGTAGAACCTCCCTGCTCCTATACTCAAATCCTTTTGCTATGAAAGCTAACATACCATTCACTTTATTCACTGCCTGCTGCACCTGCATGCCTACTTTCAATGACTGGTATACCATGACACCCAGGTCTCGCTGCATCTCCCCTTTTCCTAATCGGCCACCATTTAAATAATAGTCTGCTTTCCTGTTTTTGCCACCAAAGTGGATAACCTCACATTTATCCACTTTATACTGCATCTGCCAAACATTTGCCCACTCACCCAGCCTATCCAAATCACCTTGCAGTCTCCTAGCATCCTCCTCACAGCTAACACTGCCCCCCAGCTTAGTGTCATCCGCAAACTTGGAGATATTGCCTTCAATTCCCTCATCCAGATCATTAATATATATTATAAATAGCTGGGGTCCCAGCACTGAGCCCTGCGGTACCCCACGAGTCATTGCCTGCCATTGTGAAAAGGACCCGTTTACTCCTACTCTTTGCTTCCTGTTTGCCAGCCAGTTCTCTATCCACATCAATACTGAACCCCTAATGCCGTATGCTTTAAGTTTGTATACTAACCTCTTATGTGGGACCTTGTCGAAAGCCTTCTGGAAGTCCAGATATACCACATCCACTGGTTCTCCCTTATCCACGCTACTGGTTACATACTCGAAAAATTCCATAAGATTCGTCAGACATGATTTACCTTTCGTAAATTCATGCTGACTTTGTCCATTGATTTCACCACTTTCCAAATGTGCTGCTATCCCATCTTTAATAACTGACTCTAGCAGTTTCCCCACTGCCGATGTTAGGCTAACTAGTCTGTAATTCCCCCTTTTCTCTCTCCCTCCCTTCTTAAAAAGAGGGGTTATGTTTGTTACCCGCCAATCCTCAGGAACTACTCCAGAATCTAAAGAGTTTTGAAAGAGTATCACTAATACTCTATCACTAATAACTATCACTATCTTGTTGGCCATCCGACAAAGGAACTCCGTCCACTGACCTGGCGAAGGCTGTGATGCCTGAAGCCAGCAGTCTCAGAATTTTCTGGAGTTTTACGTCCTGGTTCCTGATGCCTCCCCCGATGTGGTTCCATATTGGGCTGTTTACAGCCGGCACACTTAAAGACGCACAGTTGCTAGGCGTGTGGTATCCACCATCACTTGATCTTGGAGCTGATGTGAAGCCAAGTGGTTGATGTTGGCTGCCAATTCTGCCTCGAGCAGCTCCCCAATTTGCGCTGACACCGCAAATGTTGATGCTATGGCGGGTATGTCTGCTTCTCGCAGCCTGTGCATCATACTATGTTTCTCAGACATACTGCCGAACTCTGAATCAGCCCAAAACTGGCTTCGGACGCTCCCCTCCTCAGAGAGGGAGACATCATGCAGCCCTGAACGAGGTGCTGCCGCGGGCTCTCTCGGAGACCCGCGCTGGTATGACTCCGATCCGAGGAGTATGTCATGGTGGAGCATCCTCTCCATGAGATGCTCCATGTGGACAGGCGTACGCCGACGCTATCCGTAGTGGGTGTTGCGCCCTCCTGGCCTTACTCATCCGAGTCTATAGGCCTCACAGACTTTTGCTTGGCTTTTCCCTTTTTTGGGGTAGCCACGGTGCTCTGCATAGTCACTAAGTCTGAAGTTGCTGGAATTATCATCAGCGACTTTAGTGGTGAAGTTGACGGCCTCCCGCTACCCGTGATAGCTGTCTTCTGTAGCGGGTTTCCCCGCGGCCCGTCTCGCCTTCACTTTCTTGTCCATTTCCCCGTTCAAAACTTGAAGCGATTCTGCAAACAAGGTTTGAACGAACATATGACCTCAGAAATAAGTCCAAAAATGTACCTGCGGGTCTTTTAAACTTACCGCTGGAGGAGCGCCGTGCCTACCAGCCAGCTCGCGTCATGCAGTAGACATTATTGACACGCATGCGGGCGGACAGCCTTCTTCACGTAGTCACTCACGTGACTCTGAAGTAAAATTACGGACAAAAAAAGATCCATTCAACATCTTGCCCATCTCCTATGGCTCCACACATACACAACCTTCTGATCTTTAAGCAACCTTCTTCTCTCCCTAATTACTTCTTTGCTCTTAGTATACTTTTGAATCTCTTTGGATTCTCCTAAGCCTTATCTGTCAAAGCTATCACATGTCCTCTTTTGTCTACCTGAAGTTAGTGCAAGATATTGTATCTAAAACTATTCCTACTTGCTGCAAGCATTCCCTTTACTCCAAGATCCCTCTGTACATCAATTCTGTGAAGGGTCTTGCCATTAACTGTACAATTCAGTTCAACTTTCCAAAGTGCAATATTTCACCACAAGCCTCTGTCTTTTATCAGTATACCAGTTCTGAATCCATATGACCAAGGCACCATAAGCCCGTGCATCTTAATCTTTTGCATCAGCAGACCATATAAATGTCTTACTAAAACCCATGTAGACAAAATCCACTGCCTCACCCTCGATCACCTTTGTCACCTCCTTAAAAAACTCAATCAAGTTAGTAAGTCACAATCTGCGGTGTACGCCATGCTGACGGTCCCTAATTAGCCCAGTCTCTTCCAAAAATGCGAGTAAATTCTACCTGAAGAATCTTTTCCAATAGCTTCTTTACCACTTCCATGAGGCTCACCGGCATACGATTCCCTGGATTCTCTATACTTCACTTCTTATACAAACTTCTTATACAATAGGAGCTATTCTCCAGTCATCTGAGATCTTGCCGGTGGTTAGAGAAGATGCCAGACTTATCCCTGTTAAAAACATTAAAAACTTGTGGAGTTTAAATTACTTTCTCCAAATGCTCTTCCACTGAACACCAGTCCCCTGGCCAGGCTTGTTTCCCAATACCACTCCAGTATGGTCCCTCCTAGAGTTGGACTATCCACAACCTGTTTTAGGAAACCTTCTTGATCAACCTTTACAAGGTTTGTCCATTAGCGTCTCAGCTTTTTACGCTGCCCAGTCAATATTCGTGAAGTTGCTCTTGCATTTCCCTGTTGCCCTTGCATTTTTCTGTAATCTTTCTGTAATAGCCGCCAAAGATCGGGTTTCCAGATAACAGCCGCTGACAAAGCAGTCAGTGGTTTCCAGTCTGCGGGGATGCCGTTTAAATAACGCTAGAGTCGCTGGCAGTCGGTCAGCGACTCACAGACACATTGTCCCCAGGCACGGAGTAAAATTGGAGGGAGAGAGAACTTGTGCAGCCCTATTGGAACTCGGGTGAGTCGGGCTGCAAGGGTTCCTCTTCGATAATAAGGGTATTTTCACCCTTTACAAATTCACACTACCAAATTAGTGAGACTCCACTATAATAGAGCGGGCCTATGGGACAGGCCGTGCCAGCAGCGCCTGGAACAGGGCTGTTTCCTGTGTAAAAGTGCCGGTCTACGGGAGAGCCGTGCCAGCAGCGCCTAGGACAGGGCTGCTTCATGTGTGAAAGCGCCGGCCTACGGGAGAGCCGTGCCAGCAGCGCCTAGGACAGGGCTGCTTCATGTAAAAAGCGGCGGCCTCTACGAGAGGCGGCACCATCAACGCCTAGGACAGGGTTGCTCAAGGTCTCCCTGCTGGAGGGGGAGATCAGGACAGGTCAGTGTGCTACTGACGCCAAATCTATCACAGCGCTGGCCTACAGGAGAGCCATGCCAGCAGCGCCTGGGATAGGGCTGCTTCATGTGTAAAACGCCGGCCTACGGGAGAGCTGTGCTAGCAGCGCCTAGGCCAGGGCTGCTTCATGTAAAAAAGCGCCGGCCTCTACGAGAGGTGGCGCAGGCAACGCCTAGGACAGGGTTGCTCAAGGTCTCCCTGCTGGAGGGGGAGACCAGGATGGGTCAGTGTTCTACTGACGCCGTATCTGTCACAGCGCTGGCCTACGGAGGGCCACACTAGCAGGGCCTGGGATAGGGCTGCTTCATATGTGAAAATGCCGGCCTACGGGAGAGCCGTGCCAGCAGCGCCTAGGAGAGGGCTGCTCAAGGCCTCCCTGTGGCAAAGGGCAGGCCAGTTCAGGTCAATGGGTTGCTAACACTGAACTTTTCACAGCGCAGGCCTACAGGAGACCCGCGCCACAAGCACCTGTTGACAGGGCTGTGTGTATGACCTCCCGTAAGCAGGAGCCGTGAGAGTCAGGGCAGTATAAATCTGACCCTGTAGTGGTGACCTCCCGTGAGCATCAGCCAGGAGAGCCAGAACATGGGGACCCAGCACAGCAGCACCTCGTTAGGGATGTGTGTGATCTCCCGAGAGCATCAGCCGGGAGAGCCAGGGCAGTAAGATGCTGACCCTGAAGTTTGGGGACCCATCACACCAGCACCTCGTTTAGGGCTGTGTGTGACCTCTCGTGAGCATCAGCCGGGACAGCCAGGGCAGTAGGATGCTGACCCTGAAGTTGGTGTCACTGGGGGAGGGACTCAGGTAGAGGGGACTAGGGGACAGGGTGTGGGGCAAGAGGTAGAGAAGGGAAGTACTCGGACCCAAAATGTAGGCGAGAAAGAGGAAAAAGATAATAGACAGAGAATAAGGGATGGTGGGTTTATAAAATGTGTATATTTTAATGCTAGGAGCATTGTAAGAAAGGTGGATGAACTTAGAGATTGATACCTGGAAATATGATGTTGTGGCAATCAGTGAAACATGGTTGCAGGACGGCTGTGATTGGAAACTAAATATTCCAGGATTTCGTTCCTTCAGGTGTGATAGAATTGGAGGGACCAGAGGTGGAGGTGTTGCATTGCTTGTCAGAGAGGATATTACAGCAGTGCTTTGGCAGGATAGATTAGAGGGCTCGTCTAGGGAGGCTATTTGGGTGGAACTGAGAAGTGGGAACAGTGTAGCAACACTTTTAGGGGTGTATTATAGGCCGCCAAATGGGAAGCGAGAATTGGAAGAGCAAATATGTAAGGAGATAGCAGATATTAGTAGTAAGCACAAGGTAGTGATTGTGGGAGATTTAAATTTTCCAAAAATAGACTGGGAAACACATTCTGTAAATGGGCTGGATGGTTTGGAGTTTGTAAAATGTGTGCAGGATAGTTTTTTTGCAGCAGTACATAGAGGTATCGACCAGAGAAGGGGCAGTGCTGGACCTCCTGTAGGAAATGAGGCAGGTCAGGTGACGGAGGTATGCGTTGGTGAGCACTTCGGGACCAGTGATCACAATACCATTAGTTTCAATATAATTATGGAGAGAGTCAGAACTGGATCCAGGGTGGAGATTTTACTTCGGAGTCACGTGAGTGACTTCGTGAAGACCCCGCCAGCACGCCTGCGCGGCATATCGTCGCGCGCACTCGCACCGGCAGGCTGGGGGGGGGAGTGCGCTCTCTCCTCCGGCTCCTTCACAAGACCGGCAGGTGAGTATTACCTTTTCCTTCACAGCATGGACAAGGGCCGCAGGACGACGCTGTCGAGGAGCTGAGCTGAGCTGCGGCCAGCCGACGGCCCTTGTCCCCGGAGCTGCAAGGAACGCCGGCAGCTTTAACGCACGGTGTGGGCAGGAATGCGGAAGTCAGGCGCTCCCGCTGATACAGGGGCCGACTCACCCGAATGGGTTACCGCTCCGGAGCTGGAAGCAACGGGTCCAGACTCCGAGCCCCCGTCCCCCAAGAGAATAAGGGGGGATACAGGTACGTGGCAAGGGGTCTTGTTTTCTTTACAGGCAACCTCTCCCCGAGCTCCAGTAGACCCGAGGGGGCTGGGCCGGGGGACAGCCGCACGACAGGGGAGCCCTGCAAAGTGCATTACGTACCGCAGCCAGGGATATCTGCCATCGTGCAGCCCGGGCATAACACTGCTGCGTCGTGTAGGCCTGCTGGAGCAGATACCGCCGACAACACACCCCGTCAGGCTGCGGTGAAGGGCGGAGGTGGCAGCAGGAAGCGGTCGGTCAGCTCAGCGCTGCGAGCGGCCGACCATGCGCCTCCACGTCAAGTAATGGGCATGTGTGGAGGTAAGCCTGCGCGGACTCCGGGGAGCCAGGTTCCGGGGGCCGGCGCCGAGTCAACTCACCTGCCTTCTTATCAGCCAGGTGGGCCGCCACAGTCTGGGAGAAGACAGACTAGCGGAGAGTCCGTGCGGGAGTCGTATGACCCTACTTGGGCTGTAGGTCACGACGACCTGCCATTGGACCCTAGACCGCACTCTAAGGGGGTGAGGTCCGATGGTGGAAGCCCCAGTGAATTCGCAGGGCCTGGGGAAGTCGGCTTGTCCGCTGCATCTCCTCCAGCGGGACCGAGAACGAGAAGAACGGGACTCGCGGGCATCTACCAGCCGTGCAAGGACACCACTCAGCTCCTCATCGTCTCCAGCCAGAAGCATTAATGATTGCCCAGCTGCTGAGTTTGACGACGACCAGGGACAGACAGTGACTGCTGAACCAGAGCATGAGGAGGATATGCTGGATGTGGTGAGTGAAGTTTGCCGTTTCTACCCAGACAGGTGAACCCTGCACCACGAATTGGCGGGTATCATTGATTGCTACTTATGCACCAACTCTGGAGTCAGATTTCTCAATAATACCTTGGAGAAAGGTTCTCCACGGGCATAACGGCGTTTGCTAAACCCTGGTCGGGGATAATATGTCCAGTAAATAGCATGATGCACTGGCACTCCTATGCAACGCCCTGTATGAGAAAAATTGCCTGCGTAAGAGCTCCATATAGCCCACACTAAACCCCAAATTCGCGGGGTTGTGCCGACCATTACCGCTCCACCGCCGCATCAGTTGTTTGGAGACCTGTCCAAACAGGTGAAGGGACTGGACAAAGGAGGCCAAAACAGTGGGCCTCATGAAACTCCATCGGCCAGAGTTCACCCATATCACAGGCAACAGCCTAATACAACCTGTGAACCAAGGCTGCCGGATAGGGCACAAAGATTCTACCTACCTCCATCTCAACAAATACAACGACCTTTTAGGGCAAGGCCAACAGCGGCCTGCATGGGAAATGCGGCCGCCGGGCCGTCAACCTCCATAACGTCCACCCGAAGCACCGTATGTATGGAACCGCCGTTCACTATGGAGGTAAGGGGGTCTGGCTCCTCTCACGCCGTAGTATCCCTCCTGCACGAATAGGTGGGCGATTGCGGGCGGCCTTGGACATATGGGAAAACTGTCACCACAGATGAGTTTATTTTACAAAGTGTTCAAGGGTATATAATTCGCTGGAGGTATAGATTCCCATACCCAGCACTCGCCTCGTAGGAAATTTACTCTATCCCAAAAAGAGGTGGAGGCAGGGCATGCTGAAATTATATGGCGAGCAGGGAAAAGTGGTAATTGGCATAACCAAGCATGGACCTATTGAGTTGAGTCTAATATGTTCACCAGCAGTAAAAAAGAAGAGGGATGTCGGATTATAATCGATTTAGCAGAGTTGAACACTTTTGTACAATATACCCATGTCAAAATGGATACTTTTGGAACAGCTAGGTGGATTGCTTTACTCAGGGTACTTTATGGCATGTATCGATTTGAAAGATGCATGCTATACGGTGCCCATCGCTGAGGCTCACAGGGAATTCTGAAGTTGTCTGGAAGGGTGCATTGCCTAATGGAACCATCAGAGCCTTAGGCTGTTTACCAAGTTGGTATTTACCTGTATTGGCTCTTCTCCGACAACAAGATTATAGTGATGGCATATTGGATGAAATCCTTATAGTGGGGCAGACCCTCCAATTGGCAATTCAAGGAGTGGCTGCAACCAAGACTCTGCTTGAGAAGCTGGGGTTGTAATCCATCCAGACAAATCAAAACTGCACCCGGTACGGGTTATGGATTTGGTGTTCACCTTAGACACTAATTTAATGAAGTTACACTAATAAAGCTACTGCTATATCAGAAGAGTGCCACAATCTTGCTTGCGCCAGGGTATCGACCATGCGGCAAACAGCAAAAGTTATTGGTATTGGTAACTCTAAATTGGTAACTACATTCCCAGCTGCACGATTCGGACCGCTACACTACCGAAATTCACAAAGGTCACAAATCACAGCATTAAAAAACAAATGCTGGCTGCTTTGATCGGCCACTTCGGTTACCACCGTAAGTTAGAAACGAGCTATAATGGTGGGTAGATAATGTTAAAGAATGTCATTGACCTATTATAGGGAGCAACCCTGATGTTGTGCTACTAACTGATGCAAGTGCACCAGGCTGGGGAGCAACTGGTACGATGTCCAGTTGTGGTGGCAGATGGAACTCTCATGAGTCTACATTCCTGGAGTCACATGGGATAAACTATATAGAAATGCTGGGGGTATTTCATGGACTGCGGGCTTACTGTACTAATTCATGGGATTACATGTCCGCTTTCGAATAGATAATGCTACAATAATGGCTTACATCAATCATATGGGTAGTATCAGGTCGCTAGTTTGCAATGAATTGGCTAATACAATTTGGCACTGGTGCATTGAAAGAAATATTTGGATTACTGCGACCTATTTGCCTGGGAAGCTTAATTCAGTGGCGGACACCAGGTCACGTGTCTTCAATGACAACATTGAGTGGATGTTGAACCCCCAAATTTTGGAGATATTATAGCTCAATTTGGGGACACCAGATATTGACCTATTTGCGCCCAGGCTGAACCATCGAATACCAACGTATGTGTTGTGGGAACCAGACCCTGGGGTAATAGCATTGGATGCGTTTTATCCATTGGGGGAAATGGGTTGCTACGCGTTTCCCCCATGCTGCCTCACCAGTCGGGTATTGCAGAAAATTAAACTAGACTCTGCAACTGGCATATTGATCATTCCCGACTGGCCTACACAACCATGGTTGTAGAAATGTACAACAACCAAGGATGGCGATTGGGAAACATCCCAAATTGATTACTCACTCCATTACAGGGGGGTCAGTCATCCTTGCCATGGTCATTAAACTTGTTGGCTTGCAGGTTCTGAAAAGACCGCTCATCCGGGCAGGCATCTCGTCAAGAGCCATGAACCTTATTGCAGCATCGTGTCGGGAATCAACCCGGAAACAATACCTCACTCAAATCAGAAAGTGGGAGGTTTTCTGTGCCCGGAACAACAAGTCCTCCAACTCGGCAACAATACCGGATGTGTTGGAGTTTCTAGCAGGCCTCCATTTTTATGCTGGCCTCAGCTACAGTGCCATCAACAGCGACAGGAGTACGCTGTATTCATACCTGGATATAGGTATCAGCTCCCACCACCTGGTGTCTAAACTAATGAGGGGAGTATTCAATACCAATCCCTCCACGACCCAGATATACAGTAACGTGGGATGTGGGGATCGTGCTGACCCTACTGAGGAGCTGGGCTCCAATAGATGAGCTACCATTGAAACAGCTCACCCTTAAGGTGGTGATGCTCATGGCACTGACGACTACCCAACGAGTCCAGACGTTACAAAAACTGCGACTGGACAGCATGGTGGCCAACCCTGGTCAAATAAAATTCTTTGTTAAAGAGTTATTAAAACAGCACAGGCCAGGGGCGCATGGGCTGCAGCTGGAATTTCGGGCGTACCCTGTAGATGCCACACTCTGCATAGTCACCCATCTCCACCACTACATCCGAGTTACTGGAGTTATCAGGATGAAGGCACAGGGGCTCCTCATCAGTCATAAAACCTCCGCATCATCGGGCGACTACACAGACGATCGCCAGGTGGCTCAGGGTGGTGCTGGATGCAGCAGGAGTTGCTACTAACATTTTTAAGTCTCATTCCACCAGGGCTGCAGCGAGAGCCATGGAGGTGCCCATGGACCACATTCTCGCCACCGCGTGCTGGGCCAGTGGGGAAAAACCTTTCAAAGGTTCTATAACAAACCTCTGGCCGTTCCTGCGACATTCGCAGAAGCTATCCTGGGTACCGCTCAGTAAATGTCTGGCCCCGGTTTAGGGGTTGTTGTTTATTTGATTAATAAATTGTGTTGATTTTTCAGCCAGTTTCGACTGAACTCCATAACAGCCTTCCTCCATCAGACTGCGGCAGTGTGATAAGCATGGACGTTGTCTCCGAAGCATTGTGATAAGCATGGACGTTTGTCTCACTCACGTGACTCCGAAGTAAAATAGTAAGATTAAACGAGAACTTACCAAGTTTGAAGGTTGATCTGTATTTTACGAGGAGTCGCGGTGAGGGATTTCGTGCCCACCGCTCCCACCCTCTATCATAAGGTCAACCAGGTAGTTCTACGGTTTTCATCTTACTATTTTTAGTCATGGTTTGGTTCTGTGATTCCACACCGCTGCTTTGAAGGATGCCGCGCAGGCGTGCTGGCGGGGTCTTCACGAAATCCCTCACCGTGACTCCTCGTAAAATACAGATCAACCTTCAAACTTGGTAAGTTCTCGTTTAATCTTACTATTTTTTATTGGAGAAAGGCTAACTTTGAGGGAATGCGTAAGGATTTAAAAGGAGTGAATTGGGACACTCTGTTTTATGGGAAGGATGTAGAAGAGAAATGGAGGACATTTAAAGGAGAAATTGTAAGAGTACAGAATCTTTATGTCCCTGTTAGGGTGAAAGGAAATAGTAAAAATTGGAAAGAGCCATGGTTTTCAAGGGAAATTGGACACTTGTTTCGAAAAAAGAAAGATATCTACAATAATTATAGGAGATATGGAGTAAATGAGGTGCTAGAGGAGTATAAAGAATGTAAAAAGAATCTTAAGAAAGAAATTAGGAAGGCTAAAAGAAGATATGAGGTTGCTTTGGCAAGAAAGGTGAAAGTAAATCCAAAGGGTTTCTACAGCTATATTAATAGCAAAAGAATAACGAGGGATAAAATTGGACCATTAGAGAGACAAAATGGACAGCTATCTGCAGAGCCAAAAGAGATGGGGGAGATATTGAACAATTTCTTTTCTTCGGTATTCACCAAGGAGAAGGATATTGAACTATCTGAAGTAAGGAAAAAAAGTAGAGTAGCTATGGAAAGTATGAGATTCAAAGAGGAGGAAGTACTGACACTTTTGAAAAATATAAAAGTGGATAAATCTCCAGGTCCTGATAGGATATTCCCTAGGACATTGAGGGAAGTTAGTGTAGAGCTATGACAGAAATATTTCAAATGTCATTAGAAACGGGAATAGTGCCGGAGGATTGGCGTACTGCGCATGTTGTTCCATTGTTTAAAAAGGGTTCAAAGAATAAACCTAGCAATTATAGACCTGTTAGTTTGACGTCAGTGGTGGGTAAATTAATGGAAAGGAAAGTAAAGTGGATAGGTATATGGAAGGGAAGGGAATGGAGGGGTATGGTCTGAGTGCAGGTAGATGGGACTAGGGGAAAAACAAATGGTCGGCACGGACTGGAAGGGCCAAGAGGGCCTGTTTCCGTGCTGTAATTGTTATATTATATGGTTATGTGCATACACCAAAGCACAAGAGCCATGCTCCAGGTGTGCCGGATGTGGTTAGCAATTTACCAAAGCGGTGAAGTCAGGGATGACAATCTAGCCAGCAAATTAATGGCCCTCACCAGTTCCCGGACTTCATAATGGAAGAAACTTTACATATCAAACACCTGTTTACTGTGCATCGCTCTAAAGGAGCGCATCATGAGGGCGCATGAATTAAGGCTGCAGAAGTCATAAAAAACTGGTTGAAGCAGGAACTATGGCGTTTGGACAAATGGCAACGTCACTATCTATACACAGCAGGGTATGGACCCTGCTGTGTAATACCCATTTGTTAGTTTAATATTTACGAATAACTATCCAGCCTACGCTCAACCCATGGTTCACAGCCTTGCGCAGATCCTCTAGTACCCAGGGGAACACCTGGACGATGAGACTAAAACTGAGGCCAGGATGCCACCTCAAAAACCATATCCTTTCAGATTAAGTGAATATTGGACTGTATCCGGGGATCTCAAATAGGTATCTCGGAAGTACATCCACCCGTACAAAATACACATAGTTGGGTATTGGGGTTCAATACCACTAACTCTACAGGTGGATGATGCATATCAGACTTAACAATTGTGTCCAATTCACCAGCCAAAAGGATGATGGTGGGTGTCGAGTCATTCTGGGCTGGAACATACTTAACCCTTAAGGTCCAGTATAAAAGGTTTTAAATAAAAATGTCAGTATTGTAACTGGGATGAAAAAGGGTGTTATATAACCATATAACCATATAACAATTACAGCACGGAAACAGGCCCTCTCGGCCCTTCCAGTCCGTGCCGACCATTTGTTTTCCCCTAGTCCCATCTACCTGCACTCAGACCATGCCCCTCCATTCCCTTCACGTCCATATACCTATCCACTTTACTATGGCAGTCATAGATCTGAAAGATAAATATTCAGCTACCACACACCTGTTGAGAGGTTAGGTCCTCACCCATCTAATTAAACTTAGATTAGTACCATTTAGAATGATTGGCTATTTGAGGTCATCATTGGTTAACAGTACTTTGCCTACGGTCAAAATTGTAACTAATGTCTCGCGATGTACTAGAGACATTCTGACTCAGTAACCTTTACTTTACAAACTGATGTGAGCTTCAGGATGAGGAGCCACTGATATCAAGGCTGGCTGGGGCGGCAGATAAAATGTGAAAGAAGCATTAACCCTGCAGAGGCATGGGGTAAACTGCGTAGAATTGCTGGGTACATTCTATGGCCTAAAGAATTCTGCTCAACAAAGCATGATTTGCATGTGCAGCTTCAGATCGATAATACCACAGCTGGTACCCATATCAATCACATGGGTAGAATGAGGTCATTATTCTGTGACAGTCTGCCTAGCCTCATCTGGCACTGGTGCATTACAAAGAACATCTGGGTCTCAGATATCTACCTATCAGGTAGAGATAATGCGAAAGTTGCACACACCAGGTCATGTAAATTCCATAACAAACAAAAAATGAATTACCAATGCAAAAGTTTCAAAATTATTGTTAGCCGGTATGGATTGCCAGACATAGATCTGTTGCATCTGGGTTAAATTACCAGTACCTGTATTCAGCATGGGAACCAAATCTAGCGGCAGTAGCGGAGGATACATTCTCGCTACATTGGGGAAGTACGTTCTTACACTTTCACCATTTCTTCCTCATTCAATCAATGTCTCTCCAAAATAGAGTATGACTGCACTTAGGTGTTTGGTGGGTCCTAAGCTGGTCCACACAGCATGGTCCCATTGGTTTGAGATGGATGACACAGCATTCATGATCATCCAAGGCAGTGTGTCGTATGGAACTGTACCTATGGCATGAAATCACAGAGCTTTGAAATCTTCACGTAGTCACTCACGTGACTCCGAAGTAAAATAGTAAGATTAAACGAGAACTTAGCAGTTTGAAGTTTGATCTTTATTTTATGAGGAGTTACGATGAGGGATTACGTGCCCTCTGCTCCCACCCTCATAATCTAAAGGATCATCTGGTAGTTCTAGTCTTCTAAAAGCTTTACTATGTTACTTCGGCTATTGGGTTTCTGTGTTTTCACGCCGCTGCTTTGAAGTATGACAAGCATGCGCACTGGCGGGGCTTCTTCACGTAATCTCTCATCGTAACTCCTCATAAAATAAGGATCAAACTTCAAACCAGTAAGTTCTCATTTAATCTTAGTATTAAACACTACAACCTCAAATAAGCTCTGAACTACAATAGACTATTCTTTTTAGGCCCCCTTCGGTCATGGCTGACCATGGGTGTCTCCAGGGTGCTATTCCCTATATGGAGGACGCCTGTGCGTGACTTTGTTTAACGTAGGGAGACTGGTGCACAAACAGCCACCCCATGGTCCTTGACAGATCTGGGTTGGGATCCGGTGGCATGGAGTCCAAGAGGATCGGAGACCCTTTTCTGCTGCAGCCTTCATCCGCCTTCCCAGCCGTTGTGACACTCCACTAAGTTCAGCCATCGTCCTCCGCCTGTACCACAGTTGAGGTCTTAGTTGGTCTTATTGCTCTTTGTCAGAGTCCTCCTCCTCGACCTTACCGCCATGTGTAGCCCCACCAGGAGCATAGCTCCAGAAGGCATCGCTCTCAGGATCTCAGGTCCACACATGCTTCTCCACCACGACAAGGTGACAATCCACTGATACACGAATAATAGATTACGATTATTATTATTATTATTATTATTGCACTGCTATTGTTTGTATTTTGAGTATATGTGTACATATTCACAAGTAAACACACACACACACATATATATATATATATGTGCGCCTGATATATATATATATATATATATATATATATATATATATATGTCAGGCGCATGCCGCGATTAATTAGTCAGGATAGGCAGTGGCTTTTAAAAATCTTGAAAAGAGCGCATGCGCAGATTATTCTCTCCCCGGCAAGCTGTCAGTCGGCTTTAAAAAATCTTGGAAACCGAGCATGCACAGATTGTTCTCTCAACTTTTATCAAGTAATTAGTTTTCAATAGGTCCTATCTCTCAATAAAGTATTTTAAAACAAATAGCTCAAAGAAATTTACTTTCCATATTATTTGTACCCAAAATCCATTATTCTCTCTTTGCAGCAAAAATATCGACAACTTTTTCATAGAAATTAGCAGTGGGAATTTGCTCCATCTGAGTAAATCTTTCCTTTTTGATAGAAATTAAAGCAAGTGATGAAAGCCTTTCATTGGACATTCTATTCCTGGTGAAGCTTTTAATTATTTTCAAAGCTGAAAATGATCTCTCAACAGAAACTGTTGTAGCAGGAATTGTTAAAATTAATTGTAGCAGCTTCATGGCTTCAAGGAACGTTTGTTCCAGTACATTTTGAAATATAAAAACGATTAATCATTAAATGATTTATCCCAAAACACTTGTGCATTATAAATTCCAGCTAGATCCGCTTTCAGTGTTATGACATCAAAGAAGTTACATAGAAACATAGAAAATAGGTGCAGGAGTAGGCCATTCAGCCCTTCAACCCTGCACCGCCATTTAATATCATCATGACTGATCATCCAATTCAGTATCCCGTACCTGCCTTCTCTCCATATCCCCTGATCCCCTTAACCACAAGGGCCACATCTAACTCACTCTTTAATATAGCCAATGAACTGGCCTCAACTACCTTCTGTGGCAGAGAATTCCAGAGATTCACCACTCTCTGTGTGAAAAATGTTTTTCTCATCTCAGTCCTACAAGACTTCCCCCTTATCCTTAAACTGTGACCCCTTGTTCTGGAATTCCTCAACATCGGGAACAATCTTCCTGCATCTAGCCTGTCCAATCCCTTAAGAATTTTGTAAGTTTCTACAAGATCCCCCCTCAATCTTCTAAATTCTAGCGAGTACAAGCCGAGTCTTTTTCTTCATATGAAAGTTCTGACATCCCAGGAATCAGTCTGGTGAACCTTCTCTGTACTCCCTCTATGGCAAGAATGTCTTTCCTCAGATTAGGAGACCAAAACTGTATGCAATACTCCAGGTGTGGCCTCACCAAGACCCTATACAACTGAAGTAGAACCTCCCTGCTCCTATACTCAAATCCTTTTGCTATGAAAGCTAACATATCATTTGCTTTCTTCACTGCCTGCTGCACCTGCATGCCTACTTTCAATGACTGGTGTACCATGACACCCAGGTCTCGTTGCATCTCCCCTTTTCCTAATCAGCCACCATTCTACTTTCCTGTTTTTGAGATAACCTCACATTTATCCACATTATGCTGCATCTGCCATGCATTTGCCCACTCACCCAACCTAGCCATGTCACCTTGCAGCCTCCTAGCATCCTCTTCACAGCTAACACTGCCCCCCAGCTTTGTGTCATCCAAAAAATTTGAGATGTTGCATTCAATTCCCTCGTCCAAATCATTAATATATATTGTATATAGCTGGGGTGCCAACACCGAGCCTTGCGGTACCCCACTAGTCACTGCCTGCCATTCTGAAAATGATCCGTTTACTCCTAATCTTTGCTTCCTGTCTGCCAGCCAGTTCTCTATCCACATCAATGCTGAACCCCCAATACCGTGTGCTTTAAGTTTGCATACTAATCTCTTATGTGGGACCTTGTTGAAAGCCTTCTGAAAGTCCAGATATAAGACATCCACTGGTTCTCCCTTATCCACTCTACTAGTTACAGCCTCTAAAAATTCTATAAGATTCGTCAGACATGATTCACCTTTCATAAATCCATGCTGACTTTGTCCAATGATTTCACCACTTTCCAAATGCGCTGCTATCCCATCTTTAATAACTGACTCTAATAGTTTCCCCACTACTGATGTTAGACTAACTGGTCTGTAATTCCCCGTTTTCTCTCTCCCTCCCTTTTTAAAAAGTGAGGTTACATTAGCTATCCTCCAATCCTCAGGAACTACTACAGAATCTAAAGTGTTTTGAAAAATTATCACTATTTCTGGGGCTACTTCCTTAAGTACCCTGGGATGCAGCCTATCTGGCCCTGGGGATTTATCGGCCTTTAATCCATTCAATTTACCAAACACCACTTCCCGGCTAACCTGGATTTCACTCAGTTCCATCTCATTTGACCCCCGGTGATCTGCTATTTCCGGCAGATTATTTATGTCTTCCTTAGTGAAGACAGAACAAAGTAGTTATTCAATTGGTCTGCCATGTCCTTGGTCCCCATGATCAATTCATCTGTTTCTGACTGCAAGAGACCTACATTTGTTTTAACTAATCTTTTTCTCTTCACATATCTATAAAAGCTTTTGCAGTCAGTTTTTATGTTGCCTGCCAGTTTTCTTTCATAATCTATTTTCCCTTTCCTAATTAATCCCTTTGTCCTCCTCTGCTGGACGCTTGAATTGCTCCCAGTCCTCTGGTAGGATGTACTACCTTCCCTGATTTATTCATTTGCCAAACTGGGATGCACAATTTTTGTAGTTCATCCATGCAGTCTTTAAATGCCTACCATTGCCTATCCACCGTCAATCCTTTAAGAATCAATTACCAGTCTATCTTGACCAATTCACGTCTCATACCCTCAAAGTTACCTTTCTTTAAGTTCAGAACCCTTGTTTCTGAATTAATTATGTCACTCTCCATCCTAATGAAGAACTCAACCATATTATGGTCACTCTTGCCCAAGGGGCCATGCACAACAAAAAGGACAAAGGACATTTATTGTCACATACACCAATTGGTGTAGTGAAATTTGTCTTGACAAGACAGTTAACTAACCCTTCCTCATTACTCAATACCCAGTCTAGTTACCCAAATAACCCTTCCTCATTACCCAGATAACCCTTCCTCATTACTCAATACCCAGTTACCGTAGTTTCTTTCTAAACTGTCTATTGCCTCCTGATCAATTTGACAAGCAAGTTTTTGAAACTTGTTTCCATCAACTAAGGAAATTAATTGTAAATTTTTGAAGTTGCTGTATCTCGCTTCAATATATCAACCAATATCAGATCAAATATTTGTTCTCTCTTCTTTAATTGGACGTTTTGAATGAGATTTTGATTCAGTCAGGTCATTTTCTTTGCAATATTCTTCAAATTTTTCATGAATGTCATCAAAATATTGGCACAGATCCTCAAGCGAATGTATTGTTTCATTGATTCTTTCAATTCAATGAGGAATATCTATCATTTTAGTTTGCAAAATGTTGTAGAGATTGTCAGTTTTAATGAAAATTTCATTATAAACCATGAGAAGAAAGTATGTAGAACCTTTTGTTAGGCAAGCATAAAACCCATTGCTTCTCCAAAGTTTCAGGATCCCACAATAAAGGATTGCTGTTAATGTTGTCAAAAAGTTTACAGAGGTCTCCACGATATTGCAAAATAGTTTGGATTTGCTTTTGAGTTTGAAGTCCATCTGGTTGGTGCTGCCTTTGGAATGCGTTTCTGCACTATTTCATCAAGAAATTGTGTTAATTTTGTAGAATGACTAAAAAATGAGGCAAGAGCGTCAATGGTCTTGAAAAGGCCTGTACATTCAGGTATGAATTTAGCTGACTGAGACAGAACAAGATTCAACGTATGAGCATAGCAGTGGGTAAATAAAGCTTATGGTGCCTTTTCTCTTACTTTAGCTTGAACACCGTTTGATGTAAGTTATTGAATATGCATTCTGTTACACTCGTAGCAGTTCTGTCCTTCAGTTTGTCAAAGCCTATTCTTTAATTTCAGAGTCCAATATATACTGTAATACTGTAGAGCACTGAGCTGTAGTTGAAATAACAGTGGATTCATCCACTTCTAATGGCAATGAATGGGGCTTTTGCAATCTCTTCTTTCATATTATTTTCTACAACTGTGCCTACTGCTTCAATCAAGTCATTTTGTATCTTGTTAGAAATGCCAGAAAAAACAGATGAACTCTGTAAATAACGTGCCAATTTTTCATCAAATTTTGCTGTATATTTCAGTAACTCAATATGGTTTCCACGATTTAGCGATTCTTTGTTTTCATTATCACCATGAAAAGCAAGTTCTTGTCTGATCAAAAAGCAAATAGCACATATTAACTTTTTAAAAATCTCTCTGTTCTCCTTAACTTTTTCATTGTAAATATCGATGCTAAGTTGCTTCTGCTTATCTATGAGCAAGTCATTCTGTGTAGACGCAAATGTCTTCAATGCTATTTTGCTTTCATAAAGCGCAGCAGATCTCTCGTGCTTATTTAAAGCAGTAGGCAAATTATTTAAATCACTGTATCCATCTGCTACTAGTGGAACTCTCACTAGATACAGAAAATAACAGGCACGGGAAACAAAACGGTCTATTTGCTGAATTACATGCACATAGCCACTCTTTCCTGTTGTATTATTTTTGTTCCTTCGCGCTGTTGAAGTTCTTCAAGTTCCGGCGTTGGTCTGCCATTTTAAATTATTGTGCTCTTTTTCTTGTAATAGCCCAGTCCCATGGTACGAGTTAATTCCAAGAGCTCCCCCGCGTTAAAAAAAAAAATCAAACTCGTGGTAAGCACGGAGAATGAATGTAGCGGGTACGGGGATGTCTCTTAATGCTAATGGCAGGTATTCGGGAAGACTCGCTAACGGCAGGTAAGCACAGGAAGACTCGTGAAGATTTTTCAACATGATGAAAAATGTCCACGATTGCCCCGAATACCTACGAGTGGCCATTACTGTAAATCTCCGAGTTCGAATCAGGGCAAACTCGGGAGAACTCTTGGAATGAACTCGTACCATGGGACTGGGGTTTAAGTTTGCTTCGAGAAACTATTCAGGTAATCATTATCCATCTTTGAAAAACCCGCAATGAAACTTGTGCGTGTGCATGCGCAGTAGGCTGGTGCACATGCGCAGTGCGCAGCACATGCCGCAGTCCGCTGTGTAAGGGCAGAGTTTCAGCTGCCTTCATGGACCATTCCCACTGATGGCTTGAAGCATCGTCGATGGCATGTGAGTAGCACATACATTCGCTTTTAAACGTTTGAATTCGGTGATAAACCTCAAAAATTACTGGCTCGTCAACTAAGGAAAATGGAAGCTGAAAAAATAATTCATAGGATTAAATCACATAAAGGCGAACTGTTAACACAGCCTAAAGATATTAATGAACGATTTATGCAATATTATAAAAACGTATACACTGCGAAAACAACAGATAATAAAATAGGAATTGAAGCATTTATAAAAAAATGTAACTTGAAAGGATTGGATTCACAAAATATAGAGTTATTGAATGCCGATATTACGATAAAAGAAATCCAAGAATCTATCAGATTACTAAAAAAGGGTAAAACACCGGGACCAGACGGCATTGGCTCGGAATTTTATAAAGTATTTTATGATCAGATTGTACCACGTTTGAAATTACTATATGATCATATATATATACACAGCAAAAACTACCAGAAACATTAAATGAATCTATTATAACACTTTTACCCAAAATAAACAAAGACTTGGATGAACCAGGATCATTTAGAGCAATAGCTCTTCTAAATACCGATCAAAAGATATTAACTAAAATATTAGCACAAAGGTTAAGTTTAGTTGTTACTAAATTAGTTCACCCTGATCAAACAGGATTTATACCAAAACGATACTCTTTGTATAATTTGAGACGGTTATTCAATATTATATACTCGAAAAGAGATATTAATAAAGACCTAGTAGTTATTTCGTTAGATGCAGAAAAAGCCTTTGATCAAGTGGAATGGCCTTACTTGTTCTCGGTTATGGAAGCTTTTAAACTGGGAGAAAAGTTTATTAACTGGATCAAATTGCTATATACAAATCCGACAGCTCGAATAATAACAAATCAAATGTTATCACCTAAATTCAATTTATCTCGTGGTTGCAGACAAGGTTGTCCTTTATCCCCTTTATTGTTTGCATTGGCAATAGAACCGTTAGCCCTGATGGTGAGATCACATCCGGAAATATATGGATACGATACTAGAGACACTAAAAATAAAATCTCTCTATATGCGGATGATGTGCTACTTTACATCACAAAAACCAGAAACTAGTATCCGTAATTTGTTAAAATTAATAACTGAATTTGGATCCTATTCAGGATATAGTATTAACTGGAATAAAAGTGAACTTATGCCAATAACGGTAAACAATTTACATATATTACAACAATTCCCTTTTAAGATAACAAATGAAAAATTTAAATATCTTGGAATCTTTGTAACAAAAAGATTTGACTCCTTATTTAAAGCTAAATTTCCACTATTATTGAACAAATTAAATAAGAATATTATATATTGGAAAACTTTACCTATATCGATGATAGGCAAAATTAATATAATAAAAATGGTGTTTCTTCCACAATTATTATACCTTTTCCAATCAATCCCGATATATCTCCCTAAAAATGTCTTTAAAAAGGTGGACTCCTTAGTCACTAACTTCATTTGGGATTGTAAGTGCCATAGAATAAATAAAAAACATTTATGTAAACCAAAAATAAATGGAGGTCTAGCTCTACCAAATTTTATGTTTTATTAAAAATATAAATTTTTGGTTAGAAGAAATAGATAATCAACCAACTTGGTTAAATATGGAAAAAGAAGATTGTTCTCCTTTTGAAATTAGTTCTATAATATTCGCTAATACTAATTTAGCTAAGAAAATATATAGTGATAACCCAATAATAGGAAGTGGAATACGTATTTGGAAACAAATAAAGAAAATATTAAAATTAAAATCTATACCACTATCTCTTAGCATTGTAAATAATGTTACGTTTAAACCTTCAATGATGGATAAAGCTTTTTCACAATGGAAAAATAATGGAATTATTAAGATTGGGGATCTCTATAGGGAAAACTCCTTCCTTTCATTTCAAGACATACAACAAATTTATTGACTACAATCTAAAGAGTACTTTAGATACTTACAAATTAGAGATTATGTTAAAGCAAATACGCAAGAACTCAGAAATAGAAAGATAGAAATATTAGATGAATGTTTGAATAAACATCCAAATACGGAAAAAATGATTTCATATATATATAACATCTTATTGGAAGGTGATGTTCCATCAACAGAAATACATAGACAATCGTGGGAAAATGAATTATGTCAAACTATTAGACCAGAAATATGGGATGATAGTTTACAACATATACATTGTTCGCTAAATGCTAAACACTCTCTTATACAGTTTAAAATATTACATAGATTATATTATTCAAAAACCAAATTACATAATATGTTCCCAAAAGTATCTCCTATATGTGATAAATGTCAACATTTAGAAGCCAATCTGACACACTCATTTACAAATTGTATAAAAATTACAAAATTCTGGATTGAAATATTTAGGATAATTTCGAATGTTGTTAATATATCTTTGACACCCGATTCAAAGCTAATAATACTAGGAATATTGGAAACAGAACAAATAGTAACAACAAACCAGAGATTTTTATTGATTATGGGTTAATAATTGGGAAAAAATTAATATTAAAATTTTGGAAAGGCCCTACAATCAAAATGTGGAATACAGAAATGTCGGAGACTCTTCATCTGGAGAGATTGAGGCTTGTCTTAATGGACAGGTTAGATCTCTTCAGAGGGATATGGTCTCCATATATTGAATATTTACAGAGTCATAATGGATCGGTACGAGGGCTTGACTGAGGCCTGAATATTAGAATGGATGAAGAAAGAAATATAATAAATCATGCCTATATCTCCAATGACGGAATAACGATTAATACTCCATTCGTTTTCATATTTTTTTCATTATTTATCTCTATCTTTTCTTACTTTATAAAAAATAATTAAAAAAACGTATAGAAGCATATAGTCCTAAATCTCTATATTAGTAATTTAAAGTATTTAATGATGTATTTTTGTTTATGTAAAATATTGCAATTTTCATACATATGTTTCTATAATAAAAAATATTCATCAACAAAAAAAAAACAAAAAAAAATAAACGTACCACGGATGAAAGGCACGGGTGAATTATGCCTCCCTAAGAGATCGATCTCTTAGGGAAGCATACTATTCCCATGCCTTTACTATTTATGATTGGTGCTGAGCCCATTGCTGTTTGTAGTCTGTATCAACAATTTGGATGAGAATGTATAAGGCATAATGAGAAAGCTTGCGGATGATCCTAAAGTAGGTGGTATCGTGGACACTGAAGATGGTTATCAAAAATTACAAAAGCTTTATAACACAGAAACAGTGCAATAATCAAGGGACACTTTGTTAAGGTTGAGTTGATTATCAGTACCAAATAAATGTCTTAAGTCTATACCCAGGGCATCAGGTAGATAAGGAGCTGGAGAGGGCCATGTATAATTCCTTATAGAATGCGGGAGGTTCTCTGGAGGAGCTACTATCAGTGAAGCAGAAGGAAGACCTGCCTGCACCATCTAATCCTCTGGTCCAGTCTGGGACTGAGGATGGTGGGGCTGAGGAACTAAACCACTGTCCCACTCCTCACTTCCATCAATGTCCAAAACGTCACCTACCTCCCGTTACTTTTCCTGTCCTGTATTTTGTATTCAACTGTCTCCCCCGTCATATTCCAAATTAGCTCTCGTCTGCCGTGTCAACAGCTTGCAGGCCCCACACTGGGCTCATCAGTGGCTTCCAAACCCAGAAACATAGAGAGGAAGCAGGTCATCTTCAATCCAGAAGTTTATAGGTCAAATTGGCTTTGGTAAAAGTACAGTAGTAAATTGTCCCTTTTGTGTAGGATAGTGCTACTACATAGGGGATCGCTGTTTGGCGCAGACTTGGTGGGTCAAAGGGCCTGTTTCCACACTCTATCTCTGAAGTCTAAAGTCACGGGGTTGCCCAGGAAGCCATCCTCTTGCATTCTTTGCCCATCAAAATCTGATCAATTCATCTATCCGAAAAGGATTTGTTTTGCTATCTTCCCAATGACCTGTCAGGCATGGCCAAAGGCTCTGTGCTTTGCAAGTTTTAGATTCATGTGTGTGAGTTCTTGCTCTCCAACTGCCCCTCTGACTGCATCGCTTTGACTTCCTCCATTAACCCATTGATTGAATGATTCATTCAAATTATCCCCCGCACCCTGGCCTCACCTTATCAAAGATATTGCATTTTACTGGTATGCTCGCTGTCACCCTCTCTGCCACTGAAGCTGACTGGTTTTCTCTCTTTTTCAGTTCTGGTGAAGGGTCTTCAACCTTAAATGACCTAACAGATTAACTCCACATATGCTACTGAGCTACTGTGTTTCCAGCATCTTCTGCTTTCATTTAAGACATCGACACTAACCTGAAATTGTATTAAATCTAAGCTGAAAGTTGACACTTAAACTTGCAATACCTGTGGTTCATGTGGCAAAAGGAAGTTCAAAGAGGTGAATCCTGCATCTTCCACTGAAGAAACATTCTCGTCTTCATCTATGGAACACACACATTGAACAAAGATCAGTTTCCCCTAGAAGGTTGAAAATTGATTTTTTGAAAGTAAATGTTCCTTGGTTTTTTGGTATGGCGTGCTTGCCTTCATTGGTCGGGACATGGAGTATAAGAGCCAGGAAGTCAAGATGCATTTTTATAGGATATTGGTTAGGCCATATTTGGAATATTGTGTGCCACAATGGGTTGTCTCATTGCAGAAGGATGTGGATGCTTTGGAAAGGATTCAGAAGAGGTTAACCAGAATGCTGCCTGGATTAGGGCTTATTACCTATAAGGAGAGGTTCGACAAACATGGGTTGTTTATTCTGCAACCCCAGAGGTTGGCAGGAGACCTGACAGATGTATATAAAATTATGAGTGGGGTGGATAGGATATTTTCAAAAACAGAAACGTTTTTGCCCCATGGTAGAAATATTAAAGACTAGAGAACATAGCTTTAAAGTGAAAGGGGGAAAGTTTAAGGAAAATTTGTGGGGCAAGTTTTATTGCACAGATGCCTGAAATGCACTGACAGGGATTATGGTGGAGGCAATTAGAGACTGGCATTTAAGAGGCTTTTAGATAGGCACATGGATGTGCAGGGAATAGAGAGATATGGATCAAGTACAGATAGACAATATTAGTTTATCTTGGCATCATGTTCAGCTTATACATTGTGGGTTGAAGGGCCTGTACCTGCGCTGTACTTTTCTACATTCTATATCTATACCTATCCAGAGTTAGCGATCAACAAGATACCAAGTGTTGACAAGGCCCTGAAATTCAGTGAAATCAAGAGCTCTGGTGAGCCTGTGACCTCGACCATTATCTGAAATGGAAACAGGAAATGCTGGAGACACTCAGCAGGTCAGGCAATCTCAGTGGGATGAGAAACAGTTAACGTTTCAGGTCGTAGTCCATTTGAAATGAGCTCCTCACTCAGACTGAATTCCCACCTGTATACATTGCTTCATCACCAGGAATACCAATCTTGATGGAGAGTGCAGCTCCAGTTGCTGAACTGTAGCAAAGATGTCATTGAGTAAAAATGTTCACAAGGATGTTACCAGGATCAGAGGGGTAACATTATAAGAGACTGAAGGGTGACCTTAGAGAGGCATATACTTTCCCAAGGATACCGCAGTCTAACTGGATGGCATGAGTTTAAGGTGAGGGGGGGGGGGAGAGATTAAAGGCCACCTGAGGGGGCATCTGGTCCACAGAGAGGGGCTAGATACTGTATGTGAAACGACCTGAAGAGAATGTATAGCAGTGCACTATCTTTGTATTTTAATATTCTTGGTGTTTATAATACTTGAGATATTTAACTTTGATTCTCTGTATTTTAAAACTTCGGAAACTCTGCATGTTTGTGCTCTATGTGAATGCCTTTGTCCCTTGTATTCTGGTTTGATAGTTTTTGTAAGAGATAAGGGAGGCCCAAGATAGAGTAAACTTTGGGTTCTTCTCTTGCAGCCATTAGCGTAAATCATTTGTGACAGATATATGACCTTTGTAACGCTGTATCAAGCCCAAGCTAAGTAAAATTAGGGGGCTCAACAAAGGGGAAGCCATGTGGTTTAAATAAGTGGATTACGGAATGTAAAATTACTGGGGAAGGAGGAGAAAAGTAAATGCAAGTGATTTGTTATTGCAAAGGGAATGTTTGCAAGTGATTGATTAATGATAAGAGAATGTCTACAAGTGATTGCGTATGGAAATGCACTGGGGGTGGGACAAACAGAGTCTCTAAAAGAACTCTGCCATAAAAGAAGCAGCTCTTTGTCTGAAAGTGGGCAGTCATGCAATTGACTCTTTGATTGTCCCAGCCTTGATATGCAAATAAAGGTTTGAACTTCTTGAAGAATTCTCTGCGTCGCCTGACTTACTTTTGTGTATCGGTAACCACGACAAAACTGGCACTGCGTGCAGGGTGGGAAAGAGGCCTGGTCAATAAAAGACAAACAGCCAAGGGCGCCTCCCAACTCTTCAGTGGCTCCCAGGGACAACAGGACAAGGGGGGGTCACCGGCAAAATGATAGGCGGTTTTCTGCTTCATTTGGACTAATAACCTGTTGTAAATGGGAAGCCACTGGAGATACAGAAGTGTCTAGGTGGTCAGAGGGCCTCTCTGATCCAAAGAATCTGTCACTAAATTATTCTAAGAGGAGACCCGAAGGATTACTCAAGAAGACTGCGCAGTAGGGTATGTAGAATATAATTGATCTGAGAAAGTAGATTCTGTGTTGCGTCAGCCTCTGTCGTATGAAAGAGGCTGACGAGAGAGGCTGACGCAACTCACAATTCATACGAGAGAGGCTGATGCAACTCACAAGGACCAAATGAGTCTGGGAGATCACTGCTGCCAACCGAAGCAGAGAATTAGACGTGTTACATCTGCGGAGGATCACTGATCTGCTTGCATACGGAAAGCATGTTCAAGACTCCCTAAGTTGAAAAGAAGCTCACTACAGCCACAGCAAGAAGGAGGCAGAGGGCAGTAATGGCTGAACTTAGAAGTTCTTGAAGAGTGTGGTGCGGAAACTCTGAACAGTTCATTCAGACCATGGCTGACAAAGGTTCTGAAGCCATGTTGCGGCATAAACATTGACTTCTCCAATTTCTGGTAGCCCTTGCTGTCTCCTCCCCTTCTCAGCTCTCCCTCAGCCCTTGGGCTCCTCCTCTTCCTTTCTCCTTTCTTTTCCCCGCCCCCCCCCCCCCCCTCCACATCAGTCTGAAGAAGGGTTTCGGCCTGAAACGTTGCCTAATTCCTTTGATCCATAGATGCTGCTGCACCCGCTGAGTTTCTCCAGCACTTTTGTCTACTTTCGATTTTCCAGCATCTGCAGTTCCTTCTTAAATACTGCCAGCAATGCAGCTTGCAAATTATTGATACTGATCCCCACAGAACCAAAGATTCTAGTAAACAGAACAGTCTTGTCAGACAAGGGAAGGTTTAGAAATTACAATGGGACTCCTTAGTATATGGGAACAGCTTACACTTACACTAAGAGCAGTGTCTAAGAGAGCAAGAGAGAGGGTCGAGAGGGATATAGGAAAGTCTAAATGTGTGTTTTGGATCGCAACTGTTCTTCAGTATGTGTTGAATTTATGAACAATGTATGAATGTATTTGGGTGTATCATATTAAGAGATGCATTATTTCTTTGAAGTGAGAGTGTAGGTTGCTTTGTCTTATTGATTTCTTTTGTTTTGTTTGTGTTCTTCCTATTTCTTATATTTTGAATTGAGTTCAAAAGGAGACTTGGATGCCACACTGGCCATGCATTAGAAGAGATTGGATAAGCTAATATATTAAAAAATAAAATAAAAAAGAGTTAATTTGGGAAATTATTAGTATATATTTATACTGAGAATTTGAAATTGTGAATGTTGGAGAGATGGCTTGAAACCATTGAAAATAATTTAATTGCTATTGCATTGCTTGCTTGAACACATGACCAGATTTTATGGCTTTTTCAGACAAGCTTTCTGGTTGAAAAAGTTCAATCAGATAAGAGAGGCCTGAAAAGGGAACTAACTGACAACGGGATAGCCACTGGCTGGCATGGGAAAACAACATGTTAGGACTGGACTGTTGCATTCTGGGACATTACCTAATGCCCCTGATATTCTGCATATGTGACTATTTTTGTATAAAAGACCCCAGGATTTTTGTTAATGAAAGTGATATTTTGGGGGTACCGGCCACTCCCGTTTGATGTAAAAAATAAAAGCTTGTATGGTTTACTTTAATTTGTTGTATTTTGTCTGTTTTTACGATGCAAACATTATCATTTGGCAAGCCTGCTGGGATTTCGCTGGGACCATCAACCAACGACTGAATAAATGGCCGCAGGTTCACCGGGATCAGATGGCACTAGTCAGACCCTTTGAGACTGACCCCCCCCCCCCCCCCCCCGAAGAAGCTCCCGGGAACACTGAGGTCCTTCATAGGTTGATCTGGTTCCCTGCTAAAAATTCTTACAAAGAGACAGTGTATAGGATAGTATAGTAACTACAGGAACGGGACAGAATAGAATAAGGACTACGACTGGAATGATTGATAAAGTGCACTGAACAAGATAATACAATGAGTAAGGTAACTACAGTTGAACGAAGCAAAAATTTCCCTGCACCTAAAGAGGACATTATAAAGCACTCTGAGAAATGGGAAAAAAGAATGGAAAAATTGCTGATGAAGTGGCCCATTTTTGATATAAATATGTGTGACATGATGGAAGTGTTAATTAAGAATTATAGGTCCAAAGATAAGTTGGAAACACGAAAAAAGAAGGGAGAAAAGGAGTTAGACGTACTTAAGCTGTTTAGAGAGGAAGAGAGGGTGAGGAAAGTATACAAGCTAGTAAATAAGACAAATGAAGAGGATGAGAGAACCGAAATGCAGCATGAAAGCCAAGAACTCCAAGGAAAAAGTCAACCTTATATCCAAGCTTGAGAGACCCTGGGCATCCCCCTCCCTATCCAGGCCCGGACAGTACAAAGCAGTGTCGCTTGTTAAAGGGAATAGTGGAGAAAGGAGAGATTGCAATTTGGGACGATGAGAAAGAAATAAGGGAATATAAACAGAGAAGGGGACGAAGAGAAAGGGAAAGGATGAAGCAAGAAATAAGAAGTGGATATCAGGAGGCTGCAGGACCTGAGGAACCAGAGGGATTTTGAGGCATCCTATTCAGCAGAAGGGGGGAGCGAGGAAAGTGATAGACAGGACTGGAAAGTAATGGGCAAGTGGTCACTGAATGGAGGGCAAGGCAGTGAGGAGGAAACAGATTCGGGAAGCGATAGGGGAGATGTGAGGGAAACAAGGGATGAGGATTTAGTGGAAGATTTTAAAAGAAAGGTGAAGATATCGCAAAGGAAGGCTAGAATATCTGAGAAGTAAGAAATAGAGATTAGAATGAGAAAGAAGGCACTCCAAGAAGGATTAGAATGGGAAGACATACAGGTAGAAGAAGAGGAAAAGGAACGGAGGGCTAAAATGATGTTGTTGCTTTTAAAAAGAACGGGACGCATACAGTATATCGATTGGGAGGGTTAAAAAATGCCTTGCCCAATATTCATGATGGGGCAGGAAAATGGATTAGGGCAGTTGAGGAGGAGAACACAGGACGGTTGTTAGCTATGGGAGATTTGAAGGCACTGTTGGTGAAAGTGATAGGAACCACTAAACTGACAGAACTCCTGAAGATGGCTGGTATAAAAATGCGGTGGATAACGCAATGGTCAATGGCAAGCCATTTGACCCAGTCAGACAGAGGGTATGGTAGGTCCTCAGACATTGTTACCCACTTAAGGCGGACCCCAAAGCATTACAGGGGAGATCCACTGGGGGAGGTAGAGAATCCAGCAGCATATCTGGAGAACCAGCTGAAATAGTGGAGACTCGTACATGATCTGCGAGCGGTAAACGAGGTGGTGATTGGCCAGCGGTCGTCACAAATCCACATACACTGCTGACTAATGTTCCAACAGAGGCAGCTTACTTTTCCGTAGTAGATCTTTGTTCGGCGTTTTTCAGTGAGCCCTTAGCAGAGCAATGTCAGTGTTTGTTTGCTTTTACCTATAGGGGTATTCAACACACCTATGCTGGGATGCTGCGGGGATTCAAATACTCGGCCCATGTCTTAAATCAGATATTAAAGGCAGATTTAGAAGGCATACCCTTAGAAAGTACATTAATACAATATGTGGATGATTTGTTGGTTTGCTCCGCAAGTGAGGAGCAATGTGAGCGAGACACTTTGTCTCTCGTGGAAAGGCTGGCGTGCGGAGGCCATAAAGTATCCAGGAGGAAGCTGTAGTTTTGTAAGCAGCAGGTAGAATATTTAGGACGATTAATATCCAAAGGAGTAAAGGCTATAGCACTGGATCAAATTGAGGCAATAATTAAAGCTCCCAAACCTCAGATGGTAGGACAGATGATGACGTTCTTGGGAATACAGTTCAGACTGGAGTGGAGAGTATGCTGAAATTGTGACGCCATTAAGGAAAATAATGAAGGAAGCAGGACACACAAGCCTGAAGAATGTTTTGCAATGCAATGATGAGGCGGAAACAGCTTTTAACACTATTACGAAGCAGCCAGAACAGCGAATGGATGCCGATCAGCCGTTATTGCACCTCGGGTAAGCTTGGATCTGGAATCCACAGAGGACATAATTGAAATGCAAGGTAAGAGCAAACAATGTGGAGACAAAGGGGAGATAAGCAGAACTTGGAGGGCATGTGGACCACTGAAGAAGGATTGTTGGTAGCATCCACATCATTGCTGGCCATTCTTATTTCAGAAGAACATGGGTTGGACCATTGCACAAGGGGGGAAGTGATACGAGGGGTAAAAAAGGATGGGTTTTGGTCATCCTATTTACAGGCTTCGGTAGACCACATTTTGTCACAGGGTGAGGTATGTGCTCAGAATAACAACGCCTATAGGTCACATACCTGTGCCCGAAAGGCCATTTAGGCACCTGGTGATTGACTATGTGGATATGATAAAGACGGTAAGAGGGAAAAGGTACATGCTAGTAGTGATCGATAGATTTAGCAGGTGGGTGGAGGCAGTACCTTCCAAAGATTTAGGTGCAGGGACTGTAGTAAAGTTTCAGACGAATGAAGTAATCCCAAGGTTCCTAAGGTTTGGTATACCTACAGAAATTAGCTCCGACAACGGATCGGCTGTTATTCAGAAAGTAGTCAAGTTGGTGCTGCAGGCCCTGAGAGTGAAACAAAGGTTTGGGTGTGGCTGTACCACCATCAGTCACAGGGCATGGTGGAAAGAATTAATGGGATGTTGAAGGCTAAGCTAAATAAGATTTGTGCAACTACAGTTGAATTGGATCGATGCCCTGCCATTGGCACTGATGAGCTGATGCATGCAAACAAATCGTATAACTCATTTGACACCACACGAGATGCTCACTGGCAGACCCATGCCGGCGCCATAATGGGGAAGTCCCTACAAGGGATCAAGTTTGGAGCAGTTAGAGGTAGAACTTAAGCAGTAATGCAACAGTTAACTATGAATACACAAGTCTATTCATGCACAGGAAAAGCAAAAGAACCCGGAAGGACCCATAAAATCCAGAGAGTTTGTGTATGAGCCTTCGGAAGGAAGTGGAATGATTAGAGGTGACCTGAGGAGCATCTGCTCCACAGAGAGGGGCTAGATACTGTATGTGAAACAAACTGAAGAGGATGTATAGGAGTGTACTATCTTTGTATTTATATATTCTAGGTGTTTGGAAGGGCCAGGAAGCGAGCTGGCAAGATCATCTCGAACCCCTCTCACCCTGGCAACAAACTCTTTGAATCACTTCCCTCTGGAAGGTGACTCCGGACTGTCAAAGCTGCCACAGCCAGACATAAAAACAGTTTTTTTTAATGAATATTTTTATTAGTTGTAGAAACATATTAATAAGAAATGCTTATTAGATACATTCATAATATTGTTAATATTAATAATAACATTTAAGACTTTATGTTTCTATACACTTTTTAATTTTTTTTTTATAAAGTAGGAAGAGATAGAGAAAAATAATATAGAGAATAAGAAAGTGAATGGAGTATTAATCAATTATCCGTCATTGAAGATATAACCATGATGTATTATGCGTAGTTCTTCATCCATTCTATTATTCAGGCCTCAGTCAAGCCCTCGCACTGAGCCACTTTGACCATGTAAATATTCAATATATGGAGACCATATCCCTCTGAAGAGATCCAACCTGTCCATTAGGACAAACCTCAATCTTTCCAGATGGAGTGTCTCCGACATTTCTGTATTCCACATTTTGATTGTGGGGGATATAGGACCTTTCCAGAATTTTAGTATTAATTTTTTCCCAATTATTAAACCATAATCAATAAAGATTCTTTGATTCGTTGTTATTAATTGGTCTGTTTCCAGTATTCCTAGTATTATTAACTTTGAGTCAGGAGTCAGATTCATATTAACAACATTCGAAATTATCCTAAATATTTCTATCCAAAATGTTGTAATTTTTACACAATTTGTAAATGAAAGTGTCAGATTAGCTTCTAAATGTTGACATTTATCACATATGGGAGATACTTTTGGAAAGATGTTATGTAGTTTGGATTTTGAATAATGTAGTCTATGTAGTATTTTAAACTGTAAGAGAGTGTCTAGCATTTAACGAACAATATGTTGTAAACTTTCGTCCCATACTTCTGGTCTTATAATTTGACCTAATTCGTTTTCCCAGGATTGTCTATATGTTTCTGTTGATGGGACATCATTTTCCAATAGGATATTATATATTATATATATATGAAATCATTTTTTCTGTGGTCGGATGTTTATTTAGACATTCATCTAAAATTTCTGTCTTTCTATTTCTAAGTTCCTGTGTATTTGCTTTTACATAGTCTCTGATTTGTAAGTATCTAAAATAATCTTTAGAATGTAGTCCATAAATATGTTATAATTCTTGAAATGAAAGGAAAAAAAATTCCTTATAGAGATCACCCATCTTAATAATTCCCTTGTTTTTCCATTGTAAAAAGCCTTTATCCATCATTGAAGGTTTAAATGTAACATTATTTACAATGGTAAGGGCTAGTGGTATAGATTTCAGTTTTAATGTTTTCTTTATTTGTTTCCAAATACGTATTCCGCTTTCTATTATCGGGTTTTCACTATAGGTTTTCTTACCTAAATTAATATTAGCAAATATTATTGAACTGATTTCAAAAGGAGAACAATCTTCTTTTTCCATATTTAACCAAATTGGTTGTTTATCTGTCTCTTCTAACCAAAAATTCATATTTTTAATATTAACTGCCCAGTAATAAAACATAAAGTTTGGTAGTGCTAAACCTCCATTTATTTTTAATTTACATAAATGTTTTTTATTTATTCTATGGCTCTTATAATCCCAAATAAAGTTAGTAACTAGGGAGTCCACCTTCTTAAAGAAATGTTTAGGAAGTTATAAGAATATGGAAAAGATATAATAATTGTGGAAGATAAGCTTTTCCCATTGAGGGTAGGGAAGATTCAAACAAGAGGGCATGACATGAGAATTAAGGGAAGAAGTTTAGGGGTAACGTGAGGGGGAACTTCTTTACTCAGAGGGTGGTGGCTGTGTGGAATGAGCTTCCAGCAGAGGTGGTGGAGGCAGGATCGATTTTAACATTTAAAAGTAAAGTGGATAGGTATATGGACGTGAAGGGAATGGAGGGGTATGGTCTGAGTGCAGGTAGATGGGACTAGGGGAAAACAAATGGTCGGCACGGACTGGAAGGGCCGAGAGGGCCTGTCTCCGTGCTGTAATTGTTATATGGTTATATGGTTATATGGTTATATGAAAAATCATTTTTATTATATTAATTTTACCTAACATTGAAATGGGTACAGTTTTCCAATATAAAATATTCTTATTTAATTTATTCAATAATAGTGGGAAGTTAGATTTAAATAAAGAATCAAATCTTTTTGTTACATAAATTCCAAGATATTTAATTTTTTCATTTGTTATCTTAAAAGGAAATTGTTGCATTATGTGTAAGTTATTTACCGTTGTTGGCATAAATTCACTTTTATTCCAATTGATACTATATCCTGAAAAAGATCCGAATTCAGTTATTAATTTTAGCAAATTTTGGATACTAATTTCTGGTTTTGTGATATAAAGTAATACATCATCCGCGTATAAGGAAATTTTATTTTTAGTATCTCTAGTATCACACCTATATATTTCAGGATGTAATCTCACCCTCTAAGCTAACGGTTCTATTGCAAGTGCAAACAGTAGGGGGGATAAAGGGCAACCTTGTCTACAGCCTTGAGATAAATTGAATTTAGTTGATAACATTTGATTTGTTATTATTCTAGCTGTTGGGTTAGTATAATAATTTGATCCAAGTAATGAACTTCTCTCCCAATTTAAAAGTTTCCATAACCGAAAAAAATAGGACCATTCCACCTGATCGAAGGCTTTCTCTGCATCTAACGAAATAACTACTAGATCTTTTTTAATACCTCTTTTCGAATATATAATATTGAATAACCGTCTCAAGTTATTTGAGGAATATCGTTTTGGTATAAATCCTGTTTGATCGGGGTGAATTAATTCATTAATAACTGTGCTTAGCCTTTGTGCTAATATTTTAGTTAATATCTTTTGATCAGTATTTAAAAGAGCTATAGCTCTAAATGATCCCGGTTCATCCAGATCTTTGTTTATTTTAGGTATAAGTGTTATAATAGATTCATTTAACGTTTCTGGTAATTTCTGCTGTGATTTTGGACGTGGTACAATCTGATCATAAAATGTTTTATAAAATTCCGAGCCAATACCATCTGGTCCCGGTGTTTTACCATTTTTTTAATGATTTATAGATTTAATAGACATGCTCCAGGGTGACGTAGGCTGGGAGCTGAACATCCAGGGATATTCAATATTCAGGAGGGATAGAGAGAAAGGAAAAGGAGGTGGGGTAGCGTTGCTGGTTAGAGAGGAGATTAACGCAATGGAAAGGAAGGACATTAGCTTGGAGGATGTGGAATCGGTATGGGTAGAGCTACAAAACACTAAGGGGCAGAAAACGCTGGTGGGTGTTGTGGACAGGCCACCTAACAGTAGCAGAGAAGTTGGGGATGGTATCAAACAGGAAATTAGAAATGCGTGCGACAAAGGCAAAAAGTTATAATGGGTGACTTCAATCGACATATAGATTGGGTTAATCAAATTGGCAGGGGTGCTGTGGAAGAGGATTTTTTTGGAATGTATGCGGGATAGTTATCTAAATCAACATGTAGAGGACCCAACGAGAGAGCAGGCTATTTTAGACTGGGTTTTTGAGTAATGAGGAAGGGGTAATTAGCCGTCTTGTTGTACGTGCCCCCTTGGGCAAGAGTGACCATAATATGGTTGAGTTCTTCATTAGGATGGAGAGTGACATTGTTAATTCAGAAACAATGGTTCTGAACTTAAAGAAAGGTAACTTGAGGGTATGAGACGTGAATTGGCCAAGATTGGCTGGCAAATTAATTCTAAAAGGGTTGCGGTGGATATACAATGGAAGACATTTAAAGACTGCATGGATGAACTACAAAAATTGTTCATCCCAGTTTGGCAAAAGAATAAATCGGGGAAGGTAGTGCATCCGTGGATAACAAGGGAAATCAGGGATAGTATCAAAGCAAAGGATGATGCGTACAAAGTAGCCAGAAAAAGCAGCATACCAGAGGACTGGGAGAAATTCAGAGACCAGCAGAGGAGGACAAAGGGCTTAATTAGGAAAGGAAAAATAGATTATGAAAGAAAACGGCAGGGAACATAAAAACTGACTGCAAAAGTTTTTATAGATATGTGAAGAGAAAGAGGTTAGTTAAAACAAATGTAGGTCCCTTGCAGTCAGAAAACAGGTGAGTTGATCATGGGAACAAGGATATGGCGGACCAATTGAATAACTACTTTGGTTCCGTCTTCACTAAGGAAGACATAAATAATCTGCCTGAAATAGCAGGGACTGTGGGTCAAAGGAGGAATTGAGTGAAATCCAGGTCAGTCGGGAAGTGGTGTTGTGTAAATTTGAATAGACTAAAGGCCGATAAATCCCAGGTCCAGATAGGCTGCATCCCAGAGTACTTAAGGAAGTAGCTCAGGAAATAGTGGATGCATTAGTGATAATCTTTCAAAACTCTTTAGATTCTGGAGTAGTTCCTGAGGATTGGCGGGTAGCAAATGTAACCCCTCTTTTTAAGAAGGGAGGGAGAGAGAAAACGGGGAATTACAGACCAGTTAGTCTAACATCGGTAGTGGGGAACTGCTAGAGTCAGTTATTAAAGATGGGATAGCAGCACATTTGGAAAGTGGTGAAATCATTGGACAAAGTCAGCATGGATTTACAAAGGTAAATCATGTCTGACGAATCTTGTGGAATTTTTCGAGGATGTAACTAGTAGCGTGGATAAGGGAGAACCAGTGGATGTGGTATAATCTGGACTTCCAGAAGGCTTTCGACAAGGTCCCACATAAGAGATAAGTATACAAACTTAAAGCATACGGTATTAGGGTTCAGTATTGAGGTGGATAGAGAACTGGCTGGCAAACAGGAAGCAAAGAGTAGAGTAAACGGGTCCTTTTCACAATGGCAGGCATAACTAGTGGGTACCGCAGGGCTCAGTGCTGGGACCCCAGCTATTTACAATATATATTAATGATCTGGATGAGGGGAATTGAAGGCAATATCTCCAAATTTGCGGATGACACTAAGCTGGGGGGCAGTGTTCGCTGTGAGGAGGATGCTAGGAGACTGCAAGGTGACTTGGATAGGCTGGGTGAGTGGCAAATGTTTGGCAGATGCAGTATAATGTGGATAAATGTGAGGTTATCCACTTTGGTGGCAAAAACAGGAAAGCAGACTATTATTTAAATGGTGGCCGATTAGGAAAAGGGGAGATGCAGCGAGACCTGGGTGTCATGGTACACCAGTCATTGAAAGTAGGCATGCAGGTGCAGCAGGCAGTGAAAAAAGCGAATGGTATGTTAGCTTTCATAGCAAAAGGATTTGAGTACAGGAGCAGGGAGGTTCTACTTCAGTTGTACAGGGTCTTGGAGACCACACCTGGAGTATTGCATACAGTTTTGGTCTCCAAATCTGAGGAAGGACATTATTGCCATAGAGGGAGTGCAGAGAAGGTTCACCAGACTGATTCCTGGGATGTCAGGACTGTCTTATGAAAAAGACTGGATAGACTCGGTTTATACTCTCTGGAATTTAGGAGATTGAGAGGGGATCTTATAGAAACTTACAAAATTCTTAAGGGGTTGGACAGGCTAAAATGCAGGAAGATTGTTCCCGATGTTGGGGAAGTCCAGGACAAGGGGTCACAGCTTAAGGATAAGGGGGAAATCCTTTAAGACCGAGATGAGAAAGACTTTTTTCACACAGGAGAGTGGTGAGTCTCTGGAACTCTCTGCCACAGAGGGTAGTTGAGGCCAGTTCATTGGCTATATTTAAGAGTGAGTTGGATGTGGCCCTTGTGGCTAAGGGGATCAGAGGGTATGGAGAGAAGGCAGGTACGGGATACTGAGTTGGATGATCAGCCATGATCATATTGAATGGCGGTGCAGGCTCGAAGGGCTGAATGGCCTACTCCTGCACCTAATTTCTATGTTTCTATGTTTCTATTCTTGGATTTCTTTTACTGAAATTTCAGCATTTAATGATTCTCTATTTTGTGAGTCCAACCCCTTCAGATTACATTTTTTTTAAATGCTTCTATTCCTATCTTGTTTTCTGTTGTTTTAGCAGTGTATAAGTTTTTATAGTATTGCATAAATCTCTCATTAATATCTTTAGGTTGTATTAAAAGTTCGCCATTATGTGATTTAATCCTATGGATTATTTTTTCTGCCTCCATCTTCCTTAATTGGCGAGCCAATAATTTTTGAGGCTTATCTCCAAATTCAAACTGTAATTGTTTAGTATGTTGATAAAGTTTTACAACTGATCTGAATATATTTTATTTAATTTATATTTCATGCTGCAATTTTATTATGTAATATTATGGATGGATTAGCTGCATTCTCTATATCTATTGTTTAATCTCCTTTTCCAGTTCTAGTTGATCCCTTCTATTATTTTTATTATAAAATGCTTGAGAGGAAATCATGATTCCCCGGATATATGCTTTAAACGTTTCCCATATAGGAACAAGATATTTCCGGTTTATCATTTGTTTCGAAGAAAATCTTAATCTGTTCTGTAATTATTTCCTGAGTTATTTTGTTTTTTTTTTTAATTTGTGGGTTATCTCCACTGTCCCCGTTTTTCTTTTTTTACCATTTATTTTAATCTTAAATGTTAAAGGTGCATGATCAGAAATTATAATATTGTGATATTTAGAATTATAAGTGAGTGAAATAAGTTTGGCATCGACCAAAAAGTAATCTATTCTTGAGTAGGTTTTATGTACCGGCGAATAAAAGGAATATTCTCGTCCAGTGGGATTTTCTACTCTCCAAACATCTTTAATATTAATAGTTTCCATATATGCATTTAATAAGTCACTGGAATGTGATTTAGTTTTCCTTTGTCTTGTAGATCTGTCTAAGTAAGGATATAGTGTGCAATTTAAATCTCATCCAATTATTAGGTTATATTGTATTAATTCCGGGATATTGTTAAATATTTTCTTGAAAAACAATGGATTATCAAAGTTTGGTCCATATACATTAACAAAAATCATTTTTTGTGCATTTAATTCTCCTATTACAATAATGTATCTGCCATCGTTATCAGTTACAGTTGATGTATGTTTAAATAAAATGCCTTTGCGAAATAATATTGCTACACCTCTTGATTTATGCGTAAAAGAAGAGTGATACGTTTTATCTATCCATTTAGCTTTCAGCCTATGCTCAGCATCTTTTTTTAAGCGAGTTTCTTGAATAAAAATTACATCAGCTTTAGTTGCTTTTAAATGTGCTAATACTTTACCTCTCTTAATTGGTTCATTAATACCTTTAACGTTCCAACTACAAAACGTTATTCCTTCATTCCCCATATTCATTTTTAAGTCTTGCATCTTTTGTCTATGGGGGTCTGTAATAGAGCCAATGGTTCAGCCCGACAGACCTGACCTTACACCCGAACACCGAATAGATGAAGTTTAAGTCCCGTGAATGCCTCTCACGTGTATATCTCCTTTGATCCAATATATAACTCAATTCAAACTGAAAAAAACAATAATAGTTAATTAAAAAAAAAGAAAAGAGGATAGATTAAGAGGTTAGTATAGTGCACAAAGGAAGAAAAAACTACATCTAGTATTATTGTAGGTGGTGCTAGCCATGCTAGCATGGCTAACCATCTACCGACTACCGTAGTTGATGTTACTAACTTAACCAGCTCCCTGGTTTTTTGGAATTATTATTCCATAATGATATTTTACCGGAGGTATTACATTAAAAAAAGAAAAAGAAAATTCAGATTATAATAATTGAAAATACGAAAATACATATATTTAAAACTTATTTGAAAATCTAATTATAAAAAAAAACACTTAAGATGAAAGAAAAACAAAAAATAAAAATGAAAATTACTGGTGTAAAAGAAGAATCTTCAAATGAAATCCGGCTCTATATTTGACTGTAATCATTCCAATATAAATGAACATTAGTTATTAGTAATAATAATTAATTTTAATTAATAAAAATGATACAATATAATTTTGATATTTATTAATTATATTATTAGTAAAATTAGTGATTAGTGAAAATACCACAGTGTGATTTTAATATGTATTAGTTATTTGTATTAGTAATGTAATTATACTAATTATTAGTATCCATGTGAGGTTTTCCGATCCACATCTTTCTCCAGCTTCCATCCAGCGTTATCCAGTTCCATCCGGACCTGCAAAGTCTTATAAAGTCTTGTAGATTCTTGTAAAGTCCATGAAAGTCAGTATATTCGATGATAAGGCCTTCTCAGGTCTTAATCTTCCGAGCAAAGTCCAGTGCTTCCACAGGATTGGAGAAGAAATATTCCTTGTTTTTAAAGGTAACTCTTAAAGTAGCTGGGTAAGTCAGGCCATATTTCAAATTTTCCACTCCCTTCAGGAGACTTTTAGACATTAAATGCTTTTCGTTTCCTGGAAACTTCTGCTGCGTAATCTCGGTAGATACTGATCCTTTGTCCTTCAAATACAAGGTTTCTGTTTCTCGAAGTTTTTCGCATTATCTCCTCCAAGACGTAGTCATATTGTACCTTTATAATCATTTGTCTTGGGGGGGCATTTAGTCTTGCCTGACGTCTCCTCACTCTATGTGCTCGGGCTAGTAAAGGCTTTTGTTCCAGAGATAAAACATTTTGCAGTAGGTTCGCAGTAAATTCTCGGGGGTCTTCATCTTTCTCTCGCTCTTCAGGAATACCCGCGATTCTTAGGTTTTGTCTTCTCTGGCGACCTTCTAGTTCAGTACATTTCTCGGTTATTTTGGTCAGTAAGTCCGTTAGACGTTCATTTTCTGTAACCAGTTTTGCTGTAGTCCCAGCACTTATGTCAGCTAGTTCTTCAAGGCTTTTTATACCAGCCGTCTGTTGGTCCAGTACCTTCTCCACAGGTTTCAGCCTTTTTTCAAAGTTGGTTTTCACCTTTTCAATCTTATCATTCATCTCCTTTAACATTTCACTCATCATTTCTGTGATTTCTTTCTTCAAGTCTTCCGATATTTTCTTAGCCTTGTTATTAATATTGGAATCAGTTTCAAGTTGTAATTCTTTAATTTCAGTATTCATCTGGTTTATTTCCTCCTTTAAACCAGCAATTTCGCGTGAAATAAAAGTTTTAAGTTCTTCACTTTCAGTTTTTTTCGTTGTTCTTTTCGACACATCTTCCTGGGATGAGGTCCTACCTGAGTCCGAGGCTTCAGTCAGGCCTTCTGCCGGTCTCTGCCTGGTTGATCGAATTTTCGATTTTTCGTGTGGGCTGCGTGCTGTAGACATAACTAGTCGCGCGCCTGATGACGTCACTCACAACAATCGGTGCAGAGACGGCAGGCAGCAGGCAGCTGGTACGTCCGTTAATCCCCCGTTTTTTGCGTGGAGCTGGCTGGCGTTATCCTCTAGCCCTCCATAGCGCCACCGGAAGTCCATAAAAAGTTGTTATCCACAACTAGTTGCTCTACTCAACAGCCAAAAATCTGTAGCCTCGCTTTGATCTGGTATTTCGTTGGTTCACATGCATGATCAATGGTGTTTTATCATTAATTTTTAATATTATTAATGTTTAGTGTTTTCTGAGTTATTCGTAACTGTCACTGTATGTCATGTTGTTACTTGTGGGTGGAGCACCAAGGCAAATTCCTTGTATGTGAATACTTGGCCAATAAACTTACTTACTTTTGTAATACTTGAGATATTTAACTTTAATTCTTTGTATTTTCAAACTTTGGAAACTCTGCATGTTTGTGCTCTATGTGAAGGCCTTCGTCCCTTGTATTCTGGTTTCATTGTTTTTGTAAGAGATAAGGGAGGCCCAAGATAAGAGTAAACTTTGGGTTCTTCGCTTGCAGCCATCATTTGTGACAGATATATGACCTTTGTAACTCTGTATCAGGCCCTAGCTAAGAGAAACAAGGGGGCCCAACAAAGGGGAAGCCATCTGGTTTAAATAAGGTGGATTATGGAATGGACAATTACTGGGGAAGGAGGAGAAAAGTAAATGCAAGTGATTGGTTATTGCTAAGGGAATGTTTGCAAGTGATTGGTTATCGATAAGGGAATGTCTACAAGTGATTGGGTATGGAAATGTGCCAGGGGTGGGGCATACAGAGTTAAACATGCCATAAAAAGAAGCAGCTCTTGTCTGAAAGTGGGCAGTCATGCAATTGACTCTTTGATTGTCCCAGCCTTGATTTGCAAATAACGGTTTGAACTTCTTGAAGAATTCTCCGCGTCACCTGACAATTTTGGGTATCGGTAACCACGGCAGAAGCAGGAGAGGCAGATATAATTACAACGTTTAAATGGTATTTATACAGGTACATGGATAGGAAACAATTAGAACGATATGGGCCAAATGCGAGCACATGGGACTAAGTCAGGTAGACAACTTGGTTGGCATGGATGAATTGGGCAAATGGGTCTCTTTCCATGCTGTATGGCTATGTTTTTTCCAATGTGATTTCTGTTGATGTATTTTGCTTTTTTCCAACTTATTTTCTCTTTCCTCTCCTCTGTAAGCTCGTCTCCCATTCAAGATCCATATTTCCTTTTCATTCCATCCTCAGTCCCCTCCTCTGTCTCCTTCCATCCATGTCTCCTTATCCAACATCCTTTTAACTCCTTTTCATCTTTGGCTTTTGTCACTTACTCCAACCATCTGCCATTCCAACACCCAGTCCTCTCACCTGTATCCACCTATGACTCGCCAGGCTTTGCCCAACCCCCACCTCTCTTTTTGAGCATTCTACCCCCCTCCCAACCATCAATCTGAGGAAAGGCTCCGACTTGAAATATTGTCTGTCCATTCCCTTCACAGATGCTGCCTAACACACTGAGTTCTTCCAGCAGCTTGTTTTTGTCTCAACATTTCAGCATCTGCAGTGTTGTGTCTCCACTTTTTCTCACTTTTCCTGTTTTAATAAAGGGTTTTAATTGGAAGTATTTACTCTCGCTTCCCACTTGACAGACCTACTGAGAGTTTCCAGCATTGTCTGATTTTATAGCATCTGCATTAAAAAGAATGTCATGCACTATTTCTTGTCTTACTTTATTTTTCTCTCGGGCACCCCTGCCAATTATCTAAGTTTAAAATTGGAGTACAAAAACATGGTTCGCACATGGAGAGAACATCTTGTACACCTCAAACTCCTGTACTGATTGGCCTCTCTGTGGAAGACGTGCATGGCATATGCCTTCTTCACCACCTTGTCTACCAGTGTTGCCATCTTTAGGAAACTAGGAAATTGTACCCTGAAGTCTCCTGATTCTACAACACTCTCCAGGGCCCTGTCATTATTGTATAAGTCTTGCCCTAGTTTAGACAGAGTACATTATCAAATAACGATGAGACATAGTACAGGAAAGAGATTGAGAACCTCCTGTCGAGTCACCAATTTTCCCTTAATGTCAGCAAGACAAAGAAGATAGTGATCGACTCCAGGAAGTGTAGCAGTACACATACCCCAGTTATGTAATGGTGCCAAAGTAGAAATGGCTGAAAACTACAAATTCCCAGGAGTCAATATCATCAACAACTTCCCCTGGACCACCCATATTGAAGCAATGACCAAGAAAGCACACTAACGCCTCTACTTCTTTAGAAAGCCTAGGAAGTTTGGCATGTCCCCTACAACTCTGACCAACAGGTGCACCATAGAAAGCATTTTATCAGGATGCATCACAGCTTGGTTTGGGAACAGCTCCATCTAGAACTGCAAGAAATTGCAGCAAATTGTGTATGCAGCCCAGGCCTTCATAAAAACCAACCTATTGACTCCATTTATACCTCACGCTGCCTCGGCAAGGCCAGCAGCATAATCAAGGATGAGTCGCACCCTGGCCACTTCCTCTTCTCCCCTCTCCAATCAGGCAAAAGGAATAGAAGTGTGATTTTCTTCCTAGCTGTTATCAGGCAACTGCATCATCCTACCTCTTTGATGACCCTCATATTATCCTTGACTGGACTTTGCTGGCTTTACCTTGCACTAAACATTTTTTTCCTTATCATGTATCTATACACTGCAAATGGATTGATTGTAATCATGTATTGTCTTTCTGCTGACTGGTTAACACGCAACCAAAAGTTTTTCACTGTACCTCAGTACACGTGACAATAAACTAACCTGACTGTATCTCTCCGCATCAGTACGAGTTAAATGCCATCTTGCTGGGTCGTCACTCTGCCCTGGACAATGTAGGACAACAGGAACACATACGTCAGGCTGTTGTTCATTGATTAACACTCAGTGTTCAATACCATAGTCCCTTCCAAACTCATCGTCAATCTCAGGTAAATGTGTAGGAAGGAACTGCTGATGCTGGTTTACACTGAAGACAGACACAAAATGCTGGAGTAACCAAGCAGGTTAAGCAGCATCTCTGGAGAGAAGGAATGTGTGACATTTCAGGTTGAGACCCTTATTCAGACTGAGAATCGGGGAGGAGGAGTCTAGAGATATGGATGGGTAAGATGTGAAAACGACAGATCAAAGCAGATGATGATAAAGGAAATGTAGCATGGTTCATTGCTGGCTGAGGGGAAGGAGACGAGACTTTCAATCAGAAAAATTAATCAGGACCGTGAAACTACTTTTAATGTATCTGTAAACCTGCAGGAAGTAAGAATTTTATTGTTCCACCTCTGCTGCATAAGACTATTAAGGACACACTCTTGAATTCCATTTGCCATTCCTTGGCCCACATTCCCAGTTGATGTAGATCCTGTTGTAATCTTGGATCCACCAGGATCTTATCAAAAACCTTTCTAAAGTTCATGTAGACACATTTATCTCCCTGCCTTTGTCAATCCTTTTGGCCACCTATTCAAAAAAGAACAATCGAATGAGTATGATGCCATTCTGGTGGCATAAAGCCATGCTGGCTATCCCTAATCTGTCCTTGTCTTTCCAATTCTTCAATTATCTTTGTCATCCTATGATGCATATTCTTACCATCTTTTCCTTTCACCCTTACTGGAATATGCTGTCCCAAACCCTTGTAACATTTCTTTTAAAAGATTCCCACTTGTTAGATGTAGTTCTACCTGCAAGTCATCGGCGGTCACTCGAAACATGTATGACTGTCTTCTCATGGAGGACGCCTGTGCATGACTTTGTTTAAGGTGGGGAGACTGGTGCATCGACAGCCACCACACGGTCCTTGACAGATCTGGATCAGGATCCAGTGGCATGGAATCCAAGACAACTGGAGACCCTTTTCTGCTGCAGCCTTCATCTGCCTTCCCAGCTGTTGTGACGCTCCACTAAAGTCAGCCATCATCCTCTGCCTGTTCCACCGTTGAGGTCTTGGTTGGATTGCTCTTTGTCAGATACCTCCCCTCGACCTTACCGCCATGGGTGGCCTACCAGGAGCATAGCTCCAGACGGCATTGCTCTCAGGATCTCAGGACCACACAAGCTTCTCCGCCACGACAATGTGACAATCCATGGTGAAGCACCTGCAAGTATCTGCTTCTATTCAACTTTTGCCAGCTTCTCTCTTGCACTCTGGAAATTGAGGACCAATCCCATCCCTTTCCATAACGCCTTTCAAGCTCACAGAGCTGCTTTGCAACATTTCTCTTGTTACTCTCTTACTTCTGACATTGAATATATTGGAATCTCCTTAATCTTTCTTGCAAGGGTATTTCCGGGTTCCATTTCAAACCAAACTTCTGTGAAAAAGTTGCCCCCACCCGAGGCCCCCCTTAAATCTCCATACCAACATTGTATGCCCGCTCCCTCTAGTTTTGGAATCCTCTACCCTGGGGAAAAACTATGCATAATAACTTTATCCATGCTCCTCCTGATCATACCACAAGGTTACCCATCAACCGCCTATGCTCCAAAGAAAAGAATCCCAGCATATTCAGTCTCTCCATGTACCTTAAGCCCACAAGTCCAGGTAACATCCCGGAGAATACTTTCTGCACCCTTTCCAACTTAATGACTTCCTTTCTACAGCCTGGTGATAGAAATGCACACAGTACTCCATGTGTGCTCTCAGCAAAGACTCATACAAAGTATTATGATGCCCCAACATTTGCCTTCAACAATGAAGGCAAGCATGCCAAAAGGCTTTTTCATCTGCATCACCACTTTCAGGGACTATGCAGCCATACTCCTACATCTCGCTGTCCTGCAACACCATCCAGGTTTCTACCATTTACTGTGCAGGTCCTTCCCTGGTTTGACATACAGAGGTGCAATATCTCACAAAATGTGTAGGAAGGAACTGCAGATGCTGGTTTAAATCGAAGATAGACACAAAATGCTGGAGTAACTCAGCGGGACAGGCAGCATTTTGGCACTCAGTGGGAGTTCTTGTATGTCAAACCAGGGAAGGAGACCCTTCTTCTTCCTCTGCAGGGTCTCGACCCAAAACATCACCCATTCCTTCTCTCCAGAGATGCTGCCTGTCCCAGCATCTCTGGAGAGTTACTCCAGCATTTTGTGTTTATCTGTAATACCCCTCACTCGTCAGAGTTAAATTCCATTGGTCTACCTCCTTAATTGATCTAGATCCTGTTATAAACTTAGATATCCTTCCTCACTATCCACTATGATGACATCTACAATTTACTAACTACATTGTCATCCAAATCATTAATATAGTGAATTCAGAAAGTATTCAGACCCCTTCACCTTTTCCACATTTTGTTACGTTACAGCCTTATTCTGAAATGGATTCAATTCATTTTTTTACTAGTTACATCCTCAAAAAATTCTATAAGATTCGTCAGACATGATTTACCTTTCATAAATCCATGCTGACTTTGTCCAGTGATTTCACCGCTTTCCAAATGTGCTGCTACCCCATCTTTAATAACTGACTCTAGCGTTTTCCCCAGTACCGATGGGTGAGTGGGTGGGTGGATGGATGGGTGGGTAGGTGGATAGATGGATGGATGGATGGATGGATGGATGGGTGGGTGGGTGGATGGGTGGATAGATGGGTGGGTGGGTGGGTGGATGGATAGGTGGATAGATGGGTGGGTGGGTGGATGGATGGGTGGATGGATGGGTGGATGGATGGGTGGATGGATGGGTGGATAGATGGATGGAAGGATGGATAGAAATTGACTTAAATGATGGGCATAACAAAGAAGTTTGTAGATGGTGCAAACATTTACCTTGTAAATTTTACATTTTTCTGTGAAGCAGACACCAATTAGAGACAAATGATCAAAGTGGTAAATTAAATTTAAAGTAAGTAATCCATCATGCTGGAATTAAGCATGGGAATACGTAATAAATGGGGGGATACTGACATACATGGAGAAACAGAACAGATGATTCAGGTGGTTAAAATACATAAAGATGCTTGGATACAGGTTATGCTGAAAGTGTATGTAATGTTAGTCAGACTACAGCCCGATTATTAGGTATAGTTCTGATCAATATGTTACAGGATACATGTGATTGTGCTGGATGGATTGCAAAGGTAATCTGTGAGTATGTTGCGTAGATTGTGAAATTATAGGGTTGAAGGAAGATCGGAAGAGAGGATGGTGATGCGAAACAAACTGAGATGTGGAAATTATGAAATCTCCAGAGAATAAATGAGAAGGACAATTTCTCTGATCAGAAAGGCTAAAAACCAGGGTGTAAAGATCTAAAGCAAATATTAGAAGGATTGGAAGGGAGATACTGACAAATCTTTCATCAAAGATTTGGAACACATTCGCTGAAGAAGCAAAAAGCTTCATCATTGAATAATTATCTGCACATATTCAGGGCTGCACACCTAGTAGTAGAGAGTAGGATTATATGGGTACATCTGTTGGATTTTAACATGATAAGCTAAAAAGCTTCCTTCAGTGTTGTAAATTTTCTTTGACTAAGATCGCCTCAAATATCTGTTTACTTATTTCCGTCTGGAGTCTGAAAAAGAGGCCCAACCTGAAATCACCCATCCATGTTCTCCAGAGATGCTGCCTGACTCGCTGAGTTACTGCAACACACTGTGTTGTACACAAGATTCCAGCATCTGCAGTTCCTTGTGTCTATTTATTTCAGTTTGAGTTTACCCAGATCCTCTGGCTCCAGAGCTCACCACAGTTTAGCCCCATGACAGAACAAGGAGCTGGTATCCAGAGAAGAGACAGGAAGGATTGCTCTTGCCATGAAGGCAGCATTATATCGACTGTTACCAATAAACCCAAATCACAAGTCAATAGAAATTTTACTTCGGAGTCACATGAGTGACTACGTGAAGACCCCACCGTCGAACACATTGCGGAAGCGACAGTCGGGAGGAGCGCCGCTCCTCCAGCGTAAGTTTTAAAAACTTACTGAAGGTAAGTCTTACATTTCTGTTGAGCGTGGCGACTGGGTGTATTTTCTTTTTCAGACGGAGGAAGCACCATGGAGTCGCGTAAGGGAGAGCAGCGGCTAAAACCACTGCTGTGGAAGCAGCCAGCAGCGTGCCGTCTCTCCAGAGCTGCAGGTGTTACCAGCAGCTCCTAACTTCTCGCCGCTACAGACCGCAGGTGCGCCACGGTCGGCGGCTAACCACCCGGAAGTCGGACAGGACCGTTGACTTGGCTGGATCCGGACCTGAAGACAACCGTTCCCGGATAGCGACGGCGGGCGTCTTTCCCGCAGGAGCGGATGGGGAGCAGTGCTCCAGCGTGACCTGCTTATGCAGGGGCAGAGTCACGGTGGGTCTCCTTGCAGACCCACGGCAGGATCCTTCAAGGACTGCCAAATGTCTCACCCTCTTCGTAGGGGAGCATTAGGGGTCAGAGGTGGCTGACCCTGAAGAAGGGGCAATGGTTGAACAGTCAACTGTGTTAGGGGTGCCAGAACAATTGTGGGGCATGGGAAAACATGCTGTACCAACACAGGAAGGACTGCCTATACATCCCAAGCAGGCAGCCAGTACAAATTACATGGCTGCAAACCAGCTGCAGGAGCAAGCCATTAACTCTATGGCTGGGAAATACTTCGCTCCAGAGAACTGCATTCTCTTAAAGTACCAGCAGTCTAAAACCCCATCTGGGGCAACAGGAGCGCATCTTTAAGGAGCCAGGAGGTGAAGCTCCAGAGAATCCTTAAACTGCTGGCTGCTGGAATCACAGCAGTACCAGGACAACTGATGAGGTTGATTTGCCTGAAGAAGCTACAAGGTGCTCTAGCAGACTGTGTAATACTCAGTTCGAGATTAACAGTTACAGGAAGAGCATCATCAAGAAGTGCGGGATTATGCAAGACCAGTAGCACACAGCCACCAAAATTGCTGTTGGAGACACCTACCGAAGCAGGTGAAAGACCTGGATGAGGAAGCCAAGGCTATAGGCCTGATCAAGGTGCCAAACACCTCTAAAAACCCACTATCAGCAGCGGCAGCACCCCTACACACCCACCAGACATCGGTACTATGGAAGACCTCTGGTGGTGAAAGCTCGAAGGCCGGCCCACCTGCACAGCGGTCTTTCAGACCATGGCCCATCCCGGCCTTCATGGAAAATGCGCCAACCCCACAACGCAGCAACACAATACCAGAAGAAACAAGTGCAGAGACAACCCACACAACACCGGCGGTAACTATGGAGGTAGGTGGGCCTGGTTGTCTCAAAAACATTGCATGTCCGATTCATCAGAAGTTGGTGGACAGTTGCACTTGTTTCATCATGTGTGCTGCACTTTTACCTCTGATCTTTTACATACTCGTTACAAAATTAATTTTGTATACGAACTCCCCATCCCAGTTCAGCATACACCTAGCAGGAAGTTCATACTTTCACGAAAAGAGAGAACTGCAGGCCATGCTGAACTGTTAAGACTAAACACAAAAAGGGTAATTGAGAAGACAATCAGCAAATTTGAAGAGTTTGTATCAAATATATTTACAAAAAACAAAAAGATGGCAGTTGCCGCATCATTATAGATTTGACCGAACTAAATACTTCCGTTCAGTATACCCATTTCAAAATGGACATGTTTGTCACACACGAGGATCATCGTAAATACCTGAAATTTATCTGGATGGAACAGCTATGGCAGTATAAGGCCTTACCCAATGGGTTGTCATCAGCACCCAGGCTGTTACAAAATTATTAAAACCAGCTTTAGCATACTTAAGGAAACATAACCATATCGTCATGACTCACCTTGATGATATTCTCATTATAGGTGAGAATTTGGAGATGGCTACATTGGCAGTATCAGCCACAAAACATCTTTTTCAAAAGCTGGGATTTAACATACATCCAGATAAATCAAAATTGGAACCCTCCACTACCATGGATTATTTGGGGTTCACCATTGACTCTGATCATATGTCTATCACCTTGCCACCAAACAAAGTGACAGACTTGATGGGAGCATGCAAAAGCCTCACTGGCATCAGGGAACCATCCATTCAGCAAGGAGCCAGAGTGTTTGGGAAATTGGTGGTTGCATTCCCAGCAGCACAATTTGGACCACTCCATTATTAAAACCTGTAAGAGCAAAATTTTAGCTCTCAAAAATCATGCAGGCCATTTCGATAGGCCTATGGAACTACCAGGGAAAGCAAAATCAGAATTAAACTGGTGGCTAGAAATGCTCAGCATTGTTCTAACCCCATCACTATAATATATCCCTAGGTTACATTACAGACTGATGCCAGTGCTTAAGGTTGGAGAGCAACTAATACCACCACAGGTTGTGGTGGCAGATGAAGTGCACAAAAACTAACTTTAAACAAAGCACTAGGGATTAATTCTCTAGAAATACTGGGAGCATTTCATGGACTCAGGGCCTACTGCTCAGATATGCACCAGTTGCGTGTACGGTACAAATTGATAATACCACAGTGGTGGCCTATATTAATCATATGGGTGAAATAAAGTCGATATCATGTGATGAATTGGCTAATAATATCTGGCACTGGTGTCTGGGAGAGAGATTTGGATCTCAGCAACTTACCTTCCAGGTAAGCTAAATACAGTGGCAGACACCAGGTCACGTAAATTCAACGACAACATTAAATGGATGTTGGATCGGAAAGTGTTTACAGATATTTTCGAGCTTTTTCCATCTAGACTAATTCACCAACTACCTACATATGTTGCTTGGGAACCAGACCCAGGGGCAGCAGCGACGGACTCTTTCTCGCTGCATTGGGGGGGATTTGCTTTGCTATGCATTTCCCCCTTCTGCCTCATCAGTCGGGTCTTACAAAAATTAAACAAGACTCCGCAACGGGTACCGTGGTTCCCAGCAGTACAAAGATGGCCTCAGAACCCTGCATCCGGATCAACAAACGGCCGAGTTTGTTGGTACACCCCGTGACAGGGGAAAGTTATCCGTGCCATGACCGTATGAACTTGCTGATTTGCAGATTCTGAACAGGCCATTTCTGGGATATGGACTCTCCGACAGGACGATCAATGCCATCTCAGCGTCGTGCAGGGAGTCCACGAGAAGACTGTACCTGACATATGTCAGGAAATGGGAAGTGTTCTGCACCAGGACGAACACTACATATGACTCAGCCACCATCACTGAAGTGCTGGAGTTCTGGCCACCCTTCATTTCGATGAAGGATTGAGTTACAGTGCCATTATTGTGCAAGGAGTACCCTATCTAATATCTGGGCAGAGGGAGTGATTACCTGGCTATAGGATCACACCCACTAGTACCTAAACTAATGAGGGGTTGTTTTAGTCTATCCCCCCAGACCCAGATACACCCATAAATGGGACATAGGTATAGTGTAAACCTTGTTACGAGGATGGACACCCATATCGGGGCTCACTCTGGACAAACTAACATCCTAGATGGGAATGATAATGGCACTTGGATCAGCACAACGGGTCCAGTCCTTACACAAGCTAAGTATAGGATGCCATGTATGTCACAAATGGCAGATAACCTGCTACATACAGGGGTACTTAAACAAGACCGCCCCGGTTCCTCTGGCCAATATTAGAGTCTGGCCTATCCTGCAGATAGTCGGCTCTGCATAGTGACACATATTTTGCAATATATATTGTGGCTGTACAGTACACCATGTACAGAATTAACTTCAGCCACTCTCCAAAGCTTACCAATAGCGGTGCTGATATAAGTGGGCCGAGGTCATCAGATTGACGTAGTCTCTTGTGCCCATGTAAATATTATTCTATTCCTTCTTTGGTAATTTGTCAAAAACCTGGAACCCTATCTAACAGCATTAAAACAGGACATTTACCAGATAGATTTCAGCTGACAACTAGCCTCACCAGTTTGGTTAACCTTTAATAATAAATGGTAGCCTTGTCTGTGACAGCCACAACTTGTAAATTAATTGAAAAGAGTCTGATAACAAATCTATGACAGAACAGATTTATGAAAATGCATTTTAGAAACCCACAAAAAGTTCTATTTACTAAGTATGGAGACTTATTCAAGCTAATTTACAGTAAATGGTTGGGCACCAAAGGATGTTGATGAACAGAGGGTCCTTGGAGTTCAAGTCCACAGTTCTCTGAAAGTGGCAACACAGGTAGAAAGTGTGATGAAGATAACATATGACATGCTTCATCGGACTGGACATGTAGTGTAAAACTAGGGACATGATGCAACTTTATAGAACACTGGTTTGGACCACTGAGTGTGGTTCTGGTTACATAGAAATTAGAAATGCACAGGAGCAGGCCGTTCGGCTCACGATACCCGTGTTTAATATGATGCCAATCTCCTCTGCCTGCAGGTGACTCTTATCCCTCCATTCCCTGCACTTGCAGGTGCCTATCCAAAAGCTTCTTAAATGCCACTATTGTTTCTGCCTCCAGCACCACCCTATCCTAGGAGAAATACTGACTATATAACCTATCCACGTTTCTCGTGATTTTATATACTTCCATCAAGCCTCTCCTCAACCTCCAACATTCCAGAGAAAACAATCCAAGTTTGTTCAACCTCACTTTATAGTTAATACCTTCCAGTCCAGACAGCATTATAGCCAACCTCTTCTGCACCCTCTCCAAAGTCTCCATATCTTTCCTGAAATGGGGCAATGAGAACTGCACACAATACTTCAAATGCTGCCTGACCAAAGTCCTACAAAGCTGCAACATGACTTCCTGACTCTTATACTCATTGGGCTGACTGATGAAGGCAAACATACCATATGGTTTCCTTACCACTGTCACACCGTAAAATAATGTAATTGAGCTGAGAGAGTGCAGAGGAGATTCACCAAGATATTGCCTGAATTGGAGAACCTTTGTAATGGAGTTCAAAAAACTGGGCTTGCTTACCCCAGAGTGAAGGAGTCTAAGGGATGACCAAATTATGGGGTGGATAGTCATAATCATAAGGGGAAAGTAGGGGAATCATAAACAAGACAGCATCGGTTTAATTTTTTGATTTGAATGGTTGATATCTGCAACTCACTGCCAGATGAGGCCTGTGAGTCCGATACAATCACTATATTTCAGAGACATTTAGACAGGCATTTAAAGAGGCAACCATAGACCTATTTGGACCTATTGTGGGCAAATGGAATTAATATAAATGAGCATAGAGGTCAGCATGGACATATCTATGCTTACACCCCATGACACCGTGATATGATAATCAATTGTGAGAATCGCCCGACAAAATCCACAGGCACACTCGCCGAGAAAGTTGTTGGAGTACTAATCATAAGCAGGTACAACACTGAGTGCTGTGTTCATCCAAGCGCAGCACAGGTAATGGGCCCGATTACAATGACACAGTTGCTGAGACTATCATTGACAATGAGCCAGATCTATCATTGGCGTAACATTGCCAGTTGCTGCACCCTGGACCACACTGTTTCCACACAGTGCGGTCCCGGCCAGTCTCCTGCTGGGATGTCAGCTCCAAGTCATCCTCGAGACACAGTTTGTGCAGGGCCTCTCCCAGTGCAAGTGACTGACACAACTGCTGTGGAAGCTATTAACACCCTGACCGCCAGGGCTCAATTGTCTCAAATTAAATGTTTGTGACACTTGGAACCTGTTAAAAAAAATGGAAGTAATGTTAAAAAAAAATAAAGTTATTAAAAAACAAATTAAAACACAAAACACACATAAAAAAAACAAGCAAAAACATCTAAATAAAATTAATTAAATCAAATAAAAGGCTTTACACCTTCATTACACCCATTCATTGTGATGGGGCCTATTGTACATGCCAGGTTAACCAGGCAAAGTGTTACAACAAAGAACACGACAGCACGGAACAGGCCATTCAGCCCACAATGTCTGTGCTGACCATGAAGCCAATTTAAACTAAACCCATCTGCCTTCACATGGTCCATCCCTCCATTCGCTGCCTGTTCAGGTGCCTGTTCAAATGCCTTTCTCATATCTGCTTCTACCATATTCCCGGCAGTGTGTTCCAGGCACCCTGGAACACACTGCCAAGATGGATATGGGTCAAAGGCAAATGGGACAACTTGGTCGGCATGGACGTGTTGGGCTGAACGGCCTGTTTCTGTGACCCAATCTATTTGTGCTGCCACTTTCAGGGAGCTAAGGGCTAGCACCCCATTTAGTTTACTGTCTCTTACATTTGAACTCTCAAGGTAAAGAACCTCACACTTGACCTGATTAAACCCTATCTGCCATCTATCCATATTACCAACAAATCTAAATTTCTACATGGTGAAACCAAAATGTATAAAAATGGACTTTATTAAAATCTAAAATGTGCACTTTAACCACATGTGATTTTTTTCTATTACAAATCTCAAATTGGGGAGTATAGAGGCAAATAAATAAATGATGGGTCTTTGTCCCAAATATTATGGAGGGCACTGTAAGTATCACAAACAACAGATGTATCAGAACACAGTACAAGAACACAGCGGAACACCACTGGTCAAGATCTTCAGTCAGAATAACGCCTCTCCACTGCTACCCTCCTTCTGTGGCCAAGCTTTTACTAACCCAATCGGTAATTCTCTGTGGTTCCCATGTGCCTCAATCCTCTGCATCAGCCTACCATGAAGGACCTTGTCATATTGTCACTAAACTCTAGTTGTAGAACTGGAGAGTAGGAGGACATCGGTGCCGGCTCCGATTTGTACTGAACCTTTCCATACCTCTGGTTTCCTTCTCCCCGACTGTCAATTTGAAGAAGGGTCTCGACCCGAAAAGCCACCTATTCCTTTACTAATGTTGCCCGACCCTCTGAGTTACTCCGGCATCTTGTGTCTATCTTCACTAATGTCTATGTGGACAACATCCACTGCCGTGCCCTCTTTGATCATCTTCATCAGCTCCTCAAAAAACTCAATCAAGTTTGTAGGACATGACCTCTGCCTGGATGTTACCAGATCTTACCCCAAAGAATATTCTCCAATAATATCCCTACCACTGAAGTAAAGATCTTGGCCTATAATTTCCTGATTTGACCCCATCGCCCTTTTAAAGGAACGATGGATGTTGGCTACTCTGCAGTCCTCGTGGGTAGATTTCTTAGCCAGACAGCCTGCAAATTTGTAAAAATCAGCATTTTCATGTTGTTCTCCATGACGTATCCATGGCTATTGGTCTGCTGAGCAGATGGCTTCACCACACCTCCACTTAGGAACAGCTGAATCACCAGTATATCTGCATCAGATCCATGCAGATCTTGACAGAAAGTAACTGCATTGTATTTCATTCGTACAAGAATGATTTTCATGAAGTGCTATCTGTTCTTTTGTTCTTTTGTACCTGAAACATGTGCATCCCAATGCGTACGAATCAACATCTCCATACACCTCACGACCTCCACCCACACCTCATCAAAGAGCTCTGTCACAATAGTATTCCTTCTGCAGAGACTTGGAGAGATTGGAGGCAAACCACTTCTGTCTTCGTACTGCAAGGACAGATCCAGCCTTGTCTCAGAGCCATCTTCCTCCCTGTGTGGTTACATGGCACAAATCTGTCAATAAATTACGTACATGCAAAGAAAACACATCAACTCGCATACAGAATAGGTGTCTGAAACCCACAAAAATGCAGTCACAAAGTCACATGGAAAGAAACAAAATCTTTACCATCATGTCCATGCCAATCATCAAGTCCCCATTGATATTAATCCCATTCCCCAGCACTTTTTCTGGGGAATTTGCTGGAGTGTTGCTTTTCATGCCTCAGTGACTCAAGTATGTCTATAGAAACATCTTAAACGTTTACTGAGTCTCGGCCTTTGTCACGCAGTCAAGTACTGCACTGCAAAGTCCCGTCACCCTCCCACTTTACTTTAAGCCCATGGTCTTAGATACTCCTGCTATAGGTGAATATTTCTTACTCTCACAATTTTGCACATTTCTATCTGGTCTCCCTTCAGCCTCCTCTGCCCCAAGGAGAACAAAACCACTTTCAAGTCTCTTCTCATAATTAAAAAGCTCTATCTCAGTCAGCATACATAGAAACATAGTAAAAAATAGGTGCTTGAGTCGCGATTCAGCCCTTCAAACCAGCACTGCCATTCAATATGATCATGGTTGATCATCTAAAATCAGTTCCTGCTTTCTCCCCATATCCCTTGATTATATTAGCCTTAAGAGCTATATCTAACTCTCTCTTGAATATATCCAGTGAATTGGCCTCCGCTGCCTTCTGTGGCAGAGAGTTTCCTCAGATTCGCAACTGGGTAAAAAAGTTTTTCTTCATCTCAGTCCTAAATGGCCTACCCCTTATTCTTAAACCGTGACCCCTGGTTCTGGAATCCCCCAACATCCCCATACTGAGCACCTCCCCCATGCATTCATGTCCTTTTAGTGTGGTGATCAGAAGTGCACATAGTAGTGTACATGTTCACCAGAATGCTGCTTGGATTGGAGGGTATTAATTATAAAGAAAGCTTGGTCAAACATGGATTGTTCTAAATGAATAGATAGAGTAGACAGTCAGAGCCTTTTTCCACAGGGCAGAAATGCCAAAGACTAGAGGGCATAGCTTTAAAGTCAGAGGGGGGAGGTTTAAAGGTGTGCACAGCAATCTGTTCTGCACAAAGAGTGGAAGGGTTTAGAGGAATATGAGCCAATAATGGGCAGGTGGGACTGGCATAAACGGGCAGTTTGGTCAGCTTGGTCAAATTGGGCCGAAGAACCTGTTTTTGTGCTGCATGATGCTAAGAGTGATGGGCACTGCCAGAAATGGTGGTGGTGGACCCAGGCATGGTAATTACATTAAAGAGGATCTTAGACAGGCACATGGATGCAGGCAATGGAGGGATACGGATTAGAGGAGATTAGTTTAACTTGGCATATTGTTAGGTGCAGACATTGTGGGTCGAAGTGCTTGATCCTGCGCTGTACACTACTATGTTTGTCTGTGTGGAGCTTGATTGTTCTTTCTGCAATTGTCTAGGTTTCCCTTGAATGCTCCAGTTTCCTTCCACCTTCCAAAGATCTGCTGAAGACAGACACAAAAGGCTGGGGTAACTCAGTGGGTCAGGCAGCATCTCTGGAGAAAAGGAATAGGTGACATTTCGGGTGGAGACTTTTCATTAGACCGAGACTCTGGGGAACGTGAGATATAGACGGTACTTAGGAAAAAGGAATGGAAGATATGCAATCAGCAATGATAATCAAGGATATGTGGCGCACACCATAGGCCGTGGGATAGGCAATAACGAGTAAAAAGACAGCAACTCAACAGGACGACAGTTAAACTAGTATGACGACTAGGGTTTGGGAGGGACAGAGAGAGAGGGGATGCAAGGGTTACTTGAAGTTAGAGAAATCAATATTCATACTGCTAAGTTGTAAGCTGCCCAAGCGAAATATGGGATGCTGTTTCTCCAATTTACGTTTGACCTCACTTTGACAATGGAAGATGCCCCAGACAGAGTCTGAAGAAGGGTCTCGACCAGAAACGTCGCCTTTTCCTTCGCTCCATAGATGCTGCCTCACCCGCTGAGATTCCCCAGCATTTTATCTACCCCAGACAGAAAGGTCAGTGTGGGAATGAGAAGGGGAGTTAAAGTGTTTGGCAACTGCGAGATTATGTAGGACGCGGCAGACTGTGCGAAGATTTTCAGCGAAATGATCGGAGAGAGGCTGCACTTGGTCTCGCAGAGGTTAATTGTGACCACTGCAAATTGCCCCTGGATAAGTGAGTGATAGAATCTGGTGAAGCTGATATAATTGTGGGGTAAACAGTTTACAAGAAAAATGAATGGATGCATGTGATTGCTCTGTAAGCTCCATACACTCGATAGTCAGAATCGGCCTCCTGCTATGTTGTGTGACAATATGTTATGATAGACATCCAGAGAGCACAATCTTAGACCTAACATAGAATCTTAGAAAATAGGTGCAGGAGTAGACCATTCGGCCCTTCGAGCCTGCACCGCCATTCAATATGATCATGGCTGATCATCCAACTCAGTATCCTGTACCTGCCTTCTCTCCATACCCCCTGATCCCTTTGGCCACAAGGACCACATCTAACTCCCTCTTAAATATAGCCAATGAACTGGCCTCAACTACCTTCTGTGGCAGAGAATTCCACAGACTCACCACTCTCTGTGTGAAAAAAGATCTTCTCATCTCGGTCCTAAAAGACTTCCCCCTTATCCTTAAACTGTGACCCCTTGTTCTGGAGTTCCCCAACATCGGGAACGATCTTCCTGCATCTAGCCTGTCCAACCCCTTAAGAATTTTGTAAGTCTCTATAAGATCCCCCCTCAATCTCCTAAATTCCAGCGAGTACAAGCCGAGTCTATCCAGTCTTTCTTCATATGGAAGTCCTGCCATCCCAGGAATCAGTCTGGTGAACCTTCTCTGTACTCCCTCTATGGCAAGAATGTCTTTGCTCAGATTGGGAGACCAAAACTGTACGCTATACTCCAGGTGTGGCCTCACCAAGACCCTGTACAACTGCAGTAGAACCTCCCTGCTCTTGTACTCAAATCCTTTTGCTATGAATGCCAATATACCATTCGCTTTCTTCACAGCCTGCTGCACCTGCATGCCTACTTTCAATAACTGGTGTACCATGACACCCAGGTCTCGTTGCATCTCCCCTTTCCTAATCGTCCACCATTCAGATAATTGTCTACCCTCCTGTTTTTGCCGTACATTTATCCACATTATACTGCATCTGCCATGCACTTGCCCACTCACCCAACCTATCCAATTCACCTTGCAGCCTCCTAGCATCCTCCTCACAGCTAACACTGCCCCCCAGCTTCGTGTCATCTGCAAACTTGGAGATGTTGCATTCAATACCCTCATCCAGATCATTAATATATATTGTAAGTAGCTGGGGTCCCAGCACTGAGCCTTGCGGTACCCCATTAGTCACTGCCTGCCATTCTGAAAAGGACCCGTTTACTCCTACTCTTTGCTTCCTGTCTGCCAGCCAGTTCTCTATCCACATCAATACTGAACCACAATACCATCTGATCCCTGAAGTCCTGCTGTAACTGCTCATTCTTCTTTTCCATGTATTCTTAGTATCGTTGTTTACTGCAACCTTTAGCTGTTTATCCTTTTTGTTTAAAATGCTTCACAACCGTTCAGAGACATCCTTTACCCTGGCAGCAAGGAGGCAACACTATCTTGCCTCTGGCCACAGAAATGCCTGTCCATTGCTCTCACTATACATCCTTCTGTGCTCCAACTCCTGCCCTGTTCAAACACTCCCTATAGCTAAGGCCCTCGAGCGCTGGCAACATCCTCGTAAATCTTCTCTGCACCCTTTCCAGTTTTACAAAATTTTTCCTACAACATGGTGCCCAGAACACAATAATCTATATGTGGCCTCACCAATGTTTTATACAACTGCAACATGTCCTCCCAACATCTTTACTCAATACTCTGATGAAAGACAATATGCCAAAAGCCTATTGGGCCACCGTATCTACCTTTGGTGCCACTTTCAACAAACTATGCACCTGTATACCTCGATCCCTCTGCTTTAAAACACTCCCCAGAGTTCTACTGTGTCGGTCCTGCCTATGTTAGACTTCTCAAAATGCAACACCTCACATATCTCTGCATTAAATTCCATCAACCATTCCACTGCCCACCTGCCCAACTATCTACAATACCACCCACGTTAGTGTCAAATTAGGCTATTCTGTTAGCTGTGGTTGATCATAATTTTTGTGGACAGATATATCTGGGCAATTTTTTACTCTGCTAAAATAATATATGCAACAGCTCGGCTGGCTCCAAAGCATTTCTTCACAATACAGCCAAAATATTATCAACACCCTTAACATTAGCCACATCCATTGTGCTATATAGAATGGAATAAATGCAAGTTTACATTATTGGTAAGAGAAGAGGGAAACGGACATTGATTTTCAGCATAGGGTTGTGAGTGACCAGTGCAGTGAAGACGGAATAGGTTTTCCAAGATGGTACTGAAGAGAGAATGAATGACGCTAAAGCTAATTTTAAAAAGGTCATGAAATCCATTGTTATTCTGTTTAAATTGGCTCTTTGATACTAACTGGTCATTGTAATTAATTGCCAAATACTCCTCCATAAAGCCTTCTGCAATGATAATGCTGTCCGCCAACTCGTCTCCTTCCCCTTCCCAGGGAAAGCTGCCAATCTTCTGCATGAAGTCGCTCCCTTTGCACAGAGGCAGACCCAAGAACGTTGCACTCTTTCCAACAAGACAAAGTCTGAAAGAGAGAAAACATAATTCCATTTTGTTCAAGGATTCTGTTCACGTGGATATGCAGGAAGTGGATGGATATGGATCATGTGCAGGCTGAGGAAATCGTGTTCAGCACAGATAATATGGGCCGAAGGTCCTGTTCCTGTGCTGCACTATTTTATGTTCTATGAGGTTTAAGGTGAACTGTGATGGAAAACTGTTCCATTCCCTAATGAATATCTGGCAAAGATCATCTGAGGTTGAGCTATGATGCCCTGGGAGGATCTATATTTAATCCACAACTTGATATGGTTGGAATTTTAAAAAATAGCTCCTTATCTCCTAATCGCTGCTGATGGGTCAAATCACCAAAATAAAAGTAGAAAGTGTCAGAGATAATCAGCGGTTCAGGCAGCATCTGTGGAGATGGAAACATAGTTAACATTTCAGGTTGGTGCAAGATCTGAAGCATTAATTCTGTTTCTCTCTCCACAGAGGGGTGGCACAGTGCACAGCGGTAGAGCTGCTGCCTCAGCGCCAAAGACACGGGTTCGATCCTGCTGGTGGGTGCTTTCTGCTTGTAGTTTATACTTTCTCCCCATAACTACGTGGGTTTTCTCCGGGTGCTCTGGTTTCCTCCCACACTCCGAAGACGTACAGGTTAGTAGGTTAATTTGCTTAGATAAAATTCTATCTTTACCCTAATGTTTACGATAGTGTTAATGTGCGGGATACACAAAATGCTGGAGAAACTCAGCGGGTGCAGCAGCATCTATGGAGCGAAGGAGATAGGCAACGTTTCGGGCCGAAACCCTTCTTCAGACTGGATGTGTAGGATTCAGTTAATGTGCGGGATCACTGGTTGGCACTGACTCACTGGGCCGAAGGGCCTGTTTCCTCGCGCTATCTCTAAAGACGAAAGATGCAATGTATTTCCAGTTATTTTAATTTAAAATTGTTGTTTTGTATACATTACAAACACAAAATTGAGCCTGCATGCAAGTATCTCTATTGTGAAATTGTTTGATGTTGTTAAGTCTATATAACGCGGACATGCCCTATGGTTATGTACATTGACATATCAGAGAAAACTGGAGTAAAATCACGGAATTTCGACACACAATCCCATCATGTCGACAATCTGAATGCAAACTCCACAGGATGAAAGTCTCTTGTGTGTGTTTGCTACAAGGTTAAATAGGAACTGGCTCACCTAGTGCAGTTAGACAGTGGACAGCTCTCCAGAATACTTTTGTCTACACAAGCCATTGACCACCTGATCAGATCAGATCGCTTTAATTTTGTTTGTGTTTCCTTCCTCCACATCTGTTCAAACACATTCAATTCAATGAACGTCCACTCATCTGCCACTTTCCCAATTAATAGTAAGATTAAATGAGAACTTACCAGTTTGAAGTTTGATCTTTATTTTATGAGGAGTTACGATGAGGGATTACGTGAAGACCCCGCCAGCACGCATGCCCGACATTCTTCAAAGCAGCGGTGTGAAATCACAGCAACCAGAGTTGACTAACATAGTAAGATAAGAGAACTAGCATACCAATTGACCTTTATAATAGAGGGTTTGGGAGCGGAGGGCACGTAATCCCTCATCGTAACTGTTCATAAAATAAAGATCAAACTTCAAACTGGTAAGTTCTCAATCTTACTATTTTACTTCGAACTCACGTGAGTGACTACGTGAAGATTTCAAAGCTCTGTGATTTCATGGAACGAGTCCATGCTCACACACTGCCATTACGAGAAATGGAGGAGTATGTTAATGTATTTCAGACATGAAACTGTGCTGAAAAACAAAAGGTATTTATTCCATAATACCAAACAATAAAGCCTCTACATCGGGGAAATTATAAAACAGAACTTAATATGTTTTCCGCAAACGTCTCAGGTGCGGCCACGGGTTTATTGTAAAACTGCTGAAAGGTTTTTTCGTTACTCCAACCCGTTGTTGCAAGGATCTGGTCAATTGGAACTTCCATCATCCTTGCCGCTGATGTGGATGCAGCCCTGGTGGAGTGAGATTTAAACACGTTAGTGTCCACCCCCGCTGCACCCAATACCATCTGGAAATGGTTTGCACGGTGACTCCATGGTGAGGGCGTTTGTGGCTAATGAGCAAAGCCCTCTCCGTGCCCCTTAGTGACCTCTATGTAGCTAATATGTGGGTCACGATACATAGACGCCAATCTACAGGATAGGGCCAGATGAACCAGGCCTGTCTTGCTTGAGTAACCCCTGTATAAAGAAAGTTACCTTGCTATTGGATATGTTCATGGCGTCCATCCTTAGCTTATGTAGGGACTGGACCCGTTGTGCCGTTATGAGTGCTATCAGCAAGACCATTTTGAAGGTCAGTTTATCCAATGAAAGGCCCGTTATTGGTTCCCACCCTCAGAGCATGGTTAACACAATGCTGATATCCCAAGTCTGGGAATATCTGGCCCTGGGGGGATTTGAATTAAATATACCCCTCATTAATTTAGACAGCAGAGGGTGAGATCCCACAGCAAGGTGATCACACCCTCGCCCAAGGGCACTCCTGGCACAGTTGGTAGCACTATAGCTCAAACCCTCATCGAAATGAAGGCTTGCCAGGAACTCCAGCACTTCCGTGATGGTGGCTGTGCCATATGTGGTGTTCGTTTATGAGCAAAACACCTCCCATTTCTTCGCATATGTGAGGTATTGTCTTCTGGTGGACTCCCTGCACGATGCTGTGATGACATTGATTATTAGGTCGGAGAGTCCATAATCCAGAAGTGGCCTTTTCAAATCCTGCAAACAAACAGGTTTATCCGGTCATGGCAAGGGTGACTCTCCCCTGTCACAGGGTGTACCAATAGACTTGGACGTTTATTTATTGGGATGCAAGGTTCTGTGGCCATGTCTTGTACCACAGGGAACCATGGTTGAGTAGGCCAGTCGAGAACAACCAGAATGCCCGATGCGGAGTCTTGTCTAATTTTTTGCAAGACCCGACTGATGAGGCAGAAGGGGGGAAATGCATAGAAAAACAAATCCCCCCAGTGTAGCGAGAAAGCGTCCATCGCTACTGCCCCAGGCAAATATCATATGTTGATATTTGGTGATTGAATCTGGATGCGAAAAGGTCGATATTAGGTGTTCCATACCGATCTACAATGTCGGCAAACACTTTTTGGTCCAACATCCATTCGGTGTTGTCATTAAATTTGCGTGACCTGGTGTCCGCCACTGTATTTAGCCTATCTGGAAGGTAAATGGCTGATATCCAAATGTTCCTTTCTGGGCACCAGTGCCAGGTTGTATTGACCAATTCGTCACAGGATATCAACTTTATTCCACCCATGATTGATATATGCCACCACAGTGGTATTGTCAATCTGTAAACGTACGTGCAGATGGCGGATGTCCGAACAGTAAGCTCGGAGTCCAGGAAAAGCTCCCAGCATTTCTAGATAATTAATTCCTAGTGCCGGAAGTAGAGTTAATTCATGTGCACTCCTTCTACCACCACAACTGGTATTAGTTGCTCCCCAACCTTTTGCGCTGGCATCAGTTTGTAGTATAACCGAGGGATTTATGATAGTGATGGGGTTAGAGCAACGTTGTGCATTGTCTATCCATCATTGTAATTCTAATTTCACTTTCCCTGGTAATTGCATTGGCCTGTCAAAATGGCCCACATGGTGCTTGAGAGCTGCTATTTTTGCCCTTTGTAGGTTTTGGTAATGTAGTGGGCCATATTGTGTGGCTGGAAAGGCAGCCACTAACTTCCCAATCACTCTGGCTACTTGCCGAATAGATGGTGCCAGTAAGGCTGATGCCAGTATAACCATGCAACATCCTGATGCCAGTAAGGCTGTTGCATGGTTCAATCAAGTCTGATGCTTTGTTTGGTGGCAAAGTGACAGACATATGAACAGAATCAATTGTGAAACCCAAATATTCCATAGTAGTAGAAGGCATCAATTTTGATTTATCTGGATGAATGACAAATCCCAGCTTTTGAAATAGGTGCTCGGTGGCTGAGACGGCCAGTTTGGCCAGCTCCAAAGTTTTTCCCACGATTAAAATATCATCGAGGTCAGCCATAACAATATGATTTTGTTTCCTGAGACACGCTAAAGCTGGTTTTAATAATTTGGTAAACAGTCTGGGGGCTGATGACAATCCATTAGGTAGTGCTTTGTACTGCCAGAGCTGCCCCATCCAGACAAATTTCAAATATCTGCGATGATCCTTGTCTATTGGTACTGAATAGTATGCATCCTTTAGGTCGATGCAATCCATGAAGTACCTTTTGGAAATTAGTTGTTTGGCCGTGATAACGGTTTCCATTTTGAAGTGGACATACTGCACTGAAGTATTCAGTTCAGTCAAATCTATGATGATGCGGCATCCACCGTCTTTTTTAGTTTTAGTGAAAATGTTCGATACAAACTCCTGACACTCTCTTTTAGTTTTCTCAATAACCCCTTTTGAATTTAGTCTTAGAAGTTCAGCATGACCTTCTGTCTTTTCTTTCTGTGAAAGTACAAATTTCCGACTAGGCGCATGCTGAACAGGGGTAGGGAGTTCGTGAACAAATTCAATTTTATATCCCTGAATACTTTCCAGTATGAAAGGATCAGTAGTTAAAGTGCTCCATGCATCCCGAAACAAGTGCAACCGTCCACCAACCCGTGAGGAGCCTAGACATGCGATGTTCATGAGGCAACCAGACCCACATACCTCCATGGTTACCGGCGGCGCTGCGTTGGTTGCCTCTGTCCTTGTTTCTTGTGGTGTGGAGGAGCTGTGGTGTGGGGTCGGCGCATCTTCCAAGAAGGCCGTGCTGGGCCATGGTCTAAAAAAAGACCGCTGAGCAGGTTGTCCGGCGTTCGAGATTTCACCAGCAGGTGGTCTATCGCCGTTTTGTTGTCTGCTGGTGGATGCATAGGGGTGCTGCTGCCGCTGGTATGGGGACTTGGTGGCACACGGCACCTTAATCATGCCAATAGCTTTTGCCTCCTCATCGAGGTCTTTGACCTGCTTCGGCAGGTTGTCCCCAAATAGCAATGTTGGCGGCTGTGCACTGCTGGGTCTGCACAACCCCGCAAACTTGGGGTTGAGTGCAGGCCAGATGACGCTCTTCCTGGAACTGTTGGTCTCATATTGGGTGTTACATAAGAGAGCTAGCGCGTCCTGCAGCTCCTCCGGCATATCAACTTCATCCACTGTTCTGGCAACGGCCATAATCCCAGCTGCCAGCAATTTAAGGATTTTTTGGAGCTTGACCTCTTGGCTCTTTATCCCAGGACTCATGTTACCCCAAATGGGGTTGTTAACAGCAGGCACATTGAGGGAGATGCAATTCTCCAGAGCTAGGTATTTTGCTGCCGTATCATTGATGGCTTGTTCTTGTAGTTGGTTTGTCGCTATGTAATTAATACTGGCTGCCAACTTAGGATGTAACGGCAGCCCTTTTTGGGTAGGTAATGCAAATTTAGTGACCATACCCAAGAGCTCCTCTTCTGGCACCCCTAGCATTGTCGTATCTTCAGCCATGTCCCCACCTTCAGAGTCAGCCCAGTTCTGACTCCTAATGATCCCCTGCGAAGAGGGTGAGACATTTGGCAGAACTGAAACGGATGCTGCCGTGGTTCTGCTAGGAGACCCACTGTGACTCTGCTCCTGCTGTAGCAGGTCACACTGGAGCAACTGCTCCACCATCCGCTCCATGCGGACAGTCGACCGCCGTCGCTTCCCGCGAGCGGGGTGTCCTCCGGTCCGGACTCAGCCGAGTCAGCGGACCTGCCCGACTTCCGGGTGGATTTGCCGCCAGTCCCAGGAGCACCTGTGCCCTGTAGCGGCGTGAAGTCGGGGGCTGCGGTTTGAACCAGCAGCTCAGGAGAACTCGGACGCCGCTGGCTGCCTCCTTCCTCAGCAACAACTTTAGTAGCTGCTCTTCTTGATTTTCTGGACTCCATGGTGTGCTCTGAAAAACAACAGCACACAGAGCCAACAAACAACCTCAGAATGGTAGGTACTTACCTGCGGGCCGTTTTTAAACTTACGCTGGAGGAGCGGCGCTCCTCCTGCCTGTCGCTTTGCCATGCGTTCGCCGATATGTCGCGCATGCGTGCTGGCGGGGTCTTCACGTAGACACTCACGTGACTCCGAAGTAAAATCTAGATCGAGTTGCAGTCTTGCATAACATGAGAATGTAGTTGAAGTGTTTAGTAACTTTGCAAATGACACCAAAGTTGGTGATGTTGTGGACAATAAACTACATTCTCATCCAAATGATTAATACAGATAAGATGATGGATAATCCTGGACCCAGCACCAATTCCTGCTTCCAATATAAATAAACAATTGTCCACTACCATCCTCTGACTCCTGCTATCAAGCCAAGTTCGTATCCAGTTGTCTAGCTCACTCTGGATTCCACGTGGTCTAACATTTCCGAGCAGCCTACCATGCGGGTCCTTGTCAAAGGCCTTAATAAAGTCCATGATGGTAACGTGTACCATCCTGCCCTTGTCAAACCTCTTGGTAATCTCTACAAAGAATGCTCAATTAAATTCTCACGCACAGTAAACCACGTTGATTATCCTTAACGAGTCTTTGCCTTTCTAGATGCAGGTGGAATCCTCTCCAGAAACTCTACTACAACTGGATGGCACGAGCAGCATGGTGGTGCAGCAGTAGAGTTGTCAGATACCTGGGTTCAATCTTGACCTCAGGGATCACTGGTCAGCGAGGACTCAGTGGACTGAAGGGCCTGTTTCCACACTGTATCTCTAAACTAAACTAATCTAAACTAAATTAAACTGTGTTTAAACTCACTGGCCTGTAGTCCCATGGCTTGTCCTATCATCTCTTCGTAAATAAAGGCACAACACTGGCCACCCACCAGTCTTCCAGTACCTCAACCATGCCTAAACAATGATACTGATATCTCTGCCAAGACCCCATCACTTTCTTCCCACAATATCTAAGGATGCACTTGCAGGCGTTGGGCAGTTATCCACCTTTATGTGCTTTAAGACTGCCAGAAACTCCTCTATGGTAAATGTGAGTAGTAATGAGTTAGCAGACTGGTATACTCCTGCTGTGAGACATGGCAAGTCAGGAATTGGTCCAGTGTTTGCAGTGTGTCTCTTGCAGATCCTCTCAGATGGCATAGATCGGTAGGAGTGGCAGTTGGATTCACCGAGGAGTATACAGGAAGCAGAGAGGGTTAATGGACAGCAAAGGTTCAGGCAGATGGACGGGTGACTGTCAGGTGAGGCAGGCAGTGCAGGAGTGCAGGAGTGCGAGAGGCTGTCCCTGTCTCAAACAAGTATATCATTTTAGATACTTGTGCGGAAGCCTCTTAGGAGTAGATAACAGCACCTGTCCACAATTTCTAGAGCCACCTCCCTGATGACCTTGGGATGCAGACCATCAGGCCCAGGGGATTTATCATCCTTCAGTCCCATTAGCCTACCCAATACTATTTCTCGCCTAATGAAAATTTATTTCAGTTCCTCAACCCCCTTAGATCCCCTGTCCTCCAGTACATCTGGGAGATTGTTTGTGTTCTCCTTAGTGAAGACGGATCCGAAGTACCTATTCAACTCTTCTGCCATTTCCTTGTTGCCCATAATTATTTCACCCGAGTCTGCCTTCAAGGGACTCACATTTGACTTTGCTATTCTTTTTCCCTTAACATATCTAAAGAAGCTTTTACTGTCCTTCTTTATATTCCTGGCCAGCTTTCCCTCATGCTTCATCTTTTCAGCCCGTATTGCCCGTTTTGTTACCTTCTGTTGTCCTATGGAAGTTTCACAATCCTCCAGCTTCTGGCTACTCTTTGCTGTGTTATACATCTTTTCTTTTAGTTTTATTCTATCCCTAACTTCTCTTGTCAGCCACGGTTGCCTCCTACTCCCCTTAGATTCTTTCTTCCTTTTTGGAATGAAATGATCCTGCGTCTTCCGGATTACGCCCAGAAATTCCTGCCATTGCTGTTCCACCGTCATTCCTGTTAAGATCCCTTTCCAGTCTACTTTGGCCAGCTCCCCTCTCATGCCTTCATAGTCCCCTTTGTTCAGCTGCATCACTGCCACTTCCGATTTAACGTTCTCCTTCTCAAATTGCAGATTAAAACTAATCATATTATGATCACTACCTCCAAGCGGTTCCTTTACCTCGAGTTCTCTTATCATATCTGGTTCATTGGACAACACTAGATCCAGAATTGCCTTTTCTCTGGTCAGCTCCATTACAAGCTGCTCTAAGAATCCATCTTGGAGGCATTCTACAAACTCTCTTTCTTGGGGTCCTGAACCAACCTTATTTTCCCAGTCTACCTGCATTTTGAAATCCCCCATCACCACAGTGGCATTACCTTTGTTACATGCCAGTTTTAACTCCTGCTGCAACTTACACCCTACATCCGGGCTACTATTTGGGGGTCTGTAAATAACACCAATTAGTGTCTTCTTGCTTTTACAATTCCTAAACTCAATCCACAGTGACTCTACCTTGTCAGTCCGTATGTCTTCCCTCGCTGGACTGAATTCCATCCCTCACCAGCAGAGCTACCCCTCCTCCTCAGCCCACCTGCCTGTCCTTTCTATACGATTATAACCCTGAATATTAAGTTCCCAGGCCCGATCCTCCTGCAGCCACATCTCAGTAATCCCCACAATGTCATATCTACCAACCTCTAACTGAGCCTCAAGCTCACCTACTTTACTTCTTATACTTTGCACATTCATATACAATACTTTTAATTCCTTACGCATCTCACCTTTCATATTGATCCCTATTATACTTGGCCATACTCTCCTATCCCTTTGTGAGCTTCCTTTCCCGTTAATTCTGGGGTCATTAACCATCCCTTTACTCTCTTTCCCTTTAACTCCATCGTTGACTATCCCATTTGACACCCCACCCCCCTTATTCAGTTTAAAACCACCTGTGTAGCAGTAGCAAACCTGCTTGCCAGAATGCTGGTCCCCCACCTGTTAAGATGTAATCTGTCCCTTTTGTACAGTTCCCCCTTACTCCAAAACAGATCCCAGTGATCTAAGAATCTAAATCCCTGCCCCCTGCACCAGTTACTCAGCCACACATTCAGGTCCCGTATCTCCCTGTTCCTGCTCTCGCCAGCACGAGAAACTGGAAGCAAACCGGAGATAACAACCCTGTTGGCAATGCAGTTGACACTGTTAGTAAATGTACAGATGACATCAACATTGATGATATACTGGACATTGAGAAAGGAAATCTGTTTACAACAGGATCCAGATCAGTTTGGAAAGTAGGCCAAGGATTGACAAGTGGAATTTAACTCTGACATACGTGTGGCGTTGCACTTTTGTATGTCAAGCCAGGGCAGGACTTACACAGTAAATGATAGGGTGCTAGAGAGTGTTGCAGAATAGAGAGATCTAGGGATACAGCTGCATGATTCCCTTAAAGTAGTCTGTTAGGTGGACAGTGCACAAACAAGCACATAAAATGCAGTGAATGGTGGGTCTGGATCATGTGCACGCATGTGGGGTTAATTTAATTTGGCGTCATGGATTGCACAGACATCATAGTCCAACGAGACTGTGCTTGTGCTGTGCTGCCGTATGTAATGCATCCCAATGTCAGTTCTTTTGCAATTAGTACATGTCCCCATGATGTTGGTGTTCCAGAAGTTAACCTATTTCAAGGGTCAATTGTAACGCTGCCGCTAACTGCAGCTATTCACTAAAGTTCTCAACATTCCTCTCCATGAATTGACCATCTTTAACAAGAATTCCAACTCTCTATAATAGTCCCAACTAAAGAGGCAAGAAGATTAAACTTTATATCCTTCCATCACAGTGACGAATGTGGAATCCGCTGTGGTGGATGTTTATGTTAACCTTTATGTAGTTGTGTGTCTTGTTGCTTTTTTTAGTATGGCTGTATGGTAAATCGAGTTTCACTGTACCTTAATTGGTACACGTGAATAAACACACCATTGAAACCTTTCAACTTCTTCACAAGCTCAATAACTGCCTGGAGAATTACACTCTGGGAAAATTTTCAAGGATACCCTTGATTTGCACATTTTTCTCATAAACTGGTTCCCAATACATGCAAAATAAATGGAAAGATTAAAGAAAGATTAAAGTGCAATGCCAAAAGAAAAGTTGAGGTGGTGTATTTGCCACCAAATTATGAATGAGTGCATATCAAACACAATGCTAAATTTATGGGTCGTACAGAGGCTGACTTCAACTGGAATATACCATATTATCTTAAATTGACAATGTAACATCACTTAATTTCAGAGGCTACAAACGTTGTGCTATTCTTCACTGGCACTTACTCATTCATGGCAGTGCCAGTAGCTGGACTGGGAATTGGCTGTGGGCTTCTCACCTCCTCTGGGCCAGGATACCAAGCAAAAGCTTCATTAACAGGAGCTGCTATCTGGTAACCCAATATTCTGAAAAAGAAAATTAAATAAATGCTATTAGTAATAAAAATCCTAATTAGTGAACATACAGATTGGTGCCTCAAAAGGAATAAAACACTATGGGAATGATTGATTAAAACCACATTGAATACAAAGATATATAAGAAATATGCACTGATCAGAATCAGTGTGCAATAAATGTGATACCTTCCATTGAAACTTGAAAGTATACAGCAAGAAAGGTTATTCTACACCAAACATGAAGGAGAGAGAGCACAAATGTTCCATTGAACATTTACAGTTCAATAAGTTAATTTCAGTGGCGCAGCAAAAGAGTTACTGCCTTAGCGCTTCAGAGACCCGGGATCAACCCTGATTACGGTTGCTGTCTGTACCGAGTTTGTAGATTCTCCCCGTGACTTCCCCGTGGAGCTTTGATTTCCTCCCACAATCCAAAGACGTACAGATGTGTAGGGTAATTAGCTTGGCAAAATTGTAAATTGTCCCTAGTGTGTCCAGTAGTGTTAGTGTGTGAGGATTGCTGGTCGGTGCGGACTTGGTAGGTCGAAGGGCCTGTTTATGCGCTAAATCCACAAACTAAACTGGAAATTATGAACTAAGTTGGAAATTATGAAAGACACTGAACCACGTACAATGGTAATTTTAGGGAACTGAAAGAAACATAAAAGATTAGCCACCAAAACGCTAGAGGACCTTTGAGTTTTATTTTTTCCCTGATTCCAACAATGGGATCTGATCTTGCCAAGTGGTTTGACAAAAATGCTGGAGAAACTCAGCAGGTGAGGCAGCATCTATGGAGAGAAGGAATAGGCGACGTTTTGGGTCGAGACTGATGTCGGGGGGGGGCGGGAAAAAGAAAGGTAGAGGCGGAGGCAGTGGACTGTGGGAGAGTTGGGAAGGGGGAGGGGAAGGAGGGAGAAAGCAAGGACTATCTGAAATTAGAGGTCAATGTTCATATCGTTGGGGTGTAAACTACCTAAGTGAAATATAAGGTGCTATTCCTCCAATTTGCGCTGGGCCTTACTCTGGCAATGGAGGAGGCCCAGGACAGACAGGTCAGATTCGGAATGGGAGGGGCAGTTGAAGTGCTGAGCCACCGGGAAATCAGGTTGGTTAGTGCGAACTGAGCGGAGGTGTTGGGCGAAGCAATCACCGTGCCTGCGCTTGGTCTTGCTGATGTAAAGAAGTTGACAGCTGGAACAGCGGATGCAGTAGATGAGGTTGCAGGAGGTGCAGGTGAACCTCTGCCTCACCTGGAAAGACTGCTTAGGTCATAGAAACATAGAAACATAGAAATTAGGTGCAGGAGTAGGCCATTCAGCCCTTCGAGCCTGCACCGCCATTCAATATGATCATGGCTGATCATCCAACTCAGTATCCCGTACCTGCCTTCTCTCCATACCCTCTGATCCCCTTAGCCACAAGGGCCACATCCAACTCACTCTTAAATATAGCCAATGAACTGGCCTCAACTACCCTCTGTGGCAGAGAGTTCCAGAGACTCACCACTCTCTGTGTCTCATCTCGGTCTTAAAGGATTTCCCCCTTATCCTTAAGCTGTGACCCCTTGTCCTGGACTTCCCCAACATCGGGAACAATCTTCCTGCATCTAGCCTGTCCAACCCCTTAAGAATTTTGTAAGTTTCTATAAGATCCCCTCTTAATCTCCTAAATTCCAGAGAGTATAAACCGAGTCTATCCAGTCTTTCTTCATAAGACAGTCCTGACATCACAGGAATCAGTCTGGTGAACCTTCTCTGCACTCCCTCTATGGCAATAATGTCCTTCCTCAGATTTGGAGACCAAAACTGCACGCAATACTCCAGGTGTGGTCTCACCAAGACCCTGTACAACTGAAGTAAAACCTCCCTGCTCCTGTACTCAAATCCTTTTGCTATGAAAGCTAACATACCATTCGCTTTTTTTCACTGCCTGCTGCACCTGCATGCCTACTTTCAATGACTGGTGTACCATGACACCCAGGTCTCGCTGCATCTCCCCTTTTCCTAATCGGCCACCATTTAAATAATAGTCTGCTTTCCTGTTTTTGCCACCAAAGTGGATAACCTCACATTTATCCACATTATACTGCATCTGCCAAACATTTGCCCACTCACCCAACCTATCCAAGTCACCTTGCAGTCTCCTAGCATCCTCCTCACAGCGAACACTGCCCCCCAGCTTAGTGTCATCCGCAAACTTGTAGATATTGCCTTCAATTCCCTCATCCAGATCATTAATATATATTGTAAATAGCTGGGGTCCCAGCACTGAGCTCTGCGGTACCCCACTAGTTACTGCCTGCCATTGTGAAAAGGACCCGTTTACTCCTACTCTTTGCTTCCTGTTTGCCAGCCAGTTCTCTATCCACATCAATACTGAACCCCTAATACCGTATGCTTTAAGTTTGTATACTAATCTCTTATGTGGGACCTTGTCGAAAGCCTTCTGGAAGTCCAGATATACCACATCCACTGGTTCTCCCTTATCCACGCTACTAGTTACATCCTCGAAAAATTCCACAAGATTCATCAGACATGATTTACCTTTTGTAAATCCATGCTGACTTTGTCCAATGATTTCACCACTTTCCAAATGTGCTGCTATCCCATCTTTAATAACTGACTCTAACAGTTTCCCCACTACCGGATGGAGTCGATGGGGGAGGTAAAGCAACAAGTGTAACATTTCCTGCGGTTGCAAGGAAAAGTACCCCCTCGGTGATTTGGATGGGAAGGGACGAATTAACCTGGGAGTTCTGCGGAAACCAGAAAGGGGAGGAAATGGGAAGATGTGGTAGGATACCAGTGGAGGTGGTGAAAATGTTGGAGGATTCTATGTTGTATTCGACGGCTGATGGGGTGGAAGGTGAGGACCAGGGGGATGTTCTTGTTGCGAATAGGGGGATGGGGAGTAAGAGTGGAGCTGGGGGATATGGAGGAGACCCTGGTGAGAGCCTCATTTATGATAGAGAAGGGGAACCTCCGTTCCCTAAAGAATTAGGACATCTCTGATGCCCTGGTGTGGAACACCTCATCCTGGGTGCAGATGCGGCGTAGACGGAGGAATTGGGAATAGGCGATAGAGTCCTTACAGGAAGCAGGTTGAGAAGAGGTGTAGTTTAGATAGCCATGGGAGTCAGTGGGTTTGTAGTAATCACTGCTCCCCTCTTCCCAAGTGGTTAGATTACTAGAACAGACAGAAATATGGACTCCTGATCTACAAGCATGAGTTTGAATCTTCAGTTAGGCAATTAAAAAAATCAAAGATAACCAGAAATTTAAGAAAATTTGTTTTCTGTAATGATTGCCATAAATCCACCAGAGTGTTGGAAAAGAAACACCATGGGTTCATTCATACGATTCCTACCCGGTCAGGCCTACAGGCAAATCCTTTAGCTATGAATGCAACTCCAGATTCCACAGTGGACAGGAGAGGAAAGGTCCACTTGCCTTGAAGGGGAAAAGCCAGGTGAATTATGACAAAAATGATATTGATAACCCAAATCTATCAGTGCATAAAATCAAGTTTATCTAAAATTGGAGTTAATAGACTGATTGAGCTGTACTGCACAGAAACAGGCCTATCAGCCCACCACACATGTGCCGACCATGCCTGTCATTCTATGTCTAAATGCCTCAAAAGCAGTGATACATGCACCACTCCACCACATTTTCTGGGAGTGTTACTCATGGGTGACTTTAATCTACATATATGTTGGGCCAACCAAATTGGCAACATTGCTGAGGAGGAGGACTTCCTGGAATGTATACGGGATGGTTTTTTTAAACCAATATGTATAGGAACTGACTAGAGGGCAGGCCATCCTCGACTGGGTATTGATCAATGAGGAAGGATTAGTTAGCGATCTTAGTTAGCGATCTTGTTGTGCAGAACCCCTTGGGCAAAAGTGACCATAACATAGTGAAATTCTGCATTGGGATGGAGAGTGACACGAGCTAGATTCAGGGACTAGGGTGCTGAACTTGAATAAAGGATACTTTAAAGGTATGTGACAGGAATTGGCCTGGATAGACGGGGAAATTATACTTGAAGGGATGTCAGTGGGAATGCAATGGCAAAGATTTAAAGACCGCATGGATGAACTCCAGAAATTGTTCATCCTTCTCTGGCAAAAAAATAAAACTTGGAAGGCGGCTCAACCGTGGCTGATGGTGGAAGTCAAGGATAGTGTTAAATCCAATGAAGAGGCATATGAATTGGCCAGAAGAAGCAGCAAACCGGAGGACTGGGAAAATTTAGAACTCAACAGAGGAGGACAAAGGGGTTACATAGAAACATAGAAAATAGGTGCAGGGGTAGGCCATTCGGCCCTTCGAGCCTGCGCCACCATTCAATATGATCATGGCTGATCATCCAACTCAGTATCCTGTACCTGTCTTCTCTCCATACCCCCTGATCCCTTTAGCCACAAGGGCCACATCTAACTCCCTCTTAAATATAGCCAATGAACTGGCCTCAACTACCTTCTGTGGCAGAGAATTCCAGAGACTCACCACTCTCTGTGTGAAAAATGTTTTCCTCATCTTGGTCCTAAAGGAATTCCTCCTTATCCTTAGACTGTAACCCCTTGTTCTGGACCTCCCCAACATCGGGAACAATCTTCCTGCATGTAGCCTGTCCAACCCCTTAAGAATTTTGTAAGTTTCTATAAGATCCCCCCTCAATCTTCTAAATTCTAGCGAGTACAAGCCAAGTCTATCCAGTCATTTCTCATATGAAAGTCCTGACATCCCAGGAATCAGTCTGGTGAACCTTCTCTGTACCCCCTCTATGGCAAGAATGTCTTTCCTCAGATTTGGAGACCAAAACTGTACATCAGGTGTGGTCTCACCAAAACCCTGCACAACTGCAGTAGAACCTCCCTGCTCCTATACTCAAATCCTTTAGCTATGAATGCTAACATACCATTCTTCTTTCTTCACTGCCTGCTGCACCTGCATGCCTACTTTCAATGACTGGTGTACCATGACACCCTGGTCTCGTTGCTCCCCTTTTCCTAATCTGCCACCATTCAGATAATAGTCTACCCTCCTGTTTTTGCCACCAAAGTGGATAACCTCACATTTATCCACATTATACTGCATCTGCCATGCATTTGCTCACTCACCCAGCCTATCCAAGTCACCTTGCAGCCTCCTAGCATCCTCCTCACACCTAACACTACCCCCCAGCTTAGTGTCATCCGCAAACTTGGAGATGTTGCATTCAATTCCCTCGTCCAAATCATTCATATCTATTATAAATAGCTGGGGTCCCAGCACTGAGCCTTGCGGTACCCCACGAGTCACTGCCTGCCATTCAAAGGACCCGTTTACTCCTACCCTTTGCTTCCTGTCTGCCAGCCAGTTCTCTATCCACATCAATACTGAATCCCCCAATACCGTGTGCTTTAAGTTTGTATATTAATCTGTTATGTGGGACCTTGTCGAAATCCTTCTGAAAGTCTAGATATAACACATCCACTGGTTCTCCCTTGTTCATTCTACTAGTTACATCCTCGAAAAATTCTATAAGATTCGTCAGACATGATTTACCTTTCGTAAATCCATATAGACATTGTCCAATGATTTCACCATTTCCCAAATGTGCTGCTATCCCATCTTTAATAACTGCCTCTAGCAATTTCCCCACTACCGATGTTAGGCTAACTGGTCTGTAATTCCCCGTTTTCTCTCTTCCTCCTTTTTAAAAAAGTGGGGTTACATTAGCTACCCTCCAATCCTCGGGAACTACTCCAGAATCTATGGAGTTTTGAAAAATTATCACTAATGCATCCACTATTTCTGTTGCTACTTCCTTGAGTACTCTGGGGTGCAGACTATCTGGCTCTGGGGATTTATCGGCCTTTAATCCGTTCAATTTACCCAACACCACTTCCCAGCTAACCTGGATTTCACTCAGTTCATCCATCTTATTTGACCCCCGGTCGCCTGCTATTTCCGGCAGATTATTTATGTCTTCCTTAGTGAAGACAGAACCAAACAAGGATAAGGCAGACCATTCAATTGGTCTGCCTTATTCTTGTTCCCCGTGATCAATTCACCCTCATGGTGACTGCAAGGGACCTTCATTTGTTTTAACTAATCTCTTTCTCTTCACATATCTATTAAAACTTTTGCAGTCAGTTTTTATGTTCCCTGCCAGTTTTCTTTCATAATCTATTTTCTGATTAAGCCCTTTGTCCTCCTCTGCTGGACTCTGAATTTGTCCCAGTCCTCTGGTAGGCTGCTTTTTCTTTTTTTTTAAATATATTTTTATTAGAAGCATTGCATATTATCTAAGGTACAACAGTACTTCAAATACAAATTAGACTTATCACAAACGCTGTACAGATGTTACGGGAGAATTTATATATGCTACTGTTTTTGATTTTCTTTTGGGAAGGTAAGGAAGTGTAAAAAAGTAAAAGTATAAATCAATAATCAAGACATTGTGATTAAATAATAATGATTATATAAGAGAAAATAAAAAATAAAAAAGAATAAAGATAAACAAATTAAAAAATAAAAACAATTATATAATTTAAAAATAAAAAAAATATAAAATAAAACAAAATAAAAAATAAATAAAAAAATAAAAAAATAAAATAAGGAATTTTATTTGAATGGAACAGTTTCATATAACAATATCTATTGAGACGTGTATACATATCCCAATACATCTATTCATCTAATCCTACACCAGGGTACATATTGAGTTACGGTGCTGAGCTCAGCTACCCCTTTAAATAATCAATGAATGGAGACGATATTTGTTCAAAAAATTCATATTTGTCCATTAGTACAAACCTAATTCTCTCCAAATGCAACGTCTCCGACATTTCCACAGTCCACATTTTGATTGTGGAGATAATGTTCCCATCCTTTTTTGGCTAATTTGTATGCTTCATCAGCTCTGGCTCCCTACCCCCCCCCCCCCCCCCGAGCCTCCAACCTCATCGTTTCCCAGTCCCGCACGGCCCGAATTTACCTTATCCCCAAAATCCACAAACCCGACTGCCCTGGCAGACCCATTGTCTCTGCCTGTTCGTGCCCCACCGAACACATTTCCACATACCTTGATGCCATCCTATCCCCCTTTGTTAAATCCCTCCCCACTTATGTTCAAGACACCTCAGACACTCTCCGTCGGCTCTGCGCATTCCATTCACCAGGCCCCCATCCTCTCATCTTTACCATGGACGTCCGGTCACTCTACACCTCCATCCCCCACCAGGACAGTCTCAAAGCCCTCCGCTACGCTTGCCTCTTTGTCGGGTACGTCGAACAACCCTTGTTCTCGGCGTACCAGGGTCCCATCCCCGACCTCTACCTCCGTTACATCGACGACTGCTTTGGTGTCACCTCCTGCACCCACACACAACTGATTGACTTCATCCATTTCACCACCAACTTCCATCCGGCACTCAAATACACTTGGACCATTTCCGACATTTCCCTACCATTCCTTGACCTCACCATCTCTATTGCAGGTGATACACTCCTGACCGATATCCACTACAAACCAACTGACTCCCACAGCTACCTGGACTACTCTTCCTCCCACCCTGCTTCCTGTAAGGACTCCATCCCCTATTCCCAATTCCTCCTCTGTGCCGCATCTGCTCCCAGGATGAGGTATTCCACACCAGGTCATCACAAATGGCCTCATTCTTCAGAGAATGGGGATTCCCCTCCCCCACTATAGATGAGGCTCACACCAGGGTCTCCTCCATACCCTGCAACACTGCCCTCTCTCCCCATTCCCCCACTCGCAACAAGGGCAGAGTCCCCCTGGTCCTCACCTTTCACCCCACCAGCCTGCAAATACAACACATAGTCCTCCGCCAGTATCGCCACCTCCAACGTGACCCCTCCACTCGCCATATCTTCCCATCTCCCCCCGTCTGCCTTCTGCAAAGACCGCGCTCTCCGCAACTCCCTTGTCAATTCTTCCCTTCCCTCCCGCTCTACCCCTTCCCCGGGCACTTTCCCTTGCAACCGCAAGAAATGCTACACTTGTCCCTTCACCTCCCCCCTCCACTCCTTTCAGGGACCCAAGCAGTCCTTCCAGGTCCGACAGAGGTTCACCTGCACCTCCTCCAACCTCATCTACTGCATCCGCTGCTCCAGATGCCAGATGATCTATATTGGTGAGACCAAGCGGAGGCTTGCCGATCGTTTCGCCGAACACCTCCGCTCGGTCCGCAAAACCCAACCCGACGTCCCGGTGGCTCAGCACTTCAACTCCCCCTCTCATTCCGTATCCGACCTCTCGGTCCTGTGCCTCCTCCACGGCCAGAGTGAGCAACACCGCAAGTTGGAGGAGCAGCATCTCATATTCTGCTTGGGGAGTCTGCATCCTCTGGGCTTGAACATTGAATTTTCTCAATTCTGTTAACCCTTCCAGTCTCCTCCCCTTCCCACCTCTCCCTCAGCCCTCGGGCCCTGGCATTCCCTCTCTCTCTATCTCTCTCCCCCACCCTAGTCGCACTAGCTTCTCATTTTCACACTACAAACAGCTTACAATGGCTTGTTCCCTTTACCATCGATACTTTTTTGCATATCTTTCATTAATTGTTCTTTATCTCTCCACATCACCGTCTATATCTCTCATTTCCCTGATCCCTGACCAGTCTGAAGAAGGGTCTCGACCCGAAACGTCGCCTATCTCCTTCGCTCCTTAGATGCTGCTGCACCCGCTGAGTTTCTCCAGCCTTTTGTGTACCCTTGTATGCTTCATCTTTTATTTTTATACCATCCCTGATTTCCCTTGTTATCCATGGATGCACTACCTTCCCTGATTTATTCTTTTGCCAAACTGGGATGAACAATTGTTGTAGTTCATCCATGCAGTCTTTAAATACCTTCCATTGCACATCCACTGTCAACCCTTTAAGAATCACTTGCCAGTCTATCTTGGCCAATTCACGTCTCATATCTTCAACGTTACCTTTGTTTTATGTTCAGAACCCTTGTTTCTGACTTAATTATGTCATTCTCCATCCTAATGAAGAACTCAACCATATTATGGTCACTTGCCCAAGGGGCCACGCACCTTCTTTCCTTTTGTTATTTTTTTAGTTTGTTAAAAGTTTGTTTTAATGTTCTTTGGTGTGTTTTATGTGGAGGGAGGGGATCTGAGGATTTTTCATGTTCCTACCTTCCCAGAGATGTGATCAATTTTCGGATGACATTCTCCGGGCTCTGCGGCCTACCATCGCTGGAGCTGGAAGGCTCCTCGGACTGTCGCGAGCCCACCGTGGGGCGCGTACTTAACATCGGAGCGGATCCCTTGCATGGGATCGCTCCCACCGCAACCACTGTGGACTTACCATCAAGGGCTCGCAGTTTCGGGAGAGGCTAGTCAGGAGCTCCAACGTCGCAGAAGGTTCAACCAGCCCCGACGCGAGGTTCGATCGCCCAGCGCGGCGGAGCTGACATTCCCCCGATGCAGGTGCTGAACACCTCAATGCGGAGGGCCCGAACGCCGCCGGCTACGGGAGTCAAGACTATCCCGTCAATGGAGGGCTTGAGGTCCCCGACCGAGGAAGAACAAAAGGAAGGACTTGAACTTTATGTCGTCTCCCATCACAGTGAGGAATGCTTAGGTGGATGTTCATGTTAAAATGCGTTTTTGAGTGATCTGTTGCTTTTAATTGTATGACTGACCTGGCCAATGAAATTCCTCGTTCCATAAGAGGAAAACTTGCGAAAACATAAGTTACAAAACATACTTGGCAAATAAAGTGTGATTCTGATTCTGAACTTTTATAAAGCATTTGGACAGACATATGGATTGGAAGGACGAGAGGGCTATGGGCCAAATGAGACTCGCCCAGTAAGCCAACTACCTTGGCGTGGGCAAGATGTGCTAAAAGCCTATTCTGTGAATCCTGTTCTAGTTCTGAGGCACAGCAGGGAGGGTGAAGTCAGACGCGACTTTAGTGATATAGTTAGATCAATTGATATTCTTCGAGCAGCTTGTGGTCAAGCCTACTAGGGTAATTCTGGATTTAGTGTTGTGTAATGAACCAGATTTGAATAGGGAGATTAAGGTAAAGGAACTCCAAGCAAGTCGTGGCCATAATATGTTAAATTTGAACCTGCAGTTTGAGAGAGAGATGAAATCAGATGTGTCGGTATTGCTTCTTGACATCACAAAAGACAAACTATTCACTGACATCCACTATAAACTACTGACTCCCATAGCTACCTAGACTACACTTCTTCCCACCATGCTTCCTGTAAAGACTCTATCCCCTATTCCCAATTCCTCCACCTATGCTGCGTCTGTGCCCTAGATGAGGTGTTCCATACCAGGTCATCGAAGATGTCCTCATTCTTTATGGAATGGTGGTTCCTCTCTTCCATTATAGATGAGGCCCTCCCTAGGGTCTCCTCGATATTCTGCAGCTCCGCTCTTGCTCCCCCTCCCTCATTCGTAACAGGGACAGAGTCCCCGTTGTCCTCACCTTCCACCCCATCAGCCGTCACAAACAGCAAATAAACCTCCAACATTTTCGCTACCTCCAACGGGACCCCAATACTGCCATATCTTCCCAACTCCACCCCTTTCTGCTTTCCGCAGAGACCATTCCCTCTGCAACTCGCTGGTTAACCCGTCCCTTCCTACCCAAACCGCCCCCTCCCCAGGTATTTTTCCCTGCAATCGCAGGAGATGCAACACCTGTCCATATACCTGCCCCCTCGAATCCGCCCAAGGACCCCGAGGCAGGTGAGGCAGAGGTTCACTTGAACCTCCTCCAACCTCATCTACCGTATCCGCTGTTCCAGGTGTGGACTCCTATATCAGCGAGACCAAGCGCAGGCTCGGCGATCATTTCGCTGGCCACCTCCCCTCAGTCTGCCTAAACCTACCTGATTTCCCGGTTGCTCAACACTTTAATTCCCCTCCCATTCCCACACTGACCTTTCTGATCTCCATTGTCAGAGTGAGGCCCAGCACAAATTGGAGGAACAGCACCTCATATTTCGCTTGGGCAGCTTATTCCCCAACGGTATGACCATTGACTTTTCTAACCAAGTGTCGTTTGCTTTCCCTCTCTCTCCATCCCCTCCCCCTTCCCAATTCTCTGACCAGCCTTACTGTCTCCGATTACATTTTATCTCTGTTTGCTTTGATGTTACCTTCTCCCAACTAACAATGTTTCCTTTGGGGGTACACAAAAGGCTGGGGAAACTCAGCGGGTGCTGCAGCATCTAAGGAGCGAAGGAGATAGGCGACATTTCGGGTCAAGACCCTTCCTCAGACTGGTCAGGGATCAGGGAAACGAGAGACATAGACGGTGATGTGGAGAGATAAAGAACAATGAATGAAAGATATGCAAAAAAGTATCGATGATAAAGGGAACAAGTCATTGTAAGCTGTTTGTGGTGTGACAATGAGAAGCTAATGCGACTAGGGTGGGGGAGGGAGAGAGAGAGAGGGGGAATGCCAGGGCCCGAGGGCTGAGGGAGAGGTGGGAGGGGGAGGAGACAGCAAGGGTTAACAGAATTGAGAAAATTAAATGTTCAAGCCCAAAGGATGCAGACTCCCCAAGCAGAATATGAGATGCTGTTCCTCCAACTTGCGGTGTTGCTCACTCTGGCCGTGGAGGAGGCCCAGGACCGAGAGGTCGGATACGGAATGGGAGGGGGATTTGAAGTGCTGAGCAGAGGTGTTCGGCGAAACGATCGCCAAGCCTCCGCTTGGCCTCACCAATATAGATCACCTGTCATCTGGAGCAGCGGATGCAGTAGATGAGGTTGGAGGAGGTGCAGGTGAACATCTGTCGGACCTGGAAGGACTGCTTGGGTCCCTGAAAGGAGTGGAGGGGGGAGGTGAAGGGACATGTGTAGCATTTCTTGCGGTTGCAAGGGCAAGTGCCCGGGGAAGGGGTGGAGCGGGAGGGAAGAGAAGAATTGACAAGGGAGTTGCGGAGGGAACGGTCTTTGCGGAAGGAAGACAGGGGGGAGATGGGAAGATCTGGCGAGTGGAGGGGTCACGTTGGAGGTGGTGAAACTGGCTGAGGACTATGTGTTGTATTTGCAGGCTGGTGGGGTGAAAGGTGAGGACCAGGGGGACTCTGCCCTGTTTGCGAGTGGGGGAATGGGGAGAGAGGGCAGTGTTGCGGGGTATGGAGGAGACCCTGGTGCGAGCCTCATCTATAGTGGGGGAGGGGAATCCCCGTTCTCTGAAGAATGAGGCCATTTGTGATGACCTGGTGTGGAACACCTCATCCTGGGAGCAGATGCGGCGTAGGCGGAGGAATTGGACATCGACGACTGCTTTGGTGTCGGATGGAAGTTGGCGGTGAAATGGATGAAGTCAGTCAGTTGTGTGTGGGTTCAGGAGGTCACACCAAAGCAGTCGTCGATGTAACGGAGGTAGAGGTCGGGGATGGGGCCCTGGTACGCCGAGAACAAGGATTGTTCGACATACCCGACAAAGAGGCAAACGTAGCTGGGGCCCATGCGTGTGCCCATAGCTCCGCCTTGTGTTTCGATGAAATGGGAGGAGTCAAAAGAGAAGTTATTGAGGGTAAGACCCAACTCCACTAGGCGGAGGATGGGGTCAGTGGACGGGTATGGGTTGCTCCTCTGGTTGAGGAAGAACCGGAGGGATTTGAGACCGTCCTGGTGGGGGATGGTGTAGAGTGACTGGACGTCCATGGTAAAGATGAGAGGATGGGAGCCTGGAGAATGGAATGCGCGGAGCCGACGGTGAGTGTCTGAGGTGTCTTGAACATAGGTGGGGAGGGATTTAACAAAGGGTGATAGGATGGCATCAAGGTATATGGAAATGTGTTCGGTGGGGCACGAACAGGCAGAGACAATGAGTCTGCCCTGCCAGGGCAGTCGGGTTTGTGGATTTTGGGAAGAAGGTAAAATCTGGCCATGCGGGGCTGGGAAACGATGAGGTTGGAGGCTCGGGGGGGTTAGAGAGCCGGAGCTGATGAAGTCGGTTATTGTGCTCGAGATGGTCAGTGGGGTCATGGTCCAGGGGTAAGTAGGAGGAGGTGTCCGAGAATTGGCGCGCAGCCTCTGCTTTGTAGAGATCGACGCGCCAGACTACCACGGCACCTCCCTTGTCGGCGGGTTTGATAACCCAGTCTCGGTTGTTACGGAGTGAGTCATTGGCAGTACGTTCGGGGATGGAGAGATTGGAGTGAGACTTCAATCATTCCATTCTCCAGGACGGTCTCAAAGCCCTCCGCCTAGCGGAGTTGGTGCTTACCCTCAATAACTTCTCTTTTGACTCCGCCCATTTCCTCCAAACACAAGGCGTAGATATGGGCACACGCATGGGTACCAGGGCCCCATCCCCGACCTCTACCTCCGTTACATCGACGACTGCTTTGGTGTCACCTCCTGCACCCACACACAACTGACTGACTTCATCCATTTCACCACCAACTTCCATCCGGCACTCAAATACACTTGGACCATTTCCGACATTTCCCTACCATTCCTTGACCTCACCATCTCTATTGCAGGTGATACACTCCTGACCGACATCCACTACAAACCAACTGACTCCCACAGCTACCTGGACTACTCTTCCTACCACCCTGCTTCCTGTAAGGACTCCATCCCCTATTCCCAATTCCTCCGTCTATGCCGCATCTGCTCCCAGGGTGAGGTGTTCCACGCCAGGTCATCACAAATGGCCTCATTCTTCAGAGAACAGGGATTCCCCCACTATAGATGAGACTCGCACCAGGGTCTCCTCCATACCCCGCAACACTGCCCTCTCTCCCCATTCTCCCACTCGCAACAAGGGCAGAGTCCCTCTGGTCCTCACCTTTCACCTCACCAGCCGGCAAATACAACACATAGTCCTCCGCCAGTTTTGCCACCTCCAACGTGACCCCTCCACTCGCCACATCTTCCCAGCTCCCCACCTGTCTGCTTCCGCAAAGACCGCTCCCTCCGCAACTCCCTTGTCAATTCTTCCCTTCCCTCCCGCCCCACCCCTTCCCCGGGCATTTTCCCTTGCAACCGCAAGAAATGCTACACTTGTCCCTTCACCTCCTCCCTCCACTCCTTTCAGGGACCCAAGGCAGTCCTTCCAGGTCCGACAGAGGTTCACCTGCACCTCCTCCAACCTCATCTACTGCATCCGCTGCTCCAGATGCCAGATGATCTATATCGGTGAGGCCAAGCGGAGGCTTGGCGATCCTTTCGCCGAACACCTCCGCTCGGTCCGCAAAACCCAACCCGACCTCCCGGTGGCTCAGCACTTCAACTCCCCCTCCCATTCCGTATCCGACCTCTCGGTCCTGGGCCTCCTCCACGGCCAGAGTGAGCAACACCGCAAGTTGGAGGAACAGCACCTCATATTCCGCTTGGGGAGTACGGATCCTCTGGGCTTGAACATTGAATTTTCTCAATTCTATTAACCCTTGCTGTCGCCTCCCCTTCCCACCTCTCTCTCAGCCCTCGGGCCCTGGCGTTCCCTCTCTCTCTATCTCTCCCGCACCCTAGTCGCACTAGCTTCTCTTTTTCACACTACAAACAGCTTACAATGGCTTGTCCCTTTATCATCGATACTTTTTTGCATTTCTTTCATTCATTGTTCTTTATCTCTCCACATCACCGTCTATATCTCTCGTTTCCCTGATCCCTGACCAGTCTGAAGAAGGGTCTCGACCCGAAACGTCGTCTATCTCCTTCGCTCCTTAGATGCTGCTGCACCCGCTGAGTTTCTCCAGCCTTTTGTGTACCCTTGGTGCTCAACTCCATAGTTCCTGAAAAGTAGCAATACTGTTAGATAAGGTGGTGACGAAGGCATATGGCATGCTTGTCTTAATTAGCCACGGCCTAGATCAGAAAAATATGCGCCATTGTCATGTTATGTTGTAACTTTACAAGGCTTTAGGCTGTATCTGGAGTATTGTATGTAATTCTGATCACGATAGAAAGTGTATGACTGCGCTGAACATTGAGTTTAATTTGAGTCTGAAAGAAAGGTCTCGAGCTGAAACATCACCCATTCCTTTTCTCCAGAGATGCTGCCTGTCCCGCTAAGTTACTCCAGCTTTTTGTGCCTATTTTGAGTTTAGTTTAGAGATACAGCACGGAAACAGGCCCTTTGGCCCACCAAGTCTGCACCGACCAGTGATCTCCGTACACTAACACTATCCTACACACACTAAGGACAATTTACAATTCTTACCAAAGCCAATTAACGTACAAACAAGTATGTCTTTGGAGTGAAGCCTTCCAGTGGTGCCCCGACTGTTGTTGAGAAGCCCGGCTTTTCAACCTTTTCAACTTTTTAATTTTTTTTAGTGTGTCCTGATGTGTGTTTTTGGTGTCTCTCTGTGTGTCTAGTGTGGGGGGGTGGTGTGGGGAAGTAAGGGGGAAACTGTTTTGGTCGCCTCCTCCACAGAGAGGCGACTTTTTCCATGTCGAGGATTTTTCCTAACATCGAGGATCGGTGTGGTCTTTCCCGGAAACGCGCCCGGGGCTTCAGCGGCGGGCGCAGCGTGGGCTCTCGTCGGGGAGCGGGCGAGCCCTCGTCGGGGGTCGTCGGAGGGGAGCGCTCCTTTCTCTGACCCACGGCATCTTGAAGCCGCGGTCTGCGGAGTCCAGCTGGAGCGGCGTCCGCAGCCTGGGATCCCTCGTTGGGGACCCGGGAGGAGAAGAGCTCCGACCGCCGGCCAGCGGCCTACTTCTACCGTGGGCGGGGTGGGGACTTACCATCAGGAGCGGGGTCCCCTGGAGAAGAACTCTGACCGCCGGCCCTGCGGTCTGCGGTGCTTCTTGCTGCGACACGGCGGGGACTTTAAATCTTCAACCACCGGCCTGCGGCCTACACCAACTTGAAGCCGCGGTCTCCGTTGGGGAAGCAACGATTCAGGACTTACCTGGACTTTACCTTGTCTGAGCATCTGGACGTCCGCAGCAGCGGCTGCGGAGGGTTGAGGCCCCAACCACGGGGGAAAATGGAGGAAGACTGGCCAAATTTTGTGCCTTCCACCACAGTGATGAATGCTGTGGTGGATGTTTGTGTTACATTTTTATTGTGTTTTTGTGTGTTCTCTTTTTCATTGTACCGCTGCTGGCAAATTAATTTCACTTGCACTTTATGTGTATCACTTGCACATAGATACGTAGACAATAAGTGCAGGAGTAGGCCATTCGGCCCATCGCGCCATCACCGCCATGTGCAAGTGACGAGTAAAACTGATATTGATATTGATTGATTGATTGAGCCTGGGCCTTGCGGGCCAGCGGTGTAACCTTGTGGGGCCTGGCCTTGCGTATCGGAGACTGGACCTCATGGACCGGAGCCACGCAGGTCGGCGGTGGAGCCTCGCAAGTCGACGAAGCCATCAGTGCCTGGGTCTGCGGAGCCAGCAGTTGGGGCCTGGGTCAGCGCCACTGAGTCATCCGGAGAGGACCCGGTGGCGTTCGTGGAGAGGTCAGTGTGGGGGCCGACGATGGCGCCAACCAACGGACAAGGACGGATACGTGGAGTGAGGACACCATTGCCGAGGGAAGGAACAAAGGAGGACCCGGTGTGGGAGTACCGCCGTGAGGGAGGGGGAAGAGCAACGGGGACCCGGCATGGGGGGACTGCTGTGAGGGAGGTGGTAGAACAATGGACAATGGGGACCCGGTGTGGGGTCTGCCGTGAAGAACAATGGAGGATCCGGCGTGGGGGGGGGGGGAAGAGGGAATTTGTAACATTGTTAGCATCCTTTATAGGAGACCTTATGCATACTTTGGCACGGTATGCAAGCAAAGAATTTCACTGTGACGTCACATGTGAAAATAAAGTATTCAATTCAATTCAAAACATGTACGTCTTTGGAGTGTGGGAGGGAACTAGAACAGAGAAAACCTACGCGGTCACGGGGAGACAAACTCCATACAGACAGCACCCGCAGTCATGAGCGAACCCAGGTTTGTCGCTGTAAGGCAGCAACTCTATCGCTGAGCCACCACGTCGCCCTGAACTGGAAGTTGCCTGGATTGGAGGCATTAATTTGCATACAGGGCAAATAGATCCACAGAGGATGCCATCTCTGTGGCTCCTCACACTGTCCTGACCCACCTGGAAAGACAGGGCACCTACGTGAGGATGCGCTTCATTGACTATAGCTCTGCCTTCAATACGGTCATCCCCACCAAGCTCACCACCAAACTCCACCAGCTAGGCCTCAGCTCACTGATATGCGATTGGATACTATCACCCTGAGCACCGGCACACCACAGGGCAGTGTACTGAGCCCCATGCTCTACTCCCTCTTCACCCATGACTGTGTCCTTGCATTTGACAACAACGCCATTGTCAAGTTTGCAGACGACACAATCGGGCTGATCACCAACGGTAATGAAACAAACTATAGAGCAGAGGTGCAGAACCTGGCGGACTGGTGCTCCTGGAACAACTTGTCGCTAAACACCTCCAAGACCAAGGAGCTGATTATCGACTTCAGGAGGTCACAGAATGGGGAATACGCCCCAATCTCCATCTACGGAGACAGTGTGGAGAGAGTGTCCAACTTCACGTTTCTGCGCACTCACATCTCAGAGGACCTCACATGGTCCACCAACACCGCTGCGCTGGTCAAAAAGGCACAGCAATGACTGTTCTTCCAAAGAACATTGAAACAGACAGGTCTTCCCCAACAGCTGCTGACGACCTTATAACGCTGCACCACAGAGAGCATACTAACGTGTGGTATCTCAGCTGCACGGAGGCGGAGAGGAGAGCTCTTCAGCGCGTCGTCCACAGAGCGCATAAGATTATTGGGACACCGCTACCAGCCTTGGAGGGCATCTACCACACACCGTGCCTCAGGAAGGCCGTCAGCATTCACAAAGACGCCTCTCACCCTTGTAATGGCCTGTTCGAACTACTCCCTTCCGGCAGACGTTACAAGGCCTTCTACGACCGCACCTTCAGACCCAGGAACAGTTTCATTCCCAGAGCTATAGTGGCTCTGAACCGGCCCTGCTGAGTACCCCCCCACCCCCATGGACTGTCTCCTCCGGCCTCGCACATTAGTTGGTGTTGATTTTACTGGTCTAATGTTCGTTTTTACAAACCTTGTTCTCGTGGTATCTAAACCTAAATTTTATTTGTCGATTAAGTTATGACATCGGATGGAAGTTGCAAATCTCGTTGCACTTATGTGTAATGACAATAAAAGATATTATTATTATTATTATTATTATTATTATTAGTTATGGGGATTAGCTTAGTTTTAGTTTAGAGATACAACGCGTAACCAGGCCCTTCGGCCTACCGAGTCCGCACTGACCAGTGATCCCCATACACTAACACTATCCTACACACTAGGGACAATGTACAATCTTTACCAAAACCAATTAACTTACAAACCTTCACGTCTTTGAAGTGTGGGAGGAATGCGGAGCACCTGGGCAAAACCCAAGCAGGTCAGAGGGAGAACATACAAACTCCATATAGGCATACCTGCAGTCAGGATCGAACATGGGTTTCTGGCGTTGTAAGGCAGCAACTCTACCACTAAACCACCATGGTGCCCTAGCTGGGCCAGTTTTCATTGGAGCAAAGGTGGCTGAAGGGGACCTGGTAAAGTTACAGGCAGTCCGTGGGTTATACAAGGAAACTGTCCCTGAGCTGATTTCTGCATGCCAAAAACATCCGTTTGCGAAAGCTATCACTATAGTAACACATTGGGTGATGTTGTCTCTCTCAACAAACACATACAACTGCAAGAGGAGGTGATGCCATTAGATAAAATTTCTATGTTGAAGAGGCATTTAGAGGTATCTGATCAGGAAAGGAATGAAAGACATAATGTAGACAGAACAGTGCAGATGGGGACAACATTCAACATGAATATAGTGGGTTGAAAAGCACATTTCTGTACTCTGTAAGTCTTACCGAAAATGTGGGAAACTGTGTTTCCATTCCTGACATTCCTCCTCCAGCTTCTCTATACGTGAACATCTCTTCTCTTCAAACAGTAGTTCATCGATTTCAAAGAACATTTGTTGAACCTGCTGGGAGGCTGCATTCTCAAACTCCTGAGACATGATAAAAAAGAGTGCATTCAAGATTTCCAGCACTAATTAAATAGAATAGTAAAAAATTGCAGGTGTCCCCAGGAAACTATGGGTAAAAGGATTAGGCATTGTACCACGACTGTCTGCCTAAATAGCTCTTAAATGTTGCTATCATATCTTCTTCTACACTTTCCCTGGCAGTGCGTACTAGCCTGTGTAAAACACTTACCTTGTATATCCCCCCTTACCACAAAGCTTTACACTCCAGTATTTGACATTTCCACCCTCTGCCACCTTTGCCTCTCATAATTTTATATATTTCTATCAGATAACCCCTCAACCTCCAATGTTCTTGAAAAATAATTCAATGTTGCCCTTACAGCTAATACTCTCTAATCCAGGCAACATTCAGATAAGCATTTCCTGCAACCTCTGCAGAGCCTCCGCATCCTTGCTGTAATGTGGCAACTAGAACTGCACATCAGTACCAAAAGTATGGCCTAAACAAAGTTTTATACAGATGCAACATGAATTGCCATTGTTTATAGTCATTGGCCCAAAGATGCAGGCAGGTATGTGGCAGGTATACTTGGAACACTTACATTGTTCCCCCAGGAGAAGGTAGAGCTGCAGGCTGTGGAGAGTCTGGTTTCGGTGTAGCTGTTTGTTGCAGACCAAGGATGCCCAATATCAGCCAGCAAGGGATGGCTACTGGTATCTTCAGAAATCTTGGACTCACTGCAAGATCATCAATTATCATCAATGCAAAGCAGTATACTGGAAAAATACCCCATACCGAATGGCAAACACTCATTTCCAGAGGCCAGGGTTTTGGTTCCAGGCCAGCAGAATAGAACTACTTAAAAATCATATCCAAGAAACAGAACCATCAGTAGACCTCATAGACCCCTTGAGGTTGCTCAAACATTTAATTAAATCACGGCCTATCTGCTTTTTGGCTTCACCTTCGCTCTCCTGGCTGATCGTAGTGAGCGGATGGATGAGGAGACTTTACAAAGGTTGACCAAGGTAAGATTAGCTGCTTTTTCCTACTAGCAGGCTCCATAAGCAAAATGTAGCATACAAAAGGCAGGCAAGATCCAGCGTGGGCATTTTGAGAAAAGCTATTTTGACGTTGGAAGAGCTGGAGGCATTAATGCAGAGGCTCTGATGAGTAAGATTTTAGCGAGAAGACTGAGCAGTGACAAGGTAGAGTTTTCCTTCTTATTAAACTAGTACTAACTTCAGAGATAAAGGAGTCAGTGGGTCATATGCACCTCCTGTGAAATGTGGGAGATTAGGGAGACGCTAAATGTCCCTGCAACTACATTTGTAGGTAGTGTGTCCAGTTGTAGCTCCTTACAGACTGCATCGATCGGTCAGAGCTGCAGTTTTGGACCTATCCTTCTTGAAATCATGCCATAGGATACAAAGTTGGCTTGGTGGTTGGTAGCAGAGGGTGGTTGTTCCTTTGTTGTTTGTCAAATATATGAATGAACAGGATGAGAATGTAGATGGAATGATAAGCATGCAGTATCCCCATCAATCACCCTATATAGATAAGGAAGCTAGTTTTTCAGCAGTGTATTCTGTTCTGGAAGACTGTTAGTTGAGTGTCTTTTGTCTCTAGTCATGTTCAGTCTTCAGTCCTTTAGTTACAGTTCCATATTTTCGTTTTTTTGTTAGTTATATGTTCAGTTTTTAGTAAAAGTCTGCAGATATTTTAATGCTTTGCTCTGATGCCATATAACAGTTATGTTATATTGGTCACTGAAAGTTGGCGTGTAGGTACAGCAGGCAGTGAAGAAAGCTAATGGAATGTTGGCCTTCATAACAAGAGGATTTCAGTAGAGGAGTAGAGAGGTTCTTCTGCAGTTGTATAGGGCTCCGGTGAGACCACGTCTGGAGTATTGTGTACAGTTTTGGTCTCCTTGTGATTGAGGCGCTGCAGTGTAGGTTCACGAGATTGATCCCTGGGATGGCAGGACTGTCATATGAGGAAAGATTGAAAAGACTAGGCTAGTATTCACTGGAGGATGAGGGGATACTTATAGAAACATATAAATTTATAAAAGGACTGGACAAGCTAGATGCAGGAAATTTTTTCCCAATGTTGGGCGAGTCCAGAACCAGGGGCCACAGTCTTAGAATAAAGGGGAGGCCTTTTAAGACTGAGGTGAGAAAAAAACGTTTTAACCCAGAGTATTGTGAATTTATGGAATTCCCTGCCATAGAGGGCAGTGGAGGCCAAATCACTGGATGGATTTAAGAGAGAGTTAGATAGAGCTCTAGGGGCTAGTGGAATCAAGGGATATGGGGAGAAGGCAGGCACAGGTTATTGATTGGGGATGATCAGCCATGATCACAATGAATGGCGATGCTGGCTCGAAAGGCCGAATGGCTTCCTCCTGCACCTATTTTCTATGTTTCTAAAAGTTTTAAAAGGCTACTACTGGACTCGACAATTCATTGAGAATAGACAGAAAATGGTGGACTAACTCAGCGGGACAGGCAGCATCTCTAGGGAGAAGAAATGGGTGATGTTTCGCGTCGAGACCCTTCTTACCATATAACCATATAACAATTACAGCACGGAAACAGGCCCTCTCGGCCCTTCCAGTCCGTGCCGACCATTTGTTTTCCCCTAGTCCCATCTACCTGCACTCAGACCATACCCCTCCATTCCCTTCACGTCCATATACCTATCCACTTTACTCTTAAATGTTAAAATCGATCCTGCCTCCACCACTTCTGCTGGAAGCTGATTCCACACAGCCACCACCCTCTGAGTAAAGAAGTTCCCCCTCACGTTACCCCAAAACCTCTGTCCCTTAATTCTCATGTCTTGAGACCTTTCTCCAGAGATGCTGCCTGTCCTGCTAGTTACTCCAGCATTTTGTGTCAATCTTCAGTTTAAACCAGCATCTGCAGTTCCTTCCTACACATACCATTGAGAATTCAGTAATCCTACAGCCGCATTTGGACTACTATATTCAGTTTGGTCATCCTGCTAAAGGAATGTTGTCATTAAGCTGGAAACTTAGATCTTTCGGTTCGAGACCCTTCTTCAGTAGAAAGGTTTCGATCCGAAGCGTCACCCATTCCTTCTCTCCAGAGATGCTGCCTGTCCCACTGAGTTACTCCAGGTTTTTGTGGTTTCCTTCGGTTTAAACCAGGATCTGCAGTTCCTTCCTACGCAACTTAGTAGGTTGTGTAGGAAGCCAATATCAAATGGATATGAAAGCTTTGGGCAGGCAAAGGCAAGTGGAACTAGCTCAGTTATGTAATTTGATTGGAATGAATGAGTTGGGTTGATGGGTCCATCTCTGTGATGTGTAGCTCTATAACTCTACAACTGCTTATTGTAATAGAGATTTCCAAAGGTTTATGACTCTTTGGGTGTAAAGGATTATTCAACATCTCAGTTCCAAATGGCTTAACTTTATTCTTGGAATGTTATCCCAGCTTCCTGGTTTCCAGTCCCACCAGAGAACAAAGAATAGCACAGATGTCAAGTTAAACATCTCCCCTGCCTGCACACAATCCATATTTGGGAGCTGCATTTGGGAGTCGTAACACCTGCATAAGTACTTGCCTATCCAAATGCCTCTTAAATGTCAATATTATATCTGCCTCCACCCTGTCAGCATGTACCAGGCACCAACCACACTCCATGTAAAACTAAACTTGCCCCACTTTAAACTATGACCCCTGCACCATAAAGCTATGTCCCATTGTCTTTGATATTACCACCATGGGGGAAAAAGGTTCTGTGTGTCTATTCTATTTATGTCTCTCATAATGTTATTATACTATCAGGTCCCCCTTCACCCTCTGATGCTTCTGAGAAAACAATCCAAGTTTGTTGAACCTCCTCATTGCAAACACCCTCTAATCCAGGCAGCAATCAGATAAACCTCTCAAACACCCTCGCCAAAGCCTCATTTCCTTCCCGTGTGACCAGAACTGCACACAATACTCCAAAGTCTTTTCAAGATGCAAAATGACATACAATGAATACCACCCACCTTCTTTACCAATCTATCTATAGACAAGAGAGAATAGAAACATAGAAACATAGAAATTAGGTGCAGGAGTAGGCCATTCAGCCCTTCGAGCCTGCACCGCCATTCAATATGATCATGGCTGATCATCCAACTCAGTATCCCGTACCTGCCTTCTCTCCATACCCTCTGATCCCCTTAGCCACAAGGGCCACATCCAACTCACTCTTAAATATAGCCAATGAACTGGCCTCAACTACCCTCTGTGGCAGAGAGTTCCAGAGACTCACCACTCTCTGTGTGAAAAAAGTCTTTCTCATCGGAATAGGTGCAGGAATAGGCCATTCGGCCCTTCGAGCCAGCACCGCCATTCAATGGCTGATCTTCAACAATCAGTACCCCGTTTCTGCCTTCTCCCCATATCTCATGACTCCGCTATCTTTAAGAGCCCTATCAAGCTCTCTCCTGAAAGTAACAGAGTACCGGCCTCCACCACCATCTGAGGCAGAGAATTCCACAGACTCACAACTCTCTGCGTGAAAATGTCTTCCCTCATCTCCGTTCTGAATGCCTTACCTCTTATTGTTAAACTGTGACCCCTGGTTCTAGACTCCCCCAACATCGGGATGATGTTTCCTGCCTCCAGCTACTCCAAACCATTAATAATCTTATATGTTTCAATAAGATCCCCTCTCATCCTTCTGAATTCCAGAGTATACAAGCCCAGCCGCTCCATCCTCTCAGCATATGGCAGTCCCTCCATCCTGGGAATTAACCGTGTGAACATACGCTACACTCCTCAATAGCAAGAATGTCCTTCCTCAAATTAGGGGACCAAACTGTACACAATACGCCAGATGTGATCTCACTAGGGCCCTATACAAATGCAGACGAACCTCTTTGTTTTCTTCACTGCCTGCTGTTCCTGCATGCTTACTTTCATAGACTGATGTACAAGGACGCCCAGATCCCGTTGTACTTTCCCTTTTCTCAACTTGACAACATTTAGATAATAATGTGCTTTCCTGTTTTTGCTACCAAAGTGGATAACCTCACATTTATCAGCATCTGCCATGCATCTGCCCACTCACCCAACCTGTCCAAGTCACCCTGCATTCTCATAGCATCCTCCTCACAGCATCCTCCTCACAGTTCACACTGCCACCCAGCTTTGTGTCATCTGCAAATTTGCTAATGTTACTTTAAATCCCTTCATCTAAATCATTGATGTATATTGTAAATAGCTGCGGTCCCAGCACCGAGCTTTGCGGTACTCCACTAGTCACTGCCTGCCATTCTGAAAAGGACCCGTTAATCCCTACTCTTTGTTTCCTGTCTGCCTACCAATGTCAGCATTCTACCCCCGATACCATGTACAGAGATGCCAACCCTAAATTTAGTTCACAGTAACATTTAACCCATTTGTCTAATCATCCTACTGTTGTTGCCGACTGGTGCATCAACATGCGCACTTGGCAAGGTTGCCACTGGGGGGGGGTGGGGGGGAATGGGGCTGCCGCGAGCGGCCGGCTGGCGGCACAACCGGGCCTCAAATGTCCCCCACTGCTGACTGCGCACGCGGCCACTTCCCCCACTGCGCACGCTGGCCCGGCAAAGTTCCGCTGATCGCGCGGGATTTCACCACTTTCCGTAACAGCACGAACACCGTTACATCCCCTAATCATGTGGGACCTAAAAAGTCCAGGTTACATCCACAGTTCCCCCACCAGTTACATCTTCAAAAAATTCCAGAAGATGAGTCAAGCATGATTTCCCCTTCCCCTTTGTTAAATCCAAAATGTTACTGCCGCTATTTCATCTGTTATGATTGAATCCAGCATCTTCCCCACCACCAATGTCAGGCCAACTTGTCTGTAATTCCCTGATTTCTCTCTCCCGCCTTTCTTAAAAAGTGGGATAACATTAGCTACCCTCCAATCCACAGGAAATGATCCTGAATCTATAGAACATTGGAAAATGAACACCAATGCGTCCACGATTTCTAGAGCCACTTCCTTAAGTACCCTGGGATGCAGACCATCAGTCCCAGTGGATTTATCAGCCTTCAGTTCCATCAGTCTGCCCAACACCATTTCCTGCCTAATGGGGATTTCCTCCAGTTCCTTCGTCACCCCAGATCCTCTGGCCACTAGTATATCAGGAAGATTGTTTGTGTCCTCCTTAGTGAAGACGGATCCAAAGTACCTGTTCAACTCATCTGCCATTTCCTTGTTCCCCATAATAAATTCACCTTTTTCAGTCTTCAAGGGTCCAACTTTGGTCTTAACTAATTTTTTCCCTCTTCACGTACCTAAAGAAGCTTTTACTATTCTCCTTTATATTCATGGATAGTTTAGCTTCGTACCTTCGTAAAGTTTATCTTTTCTCCCCCTATTGCCTTTTTAGTTATCTTCTGTTGCTCTTTAAACATTACCCAATCCTCTTGCTTTCCGCTCATCTTTGCTATGTTGTACTTCTTCTCTTTCATTTTTATATTGTCCCTGACTTCCCTTGTCAGCCACGGTCGCCCTTGGAATCTTTCTTCTTCTTTGGAATGAACTGATTCTGCACCTTCTGTATTGTTCCCAGAAATACCTGTCATTGTTCTTCCACTTTCATCCCTGCTAGGGTATCTTTCAGGTCAACTTTGTCCAGCTCCTCCCTCATGGCCCCATAGTCCCCTTTGTTCAACTGTAACACGGACACCTCCGATTTACGCTTCACCCTCTCCAATTCTAGATTAAAAACTACCATATTATGGTCACTACCTCCTAATGGCTCCTTTACCTCGGGTTCCTTTATCAAATCGGTTTATTACACAACACTAAATCTAGAATTGCCTTCTTCCTGGTAGGCTCCAGTACAAGCTGCTCTAAGAATCCATCACGGAGGCACTCCACAAACTCCCTTTCTTGGGATCCAGTACCAACGTGATTTTCCCAGTCTACCTGCATGTTGAAATCCCGCATATCTGTCTTCACCAAGGAAGACACAAACAATCTCCCAGATGTATTGGAGGACAGAGGATCTAAGGGGGTAGAGGAACTGAAATACATTTTCATTAGAGAAATAGTATTGGGTAGGCTAATGGAACTGAAAGATGATAAATCCCCTGGGCTGGATGGTCTGCATCCCAAGGTCCTCAGGGAGGTGGCTATAGTGGACGCATTGGTGATCATTTTCCAATGTTCAATAGATTCAGGATCAGTTCCTGTGGATTGGAGGATAGCTAATGTTATCCCACTTTTCAAGAAAGGAGCAAGAGAGAAAACGGAGAATTACAGACCAGTTAGCCTGACTTCGGTGATGGGAAAAATGCTGGAGTCAATTATTCAAGAGGTAATAATGGGGCATTTGGATAGCAGTAAAAGGGTTAGTCCAAGTCAACATGGATTTATGAAAGGGAAATCATGCTTGACTAATCTGGAATTTTTTGAGGATGTGTCAAGCAAAATGAATGAAGGGGTGCCAGTGGATGTAGTGTATCTAGACTTTCAGAGAGCCTTTGATAAGGCCCCGCACGGGAGACCGGTAACTAAAATTAGAGCACATGGTATTGGGGGTAGGGTGTTGGCATGGATAGAAAATTGGTTGGCAGACCGGAAGCAAAGAGTAGGAGTGAACGGGTCCTTTTCAGAATGGCAGGCAGTGGCGAGTGGAGTGCCGCAAGGCTCGTGTTGAGGGCGCAACTGTTTATCATATATATTAATGATTTGGAAGAGGGAAATAGGAGCAACACTAGCAAGTTTGCGGATGACACAAAGCTGGGTGGCAGTGCGAACTGTGAAGAGGATGTTAGGAGGTTGCAGGGTGACCTGGACAGGTTGAGTGAGTGGGCAGATGTGTGGCAGATGCAGTATAATATAAATAAATGTGAGGTTATCCACTTTGGCGACAAAAACAAGGGGGCAGATTATTATCTCAATGGGGTTAGGTTAGGTAAGGGGGAGGTGCAGCAAGACCTGGGCGTCCTTGTACACCGGTCACTGAAAATTGGCTTACAGGTACAGCAGGCAGTGAAGAAAGCTAATGGAATGTTGGCCTTCATAACAAGAGGATTTCAGTATAGGAGTAAAGAGGTTCTTCTGCAGTTGTATAGGGCTCTGGTGAGACCATGTCTGGAGTATTGTGTACAGTTTTGGTCTCCTAATTTGAGGAAGGACATCCTTGTGATTGACGCGGTGCAGTGTAGGTTCACGAGATTGATCCCTGGGATGGTGGGACTGTCATATGAGGAAAGATTGAAAAGACTAGGCTTGTGTTCGCTGGAGTTTAGAAGGATGAGGGGGAATTTTATAGAAACATATAAAACTATAAATGGACTGGACAAGGTAGATGCAGGAAAAATGTTCCCAATGTTGGGTGAGTCCAGAACCAGGGGCCACAGTCTTAGAATAAAGGGGAGGTCATTTAAGACTGAGGTGAGAAAAAACATTTTCACCCAGAGAGTTGTGAATTTATGGAATTCCCTGCCACAGAGGGCAGTGGAGGCCAAGTCACTGGATGAATTTAAGAGAGAGTTAGATAGAGCTCTAGGGGCTAGTGGAGTCAAGGGATATGGGGAGAAGTCAAGCACGGGTTATTGATTGGGGACGATCAGCCATGATGACAATGAATGGCAGTGCTGGCTCGAAGGGTCGAATGGCCTCCTCCTGCACCTATTTTCTATGTTTCTATGTTTCTATAACAACCGTAACATTACCTTTATGACATGCCTATTTTAACTCTTTATTCAACTTACACCCTATATCCAGGCTGCTGTTTGGGGGCCTGTAGTTCCCATTAGGGGTGTTTTACCCTTACAATTCCTTAGTTCTATCCATACTGACCACATCTCCTGTTTCAATGTCACCCCTTGCAAGGGACTGAATTTTATTCCTCACCAACAGAGCTACCCCACGCACTCTAACCACCTGTCTGTCTTTTTGATTGGAGATATAGCCTTGAATATTCAGTTCCCAGCCCTGGCCCTCTTGCAGCCATGTATCTATAATTCCCACAACATCATACTTGCCAATTTCTAACTGAGCCTCAAGCTCGTCCACTTTATTTCTACTTGTGTTGCCACTGCCTCTCTCTGCATCGCTGTCAAGGGTCTTGCCATTTACTGTATACATTGCCTTGCACTCAATTGCCCAAAAGCCTTACGCTTGCTCAGATTAAACTCACTCTGCCTCACTGTCCCGCAACTTCATCAATCTTGGTGTCATGTGTAAACATACTATCTGATCCATCTATGTTTATGTCCAAATTATTTGCTCAAACAAATGGCAGCAATCACAGGCATGAGATATGTACAAAAATTAACATGGGTAAAAGTTATCCTTCCAAGTGCACGGGACCCGTGACTGTTAGAAATTATTCCTTTTCCAACCAGAGGCATTCATAATCTTCAGATGTTGTTGTGGAGATGGTTTTCTACACAAGGAACTAAAAGGTATGTTAGCCCTAGCCAAGCTTCTAAACCTTTCACTTTTATATCATCTGTGCTGATATGTTGACTGTAATTGCTTACTTTGGCATTATGGGGGGAAAACCTCAACAAAGACTAAAATCCAGCTTTGTATCGTGACCAGTGTGACTCTCTGTCAATAAAACTTAAGGCAAAGTACAAAGCAAACTCCTCAGTTGTTTCAGAAAACGCAAGAATAATGCAATTAGGCTGGGAAAAATGAAGCTCGTACCCACTGGAGATGAAATCGGAATCCTCAACACTCGTGATGGGAGAGGGAGCTGAATACTCTGCTTCTTTGTCTGGTAGTGGATGATTGGCCACGCTAGATTGCAGCAGACCACCGCTGTGGAAATAAAAGCCAACTTTTACACCAAATGTTCAGATAGCACAGAACAGAAAATACGTAGCTAATCTAGTTGCTTCTGTAGTAGCACAGACCAGGAATCGGCCCTTCGGCCCACTATCCATGATGCCAATCTAAACTAATTCCATCTGCCTGCACATGGTCTATATCTCTCCGTGCCTGCCTGTTCCAGAGTCAAAATACCTTGTATTTTGCTGTCATCCCTGCCTTGCAAACTTTCCCTCCCTCCCCTCTAACATTGAACATTTCCACCAGGGGGAAAAATGATAAAGTGTTTATCATTACCTCTCATAATTCTACATATTTCTATCCGATTGCCCTGAGAATCCTATGCTCCAGAGAAAACAATCCAAGTTTGTCGAACTTCTTATAGCTAATCATCCAGCCAACATCCTGATGACATATAAAGATGTATACAATCATGAGGGGAATAGATAGCGTGAGTGCACAGAGTTTTTCCCAGGGCAGGGGAATCTAGAACCAGAGGATATAGGGTGCAAAGAAGGAGAAAAACTTAATAGGATTCCAAGGGGCAACCTTTTCCACATAGTGAGTACATGGAATGATCTGCCAGAGGAGTTAGTTGAGGCATGTACTACAATAGCATTTGAAAGAAACTTGAACAGGTAGCTGGACAGGCAAGGTTTAGAGGGTTATGGGCTAAATGTGAGCAAATGGGACTATCTTAGATGGAGCATCTTGGTTGGCATGGACGAGTTGGACAGAAAGGCCTGTTTCCATCTTGTATAACTCTCTTCTGCACCCTCCAAAACCTCCACATTATGTGGCAACCAGAACTGCACACAATAAACCAAATATGGCCCAACCAAAGTATAATACAGATGCAACACATTTTTATACTCTTTGTTGTGACCAATAACCGTACACATACCATGTACGTAATTTACAACCTGTTCCCAAGATCACTCTGTACATCAATGCTCCTAAGGGTCCTGCCATTTACTCTATAATTGCCTCTTATATCTGACTTCCCAATATGGATAATCTAAGACTTGTATGGTTTAAACTCCATCTGCCATTTCTTTGTGCCAAATTTCCGAGTCATCCATATCCTGCTATATTCTTACTAGCCACAACTCGGCCATTTTTTACGTCATCTCCAAACTTACTAAGCAGACCACCTATATTTTCATCTACATCATTTATATATTACAAATAGAAACTCCAGAACTGATTCTTGCAGAATACCACTGATCATAGCCCTTAAATCGGAATTTAATGAGTACGGGTGTCAGAGGTTATAGGGAGAATGCAGGAGAATGGGGTTAGGAGGGAGAGATAGATCAGCCATTATTTGAAGAAGTGTCTTGTCGAAGGAAGAAGGGTCTTGACCCAAAAAGTCACCCATTTCTTCTCTCCAGAGATGCTGCCCGTCCCGCTGAGTTACTCCAGTTTTTTGTTTCTATCTTCAACCATGATTGAATGGTGGTGTAGATTTTGATGGGCCAGATGGCCTAATTCTGCTCCTATCATTTACAATCTTCACAAGTTCACAAATTATAGGAGTAGAATTAGGCCATTCGGCCCATCGAGTCTACACCATTCAATCATGGCTGATTTCTGCCTCCTAATCAAATTTTCCTGCCTTCTTCCTATAACCCTTGACACCGGATCTAATCAAGAATTTGTTTATCTCTGCCTTAAAAAAATCCACTGACTTGGCCTCCACAACTCTCTGTGGCAATTAGTTCCACAGATTATCATACCCTCTGACGAAATACGTTCTTCCTCACCTTTCTAAAACAGCATCCTTTAATTCTGAGGCTTTGACCTCTGGTCCTAGACTCTCCCACCAGTGGAAACATCCTTTCCACATCCACTCTGTCTATGCCTTTCATTATTCTGTAAGTTTCAATGAGGTTCCCCCTCAATGATCTTATGACCACTACCTTCTGTCTTCCATGACCAAAGCAATTTTGTATCCAACTTAACTGACCGTGGATCCCAAGCGTTTTAATTTTCTGGACCAGCCAACCATTAGAGACCTTGTCAAATGGTTTACTACAGTCCATGTAGGCAACATCCATTTCCATGCTCTCATCAATCATCTTCGTTACTTGCTCAAAGAACTAAATCAACTTTGCGAGGCAGGCCCTTCCCCATGCAAGATCCAAAAAGTGCAAACCTTTCCCCAAGTTAATCCTATCCCCAAGAATCTTCATCCAATCTTTCTCAATGCAAGGCTCATCGGCTAACAAAATCCTATATTATCCCTACTTCTCTTCATAAACAAAGGAAAACATTGGGTACTCTACAATCTTCTGAAACCTCTCCTGTGGCTGAAGCAAACAAAGAACTTTGTTAATGCAATCACCTCCCTCAGCATCCTACGAGAGATTCCATCAAGCTCTGAGGACTTATCCACCTTAATGTTTTTCAGTACACCTAACGTCTCCTCCTCCTTGATATCAACATGCCTTGGCTTATAATAGCAATATTTCCCTCTCTACCACCATCATCCATGTCTTTTTCCTTTGTGAACCAAGAATGTTTTGCAATTTTGGTATGGAATAGTTAAAAAGGCAAACGTGTGGGAGTTAAAAATGTGTGGAATGATAATTAGAAAAAGGCCTGTTTGAACCAGAGCAGCAGCCTGAGAGTAAATTCACAATACTGAATTAATATTTTGGTGGAGGGAAAATATTCTGGAGAAAGAATGAGATGTACTGAAATTGATAAATTAAAAGAGAACATGTAGAGACATGGAACTGCAGATGCTGGAATCTTGCATGGAACACAAAGTGCTAGAGCATCTCAGAGGGTTAGGCAGCATCTCTGGGGGACATGGATAGGTGACATATTGTTTACAGAGAATCTACCAGAGTGAATTAACTACTGAACCCAGACTTTTAAGGGAAGCAAAAAATAGAATAGCGTCTAACTTGTTTGAGTATTCTTTGCCCACAACAATGCCAGTGGAGACTGAAAATTGGATATGTAGGAAGGCGTGTTTTTCAGATCATCAGTGGTGTTCTGCAAGAATCACTTCTGGGACCTCCATATTGTTTTAAAGGGGAGAAAGAGATAAACTGGGTAACCAATGGCCATTGAGAATGACATCAGTGCTGGATAAAAACGTTGCTGGGGAGCACATATCAGAATCTAAAGAGGTTTATCAAAGAGTCAGAATGGATTGCTAAGGGAAGATTGCATTTGACTGTTCTGACTCAGTCACGAACCAGAAATTGTAATTCTGCTTCTATTTCCTTTTGCCTGACTTTCTGTGTGTTTCCAGTATTTTCTGCTCTTGTGTCTGATGCTAATTATTTTTTGAGGCAGTAACAGGGAGATATCATAGGACATGTTTGATATGGCGTATGTGAAATTAAGCACGACATACAGTCAGACAGGCCCTTTGGTTCAACTTGTCCATGATGACCACAATGTCCCATCTAAGATGTCCTGTATACCACGTTTGCCCCATATTCCTCAACACCTTTCCTATCCATGTACATGTCCACATTTTTTTAAAGTGTTGTTAAAGAGTTAATAATGGAGCATTTGGATAGCAGTAAAAGGATTAGTCCAAGTCAACATGGATTTATGAAAGGGAAATCATGCTTGACTAATCTTCTGGAATTTTTTGAGGATGTGACAAGTAAAATGGATGAAGGGGTGCCAGTGGATGTAGTGTATCTAGACTTTCAGAAAGCCTTTGATAAGGTCCTGCAGGGGAGACTGGTGACGAAAATTAGAGCACCTGGTATTGGGGGTAGGGTGTTGACATGGATAGAAAATTGGTTGGCAGACCGGAAGCAAAGAGTAGGAGTGAACGGGTCCTTTTCAGAATGGCAGGCAGTGGCGAGTGGAGTGCCGCAAGGCTCGGTGTTGGGGCCACAACTGTTTACCATATATATTAATGATTTGGAAGAGGGAATTAGGAGCAACACTAGCAAGTTTGCGGATGACACAAAGCTGGGTGGCAGTGTGAACTGTGAAGAGGATGTTAGGAGGTTGCAGGGTGACCTGGACAGGTTGAGTGAGTGGGCAGATGCGTGGCATATGCAGTATAATATAGATAAATGTGAGGTTGTCCACTTTGGCGGCAAAAACAAGGGGGCAGATTATTATCTCAATGGGGTTAGGTTAGATAAGAGGGAGGTACAGCGAGACCTGGGTGTCCTTATACTCCAATCACTGAAAGTTGGCTTTCATAACAAGAGGATTTCAGTACAGGAGTAAAGAGGTTTTTCTGCAGTTGTATAGGACTCTGGTGAGACCACATCTGGAGTATTTGGTCTCCTAATTTGAGGAAGGACATCCTTGTGATTGAGGCACTGCAGCGTAGGTTCACGAGATTGATCCCAGCGATGGCGGGACTGTCATATGAGGAAAGATTGAAAAGACTAGGCTTGTATTCACTGGAGTTTAGAAGGATGAGGGGGATCTTATAGAAACATATAAAATTATAAAAGGACTGGACAAGCTAGATGCTGGAAAAATGTTCCCAATGTTGGGCGAGTCCAGAACCAGGGGCCACAGTCTTAGTCACTGGATGGATTTAAGCGAGAGTTAAATAGAGCTCTAGGGGCTAGTGGAGTCAAGGGATATGGGGAGAAGGCAGGCACGGGTTATTGATAGGGGACGATCAGCCATGATTACAATGAATGGCGGTGCTGCTTGAAGGGCCGGATGGCCTCCTCCTGCACCAATATTCTATGTTATATCTAACTCTCTTAAAAATCATCCAGTGAATTGGCCTCCACTTTCTTCTGTGACAGTGAATTCCACAGAGTCACCTGGGTGAAAAAGTCTTTCCTCATCTCATTCCTAAATACCTACCCCTTATTCTTAAGCTGTGACCTTGGTTCTGGACTCCCCCAACATCGGGAATATTTTTCCTGCATCTAGCCTGTTAAATCCCTTAAGAATTTTATGTAAGATCCCCTCTCATCCTTCTAAATTGCAGTGAATATAAGCCCAGTCGCTCCATTCTTTCATCATTTGTGAGTCCCCCCCATCCTGGGAATTAACCTGGTGAACCTACGTTGCACTCCCTCAATAGCAAGAATGTCCTTCCTCAAATTAGGAGACCAAAACTGCACACAATACGCCAGGTGTGGTCTCACCAGGGCCCTGTACAACTGTAGTAGGACCTCCTTGCTCCTATACTCAAATCCTCTCACAATGAAGGCCAACATGCCATTAGCTTTCCACACTGCCTGCTGTACCTGCATGCTTACTTTCAGTGACTGATGTACAAGCACTTCTCATTGCACTTCCCCTTTTCCTAATCTGACACCATTCAGATAATAATCTGCCTTCTTGTTCTTGCCACCAAAGTAGATTACCTCACATTTATCCACATTATACTGCATCTGCCCACTCACCCAACTTGTACAAGATAGACCCAAAAACCTGGAGAAACTCAGCGGGACAGGCAGCATCTCTGGAGAGAAGAAAAGGGTGACATTTCGGGTCAAGATCCAAGTCACCCTGCAGCCTCATAGCATCCTCCTCGCAGCTCACACTGTAACCCAGCTTTGTGTCAACATAATACATAGTTCCTTGTAAGTGGTGTCACGTGTAGATAAAGTGGTGATGAAAGCTTTTGGCGCATTGACCTTCATCAATCAGGAAATTGACGCTATAGAAATTGGACATTATGTTACAGCTATACGAGATGATGGAGATGCCACACATGGCGTATTGCGTTCAAATTTGATCACCCTGCTGTACAAAAAATGTCATGATGTAAAGGCTACAGAGAACATTTACCCGGATGTTGCCAGGACTTGAGGGCCGAGCTGTAGGGAGAGGTTGGGCAGGCTAGGACTTTAATCCTTGAAGCACAGGGGACTGAGGGTTGATCTTATGAACGTGTATAAGATAATGAGGGAAATAGATAGCGTTCATGCACGGAGCCATTTTCCCAGGATAGGGGAATGAAGAACTAGAGTGCATACATGTAAAGTGAGAGGGAAAAGATTTAATAGGAACCTGAGGGCCAACTGTTTCACGCAGGGAGTGGTGGCTAAATAGAACAAGTTGCCAGAGGAAGTAATTGAAGCGGTTAGAATAACATAAATAGAAACATAGAAAATAGATGCAGGAGGACGCCATTCAGCCCTGCGAGCCAGCAGCACCACTCATCCTTCTAAACTCCAGTGAATACAAGCCTAGTCTTTTCAATCTTTCCTCATATGACAATCCCATCATCCCAGGGATCAATCTCCTGAACCTACGCTGCACTGCCTCAATCACAAGTATGTCCTTCCACAAATTAGGAAACCAAATACTCCAGATGTGGTCTCACCAGAGCCATATACAACTACAGAAGAACCTCTTTACTCCTGTACTGACAGATTTCCCACCACCGAAGTCAGGCTAACTGGTCTGTAATTCCCCGTTTTCGCTCTCACTCCTTTCTTGAAAAGTGGGATAACATTAGCTATCCTCCAATCCACAGGAACTGATCCTGAATCTATTGAACATTGGAAAATGATCACCAATGCGTCCACTATTTCTAGAGCCACCTCCCTGAGTACCCTGGGATTCAAACCATCAGGCCCAGGGGATTTATCATCCTTCAGTCCCATTAGCCTACCCAATACTATTTCTCGCCTAATGAAAATTTATTTCAGTTCCTCTACCCCCTTAGGTCCTCTGTCCTCCAGTACATCTGGGGGATTGTTTGTGTCTTCCTTAGTGAAGACAGATCCGAAGTACCTATTCAACTCTTCTGCCATTTCCTTGTTGCCCATAATAATTTCACCCGTGTCTGCCTTCAAAGGACCCACATTTGACTTTGCTACTCTTGGATCTAATGAAATCAAGGGATATGGGGAGAAAGCAGGAACGGGATACTGATTTTGGATGATCAACCATAATCATATTACCGGAGATGTGATCAATTTTCGGGGCTCTGTGGCCTAACATCGCTGGAGATGGAAGCCTCCTCGGACTGTGGTGTGCCCCACCGTGGGGCACGAACTTAACATCGGAGCGGATCCCTTGCCTGGGATCGCTCCCACTGCGACTGTGGACTTACGATCAAGGGCTCGCAGTCTCGGGAGAGGCTAGTCAGGAGCTCCAACGTCACAGAAGGTTCAACCAGCCCCGACGCGAGGTTCGATCGCCCCGCGTGGGAGAGTTGACATTCCCCTAATGCAGGAGCTGAACGCCTCGATGCGGAGGGCCTGAACGCCGCCGGCTACGAGAGTCAAGACTATCCCGTCAACGGAGGGCTCGAGGCCCCCGACCGAGGAAGAACAAAAGGAAGGACGAACTTTATTTCGCCTTCCATCACAGTGAGGAATGTATAGGAGTCACTGTGGTGGATGTTCATGTTAAAATGTGTTTTTGAGTGATTTGTTGCTTTTAATTGTATAACGAGGTTCAAGTGCGTTTTTTCTCCTACCTCAAGTGCGTTTTTTCTCCTACCTGTCCGAAATATATTTTCTCGGGGTGCAAGCTTTTGCTGAAGAATTGTTCCGACAGCCGTTCTGTGAATTTCTTTTTTTTTTAAATCGCTGGACGATTTCAGTGCTGGAGTAAAATAAAAATCAGCTTCTAATGCCGTGAACACCGACAACGGGGACAGATTTCACGTCCGGGACAGGTAAAGGAAAGCCGTTTATTTTACATATAAACGTGCTTCTTAGGATGCCTTTAATCCAACTTTTACATTGCGAAAAGGTGACTTAGGCCCCATACGAACCGGCAGTATTTTTCCTGCCGATATGGGGTTTAAATTCACCGCAACCGCAATGTTCCAATCGATCGCGTTCCACAAAAACCCACTAGCAAGATGATTTAAATGGCCATTCATTTACGGGAATTAAACACTAAATTCATTCCATTTGGCCTATAAATTCATGACAATGAGATTTAAAAATCATGTTATATTGTGAATTCTTGTGCGAATGTTATTTGGACACATAGCACAATTAAAAATCTATCTTTTCTTAAGAAATGGATAGATGTTCAGATCTAGTAATTGAATGTTGTAATCAGCCACAATTGGGTAACTAACTAATTATATGCTTTAATTTCAGGTCATCCAAGTAAGATTGTTTCATATTTGTTTCAGAATACTTCAATCTATAATAACTGAAAATTTCATTCAGTCCTCTTAATTTTTAAGAAAGTTATGGGCTTTTGACTGTCCTCGATCTCAGCCTTTGTGTTGTCAAAGGAAATGCAATAGGGAACTCGATGCTAATTTCAGAGTATGAAAATGGCCATAACATTTTTAATACTGAAGATATGAAAGTGAATTAGGTGTCAAATTAACCTTATTTTTATGCTTTATCTGATGGGATAAATTGCAGACTTGATTTTTTAAATCTCAACATTTGTCTACTTTCTCAGACAAACAATTTGTCTACTCTTTTACTTTCACATTTGGATTGCACCCTTGATTCTCCACTTCACATCCCTCCCCTCCTCTCCTAGATTATAGAGGAGCCTTTGCTCTCCCTCACTCCTCACCCCCACCCCTCACTCCTCCCTTGTTCTCCCTCCTCCCCTCCTCCTCCTGCCCACCCTCACTCACTCACTCACAATTGCAGCGTGTTGCAGACGGGCCTCCGGCTGTACCTGTGAATCATGCCGCTGTGGTGCCGCTCCGCCCCGGCCCCGGCCCCGCTCACATCCGCTACCCAGCGCCGAGTGTGGGCGCCCGCCTAGGCCGCGTCACCATGGCAACGCGCGGGCCCGGGACACATGACCGGGGGGGGGGGGGGGGGGCGGACTGCCCGCCCGCTGCTGTCAGGACGGGGCACCCCGGGGTGGGGGAATGACTGCCGGCCCGCTGCTGTCAGGACGGGGCACCCCGGGGTGGGGGAATGACTGCCGGCCCGCTGCTGTCAGGACGGGGCACCCCGGGGTGGGGGTGCCGGCCCGGGTCAGGACCCTTCAATCGGTGTGTACGAAGGAACTGCAAATACTGGTTTAAACCGAAAATAGACACAAAATACCGGAGTAATTCAGCGGGACAGGCAGCATCTCAGGGGAGAAGTCGAGACCCTTCTTCAGACTGAGAGGGGAGAGGAGAAACTGGAGATATGGGAAGGTACAGAACAAATCAGAGCCGGCACCGATGACTCAGGAAAGATGGAGCTCACAAGGCTCCATTGTTGGCTGTGCAAGAGGTAATAACGAATGGATATGAACTATGAATCTAGCTGGTGGACAAGCAACATCTCTGGATAAATGAATGAGTTTCAGATCAAAACCCATCTTCCGACAGAGTCAAGGGAAAGGGAAACTAGAGATATGGAAGGTACCCTGGGTGGGGCACAGGAGAAAGAGGGTGAAAATGGGGAGAAAGGGAGTGTGTGTTATCATCTAAAATTGGGGAATTCAACATTCATACCAATGGGTTGTAAGCTACCCAAGCAGAATATGAGGTGCTGTGCCACCAATTTACACGTGGCGTCAGTCTTATCATTGGAGGAGGCCCAGGACAGGAAGGTCATTGTGGGAATGGGAAGGGGAGTTCAAATGTTAATATCGGGAGATCCAGTAGGCCTTGTCGGGCAGAGCGCAAGTGTTTAGCAAAATGATTGCTGTATCTACATTTGGTCTTGCCGAAGTACAGGAGGCCACTTCTGGTGCACCAGATGTGGTAAATGAAGTTAGAGGAGGTGCATGTGAATCTCTGTCTCACCTGGAAGGAATGTTGGGTCCCTGGGTGGAGGCAAGGGAGGAGGTATAGGCAGGTGTTGCATTTCCTGTGGTTGCAGGAGGAAGTACCTGGGGAGGGGGTGGTTTAGGTGGGAAGGGACGAGTAAACCAAGGAATTGTGGAGAGAGTGGCCTCTGCAGAAGACAGAAATGGGTGTAAAGATGGGACTGGTGATAGAATCACATTGAAGGTGGTGGTAATGTTGGAGAATGATGTGTTGGATGCAAATGGTGCACTCATTCCTTCTCACCCAAGCCACCCCCTCCCCAGGTACTTTCCCGGCAACCGTTGGTGGGGTGAAAGGTAAAGACGAGGAGAACTCTATCCTTGTTTTGACAGGGGAGGGAAGGTTTGGTCTGAAAAAGGGTCCCCACCAAAGCTGTCACCTATCGATGTCCTCCAAAGATGCTGCTTGACCCACTTAGTTTAGTTTAATTATTGTTGCGTGCTAACCAGTTACTCCAGCAATGTGTTTTTTGATCAAGATTCCAGCATCTGCGGTTCCTTCTGCTTACCTTCAGACTGGAGTGAGATTAGAGGCTGTTGGTCCCGGGATCACTGAGCAGCTCAAGATAGGAACTGAAGGGGTGCTTCCAGCGTTCCTTTCCTTCTTCCTGCCTGCCTTCCCTCCCGGCAGGCTGTCCCCCCACCCAGCACTTCCACCAGTTGCATCAAAACCCCAATTAAACACTATCCCACGATTGGGAAATGCTGTAGGTTTGGCATCTGACTCAGCAGGGGATAGTCGCTAAACTCCTTCACGGCTCCGTACTCCTCTGGCTCACAGGACTGGCTGCATAATTTGTAATACTATATGATGTCTTAATAGTTAATTTAAACCATAGATACAACACAAAATGCTGGAGTAACTCAATGGCAGCATCTCTGGATAGAAGGAATGAATGGGTGATGTTTTGGGTCGAGACCCTTCTTCCGACAGGGACAGGGAGACACAGAGGTATGGAGCGGCATTTCCTGCCAGGGACCGGGAACCGGACCAGAGCCGCAACAGCGGCGGCGCTGGAGTCACCACGGAGCTGGCGATGCCTAGCTCGGTCGCTGTTGGAGCTCCGGAGCGTTGGGCCGCTGCTCCAACATCGTGGAGCTCTGGTTTAGAGAGCTCCCAACGCGGGCGGCGCTGACCATCATCGTGGAGTCCTGTGGCCCTTTATCGAGGGCCTCCAGCGTTGCATCTCCACCCGGCGCGGCCAGTGGACGTTGGGAGCCGCGGACTCCGGTAGGAGGGGGCCGACTCGGGGTCCAGGCCACTGAGGACATCCACCAGCCCCGACGTCGGACTTACATCACCCCGGTGTGAGGGATAAAGTGATTAAACCCTATTAAAGAAAGGAGTTTTAAAGAGAATTCAAACAGAGAGGGGCTGGAGAGAGGATTCTGACACAGCAGTGTCTGAAGGTTGCCAGACCCATCCTTGAGTCCTTGAGTAAGAAGAGATGCATTGTATAGCTAGAGAAGGGAGATATGTAGAGAGATCCCTATCAGTGGAAAGGAGTGATGGATGGGGCCCTTGTCACTATAGCTTAGCTTTAGTACTGATATAGGAAAACTGAGAGGGTTCACTAGGAGGTGAGTAAAACTGGGCCATGTCATGAGCAATTGAGCATGCTTAATAGAATAAATGAATATTACAACACACCCCTGGTCAAGAAATTGCTCATTACCATGAACATGTTTGAACATGCAATGTATGATATGGGAGGTGCGAGGGGATGTACGGTGGGATGTACCTACAGATTGTGCACCTCCGACCCTGATTGGAGAAGGGTCCGGAGGGGGGATTGAATGTAAGATTTTGTGTATAAAGGGGGATGATCTCTCTGGCTTCGGTGTGTCTCGAGTTGGAGAGGCACCCGGTCTGCAGACTCGTAAAATAAAGAAATCTCTTGCTTCCAGGATTTAGTCTTTGAGTATTAATTGTGAGCATAAAGGGTATCTCACAAATTGGGGGCTCGTCCGCGATCGCCACTCCGGCTGCTTGGTGGAGGCAAGGAAGGAGGGGAAGGTGCACCCTGCTGATTTCAGCAGTCTCTGATCTCCTTGCTTGCCATCAACAGTTTGAGCGAGTGATATCCGCTGGAAAAGACTCGGGAAACAAGAGGGGGTGTAAGGTAAATACGTACGGGACGGTCGAGTGATTCTTGTGCACAGGACCCAGATAAGAAAAACGACTATTAAGTATTACCTGGGCGACCGGGGTTTGTCGGACGGGAATAGTACAACAAGGTAATGGGCAACCGGAACGGGAGAAGTAAGGGTCCGGGGAACCGGGATGAGGGTCATACTGATATGGAGCCTAACATTCCGCCCGATAGTCCGTTGGGGCGAATGTTGGATGGGGTGAAGGGAACACCCGGGGTAAGAGTAAGGAAACTATGTGCCTCTCACCAGTATGGGGGTGAGGAACTTTAAAAAGGAGATGAAAGTTTATTGGAAGACCCCTTGGGACTGGCTGAACAAATTGATCAGTTCCTAGGGCCAAAAATGTTTTTATGAAAAATATTGAGTTGTTTCAAACAATTTCATTGAAGTAAGAATGGAACTAATGTAATGTGTGTGTAAAAACCGGTTTTGTATGAATGAGGAAGTTTGTATATGTGATAGGTTTGTTTGCTGTGGGAAGCCGTTCCCAGGGGACAGAATTTCGAACGGGCTTTTGAAAATCAGCAGAACAAGGACGAACTTCCGACAGTGTTTTTACAAAGGTTAAGGAAAAATGTCCAGCAGTATTTGGGGATAGACCCTGATACGACCACAGGTCAGCAGTTGCTAAAGGTTAATTTTGTAACAAAATCATGGCCAGATATTAGAAAGAAATTGGAAAAATTGGAAGATTGGAATGAAAAACCATTGAATCAGTTGTTAACAGAGGCTCAAAAGGTATATATAAGACGGGATGAGGAGAAACAGAAGGGAAAGGCAAAAATGATGTTGCAAGCAGTACAGCAAGTAGTACAGAAGGGGGGAATTGAAGGTGATAGAAAGCCAGGTGCTCATGGAGACCGGGGAAGGGGAAGCGGTAGTATTGGAGGACGAGGAAGAGATGAATGGGGGGACCGAAGTAGGGGTCCCCGGGAAAACAAGGAACAAGAATCAAGAAGATGGTACACGGGGCCACCCCGGTGTTATTATTGTAAAGAGGAGGGTCATTTCAAGAGGGAATGTCCTAAGCGACGACGGGAGGTGCAGTCATACGCACTCATGGAGGAAGAATAGGGGAGTCAGGGGTCCTGCTCCCTGGGGTTTATGGGATACACACGGGAACCTCTGGTAAACTTGAGATTAGGACCCCAGGGAGAGGATATGATATTTATGGTAATTTGGGAGTGGAGAGATCAAGTGGAACTAAGATACCAGAAGAAATTGGATTAGGTGAAAAACAAGTCAGAATCTCGGGGGTAGGAGGGAAAGTGATGACATTACCCGAGGTAGAAGGGGTGGTGGTAAAATATGAGGATCGAGAAGTCAGTGGAAGATTTTAAAAGGAAGGTGAATAAATTTGCAAAGGAGGATAAACTATCTGAGAAGTAAGACATTGAGTTTAGAATGAGGAAGAAGGCAGATCAGAAAGAATTAAAGTGGGAAGCAGAGGGATGAATTGATGAGACTGCTTTAGAAAGAAAGAGCGTGAAAAAGGAAAGACAATGTTGTCAGTAACAACAGACCTGGTTGAAAAGTCTGAAATAAGTGATGCACCGACACACAGTGAGTCCTATGACAGAGCCAAACAGGGGCCAGAGATTCCATGCCAATAATAAATGTATTTGGGAGAATGTTTTCTCAAATGCCCTATCGGGAGTGAAATAAATCTGGATCTAAGCCCAGACAAGGCTAGTAAGGAGATAGGTAATGGATAAGGTGTGTTGGGGATGTGAACAGGTACAATAATCAATAATAATAATAATGATCTTAATAATAATATTAAGATAATGGTGAACATAGCTATGGTAAGAACATTAAGAAGAGGTATTAAATACACGTAGGCTAGGATGCGGCAGCGTTTTAAATAGTAGCGCCGTGTTTTTAATCAGATGTTGTAGGCAGATTTGGAAGGTGTTGATATAGTATGTGGATGATTTGTTGGTTTGTTCCACAAGTGAGGAGCAACGTGAGAAAGAGACGTAATTATCTTGGAAAAGATGGCACAGGAGGTCATGATGTATCAAGGAAGAAGTTTTTGTTTTGTCAGCAGCAGGTAGAATATTTTGGACGAGTAATATCTAAAGAAGTAAAAGCTATAGCGCAGGATCAAATTGGAAGCTTGCCTGCAATCTTGCTTAGCTCAATTGGCAGAAATTACGGCTTTAAGAGCAGCATATGTACATGGAGTCTGGCACATGTTTGGAGCAGTAGGGAAACAGAAAGGCTTTGAGAAAAGCAACGGAGACCCCATGCAAAGTTAGCAGTGTCCCCCTATGGAATGTTGTTTGGGTTACCTTATTTGGGAAAGATAGAAGGAATACCCACCATAGAGGGCAGTGATGTATTCTTAAGGAACTATTTACTGGCAGTATGTCGTTCCCTTACAGAATTAAAAGCTAAAGGATTATTGGCTCAAAGCCCACCACTTGACTTTCCAATACATGCTGTAAAGGCCGGCGACTGGGTACTGGTCAAGAATTGGAAGGAGGAGAAACTCCAGCCCAGGTGGACCGGCCCATACCTAGTATTACTGACAACCGAGACAGCAATACGAACAAAAGAAAAAGGGTGGACCCACGCGATCCGGGTTAAAGGACCCGTCGATCCACCCGTTCCTGAGGAGGAGGAACAGTGGACGGTGAAGCCGGGAAGTAAACCCCTAACAGTAATTTTTTTTTTAAAAAGCATTGAATGTATAACTGACAGTATGAAAGGAGCAGTCGTGGTATTGTTTGCTTTGTATGTAATTGTGGTAAAAGGTATTAATAATTGTGATAAATGTTATCATCCTATTCAATACAGAGGGGTAATAGCCAGATCATTTACCTATCATTCCCATGTGAACAAAGTATGCCATGACCGAAAGACTAGAATCATTTGTAAAGAGGGGGGAAAGGAGTATTTGATGGCAGGCAATTGGGGGTATATAGGGAAGTTTGGGGCCGTTACCTGCCCAAGGGGAGAGAGATGGGTTTGTGTACAGTTAGTTTTCCCTTCTCAGATCGTAAAATGGGCAATAGATAAGACGAAGGAGGAAGTAATAAAAGAGGTTACTAAGGTAGTAGTCACTAAGCCTCCCCCTCCCCCACATACTCAGCCTCAAGTGCACCAGACACTGTACGAAGAAATCAAGAAGCAGATCGAAATCCCTGAAGGAGAAAAAAACCTGTTTGTGGACTTGGCCACCCGGATAGCTGGGACCCTGAATGTGACTAACTGTTGGGTCTGCGGAGGACCACTGATGAATTCACGCTGGCCGTGGAGAGGATCCATTGTTGAAATATGGGACCTGATGGGGTGGAACCTGACAGTTGGACAAGACCGAGATCCCCAGGTATTGGAGTGGGACTTGTTTTATTGGACTGGTACAACCTGGATTCTTCCTGTTAAACCCCAAAGAAGGCCGGTCGTTAGGAACACCTGTATTTGATGACCTATATCGGAAAAAGAGGAAAATAGACTTTGGAGAATGGGAAGATGATGAATGGCCACCAGCAAGAATCATCTCATACTACGGACCAGCCACTTGGGCACAGGATGGATCCTGGGGCTACCGAACACCAGTATACATGTTAAACCGGATCATAAGGCTACAGGCAGTACTGGAGGGTAATTACCAACCAAACTGCGGGGCGCTGGAGATGCTGGCAAAGCAGCAGACGCAGATGAGAGCAGCGATATACCAGAACAGGTTAGCCCTAGATTACCTCCTGGCAGAAGAAGGAGGGGTATGCGGGAAATACAACCTCTCTAATTGCTGTTTGAACATCGATGATAATGGACAGGCAGTGATGGACATATCAGAAGGGATCCGGAAGTTGGCGCATGTTCCAATACAAAAGTGGAATTCGATTATGGGAACCCAATGGTGGGATTCCATCCTCGGAGGAACACGGTGGAGAACGGTGGGACTTGTGTTTCTATGTGCAGTGGCTGGACTGATCTTTATCCCCTGTTGTATCCCTTGTTTTAGGGAACTTGTTACCAGAAGTATGTCAGATGCAGGCTGTAGTCATGCCTATGGGAGAGAAAGGGGAAATACAGAAAATAATGATAATGCGGCCAGGGGAAGTTTATGATTTACAGGAGGAGAAGGTTAGGACGATGTTACATCAGTTCGAATTGAAGGAACTTAAAATGAGGGTTTAATCAGTGTATGCGTAGCAAAAGAAAAAGGGAGGATTGTGAGGGATAAAGTGATTAAACCCTATTAAAGAAAGGAGTTTTAAAGAGAATTCAAACAGAGAGGGGCTGGAGAGAGGATTCTGACACAGCAGTGTCTGAAGGTTGCCAGACCCATCCTTGAGTCCTTGAGTAAGAAGAGATGCATTGTATAGCTAGAGAAGGGAGTGATGTAGAGAGATCCCTATCAGTGGAAAAGAGTGATGGATGGGACCCTTGTCACTATAGCTTAGCTTTAGTACTGATATAGGAAAACTGAGAGGGTTCACTAGGAGGTGAGTAAAACTGGGCCAGGTCATGAGCAATTGAGCATGCTTAATAGAATAAATGAATATTACAACCCACCCCTGGTCAAGAAATTGCTCATTACCATGAACATGTTTGAACATGCAATGTATGATATGGGAGGTGCGAGGGGATGTACGGTGGGATGTACCTACAGATTGTGCACCTCCGACCCTCATTGGAGAAGGGTCCGGAGGGGGGATTGAATGTAAGATTTTGTGTATAAAGGGGGATGATCTCTCTGGCTTCGGTGTGTCTCGAGTTGGAGAGGCACCCGGTCTGCAGACTCGTAAAATAAAGAAATCTCTTGCTTCCAGGATTTAGTCTTTGAGTATTAATTGTGAGCATAAAGGGTATCTCACACCGGCGAGCGGGCCTGAACATCGGGCCGCCCATAGCGGCGACTGCGGAGGGCTCGGGGAGACCCCGACCACGGGGGAACATTGGGGAGTATCGAGAAGAGACTGACTTTGGTGCCTTCCCTCACGGTGGGAAATTTTGATCCTGCTGTGAGGGGATGTTTTATGTTGAATTTCTGTCTACTCTGTGTTGTGTTCTTTATTTTTGGCTGTATGGTGACTTCATTTCACTGTGCCAATTGGCACATGTGACAAATAAAATCTATCTGTATTTGTATCTGGCAACGCCTTGTGGCTGCAGCTCACCTGCAGTCCGCCTGTCTTTTTTTGGTCTTGAGTATGTTTTCGGTTTATTTTTAGTTGGGGGGGGTGGAGGAAACTTTTAAACTTTTTAATCTCTTCCTTGAATGGAGACGTGACCTTTTCCTTGTCGAGTCTCCGTTTCGCTGGGGCCTAACATCATGGAAATGGTGGCCTCCAACCGGAATCGACCTGAGGGCACCAGTCTCAGAGCCTGCGGACTCACTTACCATCACGGAGCTGGCTGACTCGGAGGCTGTGACCCAACTGCGGAGCTCCAGCCACATGCCCTGTGGACGGTAAAATCGGGAGCTCGCAGGTCTCTGGTGGGAGACCAATTTTCAGGAGCTTCCGCAACGGCAACTTTGCCCGCCCCGAATCGCGGAGTTTGAATCGGCCCGTCGTAGGGCCTTACACCGCCCAGTGCGGCTTAATCGGCCACGGGACATACCAACGCCCGCTGGGGGCTTTAACATCAAGAGCCTCGATCGCCTCGACGCGGGAGAAGAACAAAGAACAGGGAGGAGATAAGACTTTTGCCTTCCATCACAGTGAGGAGGTGTTTGGAGATTCACTGTGATGGATGTTTGTGTTAAACTGTGCTAATTGTGTGTCTGGGAACGAAATTTCGTTCAGACCTCTGTTTGTTTGAATGACAATAAAGGCAATTTGTATTTGTAGGAAGGCCACTCTATGTTAGACCCTTCCAACTTCACTGTACCATCATTTCTGAATGTTCAACTACAGTCCTCACCCAAAAACATGGGGATAAACACAGACCAGTGGCTTATTATTCTTCGAAGCTTGACCCAGTAGCGGGAGGACACCCAATATGCACCCAGATCTTAACAGCAATCTGTAATAGATTACAGTCTGCTGCAAATCTGACCTTACAGCAAGAGATAGTAGTGGACAGTTCCCATTCGGTGGCAGCCTTGTTGGGACAACAGCAAACTCAGCATCTGACAATAGCTCGTCAAAACAAATATGAAATCTATCTATTGAATAAACCAAAACTCCAGTTTTGAAACTGTACAACTATTAATCCAGCATCTTTCTCCATTTCACCACCGGAGGAACAGTCAGAATCAGGACATGACTGTCTATTTGTAATACCCGAAGAGACATATGTGAGGGAAGATCTAAAGGATGCTCCTATAACAGACCCTGATATGACACTATATGTAGATGGAAGTGCATTTATTGGGCCCCAGGGAGAGAGACCTTCTGGGTACACTATTGTAGACCAGGATGGGAACAGTGTAGAGGCAGTTGCCTTCGAGTCACCCTTTACAGCTCAACAAGCTGAGCTGTTCACTTTAATCAGAGCACGTATTATTGGAAGAGGTCTGAAAGTAAACATATATACAGATTCTAGATATGCATTCGGGGTGGTACATGACTTTGGACAGCTGTGGAGGAATAGAGGATTCCTAACCTCAACATGAACTCAAATATCTCACAAGCAATTGGCAAGAGGCCCGGGAAGCCGTTGGTGCGAGAGGATGGAGTTACCTGCTCTGCGAGTATAAATCTAGAGCGGGGCTTTGCTTTTCAGAGGCCCGGGGAGCCATTAGTGCGAGAGGGTGGAGTTACCTGGAGCTGTGAGTGTAAATCTAGCGCGGGGCTTGCTTTTCACAGAGGCCCGGGGAGCCGTTGGTGCGAGAGGGTGGAGTTACCTGGAGCTGTGAGTATAAATCTAGCGCGGTGAGCCGTTGCTTTTCGCTGTGAGACCGAAATCTGCAACGTTCCAACTTCCAGAGAAAGAATCTGGTGGAAGCCTCTGATCGGTGGAAGAGGACCCGAGGAAACAGCTGATTGGGTGCAACCCGGGGTTTACATTTTTACATTTCTGCCTTCAGGGTTAAGGATTCTGGGAGTTAAGGATTCAGCATTTATTAGTAAAGTTTAAAGGATAAGTTTTTGTGTTTTTTAATATTTAATACAAGCAATTTGGGAGTAGGATATGTCAGTAGAGATTGGCCCCGTGGTTTGTTCAGCCTGCAACATATGGGAGATCAGGGATATGGTCGGTGTCCCTGGTGACTACATTTGCAGGAAGCTGCAGCTCCTGGCAGACCGCATTGAACGATTGGAACTGCGGCTGGATTCATACTGGAGCATCCACGATGCGGAGAAAGTCGTGGATGGCACGTACAGTGAGTTGGTCACACCACAGGTAAAAGGTAAGAGGACAGAAAGGGATCGGGTGGCCAATAGCCAGCAAAGCAGTAGGCAGGTAGTGCAGGAGTCCCCTGCGGTCATCTCCCTCCTAAATAGGTATACCATTTTGTATACTGTTGAAGGAGATGGCTCACCAGGGGAATGCAGCAGCAGCCAAGTTCATGGCACCATGGGTGGCTCTGCAGCACATGAGGGGGGAAAAAAGAGGGGAAGGGCAATAGTAATAGGGGATTCAACTGTCAGGGGAATAGATAGGAGTTTCTGCGGCCGCAAAAGAGACTCCAGGATGGTATGTTGCCTCCCTGGTGCAAGGGTCAGGGATGTCACTGAACGGCTGCAGAAAATTCTGGAGGGGGAGGGTGAACAGCCAGTTGTCGTGGTACATATTGGCACCAACGATATAGGTAAAAAAAAGGATGAGGTCCTACAAGGTGAATTTAGGGAGCTAGGAGATAAACTTAAAAGTAGGACTGAGGACTGAGGTAATAATCTCTGGATTACTACCAGTACCACGGGCCAGTCAGAGTAGAAATAGGAGGATATTGCAGATGAATATGTGGCTTGAAAAATGGTGCAAGGGGGTGGGATTCAAATTTTTAGGGCACTGGAACCATTTCTGGGGGAGGTGGGACCAGTACAAACAGGATGGTCTGCACTTGGGCTGCAATGGAACCAATGTCCTTGGGGGAGTATTTGCTAGTGCTGTCGGGGAGTATTTAAACTAATGTGGCAGGGGGGTGGGTACAAGAGCAGAGAGGCAGGTGGGTGTAAAATGAGGGTAGAAGCAATAGGGAGCAAGGTGAAAAGTAAAAGTGGCAGGCAGACAAAACCAGGGCAAAAATCAAAAAGGGCCACCTTTCAACATAATTGTATAAGGGGTAAGAGCGTTGTAAAAACAAGCCTGAAGGCTTTGTGCAAGGAGTATTCGTAATAAGGTGGATGAGTTGAACGTGCAGATAGCTATTAATGACTATGATATAGTTGGGATCACGGAGACATGGCTCCAGGGTGAACAAGGCTGGGAGCTGAACATCCAAGGATATTCAATATTCAGGAGGGATAGAGAGAAAAGAAAAGGAGGTGGGGTAGCGTTGCTGGTTAGAGAGGAGATTAACGCAATGGAAAGGAAGGACCTTAGCTTGGAGGATGTGGAATCGGCATGGGTAGAGCCGCGAAACACTAAGGGGCAGAAAACTCTGGTGGATGTTGTGTTCAGGCCACCTAACATTAGTAGTGAAGTTGGGGATGGTATCAAACAGGAAATTAGAAATGCGTGCAACAAAGGGAAAACAGTTATAATGGGCGACTTCAATCTATATATAGATTGGGTGAATCAAATTGGCAGGGGTGCTGAGGAAGAGGATTTTTTGGAATGTATGCGGGATAGTTTTCTAAATCAACATGTAGAAGAACCAACGAGAGAACAGGCTATTTTAGACTGGGTATTGAGTAATGAGGAAGGGTTAGTTAGCAGTCTTGTTGTACGTGCCCCCTTGGGCAAGAGTGACCATAATATGGTCGAGTTCTTCATTAGAATGGAGAGTGACATTGTTAATTCAGAAACAATGGTTCTGAACTTAAAGAAAGGTAACTTTGAGGGTACGAGACGTAAATTGGCCAAGATTGACTGGCAATTAATTCTAAAAGGGTTGACGGTGGATATGCAATGGAAGACATTTAAAGACTGCATGGATGAACTACAAAAATTGCTCATCCCAGTTTGGCAAAAGAATAAATCAGGGAAGGTAGTGCATCCGTGGATAACAAGGGAAATCAGGGATAGTATCAAAGCAAAGGATGATGCGTACAAAGTACCAGAAAAAGCAGCATACCAGAGGACTGGGAGAAATTCTGAGACAAGCAGAGGAAGACAAAGGGCTTAATTAGGAAAGGAAAAATAGATTATGAAAGAAAACTGGCAGGGAACATAAAAACTGCAAAAGTTTTTATAGATATGTGAAGAGAAAGAGATTAGTTAAAACAAATGTAGGTCCCTTGCAGTCAGAAACAGGTGAGTTGATCATGGGGGACAAGGATATGGCAGACCAATTGAATAAATACTTTGGTTCCGTCTTCACTAAGGAAGACATAAATAATCTGCCGGAAATAGTAAGGGACCGCGGGTCAAAGGAGGAATTGAGTGAAATCCAGGTTAGTTGGGAAGTGGTTTTGGGTAAATTGAATGGATTAAAGGCCGATAAATCCCCAGGGCCAGATAGGCTGCATCCCAGAGTACTTAAGCCAGTAGCTCCGGAAATAGTGAATGCATTAGTGATAATCTTTCAAAACTCTTTAGATTCTGGAGTAGTTCCTGAGGATTGGCGGGTAGCAAATGTAACCCCTCTTTTTAAGAAGGGAGGGAGAGAGAAAACGGGAAATTACAGACCAGTTAGTCTAACATCGGTAGTGGGGAAACTGCTAGAGTCAGTTATTAAAGATGGGATAGCAGCACATTTGGAAAGTGGTGAAATCATTGGACAAAGTCAGCATGGATTTACGAAAGGTAAATCATGTCTGCCGAATCTTGTGAAATTTTCGGAGGATGTAACAAGTAGCTTGGATAGAGGAGAACCAGTGGATGTGGTGTATCTGGATTTCCAGAAGGCTTTCGACAAGGTCCCACATAAGAGATTAGTATACAAACTTAAAGCATATGGCATTGGGGGTTCAGTATTGATGTGTATAGAGAACTGGCTGGCAAACAGGAAGCAAAGAGTAGGAGTAAACGGGTCCTTTTCACAATGGCAGGCAGTGACTAGTGGGGTACCGCAAGGCTCAGTGCTGGGACCCCAACTATTTACAATACATATTAATGATCTGGATGAGGGAATTGAAGGCAATATCTCCAAGTTTGCGGATGACACTAAGCTGGGGGGCAATGTTAGCTGTGAGGAGGATGCTAGGAGACTGCAAGGTGACTTGGATAGGCTGGGTGAGTTGGGCAAATGTTTGGCAGATGCAGTGTAATGTGGATAAATGTGAGGTTATCCACTTTGGTGGCAAAAACAAGGAAGCAGACTATTATCTAAATGGTGGCCGATTAGGAAAAGGGGAGATGCAGCGAGACCTGGGTGTCATGGTACACCAGTCATTGAAAGTAGGCATGCAGGTGCAGCAGGCAGTGAAGAAAGCGAATGGTATGTTAACCTTCATAGCAAAAGGATTTGAGTATAGGAGCAGGGAGGTTCTACTTCAGTTGTATAGGGTCTTGGTGAGACCACACCTGGAGTATTGTGTACAGTCCTGGTCTCCAAATCTGAGGAAGGACATTATTGCCATAGAGGGAGTGCAGAGAAGGTTCACCAGACTGATTCCTGGGATGTCAGGACTGTCTTATGAAGAAAGACTGGATAGACTCGGTTTATATTCTCTAGAATATAGGAGATTGAGAGGAAATCTTATAGAAACTTACAAAATTTTTAAGGGGTTGGACAGGCTAGATGCAGGAAGATCGTTCCCGATGTTGGGGAAGTCCAGGACAAGGGGTCACAGCTTAAGGATAATGGGGAAATCCTTTAAGACCGAGATGAGAAAGACTTTTTTCACACAGAGAGTGGTGTGTCTCTGGAACTCTCTGCCACAGAGGGTAGTTGAGGCCAGTTCATTGGCTATATTTAAGAGGGAGTTAGATGTGGCCCATGTGGCTAAGGGGATCAGGGGGTATGGAGAGAAGGCAGGTACGGGATACCGAGTTGGATGATCAGCCATGATCATATTGAATGGCGGTGCAGGCTCGAAGGGCCGAATGGCCTACTCCTGCACCTAATTTCTATGTTTCTATGTTTCTAACTGATTTATTACAGGCTCTGCTGCTGCCCAGGGAAAATTTAGTAATGAAGTATAGTGCTCACACAAAAGGACAGACCCCGATAGACATAGGGAATCGTTGTGCTGACCAAGTATCAAAGGAGGTATCACAGGAATGCAAGGTGGTGCCAAAAATGATGAGACAGATAAAAAGTTAATGTACCAAGTCTCCCTCGGAAAAGTCAATGCCAACCATCCAGGAAATTATTCACTTGCGGGAGGAAGCTCCTGAAGGGGATATAAGATTATGGAAACACAATAGATTGTATGTCAAGATTGTGGATTGTATGACTTGTATGACAGATCCTCTTGCAGTTTGGGTTGTGGAGTGTATGCATTTTGTGACTCACTATGGTGCAAGAGCAATTGGTGATGCTCTTTCAGCTACTTGGTGGCATCCAAGATTACAGACTTTGGCCGAGAAAGTGAGTAGCTGCCGTATTATTTGTCAGAAATATAATCCTGGGCAAGGAGTGGGTTGTGAGGATGGAAGAACACCTTTACCCAGGGGTCCCTTTGAAACTCTTCAAATGGATTACATTGAGCTAGAGAAGTGCCAAGGATATAGGTATGTACTTGTGATCGTCAATGTATTCAGCAAATGGATTGAGACCTACCCAACAATTGATAACAAAGCGGCTACTGTTGGAAAAGTGATTCTGCGAGAAATTATCCCCAGATTCGGCATTTCAATTTGGCTTAGCTCTGACAATGGTCCTCATTTCATTAGGTAAATTAACAAAGAATTCTGTGAACAACTGGGCATCCAGCAACAACTACACTGTGCTTATCGACCACAGGCTGCTGGACTTGTCGAAAGGGCGAATCAGACCCTAAAAAACAAATTGGCTAAATTAAAGGTTGAGACAGGAATTAATTGGATTAAATTGCTCCCTGTAGCTTTATTTCAGATGTGTGTCAAGCCTGCAGGGAAATCGAGACTAAGCCCAGCTGAAATTGTATATGGACATCCCTTAAGAACCCCGTAGAACCAAAATACTCCAAAGGTTGTCAATTTCAATCACATGACTACAGAGATGACCCATTATGTTCTTGTGAGGGATAAAGTGATTAAACCCCACTATTGTAAGGGTTCAGGAGAGGATTCTAACTTGTAAAGAGGATTCTAACCGATAGAGGCCAGGGAGAGGATTCTGACGCAGCTGTGGATGAAGTTACCAGAACTGTCCTTCAGTAAGGATTGATGGCATTGTATAGCGGTAGAAGGGGATTGATGGATGCGACCCTTATCAGTAGAGACTCGTGATGGATGCGACCCTTGTCAGTAGAGTCTAGCTTTTAATTCAGATAAAAGAGAACTGAGACAGGTCAGTTGGAGGTGAGCAAACTGGGGCAGGTCATTTACAACTGAGCATGCTTCATGAAATAAATGAATATTACTAACACACCCCTGGTCAAGAAACTGCTCATTACCATGAACATGCGATGTATGATGTGGGAGGTACTGGGGGGACATACCTATAGACTGTGCACCTCAGTGCTCTGATTGGGGAGGTTAAATGTAGAATTGTGTGTATAAAGGGGCTTTACATTCCGGACTTCGGTGTGTCTCAACTTGGAGAGGCACCTGACTCTGCAGACTCGCAAATAAAGCATTTCTTGTTTCCATGATTTAGTCTCTGAGTAGTGATTGTGAGCACAACCTATATCTCACATTCTGACCTTGACTCGAGCACTAAACGATTTGCATTCTCGGGTGCGAGCAGCATACAGTGAGTTACCTCCCTTGGTTTCTTCCATGAAGGTCAAGTCTGATTTTGTGACGGTAAAGAATTAGGTAAGGAAAGGTTTTGAGGCTCGGTGGGAAGGACCTTATCAGGTTCTCCTGTCGACCCCGACTGCTGTTAAGGTAAATGGAAGGAATGTATGGGTCCATCTTCACCATTGTGCAAGACTTTCAGCTGCTAACTTATTTTCATCGAGGAATTTCTTAGTATGGGAACATCACATCGAGAGTCAAGAGTACAGCAAGCTGACATGATGGATCAAGAGAATTCATGCCCATGTAAACTCGGGAGGTGGAGACTCGTCAGTCAGGAATCTTCAAAACTATGCCCATGAAAACTCGGGAAGTTACTTGGAGTTCTGACACAACTGCATCACTATCATTGGTGAATTGTATTACGTGAACAGTTGTCATCTTACCTTGTTTGTTGTCATATATGATAAATGGGGGGAATGTTAATATCAGTAATTTGAGGTACTTGGGAAAATGGATGCCTGATTAAAAGATCTGTAAAACCAGTTTGACATCTATTGCAGAAAACTGCAGGACCATATGACATGGATGGCTCCAGAAAGTCTGAAACTTGGGAAGGGGTTGCATAGAGGTTGCTGTCCAGATGGTCTGCACGTTGTTAATATGTATGAGATTTTGCAGAAGGAGCTAGGTCCTGTTGCATGCTTGAGATTGGTTGGGGGAATGTTGGGTTACAATTGTGTTGCAGAGTCTTCCCGCTGCTAATTGTGATTGGTCCAAGAGAGGGGCCTCACCAATGATATTTCTTTACCTAGTGATGATGATCTTAATAGAAGTGTTTTCCCCTATGTGTTGAAACTGTTATGTGGTATTGTATGATTGGGTTAGGGAACTGTTGTTCAATGTACTTTGCAGCTCGTATCGGTAATTGGCTTGTACGGGTTGCCCCCCACATGTATTTTCGCGCCTTGAGTGGGGGGCCAATCTTCTGGGGTTTGTTCTATTTGCGCGAAGCTGTTGGGCTTGAATAAGTAGAGGCAAGGATCGGTCCCGCAGTATTGGTATAGGTATTGGTATTGTGTACAATAAAGGAGATTTGGATTTCCAGTGCTCGTATTCGGTGTTTGACTGAACCAGACTAAGGGAGTAAGTTTTAGATCGGAATCTACAATGTCAGAGAACTGGTGAGCAGTTAACTGCCGCCGTCTCTCCATGATATCATGCAATAAAGTCTCTTGAAACAAACCTCGGTCTCCGTTTTTCCTTTATTTTCCCTTTGTTAATTTCTTAAACAGATGGAGAGAGTAATTCAGCATGGAAACAAGAACCTTTGGTCCATTGAGTCCACACTGACCATAGATCCCCAATTCTATGTTATCCCATCTTCTCATCCAGTCCGCAACACACCAGGGTTAATTTTCAGAGGCCAAATATTACCCCACTGTTCAATAAGCTGTTCAATAAGCTGGCCTTTATAAATCAGAGCATTGAATATAGTAGGGAAGTAATGTTAAAATTGTACAAGGTATTGGTAAGACCAATTCTGGAGTATGGTGTACAATTTTGGTCACCTAATTATAGGAAGGATGTCAACAAAATAGAGAGAGTACACAGGAAATTTACTAGAATGTTGCCTGGGTTCCAGCAACTATGTTACAGAGAAAGGTTGAACAAGTTAGGTCTTTATTCTTTGGAGCGCAGAAGGTTAAGGGGGGACTTGATTGAGGTCTTTAAAATGATGAAAGGGATAGACAGCGTTGACGTGGATAAGCTTTTCCCATTGAGGGTAGGGAAGATTCAAACAAGAGGGAATGACATGAGAATTAAGGGACAGAAGTTTAGGGTTAACTCGAGGGGGAACTTCTTTACTCAGAGGGTGGTGGCTGTGTGGAATGAGCTTCCAGCAGAAGTGGTGGAGGCAGGATCGATTTTAACATTTAAAAGTAAAGTGGATAGGTATATGGACGGGAAAGGAATGGAGGGGTATGGTCTGAGTGCAGGTAGATGGGACTAGGGGAAAACAAATGGTCGGCACAGACTGGAAGGGCCGAGAGGGCCCGTTTCCGTGCTGTAATTGTTATATGGTTATATATTATATGGTTATAAGTGAGCAAAACAGGAGAGTGGAAACTATAGGCCGGTTAACCTGACTCCAGTGGTTGGTAAGATTGTAGAGTCCATTATAAACAATGAGGTTTCTGAGTCGAATCGGTAGTAAGGCAAAACTAATGCTAGCATTTATTCGAGTGGACGAGAATACAAAAACAGGGATGTAATGTTGAGGCTTTACAAGGTGTTGGCCAGACTGCAATTGGAGCATTGTGAGCAAATTTGGGCCCAATGTCTGAGGAAGGATGTGTTGGCGTTGGAGACGGTCCAGAAGAGGTTTACGAGAATGAGCCAGGAATGAGTGGGTGAACATATGATGAGCGTCTGACAGCACTGGGCTTCTACTCATTGGAGTTTAGAAAAATGAGAGAGGCCCTCATTGACACTTACCGAATAGTGAAAGGCCTCGATAGAGTGGTATAACCGGTCGGTATCAGGGGTTATGGGGAGAAGGCAGAAGAATGAGGCTTGGGAGGGGGGGGTGGGAAGAGGAGAGAGAGATAGATCATCCGTGATTGAATGCCGGAGAAGACGTGAATGGCCGAATGGCCAATTCTGCTTCCATCACATGAATTAACTTACAAACCTGCACGTGCATGGGATGCTGGGAGCATCCAGAGGAAGCCCACGGGAGAATGTGCAAACTCCACACAGACAGCCCCAATGATTGAACCTAGGTCTAGTGCTGTGAGGCAGCAGCTCTATTTGCTGTGTCACTGTGCTGCCTTTAAATTAAAAAAAAACCTGTCCCCCAAGACCTAAACCTTTTCGATCCAAGCACCGAATCCACAATGTGGGCTTCAGGAACTAAAAATCATTATTGATACAAAGACAATTTTTACGTTTTTCTAAGAACGCTTTATATGGCAAGGAGTATTTAACCGAGAATACGATATTTTGTCATCCATTACCTTTTTGCCTCAGGATAATTTTTTATAAAATCATATTCTTTGCAGATGGTACTTCTTAAAATGTGTGCAAAGGAGAAGGACAAGTTCTGTTGCAAATGTACAGTTTGTTTTGCAGTTAGGATTTGCTGCAGGCGTCAGTGGCTGCAGGTGAACGAGTGAGGTCACGTACTTCAGTCTTCTTCAGTTCCCTTGAGGCTGGATTTCATTTTGAGCTTCTCCTTCTGACCCAGCACTCGGAAGATTTTCTTTCTAGCTTCTTTTTGCCTTTTAATCTTACCCTCTTGCTCTTTCTGTTTCTGGGCGAGGAACTCCTTGTGCTGTTGCTTCTCTTGCTTGTGATGTTTCTGTGCCTTGTTCGCATTAACAGTGCTAAGAGAAGAGATCAGGGCCGAGATCTGTGGACGAAAACATTTCCAACAAGTGAAGGCCGACTGGTGACTGCAAACAAGATTACAAAGAAAACACCAAGGTCCAGCTGCTCTTTAGCTGGCTTTGTTTTCTGTACTCTTTTAGAAAGGAAGGTATTAACACCAAAAAAGAACTCCCCCGTGTGAACAAATTCAACTATTGATACACTGCAGCAAGGCCAGTTCTGCGAAGTGCATGTTCACTGACACATTTTCTTACAGTATTCCAGGACACCGTGGGTGACTAGGAAATAAATTGTAGGACCCCCAGTTATTTGTACTATTGATGGAAATAGGAGAGTTGTAGGAAGACTGGGATGGCTAATTTAGTGCTTTTACATGAAAACATTTAGCCTTGTTTTAGCCTATATTTACCTCATGCATCTCTCTACCAAAATGAATTGTTTGCATGAGGTTTATCAGCATGTGGACAGAATTGAGGTCGTCGGCTAATTAATAGAACTATTAACGAGCAACATGGTGGCATAGCGACAGAGCTACTACCTCCAGGTTTAATCCTGACTATGGCTTGTCTGTATGGAGTTTGTACGTTCTCCCCAAGACCTGCGTGGGTTTTCTCCGAGATTTAGTTTAGAGATACAGCGTGGAAACAGGCTCTTCGGCCCACTGAGTCCGCACCGACCAGCAATCCCCGGACATTAACACAATCCGACACACACTAGGGACAGTTTACATTTATACTAAGCCAATTAACCTACAAACCTGTACATTCTATACATGTTGGAATTGTCGCCTCCATACCCTACTCTCTCTGATTCTAGTTTAGAGATACAGGCCCTTTGGCCCATCGAGTCCGCAACGTCCAGCAATCTCCATACATTAATACTATCCAACACACACTAGGGACAGTTTACATTTATACTAAGCCAATTAACCTACAAACCTGTACATCTTTGGAGTGTGGGAGGAAACTGAAGATCTCGGAGAAAACCCACACGGTTACGGGGAGAATGTACAAACTCCATACACACGGCACCCGTTGTCAGGATCCTACCCGGATCTCCGGCACTGCAAGGCAGCAACTCTACAGCTGCGCCACCTTGCTGCCCTGAGGTTTTCGGTTTCTTCCCACACTCCAACGGCGTACAGGTTTGTAGGTTAACTTGCTTGGCGTAAATGTAAATTGTCCCTAGTGTGTGTCGGATAGTATTAATGTATGGAGATTGCTGGACGTTGCGGACTCGGTGGGCCAAAGGGCCTGTATCTCTAAACTAGAATCAGAGAACGTAGGGTATGGAGGCGACAATTCCAACATGTATAGAAGGAACACCTTTTACTGTTACAAAATTGTCATTTTGGATAGCTGTGCAATAATTACAAGGACACGTTGGCAATATCAGAAATAAAGCGAATATCATCCCAAAACCAGAAAATTAGCCATCATCCAGTGTTCCAACATTTCTCCAATGTTGATCAATAGTACAAATACCTCTGCCTGTGGACATGCCGTTTCCTCCCTAGCTGAATCCTATAAGAAAATCTGTGAAAAAATGTCAAAGGTTCTGGGGAGAAGGCAGTAGAATGGGGTTGAGAGGGAAAAACAAATCAGCCGTGATCGAATGGCGGAGCAGACTCGACGGGCTGAATAGCCTCAAGCTGCTTCTGTCATATGATCTGATGTTGTGGACAATGTGGGTGGGGGGAAATCACGAATAAGATGAATGAATTATGTTCACGTTGGATTGGAATCACGTAATGACCACTCAGGTTGGCCAGTGAGGGGGAGAAGCGATGAATACCAAACACTGTTTAAGGTGAAACCAGAGCTATCCATGGCTTAGCTCCTGACCAAATAAAGATAACCAAGACAATGACGACCACTTCTGTGAAGCTGTGAAGACTGATTTGCCCGTGGTCTGTAGCAACGTGTTCCATTCATTAAAGGCCAATTTTGTTTTAAATAACTAATTTGATATTAACATAAGCTGTCCCCTTTGTGAACCAATAAACGTAACTATTTCTGCCTGTGGAGGATTCTAAATCTTACACTCTTTTCACTGAAAGAAATGTTATCTGTCACGTCCATCTAATCTGCCAGTCTATCTTTACTGTCTAGACCCATGATCTCCGTTGTTCACCATTCTGCCAAGCAAGATCCAAGTCATCAAAGCATTTTATGTTAAATAATCCCAAGTGGCCCTGGAGCTGATTGCTGAGGATCACCATTGTTGAGCACAATGTGAAAACTCTGCCACACTTTTACCCACACTGTTTAGGATCAATATTTTACAGTCCTCACGTTTGCTAGCCAGCAATTTGTTGAAGATTCCTCATATTAAATCCATACAGATAACATCTACAGGTCCACCACCAATCTTTCAGTAACTGGTAGTCTGGCACCTCCTTACAACCAGACAAAATTACGAGAATGCACTGGAAATCCCCCCCGCAAAATGTTGCGCCAAAACTGAGACCTCCTCAGCTGATCGGCAGGTCCTGCGACCAGGGCTCTGGAACTCTGGCCCAGCCGGAGCCGGCAGATCTGTTCCCATAGCCGACGTGTGTCCGACTTCGTGGGCCGATATCACTGCTCCCCAAGTCTGTGACCTCTGTTGGTCCGGCAAACCGAATAATACGGCAAGGCTCTGGAACCAAGAGTGCCGGAAATCGGTGGTGGACCTGTACTGGACTGCCTAATTTCACCGTCTTGCTGATAATTCTTCATTAGCAAAACATCACCACAAATGCTGTAGCATCTTTGTCCTACAATTGTCTCCCAAGACTCAGCACTGGAGTTAAACTGAGCCGTCAGACATTTCCCCAGATTCGCAGTTGGAACTCTCTCGACCTCTGTCACTTGCATCAGGGAAGGATTAGAAGTCCGACAGAAGACTAATTTCAAATGAAAGGCACCAAGTGCTGGCGGAACCCAGTGGGCCAGGAAGTATCCCTGGAGAATATGCATAGGTGACGTTTCATGTAGCGACCCTTCTTCAGACCATTTGCAAAGGGGGGGCGGGCAAAGAAAGCTAGAAGAGAGGAGGGGCAGGATAAAGCATTCAGGTGTGGCAAAGCGTGAAAACCACACACTGAAATTAGATCTAGAGGAGAAATACAACAAGACTGTGCAGCATTGCAGAAAATGCTCCAACACCCGATGCAATGAATAGGACTTTTTTTGGAAGAAAGAGTACTAAAATGATGTGTAGTTGCTCTTACCTTTCTTTCGTGTGCACTCTTTATAACAGCGACTCGCTTCAAATTGCCTGGTATTTTGGGAAGCTTCTCTTTGTTTTTAGGTTTGCTCTTAAAGGGCAGGGCTTTCTGCAGTGCCTTGGGGATGTAGAGGGCGTTAAAATGCTTCGCCTTTCTCTGAATGGGCTGCAAGGAAAAACATTCAGTTAGAAAACATCAATACCTTCCGATTGCTAGGTCAGAAGAAATTAGTTGGAATAAGCAGCACTGGCCAGTAAGGAGATATGACCGCATGGTTCAGATGCTTTACAATCAACAATCAATGGCCAGCCTACCGATTCTTTACATATAACATCCAGACTCTTGTTATTGCCACGTGTACCGAGCACAAAACTTTGTTTTACATGCTACCCAATCGGATAATTCGGATTGGATGATCAGATAATACCATACAATCAAACCAAACTCAAGTATAATTGGTAGAGCAAAGGGGAAGGTACAGTGCGGAATATAGTTCTCAGCATTGTAGCGCATCAGTTCCAGAGACAAAACCCAATGTCCGCAATGGGGTAGAGGTGAATCATACAGTACCCTATCTTATGGAAGGACCATTCAGAAGCCTGATATCAGAGGGGAAGACGCTGTTCCTGTGTCTGGTGGTGCGCGGTTTCATGCTTCTGTACCTTTTCATAATAACATAGAAAATAGGTGCAGGAGGAGGCCATTCAGCCCTTCGAGCCAGCACCACCATTCATTGTGATCATAGCTGATCGTCCCCTATCAATAACCCTGCCTTCTCCCCATATCCCACGACTCCAATAGCCCCTAGAGCTCTATCTAACTCTCTCTTAAATCCATCCAGTGACTTGGCCTCCACTGCCCTCTGTGTCAGGGAATTCCATAAATTCACAACACTCTGGGTGGAAAGTTTTTTTCTCACCTCAGTCTTAAATGACCTCGCCTTTATTCTAAGACTGTAGCACCTGGTCCTAGACTCGCCCAACATTGGGAATATTTTTCCTGCATCTAGCTTGTCCAGTCCTTTTATAATTTTATATGTTTCTATAAGATATCCTCTCACCCTTCTAAACTCCAGTGAATACAAGCCTAGTCTTTTCAATCTTTCCTCATATGACAGCCCTGCCATCCCAGGGATCAATCTCGTGAACCTACGCTGCACTGCCTCAATCACAAGGATGTCCTTCCTCAAATTAGGAGACCAAAACTGTACACAATACTCCAGATGTGGTCTCACCAGAGTCCTATACAAATGCAGAAGAACCTCTTTACTCCTATACTGAAATCCTCTTGTTATGAAGGCCAACATTCCATTAGCTTTCTTCACTGCCTGCTGTACCTGTAAGCCAACCTCCCCCTTACCTAACCTAACCCCATTGAGATAATAATCTACCCCCTTGTCTCTCCCATTTTCCCAATGGGAGAGGGGAGAAAGAAGAAATACTGGGGTGGGACGTCTTTGATTATGTTGCTGCTTTCACGAGGCAGCGTGAAGTATAAATGGAGTCAATGGTGGGAAGTCTGGTCTGTGCGATGGACTGGGCTACATCCACAATTCTCTCCAATCTCTTGCGCAGTCTCAAATTAACCTTGCAAGATCAGCACAGAGGGGAACAGTTTGATCCATTAGGTCTGTATTGATTCATTTAGCGGCAAACCAGTGAGTTCCTCTCCTCACCATTTTCTCTAGGGCCATACAGAAGGTTCTTCTTTATACATTCAAGTCCTATAGATTCTGTTTCAATCACCCTTTCAGATAATGTACTATAGATCAGAGGAACGTTGCAAAAAATGTTTTTCTTTATGTCTCCTCTCGTTCATTTGCCAGATATAACATCTGTTTCTCTGGTTACTACCCTCCTGCTTCTGCAAACTATTTCTCCATCTAACCCAGACAGATCCTTCGCATCTCTCAGTGGCATGGTGTCCAGGAGATCCACGAATGTGAAGGACACGATCTACCAGCATTTGGATAGACGACTGATTGCCACATAGAGCAATTCAGCACAGGAGCAGGCCCTTCAGTCCCAATGTTCATGCCGAACATGATGCCATGAAACTAATCTCCTCTGACTGCACGTGATCCATATCCCTCCATATACATACATGTGCTTCTCTTAAAGCCACTTAAACACAACTATCCTCTCTCCCTGCACCACTACATATTTCAGGCACTCACCACCCTCTGTGTAAAAAACTCGCCCTGCGCATCTCCTTTAGACATTCCCCTCTGACCGTAAGGCGATATTTCCACCCGAGGAAAAATGTTCTGACAGACTATGCACCTCATAATTTTACCAACGTCTATCCAGAACACAATCCATGGTTATCCTTCTTTTAGCTCATACCCGCTAACCCAGGTGTTATTCTGGTAAAACTCTCCTGCACTCTCTCCAAAGTCTCCATGGCCTTCCTGTAATAGGGCAACTGGGATGGGAGATTGCAACTTTGACGTGGTCCACCCTGTTTCGACTATTGCAATCAACCCGACATGCACAAACAAGATCAAATAGAACAAGTTGACCTACAACTTTAGGCTGTGCACGCCACACGCAAAAAGAAGAATGGGGCAACTAGCACTGAATGCAATACTCCAAATATAGTACAAGCAACGTTTTGTAAAGCTTCAACATGACTTAATAGAGTCTTACAGTATGGAAACAGGCCACTCAGCTCAACCCTTCCATGCCGACCAAGATGCCCTCTCTAAACTCACCCCATTTGCCCGTGTTTGGCCCATATCCCTCTTAACCATTGCTAACCATGTTGCTGTCCAAGTGTCTTAAATATTGTTACTGTACCTGCCTCAACTATCTCCTCTGCCAGTTTATTCAATATTCAATGAAAAAGTTTCCCTTCGGGTTTCTATTAAATCTTTCCTGTTACCTTAAACCTATGTCCCTTGATTCCCCTACACTGGGTATGAGACTCTGTGCAATCACCTTATCTAAACCCCTCATGATCTTATACAACTCCACAAGATCACCCCTCTTCCCTCTGCACTCCAAGGAACAAAGCCGTAGCCTGCCCAACCTCTCCCTGTAGCTCAGGCCCTCAAGTCCTGGAAACATCCCTGTAAATCTTCTCTGCACTCTTTCCAGCTTAACATCTTGGTTAATTTGTGAGATGATCTCCCACATACAGACCATGCTGACTGTATCTAACTTCATAACAAGAGGATTTCACTTCATAACAGGAGGATTTCAGTACAGGAGTAAAGAGATTCTTCTGCAGTTGTATAGGGCTCTGGTGAGACCACATCTGGAGTTTTGTCTACAATTTTGGTCTCCTAATTTGAGGAAGGACATCCTTGTGATTGAGGCAGTGCAGCGTAGGTTCACGAGATTGATCCCTGGGATGACGGGACTGTCATATGAGGAAAGATTGAAAAGACTAGGCTTGTATTCACTGGAGTTTAGAAGGATGAGGGGGGATCTTATAGAAACATATACAATTATAAAAGGACTGGACAAGCTAGATGCAGGAAAAATGTTCCCAATGTCGGGTGAGTCCAGAACCAGGGGCCACAGTCTTAGAATAAAGGGGAGGTCATTTAAGACTGAGCTGAGAAAAAACTTTTTTACCCAGAGACTTGTGAATTTATGGAATTCCCTGCCACATACGGCAGTGGAGGCCCAATCACTGGATGGATTTAAGAGAGAATTGGATAGAGCTCTAGGGGCTAGTGGAGTCAAGGGATATGGGGAGAAGGCAGGCACGGATTATTATCACAACCCGAGAGGTCCTGTTTTTTTTAACCTGTTACCTAATTTCCAATGATGCAAGGAACTACAAATGATGGTTTACAAAGAAAAACACAAAGTATATGTCATAGGGCCAAGCAGCATCTCTGGGGAATGTTGATAGGTGATGTTTCGGGTCGGGACATTTCTTTAAACTGGACTAACTTCTGAAAAGAGCACGATTAACTTCTGAACCGCTCTTTGCAAGTCTTAATTCATCTTCCTATCTATGCCATTGACAAGACCATGTCTAGACTTTGTGGCCCTTTCACCAAAACAAAAGGTGTTTAGAGGCACCAGAGAGGATGCAGAGATTATATATTTGGGTGATGTCAATAATTTCGTGGCATGTTTCCTTTCTCTTCTGAAAACAAAGATACGGGACAGAGGTTGCTAAAATTATGAAAGGCTTTGACAGTCGACGGAGTTGGAAATTTTTAACTTGTAGGGATGAGCTAAAGGCTCCTGTACAAGATATATAATTACTAAAGCCAGGATGTTTAGGTACTAAAAAACTAGGCAGGCAAAAAGGCATAATTACAAAAAAGGCACGGAAAAAGGCATTTATTGAACAAAAAAAGCATAAAAAGGCATTTATTTCCACCATCAAAATATGGTTAAAAATGAAAATATAAAGGTATACTACATACATTAAATGACCAAAGTTGCCTGGTTGCACATAATGACTAGCATTTTTATCAAATCATCTGGTGTTAAACTATGCCGTCTGTCAGAATATGCTTGTTGTTAAAACGTATTTTTACCTCAGCTGAGGTCACTGGTGCATACCCGAAACAAGCTACAGACTTTGAGAACTTTAGCTATGTTTTGTCTTGAAGATTTCTTCAAGATCTTCGTTAGCTAAAATCACTCTCACATTTTCCTTGTATGCCTTTACCTACATCACCAGGAACTTAACGAATATCATCAGTCACTTTGTTGAAAACCTGCAAGCTATTCACTAATGTTTCACCATGTTTCTCAAGGGAAGTGATAGCTTGTGGGAAATTTGCAAAATTGGAAGCAATAAACACAAGATCGCGGTGGAGGGACTTTTTCTGCATGACTTCACTGACGATCCTGACTGCAGCAGATTCTTCTTCTTCAAAACAGTTGACAATTTATTTTATCTTTTCAAAATTTGCAGCATAGTAGAGTACAGCAGAGAGCCATGCACCTCACCTAATCAAAACCTTGCTGATGAGGTAGCGGAATCTCGGGTGCCATTTCCTTGAACAACTGCACACGCGACGGTGCTTTGAGGAAGATTTTCTTGACATTGGAAACTAGGCGATTGACATTTGGAAACAAGCTACGTATGTGCTTGGCAATTCTATGAAGTCCTTGAGCTAAGCATGTCAAATGCAACATTTTGGGGAATAAAACAAAGTCACAAACAGAAGAACATTCTCGTGTTTTATACCTTCTGGCCAAAGTACAGCAAGTGAAGATATAAACAACGGAGCAATAGCTGAGCTGTTTGATTTCTCCAATACTTCCAATGTCAACAAATACTCCTCTAATGGTTGACCTGCCTCCAGTGTACTGATGACCACATTGGCAACATAACTCCCCATAGCATCGATTGTCTTGTCTATTGAGATCCATATGATGTTGCATGCAACTTCATCTCTAATTTTCTGCACAGCAATGTTGAAGTTCTGTCAACATAATTTTTCCGTAATGGTGACTCGCTTGGTATATGTTTCTCGGTGTATTTCTCTACAAATCCTCTGAGAGATTTGTTTTCCAATCTCCACAGTGGAATTCCAGCATCAATGAATGCCTTGCATCGATCACTCACACTCAGATTTGCGACTGGAGCCAGCAGTAAATGTAGTGAGGAGTCAAGCTTGGGTATTTTGCTTGGGTAGTTTTAGATAGCCCTTGTCTTCTCCATCCTCTGCTCCCCTTCCAAGCTCTCCTAGTCCTACTGTCTCCGCCTTTTCCTTTCATTTTCCCGCCTCCCCCGCATCAACCTGAAGAAGGGTCTCGACCCAAAACATCGCCTATTCCTTCTCTCCATAGATGCTGCCTTACCCGCTGAGTTTCTCCAGCATTTTTTGTCTACCTTCAATTTTTCCAGCATCTGCAGTTCTTTCTTAAATAGATCTTGGAGAAGGCTGAACCAGTGGGCAGCGGCACAAAGGAATCAATGACCGACGGTGGCGCCCCTGTTTCGCCCCGGTGGTGGAAATTTCTTGTAAGTTATACTATGTTAACACGTTAATAATAACATTAATATTAACGTGCTAACATAGAAAACGTCATAGAAAACGTCAAACGTACAACAAGAAAAAATAGCAAGACCTTTTAGCAAAACGGCAAAAAAAGGCTGATTTAGACAAGCGATCGTGAAAAATCTGGTGAGATCATCAAAAAAGGCATGAAAAGGCATTTATGGCAAAATCCTGGCTCTAATAATTACTATAAAACCCAACAGTGAGGTCAGAAGATAAATCTCTTTATTCAGAGTTGTGAAAAAGCGGGATTTGCTTTCATAGGCAATGGCTGAAGCAAATACCATAGATAGTGAATATACCCGATACAATATAATGAGCTGGGGGGGAAGGAGGGTAGAGAAGGCGATGAAGGTTATGGAAGAAGGGCTGAGAGGAGCATAAACAGCAGCATAAGTGGTCGGGCTGAATGGCTTGTGTCTATGCATTTGTCCTGTGATCTCAGATAACCAGTTACTGCAGCCCTGTTGTAGCGTTAGGTAATATTCCATTGTGCTCAGCACTTTGCATTATCAGCCTTAACATGCTCTCCTCAGGAACTATCCTTCCAAACTCCACCGAGGGACCCTCTCTCCATACTACTGACATTGAATGACCCTCTCTCCACACTCCCCTCATTGAGGGACCGTCCCCCCTCCATCAAGGGAGCCTGCCCACTCCACACTCCTCTCATTGGGGGACGCCCCCCTCCACACCCCCCTGATTTAGCTACCCCCCTCCACACTCCCATCATTGAGGCACCCTCCCCCTCACGCCCCTCATCAAGGGAGCCTCCCTCCATCGAGGGATGTTCTCTCCACATTCCCTCCACTGGGGGCCGTTGCTTCCACACGGCCCTCATTGTGGGCCGCTCCCCTCATCGAGGGACATTCCCTCCACACCCCTCATTGAGAGACATTCCCTCCACACACCCTCTTTGAAGGACCCTCCCCCCACACTCCCAACGTCCCAGGATCGGGGTGCACCACAGCATGGTTTTGGAACAGCTCCATGCAAAACCACAAGAAATTGCAGAGAATTGTGGATACAGCCCAGACCATCACACAAATCAACCACCCTTCCATTGACTCCATTTGCACCTCAGGCTGTCTCGGCAAGGCCAGCAGCATAATCAAGGACGTCCCTCTTCTCCCCTCTCCCCATCAGGCAAAAGATATAGAAATGTGAAAACGCACACCACCAAATTCAGGGACAGTTTCTTCCCCGCTGTTATCAGGCAACTGAACCATCCTACCACAACTAGAGAGCAGTCCTGAACTACCATCTACCTCATTGGAGACCGTCAGAATACCTTTGATCAGACTTTACTGGCTCTATCTTGCACTAAACATTATTCACGTTATACCCTTTATCATGCATCTGGACACTGTGGATAGCTCGACTGTAATCGTGTATAGTCTTCCCGCTGACTGGTTAGCACGCAACAAAAACTTCTCACTGTACCTCGGTACACGTGGCAATAAAGTGAAGTGCCGCTTCCTGACATGGCATGAGGATTGTTTCCTACCAACTCACCTTGTAGAGGGAATCCTTGTTGGGTTTCATCCTGACGCCCAGGTCATGTTTGAGCTGCCCAACGGTCCTCATCCCAGTCCAGCACTCCCTTTCAGTGTTCGGCCTCAGCAATGAGGTGACTGGATTATACAACTTCGGCACCGAAACTGGGTACCATGTTCTCATGAAAATGATGTCTGAGAAAAATAACCAATATTTCAGCTTTTTACCAGTTTAAAATATTTCTATTCACTGATCATCAATTGTAACTTAATCTGCAAGTTTGCAGACAACACCACCGTGGTGGACCGGATCTCAAACAATGGAGGGATGGAATACAGCAAGGAGCTGCAGAGTTGAGTAGCACGGTGTCTAGACAGAAAACTGCCCTTCATTGGCAGCGAGATGAAGGAGCTGGATGTCATCTTCTGGAAGTGGGGTGGAGTACACGCTTCAGTCTGTATCAATGCTGCTATAAACTTTGGAAACTCTAACATGGGCAGGACCTACATAGTGAATGGCAGGGCTCTTGAAAGTGTGTAAAGAGCAGAGGGATCTAGGAGTGCAGGTACATAGTTCCTTAAAGGTGGAGTCACAGGTAGATGGGGTGGTCAAAGAGGCTTTTGGCACATTGGCCGTCATCACTCAGAATATTGAGTGTAGATGTTGGGAGGTCATGTTGCAGTTATGTAAGACGTTAGTGAGGCCGCAATTAAACTATTATGTTCAGTTCTGGGCACCATGTTACAGGAAAGATGTTGTCAAATTGGAAAAGGTGCAGAGAAGATTTACAAGGATGTTGCCAGAACTCAAGGGTGTGAGCTAAAAGCAGAGGTTGAGCAGACTGCGACTTATTCCTTGGAGCACACAAGGATGAGGGGTGATCTTATGGAGATGTATAAAATAATGAGAGGAATAGAATGGATGGATGCTCAGAACGTCTTTCCCAGAGTGGGGGAAATTGAGAAGCATAGGGCATAGATTTAAGGTGTAGGGGGAAAGATTTTATAGGAATCTGAGAGGTGATTTCTTTTATTACGCAAAGGGCAGTAGATGTATGGAATGAGCTGCCAGAGGAGATAGTTGACGCAGGGACTATCGCAATGATTGAGCAGCAATTTGACAGGTACATGGATAGGACACGTTTAGAGGAATATGGGCCAAACACAGGACAGTGGAACTAGTGTATCTGGGACATGTTGGTCAGCGTGGGCCTGTTATGCCAAACGGCCTGTTTCCACACTATATGACTCCATATAACAGTACAGAAGTGTACACAGTTAAGAGCTTCAAGGACTTAGGTATAAATAACACCAACAATTTGAACTGGGCCAAGGCAGGCACGGGTTATTGATTGGGGACGATCAGCCATGATCACAATGAATGGCGGTGCTGGCTCGAAGGGCCGAATGGGCCTATTTTCTATGTTTCTAACCCTAATGATGCTGTGGCCAAGAAAGTACACCAATATTGGCAGGACCTATATAGTGAATGCTGAGGAATGCAGAAGTCTGAGGAAATCAGAGGCTCAAACAAAAAGAATGTCTCCAATGATTCCGACCAATTTCTACAAATGCACCCATAGAAATCACAGCTTGCTATGGCAATGGCTCTGCCCAAGACCGCAAGACATTGCAGTGTTGTGAACACAGAACCATCTTACAAACAGTCTCTCTCTCTCTCTCTATACCTCATGTTGTCTTGCAAAGCAGCCAACATATTCAAGACCACTCACACCCTGGTCATTCTCTCTTCTCCCCTCACCCACCGAGCACAGGATACAAACTTTTTAAAGCGCCTAGGACCAGATTCAAGGCTAGCTTCATCCCCTCTGTTATAACATTAATCTGCTAGGGCAGTTTCAGATCCAGTCGGAGGAGGGGTTGGGTCTCTTGAAGGGCATTAAGGTGGATAAATCCTCAGGGTCTGATGGAATCTCAGATTATTGAGGGAAGCAAGAGATTACAGGGACCTTGATGATAATCTTTGCATCTTCTCAAGCCACAGGTGAGCTCTCAGAGAAATGAAAAGTAGCTAATCTTGTTCATTTCTTTAACGGAAGTAGAGAGAATCCAGAAAACTATAAGCCAGCGAGCCTCGCGTCAGTGGTTGTAAAGTATTGGAGAGGATTCTTCGGGATCAGATTTCCTTGCATTGGGGAATCGGTTAATTAGGGAGTCAACATGGCTTTGTCCACAGCAGATCATGTAAGCAGTCACATGCTTAGACACGTAAGCAGGACATGTCTTACGAACTTGACTGAGTATTTTGAGGAGCTGATGCAGGTGATTGATGAGCGGTGAATGGTGTCTACATGGATTTGAGTTAGGCATTTGATAAAGTCCCTCATGGTAGGCTGATCCAGAAGATTAAGTTACATGGGATCCACGGTGACTTGGATGTTTGGATTCAGTACCTGCTTACTCATAGGAGGCAGAGGGCTGTGATGGAAATGTGCTTTTCTGGTTAGAAGTCTGTGACCAGTGGAGTTCCACAGGGATCTATGCTGGGACCTCTATTGTTTGCAACATGTACAAATAACTTGGATGTAAATATAGATGGGCTGATTAGTAAGACTGTAGTCAACAAAAATACTGGCAGTGTTGCAGTCAGTGAACAAGGCTATAAAAGGCAACAGTGGGATATAGATCAGTGACAGACATGGGTAGAGCAATGGCAGATGACATTTAATCTGAATGGTGGCCGATCAGGAAAAGGGGAGATGCAACGAGACCTGGGTGTCATGGTACACCAATCATTGAAAGTAGGCATGCAGGTGCAGCAGGCAGTGAAGAAAGCGAATGGTATGTTAGCATTCATAGCAAAAGGATTTGAGTATAGGAGCAGGGAGGTTCTACTGCAGTTGTACAGGGTCTTGGTGAGACCACACCTAGAGTATTGCGTACAGTTTTGGTCTCCAAATCTGAGGAAAGACATTCTTGCCATAGAGGGAGTACAGAGAAGGTTCACCAGACTGATTCCTGGGATGTCAGGACTTTCATATGAGGAAAGACTGGATAGACACGGCTTGTACTCGCTAGAATTTAGAAGATTGAGGGGGGATCTTATAGAAACTTACAAAATTCTTAAGGACAGGCTAGATGCAGGATGATTGTTCCCGATGTTGGGGAAGTCCAGGACAAGGGGTCACTGTTTAAGGATAAGGGGGAAATCTTTTAGGACCGAGATGAGAAAAACATTTTTCACACAGAGAGTGGGGAATCTCTGGAATTCTCTGCCACCAGAAGGTAGTTGAGGCCAGTTAATTGGCTATATTTAGGAGGGAGGGAGATGTGGCCCTTGTGGCTAAAGGGATCAGGGGGTATGGAGAGAAGGCAGGTACGGGATACAGAGTTGGATGATCAGCCATGATCACATTGAATGGCGGTGCAGGCACAAAGGGCCGAATGGCCTACTCCTGCACCTATTTTCTACGTTTCTATGTTTCTATCTGAGCAAATGAGAAGCGTTGCACCTTGGGAGGTCAAACATAAGGGGAAAGTGTACAGTTGCAAGACCTTTAACAGCATTCATCCAAAGCTCCCTAAAAGTAGAAAAGGGGGTAGCTAATGTAACCCCACTAGGGTAGCTAATGTAACCCCACTTTTTAAAAAGGGAGGGAGAGAGAAAACGGGGAATTACAGACCAGTTAGTCTAACATCGGTGGTGGGGAAACTGCTAGTCAATTATTAAAGATGGTGAATCTGTGGCTGAAGGGATCAGGGAGTATGGAGAGAAGGCAGGTACAGGATACTGAATTGGATGATCAGCCATGATCATATTGAATGGCGGTGCAGGCTCGAAGGGCCGAATGGCCTGCTCCTGCACCTAATTTCTATGTTTCTAAAAGTGGCAACACAAGTAGATAGAGTGGTAAAGAAGGAATACGAGGATTGGATTGGAGAGGAGAGTACGGATAAACTTGGATTGTTTTCTCTGAAGTGTCGGTGGCTGAAGGATGGCGTGATAGAAGTGTATAAAATTATGAGAAGCATAGACAGGATAGTGTCAGAACTTTTCCCCCAGTGTGGAAATGTTAAAGATGAGAAGGCATAGCTTTTTATTATTGTTATTATTATTACTATTATTGTCTGTTTGATTTTAAATGTATGTGTGCACATGCATGCATGGAATATATAAATAGTATGTAAATAATATAATAAGCAGACAAAAAAAGATATATATATATATATGCACACACACTCACACATAACTTTTTCTCTGTTTATTATATTGTTGACAGTGTACTATGGCTACATATTCCGTTGTGCTGCTGCAAGCAAGAATTTAATTGTTCTGTCTGAGACACCTCTTGACTTTAAGGTGAAATTGGCAAAATTTAAAAGAGAGGTGTAAGAAAAGTTTTGTTTTACAGAGGGTGGTGGGAGCCTGGAATGTGCGGCCAGGAGTGATAGTGGAGGCAGAAATAATGAAAATTAAGAGTTTTGGATGGGCACATGGATATGCAGGGAATGGAGGGATATGCATCACATGCAGGCAGAGAAGATAAAATGAACTAGGCAACATGTTTGGCATGGACGTTGCGGGTCAAAGTGGCCTTGTTCTGTGCTGTACTGTTCTATGTTCTATACCTTGAATCAAATGTTACACTTAATAACAAGGGTTGCCCATTTACATTACAAATTAGGCTTATTTTCTCCTGGAGTGTCACACATTTTTAAAATACTCTTCCTCAAAAGGGCGGTGGTACAGAGTATTTGATTTTTTTTTTAAATGGAGATAGATGTATTTCTTAGATACATAGAAGCATAGGCACAGGAGTAGGCCCATTAAATCCTACACCACCATTCAATATGATTTTGGTGAGACCACACCTGGAGTATTGCGTACAGTTTTGGTCTCCAAATCTTAGGAAAGACATTCTTGCCATAGAAGGGGTTCAGAGAAGGTTCACCGGACTGATTCCTGGGATGTCGGGACTTTCATATGAAGAAAGACTGGATAGACTCGGCTTGTACTCACTGGAATTTAGAAGATTAAGGGAGGATCTTATAGAAGCTTACAAAATTCTTAAGGGTTGGACAAGCTAGATGCAGGAAGATTGTTCCCGATGTTGGGAGAGTCCAGAACAAGGGGTCACAGTCTAAGGATAAGGGGGAATTCCTTTAGAACCGAGATGAGGAAAACATTCTTTACACAGAGAGTGGTGAGTCTCTGGAATTCTCTGCCACAGAAGGTCGTTGAGGCCAGTTCATTGGCTATATTCAAGAGGGAGTTGGATGTGGCTCTTGTGGCTAAAGGGATCAGGGGGTATGGGGAGAAGGCAGGTACGGGATACTGAGTTGGATGATCAGCCATGATCATATTGAATGGCGGTGCAGGCTCGAAGGGCCAAATGGCCCACTCCTGCACCAATTTTACTATGTTTCTATGTTTCTAACATGGCTGATCATCTAAAATCAGTACCCGTTCCTACTTTTTCCCCAATCCCTTAATTCCTTTCGAACTTGATAAGCAATGGTGTGAAAGATGAGCGCAGATAGGTAGAAATGCAGAGTTGCAGCCACAATCCCTTCAGTTGTTATCATCCTGGCAGAGTACACTCAGCGGCCGAAGGTTGAGCAGCCTCTTATGTTTCCATGGTCACAGCGTTCGAGGCAATTTCAGAAGACAGTTAATTATCAACCACTTCAGTGGTTACATAGAAACATAGAAAATAGGTGCAGGAGTAGGCCATTCGGCCCTTCGAGCCTGCACTGCATCTAGCCTTTCCAACCCCTTAAGAATTTTGATCCCCCCTCAGTCTTCTAAATTTTAGTGAGTACAAGCCAAGTCTATCCAGTCTTTCCTCATATGAAAGTCCTGACATCCCAGGAATCAGTCTGGTGAACCTTCTCTGTACCCCCTCTATGGCAAGAATGTCTTTCTTCATATTTGGAGACCAAAACTGCATGTAATACTCCAGGTGTGGTCTCACCAAAACCCTGCACAACTGCAGTAGAACCTCCCTGCTCTGATACTCAAATCTTTTTGCTATGAATACTAACATACCATCTGCTTTCTTCACTACCTGCTGCACCTGCATGCCTACTTTCAATGATTGGTGTACCATGACACCCAGGTCTCGTTGCATCTCCCCTTTTCCTAATTTTCCACCATTCAGATAATAGTCTACCCTCCTGTTTTTGCCACCAAAGTGGATAACCTCACATTTATTGAATTGAATTGAATTTATTTGTCATTCAGACCTTTCGGTCTGAACAAAACTTCCCCTGCAGTCATACATATAATTTTAAAAAATTGACAGAAACACACAATAAACACAAATTTAACATCTACCACAGTGAGTTCACCAAACACCTCCTCACTGTGATGGAAGGCAAAGTCTTAAAGTCTCTGTCTCTTCCCTCTTTGTTTCCCTCTGCGCCGAGGCGATCCAGGCTTCAGATGATGTGACCCCACCGGGTGATGGTAAGTAAGTCAGTCCCGCGGTTCAACCGAGCTCCGCGAACGGGCCGGTTCAACTCCGCGGCCCCGGGTGGTCGAAGCTGCCGCCCTCCAGACCAGTGGACGAAGCTGTTGTTGCGGGAGCTCGTAAAAACAGGTCACCAACCTGTGAGTTGCGAGCTCCCGACAATGTCGTCCACTGGGCCCGTGGCCCAGGTCAGGCCGCTGCCGCCGCCGCCACCACTTTATCCACATTATACTGCATCTGCCATGCATTTGCCCACTCACCCCCCAGCTTAGTGTCATCCGCAAACTTGGAGATGTTGCATTCAATTCCCTCGTCCAAATCATTAATATATATTGTAAATAGCTGGGGTCCCAGCACCGAGCCTTGCGGTACCCCACTTGTCACTGCCTGCCATTCAGTTAAATACCAGTTAAACCAGCTAAACTGTCTACCAGTTAAATACTGTGTGTTACACTTCCTAAGAATAAGAGCCCAACACTATGAGAAAAGCTTTTTGCCATGCATATTCAAAGATCTGGAGTCAATACAGATGAGTTTTTACATCATCTGAAGGGTGTTAACTGCCAACTAAATTCCCACAAAGTCACAGCATGGTCAATTAGTTAGATACACAAAGTGGACTAATGGATATTCAAATTGAGGATAGAATGTTATTAGACTACTCAACATTAAAAATTTCAATGGACAAAACATTTGTGGGAGAGTGAGAACTGATTGGAATAAATATGTTCATTAGGCTCTGCTGTCTTACATTTGTAGAACATTCCTTTCAGAAGGAGATGTAGAAGCTCATCACTCACCACTCATTAACAGCTTGTCTTCGAAGGAGGCTCTAAAAGCACCCTCTGGAGCACGGAGCGCTTTCTTCACCTGACCACGGACTCCACTTACACTTCGCAGTGACGCACTTTCAAACTTGGCCACTTCCAGGGCAGAGTTGAACATTCCCTGTGTGCAAAAACAATAATCCATGAGGATGGATACATTCACCTGGACCATCTCCGACATCTCCCTCCTCTTTCTTGATCTCACCGTCACAATCACAGGAGATAGACTATGGACAGACATCTATTGGAAACCCACTGACTCCCACAGCTATTAGGACTGCACTTCATCCCACTGCAAAGACGCTATCCCCTACTCTCAATTCCTCCATCTCCGCCACATCTGCCTCCATATCAGATGCGGCCAGTTCATTAGCTATATTTTAAGAGGGAGTTAGATGTGGCCCTTGTGGCTAAGGGGAGAAGGCAGGTACGGGATACTGAGTTGGATGATCAGCCATGATCATATTGAATGGCGGTGCAAGCTCGAAGGACCGAATGGCCTACTCATGCACCTGTTTTCAATGTTTCTATGTTTCTATGTCCTCATTCTTTATGGAACGGGGTTCGCTTCTTCCATCACAGATAGAATGGGACAAGTGCGAATCTTTATGAAGGTCTGAACCTCACGGTATTTAAATAACAAATGTAACTTAACCACACTAACTTAACTAGACATCATTACAAGACCGCAAACTAGTGGCACAGTGAGTAGAACTTCTGCCTCACTGCATCAGAGCCCTGATTTAATCCTGATCTAAGACTCTGTCTGTGTGGCGTTTACAATCTCCCCCGTGACTGCGTGAATTTTGTCTTGGTGCTCTGACTCCTTCCACATCCCAAAGATGGATGGGTTGGTAGGTTCACTCTCCTTTTCCCTTCCCAATATCCAGGGACACAAGCACTGTTTCCCTGTGAATTGGATATCCACTTGTACTTCTTCAACACGAGTGAACTGCACTTGGTGCTGACAATGTGGGCTCCTCTCCTTTGGAGAAACCGCACTGCTCAGCATCTCCGTTAAATCCACATGGGCCATTCTGAGATTCCACTCACACTTTAATTCCCATCTGACCTCAGTATTCAGCCTTTTACAAACTTCAACGGAGCCCAGTTAAGTCACGGAGCAGCATCTTAATGAGTACTGTGCATCGGTGCACACCAAGGAGATGGACAGGGAGGTCAGTAAGATCAAGAAGGGGGATGCTGTTACTCTAGGGCACATTGATATCAAGATGCTGGATCTCTTGAAGAACATTAAGGTGGATAACTCACCAGGACACAATGGATCTATCCCAGATTATTAAAATGAAAGAGAGAAGATTGCTGATACTTTCACAGAGATTTTTGCATCCATTTGAGGCACAGATGAGGAACACGAGGAGTGGAGAATAGCAGAATAGAGAACAAATAGTTCCTCTGTTTAAGGAAGAAAATAGAGACAAACAGGGAAATGTTTGGGTGGGTGGGGGTAAGGAGATAGGAGAGAAAAGACAAAGGAGTCAGTTGAGGTGAGGAGAGGGGTTGGAACAAGATTAGATGGAAAACAATGGGAAAGATGCGAACCTTTATGAAGGCGGTGTTCTTGTATATCTTGAATGGGAATCCAATCAACTTGAGTTTTTTAACGACACTTATGGATTTATCGAGGTTCAGCACCACACCCGTCGCTGCAATTCTGAAATCTTTCTGCAAAGAAAAGAATCAATGGTTAGCATTGAATATTGTGAGGTTTTACACTTCAATGGTGAGGTAAGATTACTGGTGCAATGTTGGTGGGTGGCAGCAATGGCATTTGCCACGTGTGGGCAGAAGGGTGAGATGCATGGGGCATGGGGAAGTAGCACGTGGTGAAAAAGCATCTTCATAGTAGGTGGCCATAAAGACAATCGTATCTATGCTAACTCTCTGGAAGAGCAATCCATGGTCCCATTCCCTTTTCTATTCCTGTAGCCAACAGCTCTATTTTTCTTGTGCCAGTGCAAATGTAAAAATGACTATCTCCACTGCCATCACCCCAGTAAGCAGTTGGCATCTCTGCATTACCACTAGCCACGTAAAAGTTCCTACATTCCCAGATCCTCAAACCGTACACAATTATCCTTGAATCACCAAGGGATGAGCTTTCCTTTATTTACAGTGGCTTGCAAAAGTATTCATACCCCTTGAACTTTTCCACATTTTGTCACGTTACAACCACAAACGTAAATGTATTTTATTAGGATTTTATGCGATAGACCAACACAAAGTGGCGTATAATTGTGAAGTGGAAGGAAAATGATACATAGTTTTCAAATCTTTTTACCAATAAAAAACTGAAAAGTGTGGCGTGCAAAAGTATTCAGCCCCCTTTACTCTGATACCCCTAAATAAAATCCAGTGCAACCAATTGCCTGCAGAAGTCACCTAATTAGTAAATAGATTCCACTTGCGTGTAATCTAATCTCAGTATAAATACAGCTGTTCTGTGAAGGCCCCAGAGGTTTGTTAGAGAACATTAATGAACAAACAATGTTCCTTGGGCATCATGAAGCCCAAGGAACACACCAGACAGGTCAGGGATAAAGTTGTGGAGAAGTTTAAAGCAGGGTTAGGTTATAAAAAAATATCCCAAGCTTTGAACATCTCACGGAGCACTGTTCAATCCATCATCCGAAAATGGAAAGAGTATGGCACAACTGCAAACCTATCAAGACATGGCCATCCACCTAAACTGACAGGCCGGGCAAGGAGAGCATTGATCAGAGAAGCAGCCAAGAGGTCCATGGTAACTCTGGAGGAGCTGCAGAGACCCACAGCTCAGGTGGGAGATTCTGTCCACAGGACAACTATTAGTCGTGCACTCCACAAATCGGGCCTTTATGGAAGAGTGGCAAGAAGAAAGCCATTGTTGAAACAAAGCCATAAGAAGTCCCGTTTGCAGTTTGCCACAAGCCATGTGGGGGACACAGCAAACATGTGGAGGAAGGTGCTCTGGTCTGATGAGACCAAAATTGACGTTTTTGGCATAAATGCAAAACGCTATGTGTGGTGGAAAACTAACACTGCACATCACCCTGAACACACCATCCCCACTGTGAAACATGGTGGTGGCAGCATCATGCTGTGGGGATGCTTTTCTTCAGCAGGGACAGGGAAGCTGGTCAGAGTTGATGGGAAGATGGATGGATCCAAATACAGGGCAATCTTGGAAGAAAACCTGTTAGAGTCTGCAAAAGACTTGAGACTGGGGCGCAGGTTCGCCTTCCAGCAGGACAACAACCCTAAACATACAGCCAGAGCTACAATGGAATGGTTTAGATCAAAGCATATTCATGTGTTAGAATGACCCAGTATAAGTCCAGACCTAAATCCAATTGAGAATCTCTGGCAAGACTTGAAAATTGCTGTTCACAGACGCTCTCCATCCAATCCGACTGAGCTTGATCTATTTTGCAAAGAAGAATGGGCAAAAATTTCAGTCTCTAGATGTGCAAAGCTGGTAGAGACATACCCCAAAAGACTTGCAGCTGTAATTGCAGCGAAAGGTGGTTCTACAAAGTATTGACTCAGGGGGGCTGAATACTTTTGCACGCCACACTTTTCAGTTTTTTATTTGTAATAAAATTTGGAAACCATGTATCATTTTCCTTCCACTTCACAATTATGCACCACTTTGTGTTGGTCTATCACATAAAATCCCAATAAAATACATTTACGTTTGTGGTTGTAACGTGACAAAATGTGGAAAAGTTCAAGGGGTATGAATACTTTTGCAAGCCACTGTACCTGTTTAAAACCTGCCATAATCTTCTGGTGACTCTCCTCTGCACCTCATGTTCACCCAAATCAGAACTGGGCATAAATCTGTAGCAGTAGCTGCAAATACCATGGTTGTTCACACATTATCTCCAGTAATGAGTCCAAGATCCCTTTGGCTTTTCCTCTCTAAAAAACATCAGGACATTTATCCTCTGGGTATCCTTACACACTCCTGGATGCTGGTGGGATTGGCTGAGACCAAATACTCTGTAGACTTTACATTGGTAAGGAAATCAGGTTATACTGAGTTGGTACTGAGTTATACTGATTGGAGAAAAAGCTCAGCCATTAGACAGAGTGGGAGGACATCGAGTTATGCAGCACAACACGTCCACACTGAGCAAGTCGGCCAGCATCGCTAAGAACCTTTCTGGTACCTGGTTGTGTATTTTAAATGTGGTATTTATACGTGTATAGAAGTTGGGCGGTCACGTTGCAGTTGTACGTTGGTGAGGCCGCATTTAGAGTACTGTGCTCAGTTCTGGGCACCATGTTATAGGAAAGATGTTGTCAAGCTGGAAAGGGTACAGAGATTTACAAGATTTTTGCCAGGGCTAGTGGATCTAGAGGTTGAGTAGGCTGGGAGTGCAGGAGGATGAGGGGTGATCTTATTAATACGTATAAAATCATGAGAGGAATAAATCGGGTAGATGCACAGAGTTTCTTGCCCAGAGTAGGTGAATCGAGGACCAGAGCTCTTAGGTTTAAGGTGAAGAGGAAATGATTTAATAGGAATCCGAGAAGTACCATTTTCACACAAAGGGTGGTGGGTGTATGGAACAAGCTACCAAAGGAGGTAGTTGAGGCAGGGACTATCGCAACATTTAAGAAACAGTTAAACAGGTACATGGATAGGACAGGTTTGGAGGGATAAGGACCAAATGTGGGCAGGTGGGTCTAGTGTAGCTGGGTCTTGTTGGGGGGAAGTTGGGCTAAAGGGCCAGTTTCTACACTCTTTGACTCTACCCACTTTGTCCCATAAACGCACACCCACTGTGTGAAAATGTTACTCATCGGGTCCCATGTAAACATTTCCTCTCGCTCCTTAAATCTATGCCCTCATATCTTCGGCTCTCCTACCTTGGAGAAAAGACTGTGGCCATTCATCTTAAATATGCCTCTTTACGTTCAACTTTCAGCCTCCTACATATCCAGGCTCCCCTTAAGACTCAAACCCTCCCGACCCAGTAACATCCTCGTAAATCCTATCCACCCTTTCCAGTTGAATGACATCTATCACATAGCAAGGTGAGCATAAATGCACAGCTTTAAGGTGGGAGGGGCAAAGTTTAAATGCGCATATTTTTTGTACAGAAAATGGTGGGTGCCTGGAATCTACCCCCAGGATGGTGGTGGGGGCATAAGCTTTGCCCATCTCATGTTAAAGCTATGCCATCCAGCCTTTACACCGTTCCACCCAAGAAAAAGGTTTTAACTGTCTACCCGATCCATGCCTCTCAGAATGGTATATGCTTCGTCAGGTTTCCTCATAACTTCTGAAGCTCAAGAGAAAACAATCAAAGACTGTCCAATCTTTCCTTGTAACCAATAAGCTTGAATCCAGGTAGCATCTTGGTAAACCTCTTCTAAACCCTCTCCAAAGCTTCCATCTTCCTTTAAAGGATTTTTCATCTATTTACTTTGGTTGCCACATTCAGGGAATTATGAGCTTGGAGCCCAAGGTCTCTCTGTTCATTAGAGCAGTATGGTGGTGCAGCGGTATAGTTGCGGCCTTATAGCACCAGAGACCTAGATTTGATCCTGACTATGAGTGCTGCCTGTACGGAGTTTGTATGCTCTCCCCGTGATCACGTGGTTTTTCTTCGGTAGCTCCGGTTTTCTCTCACGTTCTAAAGACAGAAAAGACTGTGGTTTGTGGGTTAATTCATTTTGGTAAAAGAAAATTGAAAATCGTCCCCAGTGTGTAGGGTAGTGCCAGTGTGCGGGGATCTCTGGTCAGCAAAAACTTGATGGGCCGAAGGGCCTGTTTCCATGCTGTATCTCTAATCTAAACATTCTTATTTACTGTATATGCTCTATATTTGACTTCCGAAATGCACCGTCGGGATTAAATTCTATCTGCCAACTTTGTACTCAACTTTCCACCTTGTCAAGCTAGAGGCAGGAAACATGTTCCCGATGTTGGGGGAGTGTAGAACCAGGGGCCACAGTTTAAAAATAAGGGGCAAGCCATTTTGAACGGAGATGAGGATAAACTTTTTCACACAGAGAGTTGTGAATCTGTGGAATTCTCTACCTCAGAAGGCAGTGGAGGCCGGTTCTCTGGATGCTTTCAAGAGAGAGTTAGATAGAGCTCTTAAAGATAGTAAAGGGAAATGGAGAGAAGGCAGGAATGAGGTACTGATTGCGGATGATCAGCCATGATCACATTGAATGGTGGTGCTGGACTCGAACGGCCGAATAGCCTACTCCTGCACCTATTGTCTGTAACCCGCTGTATGTAGCCTTAGACAACCTTCCTGCTATCCACACCACCATCTTGTGTGTCATCCACAAACTGACCTGTCGGACCTCCTACATTCATATCCACGTAGTTAATATATAACACAAACAACATAGGTTCTAGCACTGATCCCTGCAGTGCATCACTGGTCACACATTCGACAAACAAACTTCCACCACTACCTCCTGCCTCCTGTCACCAAGCGTATCTTGCATGCAATTCACATAGCATCCGGGATCCCTTGTATCTTAAGCTTCTGGATCAGCCTGCCACACAGGGTCTTGCTAAACGACTTACTGGTGTCTGTATAAATAATGCCTATCAACCCATCATCATAAGTTCATAAGTTTTAGGAGCAGAATTAGGCCATTCGGCTCATCATGCCTACTTTGCCATTCAATCTTGGCTGATCTATCTTTCCCTCTTACCCCACTCTCCTGCTTCTCCCCATAACCCCTGACAACCCTTACTAATCAAGAATCTGTCGATCTCAGCCTTATAACATTTTATTGACTTATCCTCCTACCTATGCCTTCCTAATTTAATAAACCTCAGCCTCCAAAACTTTAGTGAGAATAGACCCAACCTATCCTTGATTGGACGAGAGTTCATAATGGTGGGGAGATCGAAAGGAGAGATTTGGGGTGATGCGAGAGTACAAAAGAGCATGCAAAAGCCATCGACTGAAAGCAGCCACTCCCTGCCCCACGTCCACGATTTAGGCTTTGCTGTATCCTGCCTTTAAGAACTCACCGAACCACCATTCATAGATGAAATTGCGAAAAAACCTGTGCCTTGTGGAGTAATTGGACCTGGAATAAAGGGGAAAAAAGAATGGTTACAAAGACTTCAGGAGCATGGATACAAGCCAGTCAAGCGCCACTCCCATGCAAACTTCTGAGCAACCACCTGTTAATCTATCTCACAGCCTTGGCCCGTAGACTTCTATGCCGTGGCAATTTTAGTTTAGTTAACTTTAGAGATACAGCGTGGAAACATACCTTTCTGCCCACTGAGTCCGCGCCGACCAGCGATCCCCAGACACTAACACTTTCCTACACACACTAAGGATAATTTAACCAAAGCCAAACAATCTGAAAACTTGTACGTCTTTGGAGGAAACTGGAGCTCCTGGGAAAACCAACGCAGGTCTCAGGGAGAACGTACAAACTCTGTACAGACAGCACCCAGAGTCAGGATCAAACCCTGATCTCTGGCATTGTAAGGCAGCAGCTCTACCCGCTGCTCCTTCATGTGGTGCTCGTAAAACTACTTGCCAAACAATGCATTAAAGTGGATGCTGTTGTAGAGTAGGGTGCATGGGAACAGAGGATTGAAGGAGAAACTCCAGCAGAGTGTCACAAGATTGGTAAACAGTTAATGCACATCCCTTGTTCATGAAAGGAGCAAAGTAGGGAACCAGAGTGCAATTAAACTGACAAGCAATGACACGATGTCAGTCAATAATCAAAGATAAAATAGCTAATCACTTCGGAAAGCTGAATGCAATTCAGGTCAACATAAGTACATTTTAAAGTTAAGTCATGTTTGATAATTTGCCCAAAATCTTGTTAATTTGTCCACACTGACACCTCTTTACATTAGTTCTACTTTCCGTCGAGGTATGTGACTGGAAATACCTGGTGAACCCACGCTGCACTCCCTCAATAGCACTCCCCGTTATTCATTGCCTGCCATTCTGAAAAGGACCTGTTAATTCCTACTCTTTGCTTCCCGTTTGCCAACAAGTTCCCCATCCATGTCAAGATCATATCATGTGCTCTAATATTGCACACTATTCTCTTGTGTGGGACCTTGTCAAAGGCTTTTTGAAAGTCCATTCTACTTGTTACATCATCAAAAAATTCCGGAAGATTAGTCAAGCATGAGTTCCCTTTCATAAATCCATGTTGACTGACCGATCCTGTCACTGCTTTCCAAATGCGCTGCTTTAACATCTTTAACAATCGACAAGCATCTTCCCCACTACCGATGCAAGGCTAACTGATCTATAATTCCCCATTTTCTCTCTCCCTTCTTTCTTAAAAAGTAGGGTTTTTTGTTTTTTTGTTTGTTTATTTTATTAGAAGCTAATACAGTACAAAACAATACAGTGGCACCTATTTTTAGGTGCCAACTATGTCATAACGTAATACATTCTATGTACAACCTCTAGTTTTATGTTTTTAAAAAGGAAATTAAAAAAAGACAAGAAATAGAGAGAAGAAAAAGAGGAAAAATAGATAGAAAATAGAAAAACGTGAAGTGTGTATATAAGAAAAGAAAAAATAGAAAGTAGAAATAGGAGAAAAAGACCCTTAAAAAAGAAAATTTTCAAATCTTTGTTCGGAGATGTAATTCTACCCACGACCTGACCTGAAATCAGTAATCTTTACGGTACTGCTGCATCACATGATTCCAAAAACTCGATGAAAGGGGGCCGACTCCATAAGAATTGGTCATATTCATCTATTAGGCAGAGTCTCATTTCTTCAAGGTGAGCTATGTCGGTCATATTACTAATCCACATATAGTTGTATTTTTCCAAACTTTAAGTATCAATTTCTTTCCAATTATTAACCCATAATTAAAGAATACTTTTTGGTCTTTGCTTAACTTGTTATCTTCTACTATTATTCCAAATACAATCCATTCCGTATTTGGTTCTATTCTTGACTTGAAGAGCTTTGTAAATATATCAAATGTATCGCTCCAAAATGTATTCAACTTTATACATCCTACAAATGAATGTGTTATATTGGCATTTTGAAACAAACATTTATCGCATCTAGGAGAAACATTTGAGTAGAATTTATTCAACCTCGTTTTTGAATAATATAGTCTATGTAATAATTTAAATTGAATTAGATTATCTTGTAAATTATCTTGCATTAATGGAACAATTATATGTGTTCATCAGATACTTTTCCCATCTATCTTTCGGAATCTTTATCATTAGTTCATGGCCCTGTCCCACTGTATTCCCACTGAGTTCATTCAAGTGCTCTCCCGAGTTTAAAAATAAATCAAACTTGTGGTGAGCACGTAGAATGAACAAAGCGGGTACATCGGAGCTCGGGGATGTCTCTTAGCGGCTCGTAACGCTAACGGCAGGTACTAGGGAAGACTCGCTAATGGCAGGTAACCTCGGGAAGACACGTGAAGATTTTTCAACGTTGAAAAATGTCCACGAGAGCCCTTACTTACTTAAGAAAGTACTTACGAGCGACCATTACCGTAAATCTCTGAGTTTGAATCAGGGCAAACTCGGGAGAACTCTTTGAATGAACTCGTACAGTGGAACAGGGTTTTTAACATTGGCTACTCTCTACATTGGCTACTCTCCACAGGAACTGATCCAGAGTCTAGAGAACATTCGAAAATGATCACCAAGCATCCACGATTTCCAGGGCCACCTGCTTGAGTACTCTGGGATGCAGACCATCAGGTCCTGGGGATTTATCTGCCTCCAGTCTCAGCAGATTACCAAACATCATTTCCTGATTAATGTGGATTCCAGTTCCTCTCTCCCACTAGATCCTCGGTCGCCTGGTATTTCTGGGAGATTGTTTGTGTCTTTCTTAGTGAAGACAGAACCAAAGTACTGATTTAACTGTTCTGCCATTTCTTTGTTTCCCATTATAAATTCACCTGTCCCCGATTGTAAGGGACCTACATTTGTGTTCACTTATCTTTTCCTTTTCTCATATCTAAAGAAGCTTTTAAAGTCAGATTTTATATTCCCCACAAGCTTTCTTTCATGCTCTTTGCCCCCCTCTTAATTAACCCCTTTGACCTCCTCTGTTGAGTTCCTTACCCCAAATAGTAGCTGCACAGTGCATGTGCTCGGGTGTGTACTTAAGCAGTCTGTGACGTCCGTTGTGGTCCTCTATGTGATACAGCGGGATGGTCTGAAAGCGCCTCCAGCCAAGTGAGAAGATCAGTGGGTCCCTGGTCTTCAGAATCTTCTTGTGCCATCGATGCTTCTTCAAACGCATCTGGTCCGAAGGAAACTAAGTATGTCATGAAACATGCTTCGGAAGCAACCAGAACACTTTGTGCTAGGGCTGATTCAGTAGCATCATCTCTACACTATACTCCTGCTGAGGTTAAAATTAAGAGAACACTTTTTGGCATGTATATTTAAAATACAGTAAATACTTTATAACGGATCATAGGGGAGGGGAATGGTGTCCATTATTGCCGACTGTCTGCTGTAATTTAGTAAGGTATTATCATTGTATAAGTAATAGCAACAAACAACCACAGTTGCTGTTTATTGGAGTTTAGAAGGATGAGGGGATCTTATAGAAACATATAAAATAATAAAAGGACTGGACAAGCTAGATGCAGGAAAAATGTTCCCAATGTAGGGCGAGTCCAGAACCAGGGGCCACAGTCTTAGAATAAAGCAGAAGTCATTTAAGACTAAAGTGAGAAAAAACGTTTTCACCCAGAGAGTTGAGAATTTGTGGAATTCTCTGCCACAGAGGACAGTGGAGGCCAAGTCACTGGATGGATATAAGAGAGAGTTAGATAGAGCTCTAGGGGCTAGTGGAATCAAGGGATTCCTGCACCTATCTTCTATGTTTCTATGACAGGAGGTGTCTGTAAGGTCCTCCACCTCCCCTCTCCTCCACGTCCCCTCTCCCCTCCCCTATCTAACAGCCTCCCTTCTCTACCCCTCTCTCCTCCCCTCTGCATCCCCTCCCCCCTCCAACCCCTCCCTTTCCCCTCCATTCCCCACTCTCCCCCCTCCACTTGAAACAGCTAATAGTCAAATCTACAACAGCATGATCGGGTAGAATGTTGTAAATTATATGCAACACAATATGGAGGACAGATCTTTTCAATAAAGAAATTAAGATGGAATCCTGCAGTAATAACATGTGCTTCTTCAAGGCCATAAAGAACCCAAGATTGAAAAAGATTGCTGACGCTTCAGAGATAAGTAACAACTTGTCATTGGATGAGCTTGATTTGGACCCAGCTTCTCTTATATTCTGAAAGGCTACAGAATCTTTCAGTCATGCCATATTCAGACTTGGTAGGAGTGTTTTACTGATAAGAAAAATGTATAATTGTACTAACTCGCCTTTTTTCTATGAGAGGGCGCCCGAGAAGCACTGAGCAACGTTTATGCTCATTGTAGATCTTTTGCCACTCCCATCTGACAAATCAATTAAAGATTGCCATGGTTTTACCTTTAACAATTTTGTTGCTATCTGCTTTTAAGAAACGTACTTTGATATTTGGCGTAGTCGGCGGAATCTAGCTGGGACCAGTAACAGATGGTGCAGTTGACTGGGATCTGAAGGGGAGAAAACTGAGGTCTAGTCGGACCGTTTGCATCTGGTCTCCCGAAGAAGCTCCCGGTAAAAAACTAAGGTCACTCAGTCTGAGGTTGGTCTGTTTCCGGACAAGATCGTTAGAAGCAGACGGCGAAGGTAATACCACGTGTGTAAAGGATTGGCTTTTGTATTGGAAATGAGTAAAGGATTGGCTTGTGTATTGGAAATGGGTAAAGGATTGGGCATGGCTGACTAAAGAGGTGTTGTCACAATTAAAGGATTGTGCACGGCAGACTACTAAGTTTTGGCACTAAGTGTATTGGAAAGACTAGTGTCTTGAAAAGAAGTGTATTGTCTTGAGGAGACAATGTTTTGAAAAGACTTGTGAATTTGCTACCAGATAGAGAGTAGCCAGATTGGGCTTTACAGACTGCAAAGGTTTGTTGCAAATAAAGGATTGGGCTTAACAGGCTGAAAAAGTTAGTTACAATGTGTGTACTAAGTTGTGTACGAAGAAGTGATTTGGTGATTGGATAAACATGGAAATAATTTGGATAAGAGTGACGGAAAGACAGCTGTTCAACGCATGTGTGATTTGAATCCTCAGAACAACAAGGATTATAGAATATTGAATTATAAATTGACCAAAAGTTTGAGTAATGTGTCTTGACCAGTAAGAGGCATATGGAATGTGGAGACTATTGAAGGCGGGGGGGGGGGGGGGGGGAGAAAAAGAGAGAGAGAGAAAGAGAGGGGAGAAGGAGTGGGGGAGGGGGGAGGGGGGAGAGGGGGAGAGAGGAGGGGGAGAGGGGGAGAGGGGGAGAGGGGGAGAGGGGGAGAGGGGGAGAGGGGGAGAGGGGGAGAGGGGGAGAGGGGGGGGGGGGAGAGGGGTACTGAGAGGGGGAGAGGGGGGAGAGGGGCGAGAGGGGGGAGAGGGGGAGATGGGAGAGAGAGGGAAGAAGAAGTGGGTGGAGACACAAGATGGTGGTTGGATTAATTATGCTTGTAAAAGAGGAATTGAATTGTGGAATAAAGATGGAACTATTAAATGAATGGAAAGTACTTCAGACGGAATGCCAGTGGGCAAAGGAATAGGAGATAAGGGCTAAGGCAGAGAAAGAAGGCGCTGATGAGAGTACGGAGGAAAAAAAAGCTGGTACCAGTAAGTCTCCTTGAGGTCTTCATGAGACCCTGGCAATGACGACTCTGTCTATAGAAGAAGGGGAAGGTGGCCAACCACAATCTGGATCACTGTCCAATCACAGCTCAGACCACTCCCATTTTGAACATTAGCACGCCCACCATTACATTGAACCACTCCCTTTGTTCATTTTAAATTCTCACTCCAACAAAGAAGACGACTTTTGCAAACCTTCCCAGTCCCAGTTCACAAAATCTGCCGGGGGAATTTCCTAGCTTGCTAATTCTGCATCAATTCTGCAAATTGATTCACACAGAAACAAAGATTTTTTTTTTTAAACAGAACGGCTTTTGTCAGACAAGGGATGGAAATGGAAAATTAATACAGAGGCCACCCAAACCTACTGGGAGATGCTGTCCAAACCCACGGATACTCTAGTGTCTAGATCAAGGTGATGAACCCCACCACAGGACGAGAATTGAGGGGGGGGGGGGGGGGGGGAGCACCTCACCTGTGCAATGATTTACGAAGAGACTGGCAACACCCTCGGACAGGTGTGAACTTTATGGCACAACCCCAATATCGGCCGAAAGGATTACAAAGGTGGCACCTGATCCATCGACCCTAAACAAGCTTCATCAGGATGGTTGTCAATGAAGAGAGTGAGAACTGGTTGCCATACCATTGGTTTGATGGACTTTGGGGTACTATTGAACTGGTAGCCATACCATTGGTTTGGTGGACTTTGGGGTACTGTGCTACATTATGGCTCTCTCATTCTGCTAATCATTGCTCTAATGCTTGGGACCATTGTGTGTACCTACCGAGGACTGTGAATGTTATCACATTTGATAATAAGGGGGGAATGAAAGAGCTAATAGTCAAATCTAAAATTGTGTCGTTCTTCTACAAAAGCACGATCTAGTAGAACAAAAGAATGGCTCGGTGCCAAGTCTGAATGACTTTGTAAATTATATGCAACACAATATGGAGGACAGGTTGTCTTTTCAATAAAGAAATTAAGATGGAATCCTGCAATAATAACATGTGCTTCTTCAAGGCCATAACGAAGCCAAGATTGGAAAAAAAATAGCTGGCGCTCCAGAGATAAGTAACAACTTGTCATTGGATGAGCTTGATTTGGACCCAGCTTCTCTTATATTCTGAAAGACTACAGAATCTTTCAGTCATGCCATATTCAGACTTGGTAGGAGTGTTTTACTAATAAGAAAAATGTATAATTGTGCTAACTCGTCTTTGTTCTGTGATTGGGAGCCTGAGAAGCACTTCAATGTTTGTTCTCACTGTAGATCTTTTGCCACTCCCGTCTGACAAATCAATTAAAGATTGCCATGGTTTTACATTTAACAGTTTTGTTGCCATCTGCTTTTAAAAAACAAACGTTGACATTTCTACCCCCTCCCCCCAGTTGAAGTGCTGAGCAACTCATATTTCGCTTGGGCAGCTTACACCCCAGCTGTATGAACATTGATTTCTCTAACTTCAAACAGCCCTTGCCTTCCCTCTCCATCCCCTCCCCCTTCCCAGTTCTCCCACCAGTCTTACTGTCTCTGACTACATTCTATCTTTTTCCCGCCCACTCCCCTGATATCAGTCTGAAGAAGGGTCTCGACCCAAAATGTCTCCCATTCCTTGTCTCCATGGATGCTGTCAGACCCACTGACTTACTCCAGCTTTTTGTGTCTGTCTTCCATTTATAATTTCTGTCCATCCCCAATCTGGCATTAAATGCCATTTACCCATCATGCCAGTGCCCAAAGACCTCAGCTAGTTGCCCAACAATGCCTCCATTTTAAACTCCTCGTCGACATTTAAACTCCTTCACTGATTTTCCACCTCCTCCACTTTGTCATCTCTCCAAGAGTGTGCAACCAGCTCAAGACTCAGTGGTCCACTGTTGTCTGACGCCCCTTCAACTGCCTCAGCCCCATATTCTGCAACTCCGGTCCTAACCCTGCAATGTCCACACTTTTAAGACTTCATTTCGCTGCATCTGGACCCTTCTCCCAATACCCCGACAGATAAAGACCTTAACATAACAGACCTACTAATTGTGCCTCGTTTGATAACACACATGCGCCACCTTGGAGTTTCTTCCAATGTCTATATTTACTGCAAGGTGATAATTAATGGTGAGTATTACCTGCAGATATCCGATGTTTCCTTCGCTGCTTCCCAAGCCGCCGAGAATTAATGGATAATGGGAGTCGAAGTTTGTGACAAATTCAAAGGGTACGTTCTCGATCTCAACTCGCACGTACATACCAGGTCTGAAACCTTCGTACTGAACACGGGTCTCGTCAGTTTGGTCATCAAATTCCGCCCGATTAAGCTTTGGGAGGAAAATAAATAATGTGAAGCAGCAACAAGATGCTGGATAGTGCAGAGATTACAGGTACTCCCCGACTTGCGTAAGGATTACATTCTGTGAACCATTACATGTCGGATGTCACGTATGTCAGAATCACCAACTCTCGCTGTTGGGGCATTTTCTGCGGCTTACAGCCTTAAGTTCACAAGTGCTAAATAGCAGATTTAGCCATTCGGGACCCATCAAGTCTATCTCCATTCAATCATGGCTGATCTATCTCTTCCTCCTAACCCCATTCTTCTGCCTTCTCCCTATAACCCCTGACCCGTACTAATCAACTAAACTACCCTTCCAGGTGAGCACCACCACCATTGTCGCTTAATTCTCATATAAACCTGAATGATGGTACGTGTTGTGGATATTACAACCTGCCTTGATTGCAGCAGGGAATGAGTACAGAATTGTTTACACGTGTGCAAGTTTACACGAGTCACCTATTGCGTACGTTAAGGAGCGTCTGTACTGTTATGTGGAAGTTACAACATTCTTACCAACTTATTGCAGCACTGCATTCAATATAGTATCAAACAGCAATTAATCGACAATGCACATTGTACATGTGCAATTTACCATGATTTTGTAATAAATTTTCAAATTTAATGAAACTACAAGGTACCAGAGCTCAATGATCAGGAAACTAATAAAAAGTTAAACCTTTAAATAAGAGGCAGAGTAATGAAAACAATCAAACTCGAACAGCCAGTGAAAGAGTCACATATGAGGCATTCCAAAAGATTTGATATGATTTAGATCATTTAGGTTTTGTTTAGTTGATGCTTGGAAACAAGCCCTTCGGCCCACCAAGTCAGCGCTGACCAGCGATCCCTGTACACTAGCACTATGCTACACGCTTGGGACAATTTACAATTTTTACTGAAGCCAAGTCTTTGGAGTGTGGGAGGAAACCGGAGCACCCCGGAGAAAACTCATACAGATCACAGGAAGAATGTACAAACTCCATACAGAGAGCATCTGTAGTCAGGATTGAACCTGGGTCTCTGGCGCTGTAAGGCAACAAGTCTACCACTGCACTATTATGAACTTGATTGTTTGATTCCCGACTTGCCATATTAGAGCCGGTGCAGAATTGAAATCTAATATGTATTTGTACCTGTGCCTGCTTCTGCATTTCATCTTTCAGATCACTGAAGTAAGTGCCATCCACATCGTCATACTCAACGTCAAACATTTCCTTCAATTTCCGCTTCTTCGCCAAGCGCCTGTTTTGGTCTTCCTCCTCCTTTAGGTTTCTTGGATCATTGTTGTCTTCGTCATGTGACATATCCTTTTCCTGGTGTGACAAATAATGTTAGATTCAGTTTTAAAACTGATTTTTATATGTAGGAGTTTCAATTTTTGCCTTTCCCACCAGCAAGCCTGGCAGTGATGAATGTTTGTGGTTCTGGTGGTCCCTGGGACGTGGATTCAAGACTTCAACATCAACTCCTTATGTGCAAACTGAGACTAAAGTTGGCGTACCTTAAGCAGAACACAACATATACTCCAAAGCAACGAGAATCCTGAACAGTATAAATAATTCTGGTTCGAGACCTGCTTAAAGGATACTAATCTGTAATGCTAATCCTGTTTTTATTTTCATAGATGCTGCATGACTTGCTGAGTCTTTCTATTACATTCTATTATTGATGAAAAATACTCTTTGTCATCACATGCTACTTCCAACTTTTACTTCCATTAATTGGATTAATACATGTAAAAGTTATGCCTTGCAAATACGATTCATCGCATGAGTTCTGGTCACCCCATTACATGAGAAATGTGGGGGCTTTGGAGAGGGTGCAGAGAAGGTTTACCAGAATGCTGTAGCCCGAGTGGGAGGAGAGTTGAGTCGGAGGGGGAGAAAACAGTTGAAAAGGAGAAACAAAGCACAGGCAGTCTTAACTCAGAGCTCCCGCGGATTTTGAAGAACCAGGAACAAAGAGAAGCTGGAAAAAGCATTGATTGGCTCTAGCCCGAGTGGGAGGAGAGTTAGAAGTGTCAGAGGGAGAAAACAGTTGAAAACTGAGGAATTTGTTTTGTAAATTGGTAAATTAGGCAATTTATCAGTCAATATAAGCAAGACGGCTCTTAGGGAGCGGCTGTGAGGCAGCGGCCTTGTGAGGGAAGTGCCCTATGAGAAAAGTGCGAGTCTTTGGCGAGGAGGCTATGCAAAACGCTGAAGAGGGAGAGACGAAAGAAGGAGATGTCAAGCAAGCTGATTCAGTGTGATGCTTGCAGTATGTGGGAGGTCAGAGACACTGCTGGTGCCTCTGGCTGCTAAAAATGTGAGAAGTGCATCCAGGTACAGCTCCCAGACCGTGTTGGGGAACTGGAGAAGCAAGTGGGTGACCTCAGGTTAATCCAAGAAACTGAGTCGTTCCTCGACAAGTCCTACAGTAAGACTGTTACACCTAAGGTACTGGAAGAGAGAAGGTGGGTGACGGTGAGAAAGGGAGGGAAACATGGAATGCAAAGGTCCCCGGGTGTTGTACCTCTTCTGAACAGGTTCACCCACTTTGAAGCTGTCGGGACAAAAGACGTTATCACACTGAGCGGCGGACTGGCTTGCGAGGCAAAAAGGGCTGTTGAACCAAAACCAAAGAGGCCGACGTCAGGCAACACCGTGGTAGTTGGAGACTACATTGTGTGAGGTACGGACAGGGGCTTCTGCAGGAACACACGGGATTCGAGGATGGTGTGCTGCCTTCCTGGCGCCAGGATCCAGGATGTCACGGACAGAGTGCAGAAAATCCTCAAGGGCGAAGGTAAACAGCCGGAAGTGGTAGTGTATGTCGGCACAAACGATGTCGGACAGAAGGGGATGAATATTCTGCAGCGTGACTTTAGAGACCTCGAAAAAATGCTGAAAAGCAGGACCTCCAGGGTTGTTATCTCCGGTTTGCTTCCAGTTCCTCGTGCTGGCGAGAGCAGGAACAGGGAGATACGGGACCTGAATGTGTGGCTGAGGAACTGGTGCAGGGGCCAGGGATTTTGATTCTTAGATCACTGGGATCTGTTTTGGAGTAAGGGGGAACTGTACAAAAGGGACGGATTGCATCTTAACAGGTGGGGGACCAGCATTCTGGAAGGCAGGTTTGCCACTGCTACACGGGTGGCTTTAAACTGAATAAGGGGGTGGGGTGTCAAATGGGATAGTCGAGGATGGAGTTAAAGGGAAAGAGAGTAAAGGGATAGTTAATGACCCCAGAATTAATGGGAAAGGAAGCTCACAAAGGCATAGGAGAATATGGCCAAGTGTAATAGGGATCAATATGAAAGGTGAGCTGCGTAAGGAATTAAAAGTATTGTATATGAATGCTTGAAGTATGAGAAGTAAAGTAGATGAGCTTGAGGCTCAGTTAGAGGTTAGTAAATATGACATTGTGGGGATCACTGAGACGTGGCTGCAGGAGGATCGGGCCCGGGAACTTAATATTCATGGTTATACATCCTATAGAAAGGACAGGCATGGGGGGCAGAGGACGGTGGGTAGCTCTGCTGGTAAGAGATGGAATTCAGTCCCTTGTGAGGGAAGACATAGGGACTGATGAGATAAGAGTCACTGTGGATTGAGTTGAGGAATTGTAAAGGCAAAAAGACACTTATTGGTGTTATCTACAGACTCCCGACTAGTAGCCCGGATGTAGGGTGTATAACTAGAAAAGATGTATAACACAGCAAAGAGTAGCCGGAAGCCAGAGGATTGGGAAACTTTCATAGGACAACAGAAGGAAACAAAACGGGCAATACGGGCTGAAAAGATAAATTACAAAGGGAAGCTGGCCAGGAATATAAAGAAGGACAGTAAAAGCTTCATTAGATATGTTAGGGGAAAAAGAGTAGCAAAGTCAAATGTGGGTCCCTTGAAAGCTGACACGGGTGAAATTATTATGGGCAACAAGGAAATGGCAGAAGAGTTGAATAGGTACTTCGGATCTGTCTTCACTAAGGAAGACACAAACAATCCAGATTTACTGGAGGACAGAGGAACTGAAATAAATTTTCATTAGGTGAGAAATAGTATTGGGTAGGCTAATGCGACTGAAGGATGATAAATCCCCTGGGCCTGATGATCTGCATCCCAGGGTCCTCAGGGAGGTGGATCTAGAAATAGTGGACGCATTGGTGATCATTTTCCAATGTTCAATAGATTCAGGATCAGTTCCTGTGGATTGGATGATAGCTAATGTTATCCCACTTTTCAAGAAAGGAGCGAGAGAGAAAACGGAGAATTACAGACCAGTTAGCCTGACCGATGGTGGGAAAGATGCTGGAGTCAATATTAAAGAGGTAATAATGGGGCATTTGGATAGCAGTAAAAGGATTAGTCCAAGTCAACATGGATTTATGAAAGGGAAATCATGCTTGATTAATCTTCTGGAATTTTTTGTGGATATGCAAAGTAAAATGGATGACGGGGTGCCAGTGCATGTAGTGTATCTAGACTTTCAGAAAGCCTTTGATAATGTCCCGCACGGGAGGCTGGTGACTAAAATTAGAGCACACGGTATTGGGGGTAGGGTGTTGATGTGGATAGAAAATTGGTTGGCAGACCGCAAGCAAGGAGTAGGAGTGAACGGGTCCTTTTCAGAATGGCAGGCAGTGGTGAGTGGAGTGCCACAAGGCTCGGTGTTGGGGCCACAACTGTTTACCATATATATTAATGATTTGGAAGAGGGAATTAAGAGCAACACTAGCAAGTTTGCGGATGACACAAAGCTGGGTGGCAGTGTGAAATGTGAAGAGGATGTTGGAAGGTTGCAGGAGGACCTGGACAAGTTGAGTGAGTGGGCAGATGCGTGGCAGGTGCAGTATAATATAGATAAATGTGAGGTTATCCACTTTGGCGGCAAAAACAAGGGGGCAGATTATTATCTCAATGGGGTTAGGTTAGGTAAGGGGGAGGTGCAGCGAGACCTGGGCGTCCTTGTACACCGGTCACTGAAAATTGGCTTACAGGTACAGCAGGCAGTGATGAAAGCTAATGGAATGTTGGTCTTCATAACAAGAGGATTTCAGTATAGGAGTAAAGAAGTTCTTCTGCAGTTGTATAGGGCTCTGGTGAGACCACATCTGCAGTATTGTGTACAGTTTTGGTCTCCTAATTTGAGGAAGGATATCCTTGTGATTTAGACAAGTGCAGCGTAGGTTCGCGAGATTGATCCCTGGGATGGCGGGACTGTCATATGAGGAAAGATTGAAAAGACTAGGCTTGTATTCACTGGACTTTAGAAGGATGAGGGGAGATCTTATAGAAACATATAACACCATAAAAGGACTGGACAAGCTAGATGCAGGAAAAATGTTCCCAATGTTGGGCGAGTCCAGAACCAGGGGCCACAGTCTTAGAATAAAGGGGAGGTCATTTAAGACTGAGCTGAGAAAAAACATTTTCACCCAAGGAGTTGTGAATTTATGGAATTCCCTGCCACAGAGGGCAGTGGAGGCCAAATCACTGGATGGATTTAAGAGAGAGTTAGATAGAGCTCTAGGGGCTAGTGGAGTCAAGGGATATGGGGAGAAGGCAGGCACGGGTTATTGATAGGGGACGATCAGCCATGATCACAATGAATGCCGGTCCTGGCTCGAAGGGCCGAAGGGCCTCCTCCTGCACCTATTTTCTATGTTTCTATGTTTCTAATGCTGCCTGGATTAGAAGGGTTTCAGCTGCAGGGAGAGGTTGAATAAACAAATTGTTTTCTCTGGAATGTCAGAGTATGAGGGGAGATTTGATAGAAGTATATAAAATTATGAGAGGAGTAGTTAGTGTAGACTTTCTGATTATTTTTCCCAGGTGGAAAATATGCAACACTAGAGGACATAGTTATAAGGTGACAGGGGAAAGGTTTAATGCGAATGCGTGAGGCGATTCTTTTTTACACAGAGTAGTGGGTGCCTGGAACACGTTGCCGAGGTGGTGATGGAGGCAGATACCATCATGGCATTTAAGAGGCTTTTAGATAGGCATATGGAAGTCAAGGGAAAATAAAAGGATGCGGCTAATGTATAGGTTGATGAGCAGTTTAACTTAGCATCATGTTCGGCACAACAAAAAATCAAGGGAAGGGAATGGGAATTAAGGACTGGGCATGGGAAAATCATTAGAAGGCTTTGGAATGGAATGAAAGAATGGATGTGTACAAATGGCTTTCGTGCAGGAATATAAAGACCAGGCAAGCTACGTGCTGCAACATCTAGGATTGATTAAATCAACAGAAACAACAATTCACAACTCATCCCCTCAAAAGCTAACCCTTAGCTCTCCACTTCAATTTTTCTTTGGGGATAAATGCCAAAGTCCTTTTTATCTTCTTCCTGTCATCAATCCATTGGCATAATTTGTACTTTCCGCACAGGGTAAAAGGGACCCAAACAACACAAGACATTGCATGTCATTTCCTTTTACACTTTACACCCCGTGAGAAAATGGAGATCGTTATTTGCCTCTGAAGACAATTATTATTAAAACAATCCATTCTCAAACCCATACCAAACCGAGCCAAGCCATGGCCTTTAAATTTCACTGTCTGCTCTTCTAACTCATTCAAAGCCCACTGTATGTGATGAATAAATCTGATTTATTGATTGATTGATAGACTCTCTAGGTGGAAAAGATCCCCCTCAGATCCCCTCTGAATCTTTACCCTTTTCCCCCAAATCCATATCCTCTTGTTTTATCTACCTCTCAGATGGGGAAACGTTCCTGCATTTAACCGCTCATAACTTTATGTACCTCAATACAATACGCTGAAGGGTCTCAACCTGAAACATCCCCTACCCACGTTCCCCTAGGGTACACAAAAGGCTGAAACATCCCCTACCCACGTTCCCCTAGGGTACACATAAGCTAGGGTACACAAAAGGCTGGAGAAACTCAGCGGGTGCAGCAGCATCTAAGGAGCGAAGGAGATAGGCGACGTTTCGGGTCGAGACCCTTCTTCTGACTCTACCCGAAACGTCACCTATCTCCTTCGCTCCTTAGATACTGCTGCACCCGCTGTTTCTCCAGCCTTTTGTGTACCCTCGATCTTCCAGCATCTGCAGTTCCTTCTTTAACACTTCCCCAGAGAAGCTGCCTGACTTGCTGAGTTGCTTCTGCACTTTGTGTCCTTCTGCATATTAACCAGCCTCTGCAGATCTTTGTTTCTACCCTCTTAACCTCATCTACTCCATGGAGAACAGACCTTGCCTCTCCAGTCTCTTCAACCCAGGAAACATAAGATCATAAGTGATAGGAGCAGAATTAGGCCATTCAGCCCATTAAGTCTACTCTGCCATTCAATCATGGCTGATCGATCTCTCCCTCCTAACCCCATTCTCCTACCTCTTCCCATAACCTCCGATACCCAAAACATCCTGGTGAATCTCCTCTGCCCAGCTCCATCATATATCCTGATCAACCAGCATGACTACATTGAAGATGCATTGATTTTCATGCGTACAATAAAACAGTGTATATACCCCTACACATTTTAATTGTTCAAAAGATTAATCTTAATATATTTAATTTACTTAAACCCTAACCTCCTGGCTTTGCTTTACTGCATCGTCTTGCCCATCATGAACCTCTCCTGTCTCTAAATCCTCGAATGCTCCATATACAGAATCTGGAAACAAATGGAAGGTGTAAAAACATGCAAAGTATAAGCAACTGTAACATTATCACTTTATGATGAGATTGCTAATAATCAGAAGATATTTTCAAATACTACCAGGGCAACTAAATTCAGATAAATAATATTAAATAAAAATTTAGTAGTTATGAAGTTGCTGGATTATGATTAAAATCCATCTGGTTCAATGCAGTCCTTCAATGAGGTATAGTCAGTAATACCGCACAGAAACAGGCCGTTTGGCACAACGCAATCTAGTTCAAGGTGCTTGGTAAACTAATCCCGTTTGTCCACATTTGGTTCATATCTCCCAAACTTCTTTCCGTCCATACACCCGTGCAAATTTCTTTTAAAGATTGTAATTGTACCCACTGTGTTGAAAAACGTACTTCTCAGGTTTGTTTTCAATCATCCAATCTCATCTAACGCCTATGCCCCCTAGTTGAGACTCCCCTACCCAGGGGAAAATACAATGAAAATCCATCTTGCCTATGCCTCTCATGATTTTACAAACCTCTATAAGAGTTGGATGAAAGGCCTGTTTTGATGCTGTATAACTCGGCCATGGATTACAACAATTCAGTAGGAATATTTAAATTTATCAAAGAGCTTTTGAGAACACCTTGACTTTTCGCCTTTGTGGCCAAAGTTACCCCTCAGATTCCTATTAAATCTTTCCCCCTCACCTTAAACATATGGCCTTTCGTTCTCAATTCCCCTGCTCTGGGCAAAATACTGTGCATTTAAGGCAATCTGTGCTGGTGAATGCTTGGAATAGAGCACCTGTATCTCAGTGTGTAGTGTTGGAGCACATGGCCTCCCCAGTGACGTCGAGCGAGTGGAACAAGGGGCTTACTGCTGGAGGTGCTAGCTCCCTGCATGATGAGACTGGCATTGTTACTACCTGGCATGCTGAGGGCATCAGGTCCAAGAAAATGCAAGCTCCTTCATAAGTCACACCCTTTCATACTTGAGACACAGTGTACAAAATCATGAGAGGTATAGATCAGGTAGATGCACAGAGTATTTTGCCCAGAGTAGGAGAATCGAGAATCAGAGGACATAACTTTAAGGTGAGGTTAAGATTTAACGCAAACCACTTTTTTTACACAAAGAGTGGTGGGCGTATAGAATGAGTTGCCAGAGGAAGTAGTTGTGGCAGGGACTATCGCAACGTTTAAGAAGCATTTAGTTCGGTACATGTATAGGACAGATTTGGAGGGATATGGACCAAACGCAGGTAGGTGGGACTAGTGTAGATGGGACATGTTTTGTTTAGAGAGTTTCCTTTATTGTCATTCAAACCAAACAATAGTTTGAATGAAGGGGGGTTACACAAAAAGCTGGAGAAACTCAGCGGGTGCAGCAGCATCTAAGGAGCGAAGGAGATAGGCGACGTTTCGGGTCCAGACCCTTCTTCAGACTGAAAGTGAGTACCTTGCAGTCATGACAGAAAAAAAGCAACAGAACATAGTTTAACACAAACATCCATCACATTGAATCTCCAGGCACCACCTCACTGTGATGGAAGGCAAAAAGTCTTAAAGTCTTATCTCTTCCTTGCTTGTTCTCCCGCTGCGTTGAGGCGATTCAGGCTTTCGATGTTCGGCTCCCCGCCGGGTGATGGTAAGTCCCGCGGGCCGATTCAAACTCCGCGGCCAGGGGCGGACGAAGCTGCCACCCTCCAGTCCACTGGACACAGCAGTTGTTACAGGAGCTCCCGAGAATCGGTCACCAACCTGCGAGCTGCAAGCTCCCGATGTTATCGTCCACAGGGCCTGCGGCCGGAGCCTCCGAAGCTCCGAAGTCGGGTCGCAGCCACAGGCTCTGCCACCAGAGCCTCGAGGTCGGTTCCAGTTGGAGGCCGCCAGCTCCACGATATTAGGCCTCAGAGCAGACGAAGACAGAGATACAAGGAAAAGGTCGCATCCCCATTGAAGGAAGGGATTTAAAGTTTCCCCCACCCCCCACACATACACAACTAAAACATACATCAAACAAGACAAAATAAAAACAAAAAAAAGGAGACAGAATGCAAGCGCTGCCACTTCGGTGTGGGCAAGTTGGGCCGAAGGGCCCGTTTCCTTGCTCTATGACTGTATGACATTTTTAAGACATAGCAAAACACAAAATGCTGGAGGAACTCAGCGGGTCAGGCAGCATCTAGGAAGGAAATGGACAGATGTTTTGGGTTGGGCTCATGGCTTTGCATATTCCAGAGTTCAGTTTCATGTGTCTCAATTTTTAAGACAGATTTCACTTCTAACTTATTGATTCTGATGAAGGCTCCTCAACGCAAAATGTTAACCCTGCACAGATGTTGCCTGACCCGCTGAGTTTCCAGCATTACCGTTATATCGCAGATTGTCTCGATCTGCAGTGTATTGTTTCAGTTTCACCAGTTCCCTTCATGATAGGGCCTGTTAGCTGAAAAGTCTCCATAAGCCAATCTATTAAGGGGTTCAATCCCACTGAACCAACAATATGCATTTCTTGTGAACGGGTTGTTTTAAATGCCACCTACCATCTTCTTCAAGGAGTGCCGCTGCATCCTCATCCAAATCCCATTTTCCAGTCACAAAACAATCCTGGACACTAATCCTTACCTGTGTAAACAAAGAATAAACAAAGAATAAATAACAATGAAAGAAAATCTTACTTTGAGTAGCATGATATCAAAAGGCAAAATGTGGAAAGGATGTGTTTCATTAGAGGTCTGAGGACAATAACTATCTCCTTCATCTTGCTGACACTGAGGGAGAGAATGTTATTTTAAAGATACAATGTGGAAACAGGCTCTTCAGCCCACTGTCCGCGCGACCAGCGATCATGCATACACTAGTTCTATCCCACACACTAGGGACAATTTATAATTTACAGAGGCCAGTTAACATACTATGCGTCTTTGGAATGTGGGAGGAAACCGGAGCACCTGGAGCAAACCTGCAGTCACAGGGAGAACGTACAAACTCCTCACAGACACGGCACCTGTAGTCAGGATCAAACCAAGTTCTCTGCAGCTGTAAAGTAGCAACTCGACCGCTGTTGCCTTTGCACCATACTAGTAAGATCTCAACCTTCCTTAACTCTGTCACATCATTGTTTGAGATCCGGCCCACCACTGTGGTGTCATTCGTGAACTTTTAGATGGAGTTCGTGCAGAATTTGGCCACGCAGTCAAAAGTGCATGCGGAGGATAGTATGGGACTGAGAATACATCCTTGCAGGGTGGCGGTGTTGAAAATTATTATGGATAGTGTTCAACAAAACGTATGAATTGGTAAATTAATTGGCTCCCGTATATTGCTCCCAGTGTGTGCGTGCGTGATAGAAATTGAGGAGATGAGGAAAAAAAGGGGGATTAAAGTAGGCAGAGATGCCAACCCTAAATTTAGTTCACAGTAACATTCAACCCATTTGTCAGTAACAAATGGGGGTAAATGCATTTCTCTCAGTAACATGTTGCGGCACCAGAAATATGTATGGCAACGACCCAAAATCTGCAACGCGCGTTGAATCCAACCTTCCTTTTTTCAACTAGTACTATATACAAACTCATTAAACACACATAAACATCCTTTAGTATACACATACACATAAACTCAATTGTCTAAATGACAATGCCGATGTTGGGGGAGTTCAGAACCAGGGGCCACAGTCTTAGAATAAGGAGTAAGCCATTTAGAACGGAGACGAGGAAACACTTTTTCTCACAGAGAGTGGCGAGTCTGTGGAATTCTCTGCTCATAGGGCGGGTGGAGGCCGGTTCTCTGGGTGCTTTCAACAGAGAACTAGATAGGGCTCTAAAGATAGCGGAGTCAGGGGATATGGGGAGAAGGCAGGAACGGGGTACTGATTGGGATGATCAGCCGTGATCACAGTGAATGGTGGTGCTGGCTCAAAGGGCCGAATGGCCTCCTCCTGCACCTATTGTCTATTGAAACATACAACACAGGCAATGGGCCCTTAGCCCCACAATGCTAATGTTACCTCTGTTCCTTGCACATGAATGTCTTAACAGCCTTTTGACCATCTCTGTCTGTAGCATCATCCTGTACCCACCATCGCTCGTTCCCGTTCTCGCTCGTTCCCGTTCCCGCCCTTCCCGCTGCACGTGTCCAGTCGCGCTCGTTCCCCGCTCCAGCTCTCCCGCTGCACGTGTCCAACCGCCGCTCGTTCCGCTCCCGCCCTTCCCGCTGCACGTGTCCGACCGCCGCTCGTTCCCGCTCCCGCCTTCCCGCTGCACGTGTCCGACCGCCCGCTCGTTCCCCCCGCCCTTCCCGCTGCACGTGTCCAACCGCCGCTCATTCCCGCTGCACGTGTCCCACCGCCGCTCGTTCCCGCTCCCGCCCTTCCCGCTGCACGTGTCCAACCGCCGCTCATTCCCGCTCCCGCCCCCGCCCTTCCCGTTTATTGTTTTGATTATTTTTCGTTCCCGCCCTTCTCCGTAACGACATGTTTGCCTGCCGGAACACCGTATTTAGGTTGTTTCGCCGGGACGAAATACGGCGAATCCGGGACAGTTGGTAACCCTGAAGTAGGTAGAATTAAAATGCTGGACCAACTCAACGGGTCAGGCAGCATCTCTGGAGAAAAGGAACAGGTGATGTTTCAGGTCGTACCCTTCTTCGGATTAAAGTAGGGTTAGTCTAAATGGTTGGCAGGGACTTAGTGGGCCAAAGGGCCTGTTTCTGTGCTGTATCTCTCTATGATTAAATGTGCTGTGGTCAATTACTTACATTAGCTCCAAATCTACCAGTTTCTTCATCCTATAGCAGTGGCCTCTAGGGGCTATCCCACTGCCCCGACCTAATTGGCGAGTTTAGAAGAGTTTTGGAGAGTTTGAAAAAAAATGTCATGTGAAGACCTCCTTCGACTATGTAGAAGACCTCCTTCGACCTATGTTGAAGACTAGCTTAGTCTAGCTTCCGGAAAATTGGACACCGAATATTGGAGAGTGAAGACGACATCCTTCGACTATGTTGAACACTATCTACGACTACCTTCGACTGCCTTTGATTACCTTCGACTACCCTCAATTACCTACAAATAACATGCCGGCCAACTACGACTTACATCGACTTCATAACAAGAGGATTTCAGTATAGGAGTAAAGGGGTTCTTCTGCAGTTGTAAAGAGCTCTGGTGAGACCACATCTGGAGTATTGTGTACAGTTTTGGTCTTCTAATTTAAGGAAGGACATCCTTGTGATTGAGGCAGTGCAGTGAAGGTTCACGAGATTGATCCCTGGGATGGCGGGACTGTCATATGAGGAACGATTGAAAAGACTAGGCTTGTATTCACTGGAGTTTAGAAGCATGAGGGGAAATCTTATAGAAACATATAAAATTATAAAAGGACTGGACAAGCTAGATGCAGGGAAAATGTTCATAATGTTGGGTGAGTCCAGAACCAGGGGCCACAGTCTTAGAATAAAGGGGAGGTCATTTAAGACTGAGCTAAAAAAAAAAAAAAAAATTTTACCCAGAGAGTTGTGAATTTATGGAATTCCCTGCCACAGAGGGCAGTGGAGGCCAAATCACTGGATGGATTTAAGAGAGAGTTAGTTAGAGCTCTGGGGGCTAGTGGAGTCAAGGGATATGGGCAGGCACGGGTTATTGATAGCGGACGATCAGCCATGATCACAATGAATGGCGGTGCTGGCTCGAAGGGCCGAAGGGCCTCCTCCTGCACCTATTTTCTATGTTTCTTTGTAAACCTACGAGTAAAAAAAGTATAATTTTCCCCCATGGCAACCTTTTTTTACTTGCGGGCATTTTTCAACATGTTGAAAAATATGCCGCGACCTAGCTGAGGCCTCGAGTACACGGGGACTACTCTCGAGCATGAAGGAGGGATTACAAAGACCCCTTGGACTTCGTGTCAACCATGCTGCGAATATGAGTCGAGGGCAAACTCGTCTGAACTCGCGGATTAGGTCGCCGCTGTGGGACAGCCCCTTATTTCAGCTCTACAGCCACTGAACCTCTTCCTGAATCTGCATTCCCATGCATCCTCCACTCTCTTCACTCCACTACATCTACATAATTAGATTGGGAACTCCTTTCCTGACTCTCTACTTCTCATGCCTATTTTGAGAAGTAGAGAGTCTGCAACACACCTTACGCCACATCATACCTGCCTTTAACCAAGCTTTTAGCTCACCCATCCCGGTTTTGTCTCCTTACATAAATGCAAGGTGTCTTAGCACATAGACCACAGAACATAGAACGGCCACTCTGCCCACAATGTTTGTGCTGAACATAATGCCGTTAAACAACGCTCATCTGTCTGTGTACATGACCCATATCCTTCAATGCCCTGCATATCCATGTACCTAGCGCTATCATATTTGCCTCCAGGCCATGTGCTTCAGGCCCCCATCACTTTCCGTGTAAAATAACACATTAAACTTTTTCCATCTCACTTTATAGCTAGGCCCTCTAGTATTGGACTTTTCCACCCTGGAAAAAAAGTTCATAATTTTACATATACTTCTATCTAGTCCCCCCCTTAAACCTTCAAAATTCCAGAGAAAACAATCCATCTATCGATTCTATCCCTGTAGCTGAAACCCTCCAAGGCAGCATTCTTCTCTGCACCCTCTCTGCATCTTTCCTATAATGGGGTGACCAGAACTGCACGCAATACTCCAAAATCTTTGAAAGTCCTACAGAGCTGCATCTTGACCTCCGGACTCTTATAATGTATGCATCTAGCAATGAAGGCAATGAATGTCTCAGTTTAAAAAAAGAGCAATTGGGTAAAAAGTTAAATAACACAAATCCAGACAAGAGAAATCTTATCAACAGCAGACAAAACCCTATAGACAAGCAACCTGGTCACTGTTCAGAAAAACACTCGCTGCAGCTCCTCTTTTCAATCCAATAAACTAACTCTAATGCAAACATGGGCTTGTAAAGCCCAATCATAGAAATATATTTTCGATTGATTCGTAGTTTTCTTTAATACCCCAATCTTTAATACCCCAATACCACCAAGGCAAATTCTTTGCAAGTGAATCCTTGGCCAATAAACGTATTTATTCATTCATCATTATTGTTTAGTTTCAATTATTTAGTGACTGCCAAAGCAACACCTGTAGAAAACAAACCTTTTCCAGGAACTGAAATATCCACCTCCAAGCCAACAAGTAAAGCAGAACAATGTTGAAGGAATAGAAAGGGTGCGAACAGAGACATTTTTCCCCAGTGCAGAGGAATCCAGAACTAGAGAATATATGTTTATGGTGGGAAACATTTAATAGATGTTTAACACGTGGGCTGTGGTGATGGAATACAGAGAAATGTGACATGTTGCATTTTGGGAAGTCTAACATGATATGATAGGGGGAGTGTGGTAGAACAGAGGGATCTAGGAATGCAGGTGCATGGCTCCTTGAAGGTGGAGTCGCAGGGAGATCAGGAGGTCAAAGAGGCTTTTAGCATCAGTCAGAGTAATGAGCATAGAAGTTGGCAGGTCATGTTGCAGTTGTATAAGACGTTAGTGAGGCCGCATTTAGAGATTTTGTTCAGTTCTGGGCACCATGTTATAGGAAAGATGTTGTCAAGCTTGAAAGGGCACAGAGAAGATTTATGAGGATGTTGCCAGGACTCGAGAGTCTGAGCTATAGGGTGAGATTGAATAGGCTGGGTATCTATTCCTTGGAGAGCAGGAGGATGAGGGGTAATCTATAAGAGGTGTATAAAAACATGAGAGGAATAAGTTGAGTAAGATGCACAGAGGACCAGAGAACATAGGTTTAAGGTGAAGGGGAAATTATTTTAATAGGGATCTGAAGGGTAACTTTTTCACACGAGGGGTGGTGGGTGTATGGAACGAGCTGCCAGAGGAGGTAGCTGATGCAGGGACTATCCCAATGTTTAAGAAACAGTTAGACAGCTATATGGATACGACAGGTTTGGAGGGATATGGACCAAATGCAGGCAGGTGGGACGAGCATAACAGGGAACAGAGGTGTGGGATGCCAAAGGGCCCTAAATTTAGTTCACAGTAACATTCAACCCATTTGTCCGTAACAAATGGGGTTAAATGCATTTCTCTCCGTACTCACTTGGGGTTGTTGCCGGCGGGTCTGCGCCTGCGCACTGGTGCAGATCAGCGGGCTGCCGGCGGGCGGGTGCGGCACATGCGCACTTGGCAAGGTTGCCGGCAGGTCTGCGCCTGCGCACTGGGTGGGTGGGGGAGGGGGGGAGGCCCGGTGATGGGGCTGCCGCGAGCGGTCCGGCTGGCGGCAAGAAAGTGCCGCTGATCGCGCGGGCCGGCGCCGCCCGGGGCTCTGGGCCGGGCGTGGCTCGAAATGGCGCCAGGCCCGGCAACCCTCCCCCACTGCGCACAAGCGCGGCCACTGGGGCCCGGCAACCCTCCCCCACTGCGCACGCGCGCCACTGGGGCCCGGCAACCCCCCCCACTGCGCACAAGCGCGGCCACTGGGGCCCGGCAAACCCTCCCCCCACTGCGCACACACGCGGCCACTGGGGCCCGGCAACCCTCCCCAACTGCGCAGGCGCGGACACTAGGGCCCGGCAAAGTGCCGCTGATCGCGCGGGCCGGCAAACCGGGGACACATGGCGCCGGCGTTCACCACGGGAGGAACACCGGCGCGGCGGTGTTCCGTAACAGCATGTTTGGCTGCCGGAACACCGTAAAAAGGTTATTTCGCCGGGACAAAATACGGCGCAGTAGAGTTGCTGCCTCACAGCGCCAGAGACCCGAGAGATCCCGACTACAGGTGCTGTCTGTACGGAGTTTGAACATTCTCCTCATGATCTGCATGGGTTTTCTCCGGGAGCTCTGGTTTCCTCCCACACTCCAAGGTCAGTAGGTTAATTAGCTTGGTATAATTGTAAATTGTTCCTAGTGTGTGGAGGATAGCTTTAGCGCGCGGGGATTGCAGGTCAATGCGGACGGTGGGCTTGAAGGGCCTGTATTGAGGATGGAGATGATCACACAGTGTTGGCCATGTGTCCCCGGTTTGCCGGCCCGCGCGATCAGCGGCACTTTGCCGGGCCCTAGTGTCCGCGCCTGCGCAGTTGGGGAGGGTTGCCGGGCCCCAGTGGCCGTGCGTGCGCAGTGGGGGAGGGTTGCCAGTGGATGGGGGGGGGTTGCCGGGCCCCAGTGGCCGCGCGTGCGCAGTGGGGGAGGGTTGCCGGGCCCCAGTGGCCGCGCGTGCGCAGTGGGGGAGGGTTGCCGGGCCTGGCGCCATTTCGAGCCACGCCACGCCCGGCCCAGAGCCCGGCGGCGCCGGCCCGCGCGATCAACGGCACTTTCTTGCCGCCAGCCGCCGCTCGCGGCAGCCCCATCACCGGGCCTCCCCCCCACCCCCACCCAGTGCGCAGGCGCAGACCCGCCGGCAACCTTGCCAAGTGCGCATGTGCCGCACCCGCCCGCCGGCAGCCCGCTGATCTGCACCAGTGCGCAGGCGCAGACCCGCCGGCAACAACCCCAAGTGAGTACGGAGAGAAATGCATTTAACCCCATTTGTTACGGACAAATGGGTTGAATGTTACTGTGAACTAAATTTAGGGTTGGCATCTCTGTAAATCCATCCACTGATTTGGACTCCACTGCCCTCTGTGGCAGGGAATTCCATAAATTCACAACTCTCTGGGTGAAAAAGTATTTTCTCACCTCAGTCTTAAATGACCTCCCCTTTATTCTAAGACTGTGGCCCTGGTTCTGGACTCACCCAATATTGGGAACATTTTTCCTGCATCTAGCTTGTCCAGTCCTTTTATAATTTTATATGTTTCTATAAGATCCGCCCTCATCCTTCTAAACTCCAGTGAATACAAGCCTAGTCTTATCAATCTTTCCTCATATGACAGTCCCGCCATACCAGGGATCAATCTCGTGAACCTACGCTGCACTGCCTCAATCACAAGGATGTCCTTCCTCAAATTAGGAGACCAAAATTGTACACAATACTCCAGATGTGGTCTCACCAGAGTCCTATACATCTGCAGAAGAACCTCTTTACTCCTATACTGAGATCCTCTTGTTATGAAGGCCAACATTCCATTAGCTTTCTTCTGCCTGCTGTACCTGTGAACCAACTTTCAGTGACCGGTGTACAAGGACGCCCAGGTCTTGCTGCACCTCCCCCTTACCTAACCTAACCCCATTGCAGGCATGTGTCATGAGTAATTACTCAGGGTAGGCAGTCAGTCGGCTTTAAAAATAATTTAAACCGCGCATGCGCAGATTGTTCTCTCTGTAAAAATAAAAAATAAAAATAAAGACAGTAACAATTCAATTTGCCCAAAGCTTTTTGACTTACTGAATGGGTGGGGGGGGGGGGGGGGGGGGGGGGGGGGGGGGGGGGGGGGGGGTGAAGGGTGATGGCAGGTGTAAACAGATGGTGGGAAAAAACGGGAGTACAGGGAAAAAGTTGAACCAGTTTGTCATCTAATTGAATGACAACACTTGTTCAAGGGACCAATTGGGGGGAAGAGTTTCCTTTCACAGCGTGTGGGGAGTCTGTGCCAGGGATAAAGGTTTTTAGCCGGGGATAGCAGCAGCTCGGGGAGCTGCGAGCGGCTGCCGGGAACCGACAGCAGAACTGGCCGCCAATTCAGCGCCTTCTGCCGGCCCGCTCACCTTTGGCAGTGCTCTCCGTCTGAACACCTCTCACCTGCCGCTCGCTCATGTCAGCAGCTTCCTGCAAATGCTTAAATTCCCACAGCAGATTAACCTCAACCTCAATCTGACATGAGCGAGGCCAGTGAGCAGCAGGAGAGTTTTTTAGACGGACAGCTGCAAGAGGTGAGTGGGGGCCGGCAGAAGGGGCTAAGGTGGCGGCTGGTTCCACTCTCATCCAGCACAGTCACCCGAGCTACTTCTCTCCTCCCCGGCCTCAATGCGGTGACATTGCACGCCTCCGTGCAAGGAGCGTCGGAAGTGGCATGCTCCCGACCCCTCCTTCACAACATTCGTGTCCTCCCCGCAACTTTACACCGGGCCAGACTCCCCAAATGCTGTGAAAGAAGCTCTCCTCCCACCCCCCCCACACCCTGGGAAATACAGCATTTAAAAACATAAACACAAAATGTACTTACCACATTATTGATACACAAACTCCATTCTTCTCTCTTTGTTTCCTAAAATATCGACAATCCATATTTGAAAACCCCGCCAAGAAACCAGCGCTGCGCATGCGCGGTAGGCTGCTGCGCTGACGGCACGTGGGCTGCACAGACCTTCAAGGGTTGCAAGCACTGTGGATGAAAGGCACGGAGAATTATGCCTTCATAAGAGATCGATCTCTTAGATAGGCATATTTCTCCTATGCCTTTATTATTTATATTTAGTAATTATGTCATAATTTTAGTCAGGGTAGGCAGTGCCTACCTTGCCTACCATGACGGCACGTGCCTGCACCATTGAGATAATAATCTGCCCCCTTGTTTTTGCCGCCAAAGTGCATAACCTCACATTTATCTACATTATACTGCATCTGCCACACATCATTCACTCAACCTGTCCAGGTCACCCTGCATCCTCCTAACATCCTCTTCATAGTTCACACTGCCACCCAGCTTTGTGTCATTCGCAAACTTACTAGTGTTGCTCCTAATTCCCTCTTCCAAATCATTAATATATATAGTAAACAGTTGCGGCTCCAACACCAAGCCTTACGGCACTCCACTCGCCACTGCCTGCCATTCTGAAAAGGACCCGTTCACTCCTACTCTTTGCTTCCGGTCTGCCAACCAATTTTCTATCCACGTCAACACACCCTACTCCCAATACCATGGCTCTAATTTTAGTCACCAGACACCCGTGCGGGACCTTATCAAAAGGCCTTTTTCTGAAAGTCCAGATACACTACATCCACTGGCACCTCCTTCATCCATTTTACTTGTTACATCCTCAAAAAAATTCCAGAAGATTAGTCAAGCATTTTAAGATGTGACAAGTAAACTGGATGAAGGGGTGCCAGAGAATGTAGTGATCTTTTTTACCAACGCTTCATAAATCCTTTACCAATGTTACTAAAATGCTTTACCAACATTCAAAACCAGGTGAATAAGTGTAAATCCATGACACAATTCAGTCTTACCTCTTCCAAGTCCCAGTCAAGAAGGTTCTTCTCGGGATATATTGTGGAATCCAGGCTATTGTCTTTGCTTCTGGATACTTTGTTAAGTTTGCTAACGTGGAAGATTCCTCCAAAGACATCATCTTCCTCATCCTCTTTGTCTTCACTAACTGAAGGAATGATACAAAAATAGACACAAAATGCTGGAGTAACTCAGGACAGGCAGCATCTCTGGTGAGCAGGAATGGGTGACGTTTCGGGTCGAGACCCTTCTTCAGACTGATGTCAAGGGAGTGGGCGGGACAGAGATAGTATGTAGTCGGAGACAGTAAAGGTTCATCTTACATCACTCTCATGTAGAGCTGCCCCTCCCTGGCTGGGAAAGGGCAGGCCAGCCCCAAGGTTGCTCTGCTGTGCGGTAAGGTCATGGCAGTTCTGTCCTCCAATTCCATTAACCAACATTGATTCCATATTCTTAATTATTCACCGAACAAAATCTATATGCCAGTGTGGGTTTGGGACAGTATTTTACTCCTGGCACTTGCTTTGCACAAACTAAAAAAACAAATCCTTCTGATAGCGATGAGAAAGGCAATATTTCTGGAGCGAAGAAATGGGTGACTTTTCGGGTATTTTCAGAAAATAAGAAAAATTAAGGAATATTGATGGAAGGGGAAGCGAGAAATGGGTGCACATCCAGATGGGAGCACCGGGAAGAGTGGAGAAAAACAGAGGGGGAGGGAGGAGCAGCTTAGTTACCTAAAATTGGAGAATTGCAGAACATACTAGGTACTTTAGAAAATAGGTGCAGGAGGAGGCCATTCGGCCCTTCGAGACAGCACCGCCATTCAGTGTGATCATGGCTGCTCGTCCCTAATCAATAACCTGTGCCTGCCTTCTCCCCCATATCCTTTTGACTCCACTAAGCCCCTAGAGCTCTATCTAACTCTCTCTTAAATCCGTCCAGTGATTTGGCCTCCACTGCCCTCTGTGGCAGGGAATTCACAACTCTCTGGGTGAAAAAGATTTTTCTCACCTGTCTTAAATGGCCTCCCCTTTAGTCTAAGACTGTGGCCCCTGGTTCTGGACTCGCCCAACATTGGGAACATTTTTCCTGCATCTAGCTTAACCAGGCCTTTTATAATTTTATATGTCTCTATAACTTCCCCCCTCATCCTTCTAAACTCCAGTGAATACAAGCCTAGTCTTTTCAATCTTTACTCATGACAGTCCCGCCATCCCAGGGATCAATCTCATGAACCTATGCTGTATTGCCTCATTCACAAGGATGTTCTTCCTCAAATGAGGAGACCAAAACTGTACACAATACTCCAGATGTGGTCTATCCAGAGCCCTATACAACTGCAGAAGAACCTCTTTACTCCTATACTGAAATCCTCTTGTTATGAAGGCCAACATTCCATTAGCTTTCTTCACTGCCTGCTGTACCTGCATGCCAACTTTCAGTGACCGGTGTACAAGGACACCCAGGTCTCGCTGTACTTCCCCCTTACCTAACCTAACCCCATTGAGATAATAATCTGCCCCCTTTTTTTATGCTGGCAAAGTAGATAACCTCACATTATCTATATTATCCTGCATCTGCCACGCATCTGCCCACTAACTCAACTTGTCCAGGTCACCCTGTAACCTCCTAACATCCTCTTCACAGTTCACACTGCCACCCAGCTTTGTGTCATCCGCAAACTTGCTAGTGTCGCTCCTAATTCCCTCTTGCAAATCATTTATATGGTAAACAGTTGTGGCCCCAACACCGAGTTTCGCGGCACTGCACTCGCCACTGCCTGCCATTCTGAAAAGGACCCGTTCACTCCTACTCTTTGCTTCCTGTCTCCCAATCAATTTTCTATCCATGTCAACATTCTACCCCCAATACCATGTGCTCTAATTTTAGTCACCAGTCTAACTCCGCTATCTTCAACAGCCCTATCTAGCTCTCTCTTGAAAGTATCCAGAGAACCGGCCTCCACTGCCCTCTGAGGCAGAGAATTCCACAGACTCACACCTCTCAGAGAGAAAGTGTTTCCTCATCTCCGTTCTAAATGGCTTACCACTATTCTTAAACTGTGTGGCCCCTGGTTCTGGACTCCCCCAACATCAGGAACATGTTTCCTGCCTCTAGCGTGTCCAAACCCCGCCATCCTGGTAATTAACCTTGTGAACGTACGCTCCACTCACTCAATAGCAAGAATGTCCTTCCTCAAATTTGGAGATCAAAACTGCGCACAATACTCCAGGTGTGGTCTCACTCGGGCCCTGTACAACTGCAGAAGGACCTCTTTGCTTTTATACTCAACTCCTCTTGTTATGAAGGCCAGCATGCCATTCGCTTTCTTCACTGCATGCTTACCTTTATTGACTGATGAACAAGGACCCCCAGATCCCGTTGTCCAACTTGACACCATTTAGATAATAATCTGCCTTCCTGTTTTTGCTACCAAAGTGGATAACCTCATGTTTATCCACATTAAACTGCATCTGCCATGCATCTGCCCACTCACCCAACCTGTCCAAGTCACCATGCATTCTCATAGCATCCTCCTCATAGTTCACAATGCAAATTTGCTAATGTTACTTTTAATCCCGTCATCTAAATCATTGATGTATATTGTAAATAGCTGCGGTCCCAGCACCAAGCCTTGCGGTACCCCACTAGTCACTGCCTGCCATTTCAAAAGAGACCCGTTATCCCTACTCTTTGTTTCCTGTCTGCCAACCAATTTTCTATCCATGTCAGCACTCTACCCCCAATACCATGTGGCCTAATTTTGCCCACTAATCTCCTAAGTGGGACCTTATCAGATGCTTTCTGAAAGTCCAGGTACACTACATCCACTGGCTCTCATGTCCATTTTCCCAGTTACATCTTCAAAAAATTAGTCAAGCATGATTTCCCCTTCATAAATCCATGCTGACGCGGGCCGATCCTGTTACTGCTATCCAAATGTGCCGCTATTTCATCTTTTATGATTGACTTCAGCATCTTCCCCACCACCGATGTTTGGCTAACTGGTCTATAATTCCCTGTTGTCTCTCTCCCGAATTAAAAAGTGGGATAATATTAGCTACCCTCCAATCCACAGGAACGGATCCTGAATCTATAGAACATTGGGAACTGATCACCAATGCATCCACGATTTCTAGAGTCAATTTCTTAAGTACCCTACGATGCAGACCATCAGGCCCTGGGGATTTATCAGCCTTCAGTCCCATCAGTCAATCCAACACCATTTCCTGCCTAATGTGGATTTCCTTCAGTTCCTCCGTCACCCCAGATCCTCTGGCCACTACTACATCAGGAAGATTGTTTGTGTCCTCCTTAGTGAAGATAGATCCAAAGTACCAGTTCAACTCATATGCCATTTCCTTGTTACGCATAATTAATTCAACGTTTTCAGTCTTCAAGGGTCCAACTTTGGTCTTAACTTTTTTTCCACTTCACATACCATAAGAAGCTTTAACTATTCTCCTTTGTATTCTTGGCTAGCTTACTCTTCATACCTCTTTAAATGTTGCCCAATCCTCTGACTTCCTGCTCATCTTTGCTATGTTGTACTTCTCTTTTATTTTTATACTATCCCTGACTTCCCTTGTCAACCACGGTCGCCTCTTACTCCCCCTGGAATTTTTCTTCATCTTTGGAATGACCTGATCCCGCATCTTCTGTATTATTCCCAGAAATACCTGCCATTGTTGTTCCACTGTCATCCCTGCTAGGGTATTGTTCCAGTCAACTTTGGCCAGCTCCTCCCTCATGGCTCCCTTTGTTCAACTGTAATACTGACATTTCCGATTTACCCTTCTCCCTCTCAAATTGTAACTTAAAACTTAACATATTATAGTTACTACCTCCTAATGGCTCCTTAACCTCAAGATCCCTTATCAAATCCGGTTCATTACACTACATTAAATCCAGAATTGCCTTCTCCCTGGTAGGCTCCAGTACAAGCTGCTCTAAGAATCCATCACTGAGGCACTCCACAAACTCCCTTTCTTGGGGTCCAGTACCAACCTCATTTACCCAGTCTACCTGCATGTTGAAATCTCCCATAACAACCGTAGTATTACCTTTACTATATGCCAATTTTAACGCTTTCTTCAACTTGCACCCTATATCCAGGCTAATGTTTGGAGGCCTGTAGATAAGTCCCATTGGGGTCTTTTTACCTTTATAATTCCTCAGTTCTATCCATACTGACTCCACATCTCCTGATTCTATGTCACCCCTCTCAAGGGACTGAATTTCATTCCTCACCAATAGAGCTACCCCACCCCCTCTGCCCACCTGCCTGTCTTTTCGATAGGACGTATACCCTTGAATATTCAGTTCCTAGCCCTGGTCCTCTTGCAGCCATGTCTCTGTAATTCCTACAACATCATACTTGCAACAACTTGTTTATGAATGCGCGAAGTATAAGAAATAAAGTACCATGTTTTCATATCAGTTGAGCTGCTGCATGTAAGAGTTTCATTATTCCTTTTCAGGGCCATATGACAATAAAATATACTTGCCTCTGGTTCTTGAGTCTTGAGTCCATGACTCAATGTTCATATCTCAGTGGGACAGGTAGCATCTCTGGAGAGAAGGAATGGGTGACTTCACCCAATCCTTTTCTCCAAAGATGCTGCCAGTCCCGCGGGATTACTCCAGCATTTTGCATCTATCTTCGGCTTAAACCCCCATCTGCAGTTCCTTCCTACATGCTCAGAGTTCATACCAATAGATTACTAGATTACCTTGTTGGTGCTTTTGGGGGGGGGGGGGGAAGGGGCTGGCGTTCAGGTGGAAGCAGCAGCAACTGTCAGGTGTATGCAAGGCTGCGTTGGAGGCACAGTGAAGAAGGGTGAAGTCAGGCAGAGCCATAGTGATAGGGGACTCGTTAGTTTGGGAGATGGGCAGGAGACTGTGAGAATAGCGAGACCAGGATAATATACTGCCTCCCTGGAGCCAGGGTCCAGGATGACTCGGAGAGGCTGCAGGACATTCCCTGGAGTGTTGAACTCGGGGCATGGATAGGTACCTGCAACTGGAACTATAGAGAAGGAAGGCAAGGGTTACTTGAAGCTGGAGAAATCAATAGTTATACTGTCAGGTTGTAAGCTGGCCAAGCAAAATATGTGCTATTTTTCAAATATGCATTTATAAAAGTGTGATAATGAGAGTTCAAGTTCCTGTTGAAGTGAAGGGCAAGTCAGGTAGCAGTAATGAACCCAGCTGACTAGGAAAATTAAGGTTTTGGTCAGGACAAAAGGAGTCCTGTGTCTGATTTCGGCAATACAATCCATGTTTGTTCAACCTCTCCTTGTAGCTGATACCCACCCAATCCTGGCAGTATTGGGAGAGTCTCCAAAGCATCCACATCGTTTCTGTAATGGGGGCATCCAGAGCTGCACGCAATACTCCAAATGCAGCCTAACCAAAGTCTTGGAGCTGTATCATGACTTTCTGGCTCTTATTGTCAATGCACCAACCAATGAAGGCAAGCAAACCACACATCTTCTTTACCACTCTATGTACTTGTGTTGCCACTTTCAGGGAGCTATGGTTCTGGGCTCCAAGATCCCTCTGTACATCAATATTGTTAAGAGTCTTGGCATGAGAACCTTTGAAAGTCAAAATCTTTTTCCAAGGATGGAAAAGTCAAATATTAGAGGGAATAATTGTAAGGTGAGAAGAGCAATATGCCTATCTTTACAGAAGATGTGCGGGGCAAATCGTTTTAAACAGAGGGTGGTGAGTGCCTGGAACCCACTACGGGGGGTGGTGGTTGAGGCAGATGAAAGTGGCATTTAAGAGACTTTTGGATAGGCACATGGATATGCAGGGAAAGGAGGGTTATGGATTATGTGCAGGCAGATAAGAGTTGGTCTTGGCATCAAGTTTAGTTCAGACATTGAGGGCTGAAGGGCCTGTTCTTGTGCTGTTCTCTCGTCTATCACCGAGCAACATTTGACCATCCAAAGTGCAACATTTCAGATTAAACTCTATCTGCCATTTCTCCAAACATTTCTGCAGTTGATCTATATCGCACTGTATACTGATGCAGCCTTCCACATTACAACTCGAGTAATCTGCACGCTAACTAACCCATCTACATTTACGTTCAAGTTTTTATACTTATCACAAACAGCAGATCCCTGTGGAACTCCACTGGCCAGATATCCAGCCAGAATAATGTCCTTCAACCACAACCCTGTCTCCTGTGAGTTCTGAGATCCATACGACCAATGTTCAGGAAGGAACTGCAGATGCTGGTTTAAACCGAAGATAGACACAAAAAGCTGGAGGAACTCAGCGGGACAGGCAGCATCTCTGGAGAGAAGGAATGGGTGACATTTCAGCTTGAGACCCTTCTTCAGACCCATACGACCAAATCATTGTGAATCCTGTATATTTTAATCTTCTGGATCAGCCTACCACGAGGGTCTCCCCATGGGATATGTTCCTCAATGGCAGATTGAGCAACATACTTAAGAAAATCAAGTGGGCAAAAAGCGGGCAGGACAGATACGAAAATCAAAAGAGATATTATATATATTAAAGAAAAAAGAGTAACTAAAGAGATTATTGGGCCCCTTGGAAACCAAAGTGGTCACCTAGATTCTTGATAAATACAGGTATCAGGGATTATGGGGAGAAGGCAGGAGAATGGGTTTAGGAGGGAGATTGATCAGGCATGATTAAATAGCGGAGTTGATTTGTAGCCTAATTTCGCTTCTATCGCATGACCTTATTGTTGAGCTTCTGCTGTTGGAATAACTTAAGTCACGCACAGTGATTAAGATACAAAGACTTTCTTAGCGTTACAGCGTAGGTAACTTAATCTTAGCACATAGCTCAAGAGTGAGAGAGAAAGGGCAGAGAAGCTTTCTGTTAAACTAGTGGGCATAGCTACAAAGTATGACATAACATGAGTGACACTGATCTACATCCTCCCACATAAGGAATTAAATGTCAGTTCAAAACCATTGACTAAATAAGGCATGCATAGATAATAAGCTGAAGGAAAGTCAAACATAGCCCGGGTACTTCACGGTGGGCTTGCAAACACGACCAGCACGTGTGCGATATAAACCATCTCCGTTTTTCCCCACCGGGGACAGAGCCGGTAGTTTGATGGGTGACGGAGATTGAACCACCATTCCCGGTGATGAAACCGGGGACTGTGGCGGAGGCGGGGGGGCAGTCGCCACTGGCAAAGCAGCCGTCCCAGAAGTGGGATGTTGTGCTGGTGTAGGCGGATCAATGCTGCTGGACATGGACGGAAGTACACTTGTACGGATAATACGGAGGAGGAGCTGGCTCATTCACAGGCAGGATATGTTGTCTGTTACTCCTGTAGGTGCCGCCATAGGCACTGACCAGATATGAGCGTGGCTCAGAAGCAGTTCCAGAAATGACACTGATACGGTCATGGCCTTTGTCAGTTTGAAAACTAACCACCTGCCCCTCGGTTAATGGTGGCAGCGGCCTACTTACTGTGTCATACCACTGTTTTTGAATGTTACGCTTTTGTTGTAACCTGGACTGGACTTCCAATGGTGGAACCACCTGTGGCACCGTGGCTCGGGTCTGCCTCGACAATAAACATTGAGCAGGTGAACCCAAAATGGGGTCGCGGGAGATGTTGCGTAAGTTGAGTAGATCCAGGAACACGTCGGAATTAGCTCTGTACGAACGTTCCATGATCTGTTTGGCACTCTCGTCAGCTCGCTTAGCTAGTCCATTCGACTGTGGTTATTATGGGCTGCTGGTGATGTGGCAAAAACCCCAGCGTGCAGCAAACTCCTTGAAGTGTTGGCTGGTAAATTGACTGTCGTTATCAGATAACAGTATGCACGGAGCTCCGTGGTCTGCAAAATGGCGAGCAAGCTTCTAAACTCCCCGTGAGAAGTGGGGCTGCTAAAAAAAATCAATGTCAAACCATCCAGAATACAGATCGACAAGTACCAGGTATTGCTTGCCATGCCATTCAAATATGTCAGCTGCCACTGTAGACCACGGGAGAGCAGGAGTCGGATGTGAATGAAGTGGTTGCTTTGTTGATGAGGTACCAAACTGTTACATACTGCACAGGATGCCACATTCTTGGTGATGTAGCCATGCCAGGCCAGTAAAACATGTTTTTGCCCGTAGGACGGTGGCCTCAGCGCCTGGGTGTCCTGCATGGACAGCATTAAAATACTTGCTGTACAGCGAGGCAAGGGCCACAGCCTTGTGTCCTTTTACAATAATGCCATCTTGCAGCACTAGCTCATCACGGACGGCAAAGAATGGCCGAACTGACAGCGAACGTTGTAGTGCTTGTCCGGCCAGCGGAGGCGAGCGACCGTAATGTGCTGTCAGCAGCAGTGTGGGCAACCAAGTCCTCCACACAAGACGAGGGAATAAACGACACAGTCATTATGATAAAGTCATCATCCGGCGAAGATGGACCCTCACAGGTCTTCTGGGGTGCAAACAAGAGAGTGTCAGCCTGGTGCTTGTCTTTACCATGCTTGTAGGTCAGAACGATGAAGAAGGGTTTCGGCCCGAAACGTTGCCCATTTCCTTCGCTCCATAGATGCTGCTGCACCCGCTGTGTTTCTCCAGCATTTTTGTGTATCGTCATATTTTTTGAAGTTGCAGCAGCATCCGCTGTACGCGCCCTGATGAGGCATGAATCGATTTGTTAAAGATGCTGATCAGAGGCTGGTGGTCAGTTTCAATCGTGACCGTATGTCCGAAGATAAAGTCATTAAATTTCTTGCAGGTGAAAACAACCGCCAGCAGCTCTTTCTCAATTTGGGCATATCGTTGTTCTGTGTCAGTCATAGTGCGCGAGGCAGAGGCAACAGGCTTATTGTCGTTACCATCATTTTGAAGACATGCTGCGCCAAGTCCATGTTGTGAAGCGTCACAAGTCAGTGTGACCGGTCGTTTAGGATCAAAATAAGCGAGAGGAGGTGCACAAGAGTGTTGAACGCCCTCTGCTGTTGCTCATGCCAGGTCCAAGCAGTGTTTTTGTGTGATATTTCACTGAAGTCCAGAATAAATTTGCTCAAATAGTTAACCATGTCAAGGAATCTCTGCAGACCGAGCATGTCTGTGGGTGCTGGGAGCTCGTAGATGGCACTGGTTTTCACCACATCAGTTTTTAAGCCGTCCTTAGTGAACATATGGCCTATGTATTTCACCTCACTTACACAGAATTTGCATTTTTTAGGGTTTCGCTTGAGGTTAATGGCCTTGACGCGATCCAGGACATTTGTCAGATCAGCATTGTGTACTTCGACAGTTCACCCAGCAACGAGGGTGTCATCCACTACAATGGAGCATGTGTAACCTGCAAACAACGGCTCCATGGCTTGTTGAAATACTTCACTAGCAGAGTTTATGCCAAAAGGCATGCGAAGTAATCTGTAACGCTCGAACGGTGTGCTGAAGGTGGTTAACTTAGAGGAGATGTGTTCCAGCGAAATCTGCCAGAATGAACTCTTGATATCTAGAACAGTGAATACAGTTGCCTCAGCCATCTGCGCTGCAATCTCGTCCACAGTGCGCATGAGATAGTGAGGTCATTTAATGCCTGTGTTTAAGTCCTTAGGATTGATACAAATCCATATTTCGTCTTTATTCTTCTTCGTTGCCACAACGATGGAGGAAACACAATCCGAGGGGTCAGCGACGGGAGCAATCACACCTAGAGACACCATTGTGTTGAGTTCACTTTGAACTTGGTCCCGCATAGCAAGGGGGAATCTTGTGCGCTGGACGAACTACTGCAATTACCTCAAGGTTAATGGTAATTGTGTACTTAACAGCCAACCTGCCCAGCTTGTCGTCAAACAAAGTTTTGTATTGTGTCAGATTTTGTTGGCTAAAGTCACAGGTTGTAGTCAGATGACAAACAGAAGGGGTGAAAGAGACAAGTCCCAGGTCATGACAAGCGTTGACACCCAGCAGGTTGAGGACACACGAATTAAGACAGCAGCATAACTCGACTTGACCGATAGGGTGCACTGGAACTCCTGCAAATGGGAGAAGGGAGGCAGCCGTAGGAGTGACAGTCTCTGTTTTTCGTAGCTTTTCCAACACAGCTAGACAGATCACGTTGAGAGTAATATACAAACTTAAAGCACACGGTATTGGCGGTTCAGTATTGATGTGGATAGAGAACTGGCTGGCAGACAGGAAGCAAAGAGTAGGAGTGAACGGGTCCTTTTCAAGATGGCAGGCAGTGACTAGTGTGGTGCCGCAAGGTTCAGTGCTAGGACCCCAGCTAATTACAATATATATTAATGATTTGGACGAGGGAATTAAATGCAACATCTCAAAGTTTGCGGATGACACGAAGCTGCAGGGCAGTGTTAGCTGTGAGGAGGATGCTAGGAGGCTGCAAGGTGACTTGGATAGGCTGGCTGAGTGGGCAATGCATGGCAGATGCAGTATAACCATATAACCATATAACAATTACAGCACGGAAACAGGCCCTCTTGGCCCTTCCAGTCCGTGCCGACCATTTGTTTTCCCCTAGTCCCATCTACCTGCACTCAGACCATACCCCTCCATTCCCTTCCTGTCCATATATCTATCCACTTTACTTTTAAATGTTAAAATCGATCCTGCCTCCAGCACTTCTGCTGGAGGCTCATTCCACACAGCCACCACCCTCTGAGTAAAGAAGCTCCCCCTCACGTTACCCCTAAACTTCTGTCCCTTAATTCTCATGTCATGCCCTCAGGTTTGAATCTTCCCTACCCTCAATGGGAAAAGCTTATCCACGTCAACTCTGTCTATCCCTTTCATCATTTTAAAGACCTCAATCAAGTCCCCCCTTAACCTTCTGCACTCCAAAGAATAAAGACCTAACTTGTTCAATCTTTCTCTGTAACATAGTTGCTGGAACGCAGGCAACATTCTAGTAAATCTCCTCTGTACTCTCTCTATTTTGTTGACATCCTTCCTATAATTAGGCGACCAAAATTGCACACAAAATTGTATAATATGGATAAATGTGAGGTTATCCACTTTGGTGGCAAAAACAGGAAAGTAGACTATTATTTGAATGGTGACCGATTAGGAAACGGGAGATGCAACGAGACCTGGGTGTCATGGTACACCAGTCATTGAAAGTAGGCATGCAGGTGCAGCAGGCTGTGAAGAAAGCAAATGGTATGTTGGCATTCATAGCAAGAGGATTTGAGTACAAGAGTAGGGAGGTTCTACTGCAGTTGTACAGGGTCTTGGTGAGGCCACACCTGGAATATTGCATACAGTTTTGGTCTCCTAATCTAAGGAAAGACATTCTTGCCATAGAGGGAGTACAGAGAAGGTTCACCAGACTGATTCCTGGGAAGGCAGGACTTCCATATGAAGAAAGACTGGATACACTCGGCTTGTACTCGCTGGAATTTAGAAGATTGAGGGGGGATCTCATAAAGACTTACAAAATTCTTAGGGGGTTGGACAGGCTAGATGCAGGAAGATTGTTCCCAATGTTGGGGGAGTCCAGGACAAGTGGTCACAGTTTAAGGATAAAGGGGAAATCTTTTAGGACCGAGATGAGAAAATCATTTTTCACACAGAAAGTGGTGAATCTGTGGAATACTCTGCCACAGAAGGTAGTTGAGGCCAGTTCATTGGCTATATTTAAGAGGGAGTTAGATGTGGCTCTTGTGGCTAAAGGAATCAGGGGGTATGGAGAGAAGGCAGGTACAGGATACTGAGTTGGATGATCAGCCATGATCATATTGAATGGCGGGTGCAGGCTCGAAGGGCCGAATGGCCTACTCCTGCACCTATTTTCTATTACACCTGGTCCCTGTGTTAAATTTCAGATAAAAGTTCTTGCCATTAATGAGCAAAGCGACCTTGGGGTCTAGTTGTTTGTGCATTAAATCAAACAATGCACTTCAAAGTCAAAACCTTCGCTAGCAACCTGAAAATCCATGGGAGCTGGTTGAGAGCATTCTGAGAGCAAGTTCTCATGGCCAAGTGAATTAACAGATTGCCTTGTTGAACTCGAATGACAGCATCTGAAGAAATGATTCAGTTTGTTACAAAATCAACATAATTTTCCATACGCAGGGCAACGGTCATGCAAACCCCCACAGTTAAAACAATTGTCTATTAGTCTCACGATAGAGTTGTCGGGTACCTGAGGAGAACGGCGAGAGATTTGATAAGACATGCTGGCAACATTAATTTCACGACCAGCAGAGTGCCCTAAAACGTTTGTGTGAGCGTCAGTCATTTCAGCAATGTGACAGCAGTTTTCAGCAGTCTCTAGAGTAAGCTCAGCATCCCGCAGTAACTCGTCGCGTAATTTAGCATTCTGGACACCATAGACCAAACAGTCATGGACTAGGCTATCACATATCACTGAAATCGCATTGACTGGCAATGTGCTTTAACGCACTGACATACATCTCCACAGGTTCACCCCATCTCTGGCTTCGGGAAAAGAACAAATGCCTCTCCATGACCAAGTTAGTACTGTTTTTTTTCTTTTTGTACTGTTAAGTGCATGTTTTGGTTGTAGATTATATATTATTTTTAGCTGTGTATATGTGGGCGACGGGGGAAACTTTTCAATCTCTTCCCTGTATGGGTGACCCGACCTTTTCCCTGTCGGGTCTCCGTTGTCGTTGGGGCCTAGCACCGTAGAGCGGCCTCCAACCGGTACGACCAGGGGGCTCCAGTCGCGGAGCCTGCGGACTCACCATCGTGGAGCTGGCCGGCTTCGGAGCGTGGAGAGTCGCGGAGCCTGCGGACTCACCATCGTGGAGCTGGCCGGCTTCGGAGTGTGGAGAGCTGTGGTGGCGCGCGGCTGCGACCCGGCTTTGGAGCTTCCAGCCGCATGCTCGGTGGTCGGTGACATCGGGTGCTCGCTGGTCCCTGGTGGGAGACCGCTTTTCGGAGCTCCCGCAACGGCAACTTCTCCCGCCCGAATTGCGGGTTTGAAAACAACCCGGAGTGGGGCCTTACATCGCCCCGCGCGGCTTTAACGGCCGCGGGACTTACCATCGCCCGCCCGCCGGGGGCTCCAACATCAAGACCCAGAGCAGGGCCTTAATTCGCCCGGCGCGGCCTTAACGGCAGCAGGACTTACCATCGCCCACTGGGGGCTTTGACATGGGGGAGAAGAATAGAGAACAGGGAGAGTTTACAAGAAAAAAACCAAGACACACAATGAACACAATTTACATAAACATCCATCACAGTGAGGAGGTGTTTGGAGATTCACTGTGATGGATGTTTATGTAAATTGTGTTCATTGTGTGTCTTGGTTTTTTTCTTGTTTGTATGACTGCAGAAACGTAATTTAGTTTGAACTTAGGTTCAAATGACAATAAACATTATTCTATTCTAGATTAACTCACATAACTGTCGGAATTTGCGTAGTAGGCAGACAGGGTCTCGGATAGACTCAGCGGGAGCAATCTGGACACCAGCCAGGTTAAACCAGTTGGTTCATAATGAAATCTTCTGGCACTTCGAGCAGCTTCTGTGCCAGCTAGATTAAGAAGAATTGGCGCACGAACACCAGGAGCAGCAGTAGGGTGAGCAGCTTCAATGTAAACTGAGAAGTCTTCTTCAAATACGCGCCACCGTTCTGCGAGGTCTACATCAAACACCAGGATCTCTGGTTTTCTGAGAGCATAAGCCATAGTAATATATACCGGAGAAAACAACAAACTAAAATAACAGCAATATAATTAAGCAAGGAGTGAGTCCATACACTCTGACACCATGTTGAGCTTCTGCTGTTGTAATAACTTAAGGCTCGCACAGTGATTAAGATCCAAAGACTTTCTTAGCTTTACAGCATAGGTAACTTCATCTTAGCACATAACTCAAGAGTGAGAGAGAAAGGGCAGAGAAGCTTTCTGTTAAACTAGTGGGCATAGCAACAAAGTATGACTCATAACACTGATCTACACTTATTAATAGTTCTTGTCTGTTTTACATGGAGAAAGTCAGGAAGCTATGGAATGTGGGAAAGTTAATGGCGATGTCTTGAGGATAGTCTGTATTACGGTCAAGGTGATGGTGGATGTCCTAAAGTACATGAAGGTAGATAAATCTCTGAGGCCTAATCAGACATATCTAATGCCACTGTGGGAATCGAGAGAACAAACTGCAAGGGCTATTGAACTTCTGCAGGTGGACAGTAGAGAGCATGTTGTCTGGTGGAATCACAGCCTGGATCAGGAATCCAATCCATGAACAAAGGAGACTGCAGAAAGTGGAGGACCTTGTCCTGTCCGTCATGGGCATTGACCTTCTCACATCAAAGGATCTACACTAAGCACTGTTTAATACACTAAGCAAGTAAGGATATATTTGTTCTGTCCCCAATGCTTAAGACAATTAAACATTTGTGATTCATGAATGCCACATGGGCAACCCAAGTGTTGTTTATCGCCATCAGACCTTCACCATCATAAAAATCAGATCAATTAATTCTGCATCATGTCAAGTAATGGCTGAAAGCAGGGGGTACAGCAAAGGAAATGTCTGCAGCAAGATGCTGCAGATGTTCTACCAATCGGTGGTAGCCAGTGCCACCTTCTTCGCTGTCGTGTGCTAAGGCAGCGAAGGATGCCAATAGGATTAACAAACTCATCAGGAAGGCTGGCTCTGTCCTGGGGGTGTGGTTGAATTAATGGGAGGTGGTCTTGGAGGGGAGGATGCTCTTCAAACTGTGGAGCATCCTGGACAATACAGCTCACCACATCCATAACACACTCGTCAACCTGAGGAGCACCTTCAGCAACAGACTGGTTCCACCAAGATGCAGGACAGAACACCACAGGAGATCCTTCTTCCCTGTGGCTATCAAACTGTACAACTCCTCCCCCTTCTGTGGTGGGGTAGACTGACTAGCTTCCCTCCTCCCAAATCTTTGCACATCCCCCAATCCTTTCCAGTCGTCACTTTAATTTCATGTTTCATGTATTTTGTGTTTTATGACTGTTGGCAGATCAATTTCCCTCCTGGGATAAATAAAGTTATATCGTATAACTTGGTAGGACACAAAACGAGACGACATCCCAGTTGTAACATCAAAGAGGTCACTTGGAATTGGCAATAAATACTCACATCAATAATGCCCACGTAGACAAAAATAAATACAGATCTGGAATATTCACGGACAAATTACTGAAAACTGCAGGGTTGGTTAAATGCTGGAGTAATTCAGCAGCACAGGCAGCATCTCTGGAGAAAAGGAATGGGTGACGTTTCGCATTGAGACCCTTCTTCAGATGTTCAGACATTAAGAAGTTGGATAACCAACAACTTAATGAAACAATCTGGGCATTATTAATTGATGCAGAGAGTGCAACAGTTTCTCATGAGTGAAGATTGACAACAGGGCAGTGAATTAAGGTGATGGTAAATGACCCAGAAGAAGCTTGAGAATAGACAAAAAGTAGTGACAATTTTGAACTCACTTCTTATGAACAAAGTTTCTAAATTGCTTCAAGTGTAAACTGGATAAATATTGAGGACAGATACTGTGATTTAGGGGGAAGAGGCAGCAAAGTAAGAGGACTGTAGTGCATTGCAATGAAGAGTTAGCTGTCAGCCCATGCCACCTGCCTTAATGTTCCATTAATACAGCCCCAAAAAGCTGGAGTAACTCAGTGGGTCAGGCAGCACTCTTGGAGAAAAGGAATAAGTGACGTTTCAGGTCGGAACACTTCTTCAGACGCCTTCGTCTCATTGTTTGCTGCATTTCCATTCCTTTTCTTCTACAAATGTCAAAATGTTGCCCTCACATTCGAGACCAAAGTCTTTAATGATGAAGCTTACTCTCGGATTACCTGTTCCGTAGACCAGTTTCCGGAGGTTTGGAGCTGACTGCTGTTGGACGAAGATATCAGCTGCACGCTGGGCTAGCCCTTCCTTCCATTTCAACAAACCTGAAGAGAGGGCAAAGATCGCGTGCTATAATATTTGTTAACACAAACCACTGTAGGTGTTAACCCCAAAGATAGACACAAAATGTTGGTGTAACTCAGCAGGACAGGCAGCATCTCTCGAGAGAATGGGTGACGTTTTGGGTCAAGACCCTACTTCAGACAGTCAGGGAGAGGAAGACTAGCGATATGGAAGGGTGTGAAAACGACAGATCAAAGCAGATGATGATAAGGAAATGTAGAATGGTTCATTGATAGCTGAGGGGATGGTGACAAGGAGGCATATAATCAGTAAACTTAATCAGAAGAACAGTGAAATTTTTGCCTGGGCAGCTTTCAACCCAACGGTATAAATATTGACTTCTCTAACTTCAAGTAAGCCTTGCTTTCCCTCTCGGTCCGTCCCCCACCCAAGTTCACTGACTAGTTTCACTGTCCTTCTGACTAATTTTACTGTTTGTATGCCTCATTGTCACCGTCCCCTCAGCTAACAGTGATTCTCCATTTCCTTCATCATTGTCTGCTTTGATCTGTCGTTTTCACCAGCATCTGCAGTTCCTTCCTACACATACAGAAGGTGTTAATGCTGGAAGGTTGTAGCGCCGGCAACAGCATCAACAACGGCTGAACCTCCCTGGTGATTGCCAGCCTCCCTAGGGCTGGTAGACCGGATCTCCAACCATTTACCAGTACCAGCAACCGGTTCCTGGGGTACTCCAGCCTTGCTTTAGGCAATCGCCTCTCCAATCCCATGGAAGGTCAGGCTTGGGATATAAACTAATTAAATAATTAAATCAACAATGGCAGGTTACAGGGCGAGGAAAGATTTCTGTGTTTAACTTTGTTTTAATTTTAGAGATAAACCATGGAACAAGGCCCTGCAGCCCATTAAATCCATGCCGACCAGCGATCACCCCTTCACACTCGTTCTATGTTATCCCACTTTCTCATCCACTCCCTACACACTTGTGGTAATTTACAGTGGCCAATTAAGCTAAAACCTGTAGTTCTTTGAGATGTGGGGGGGAACCCAGAGCATCCAGAGAATGTGCAGACAGGCACACAGCACCCGGGGTCAGGATTGAACCTCGATCTCTGACGCTGCGATAGCTATTCCACCTGTTGTGCTGCAGTTGAGCACCCTAAATTATTAACAATTGAATAGCTCTTTTTAAAAAATATTTAATGTATTTTTGACTTGCTTTGTGAATATTTCCTTCAATTTTAAAGGGGAGGGACGCGTGGGTCCAACTTCACGACTGTAAGATTGTCAGTACGGTGCCTAAGACATAAAACGTTAACCTCTTCTTCTTTTAAGAAATCCTTTTCTAGGATAAATCACAATGGACATACCATTGTTGTTCGTCTATCTTGGGACTTTGATAGCCATCAGGTCTGCGAAAAACAGAGTATGCCGATGTAATCTATCACTTATGTGAAGGAGATGCACTGCAATGTGATGGTGATGGCAAGGAAGGAGGATCATCATTATGGAGTATTGCCATGTTACCATGCTCCTTGTAAATTTCATTATGCATGTCAAAAGGAGGGAATAAAAGTCTCTGTGCTTATTTAGATGAAGGGATTACAAGTAACATTAATAGATTTGCAGATGAGACAAAGCTGGTTGGCAGTGATAACTGTGAGGAGGATGCTATGAGAATGTAGGGGGACTGGGGATAGGTTGGGTGAATGGGCTGATGCATGACAGATACAGTATAATGTAGATAAATGTGAGGTTAGTCACTTTGGTGGCAAGAACAGGAAGGCAGATTATTATCTGAATGGTGTCAGATTAGGAAAAGGGGAGGAGCAACGAGACCTGGGTGTGCTTGTACATCAGTCACTGAAAGTAAGCAAGCAGGTTCAGCAGGCAATAAAGAAAGCTAGTGGAATGTTGGCCTTAATTGTGAGAGGATGTGAGTTTCGGAACAATGAGGTTCTTCTGCAGTTGTACAGGGCCCTAGTGAGACCACACCTGGAGTACTGTGTGCAGTTTTGGAGAGCTGGAATTGTATACAATGAAGTTTGGAAGGATGAGAGGATATCTTATTGAAACGTATAGGATTGTTAAGGGTTTGGACACACTACAGGCAGGAATGGGGTACCGATTGTGGATGATCTGCCATGATAACATTGAATGGCGGTGTTGATAAGAAACCAGTTGGATAACATGATGGAAGCAAGTGACTGGGGTAATTGGGGCTTCGGAAACTGGCCAGACTGGCCAGACTGGTTAATCAACATGGCTATGTACCTAGCTATTGTGATAGTTTGTATTTTTGTAGGATCAGCAGTTATAAAATGTGTATTGAGAAGAATGCAGACAGCACTGGAAGGCATAGGTGCTCAGAGAATGTTATTGGTAGGACAGGATGAAGTGTGTGATGAAGCAAAGACTGAGTATGTTGATAAGGTGCAGGAAGAGTTTGAATGACTGGGAAGGATAGAAATAGGTAGGAACAGGGGGAGTTATCATGCAATGTTGAAAGGGAGGAATGAGAATATGTAGAATTGGGGATACTTTAGGACTAAGGTTTAAGTATTTCTTTTATTTGACATAATTTAGTTAAGTTTCATTATCCTTGCTGTGATATAACTTTTCCTGGAAAACGTGATGTTCATGTGATGTTTAATGCTATTGTAATTGGCCAAGATGTATTATGCTGTGTATGATTGTAATTGGGTAGAAAGATTGGTCCCACCTGTATAACCGTGATGTATATATGGTAATTCCTTTGTTTGAGCACGTGTTTCTCCGTGATCCATTGGGAGAGCTTTCCAGGGCGGTACAGAGAAACCTGGTTACCATGGTGAAATTAAGGATAATTTAAAGTATTCTAGTCAGTGAACGGACTAAGGGATATATATACTGGAATTATCAGTGATAAAGTGTACAGTGACAATGAACTTAACCCAAAGTTGCAAAAAGGTGCCGGATTGTGGCGACTCTCTTCGTGCAGTTCCAGAACAGGATCTATTCTATTCACGCCTCGTATAATTTGATTGGATAGTACGCAGAACAAGGTTTTCACTATATCTATGTTCACTTGACAATAATAAACAAAATTAATTGTGTAGAGGATTAATAATGATTTAGAGCTAGCAGCAGTGTGAGCAGGTTGGGAGCAAGGGAAGAAGGGCAACAAAATGGCTCAGGTAGGACTGGAGGCACGATGGGTGATGTAGTTCATTTGAGGTGGGAATAGGTTTTAAATCAATTTTAGAATCAGCTAATGAGAGAGGAAAATAAAAATGAATATTCTTAGGTTTTTACAAAATATTCAAACCATAATAATGTCCCGAGAAATACCTGAACCAAAAATGCCCCAAAATAATTCCACATACCTGGTGTTTCATCATTTAGGTCAGTCTTTTCTTCAATATCGCCTTTAAGTAATTCTCCCATGTTACCCGTTCTCTGATTCAGCAGACCTTCTGACAATTCTGGGCCCATCGTGTTTTTCCCTGTCATTTGCACAACCAAGTCTGGACTTTCATCATCATCGGAAGAATCCGTCTCTGACATTGTTCGCCCCTCATCTCTCTGAATATCTCTCTGAACACTTTCCTCCTGTGTTTCTTGGTTATCAGAATGCAAGGAGCTCTCTGCAGAGTCACTGACGATGTCCTCTTCCCCATCGGTCACCTCCGTCTCTGATTCAACCTCCAGGCTGTCGTCAGCATCAGCGAATGCTGGCCTTTCCTCTGCACCTCCTGCGCACGCCCCCTCCTGCAGCACGGCTTCTCTAGTCCGCTTTGGACTGCTGCTTGTTTCTTCATCTTCACTCTCCGTTTCATCACAATTTTCATGCTCATCCTCCTCGTCATTTTCAGACATTTGCTCACAACCCTCATCTTCAAACACCGCCTTGCGAAGCATGCGCTCACTCCCGGGATCAAACAGCTTCTCCTCTTTTGGCATTTTGCACCTGTTTACAAAATGTTCATAGTTTTCATATGGAAAATGTAGTTTTATATTTAAACAACACAAATACTGTGAATCATTTAGACACAAGAAAGTACAGACGGTTTGTAAAAAGGACACAAAGCGCTGGAGTAAGTCAGCGGGTCAGGCAGCATCTCTTGAAAACATGGCTCGGCGATGCTTTGGGTGAGGATCCTTCTTCAGACCCAAACCATCACCTATCTTTGTTCTCCCAGAGATGAATTACAAAGTGACTCCAGCACTTTGTCTTTTTGCAGTGAATCACTTTAACGCTGCAAGTTGGAGGAACAGCACCTCATATTCCGCTTGTGGAGTCTGCATCCTCTGGGCTTGAACATTGAATTTTCTCAATTCTGTTAACCCTTGCTGTCTCCTCCCCTTCCCACCTCTCCCTCAGCCCTCGGACCCTGGCATTCCCTCTCTCTCTATCTCTCCCCCACCCTAGTCGCACTAGCTTCTCATTTTCACACTACAAACAGCTTACAATGGCTTGTTCCCTTCATCATCAATACTTTTTTGCATATCTTTCATTCATTGTTCTTTATCTCTCCACATCACCGTCTATATCTCTCGTTTCCCTGATCCCTGACCAGTCTGAAGAGGGGTCTCGACCCGAAACGTCGCCTATCTCCTTCGCTTCTTAGATGCTGCTGCACCCGGTGAGTTTCTCCAGCCTTTTGTGTACCCAGTTTATTTATTTGTTTAGTTTACTTTCACTCGGAGATCATGAGTTCTATCCTTAACAGCCTTAAAATTTGGTGAACATGATCTAATCTGCAGCCTCAGATCTCCAGCAACCCAGCTTCAATACTCTCAGCTGCCTGAGTTAAAGAACTTTTCCAATAATGTCCCGCTCATTTTCTCCCACGTAGAACAGTACAGCACAGGAACAGGCCCTTTTGTCTACAGTTGCTGTGCCGAACGTGTTGCCAAGTTAGACTTGGAATCATTTAAGCACTGATGTGTTGGAAGGATAATAAGCTTTCAACGTCATTATCCCAACAGTAGGCAAGTAGCAAAACAAAAATGCATTCATAGGCATTTGACAGAATGAGTTGGATGGGATTGTTCTACTTGAAGCTGGCATCGACCTGATGGGCCAAATGAACTACTTCTGTGGTGTGACTGTTGTAGATGATATGTGTGTACACCTTTAATTGATAGTAACGTTGTCCATGCTAACCACTCCCCCACCAGTTAGTATAATTGTAACCTACACGCCTCTAGCTCTCTCTCTAGTGATCGAGACAGACCACGTATAGCTAGGGCAGTAATGTGTGATTAATAAAGTAGTGAAGATCTAACGGTATCCGTGAATCTACTTTACAACTGTGGAGATTAGTTTATCTTGATATCATGTAAGGCACAGGTAATGTGGGCTGAATGGTCAGTTCCTGTGCTGTAGTATGCTGTCTATATGATTGGAATGCCCAGGAGGTCAGGAATGTTTGTGATGGGAGCAAAACTGAATTTAAATAAAACACAACTGCAGATTTCTTGTTCAGAATGTGAGCCAAACATGGACAGGTGGGACAAATGGAGATGGGGCACCTTGATCAGTCTGGGCAAGTTGGGCTGTAGGGCCTGCGTCCAGCGATTTAAACAACACATAACTGTAGATGCTGAAAACTGAAACACAAACAGGAAATGCAAGGTAGAACCACAGATGAAACAGCATCTACTGGAGAGAGAAACAGAGCTGATGCCAGAGGACAGCTGTCACTATATAACCACCATCCTGAAACACCAACACTGCCCATCACCCACCCCTCATCTGATTCCAGTATTTGCAGCCTCTTGGCTCTCCACATCACCTTCCAGCCTGTCTCTACCTCCACTGTCCCCATCCGACCTTGCCCCCCCCCCCACAATATTTATCTTTATCTGTCTCTACCCATCACCTCCCAGCCGCTGCCCCCCAACTCAAAGCCCCCCCTGCCTGGCCCTTGTCCTGCTCACCACCTGGTTCCACCATCCCCTGCCTCATCTCTCCCTCTCACCTTTATATACCATCTCCCCTCTGCACTCTCAGTCCGGACGCAGGATCCCCACCCAAAATACTGGCCATCTCTCTTGGCTTGGCAGAGCCAAAGAGACTCCTCAAAGCAGAAAGTGCGGAAATACCTGGCAGGCTAAACAGAATCGGTGGAGTGAAAAATACAAACTGGTTGTGGAACTCTGCAGGTCAGGCTTCATCTATGACTCTATCTGCAAAGGCAGGTGATGGAGGCAGAGTCACATTTATGACGTGGTTGGACTAAGACTTGAACCACCTGGGCCCAGAGGGTTCCGGTTAAGTGCTGGAAAATGGGATTAATACGGATGGGTGCCCACTCATTGGCCCTGGACATGGCACGGGTTTGGGTGGGCATGCTGTGCAACTCAATTTATAACGATTTTGGTTGGTGGAAGGGCCTGTTTCCGTGCTGTAACTCCAAGTTTAAACGGACAACCTCATCATTGCAGTGCAACCAGAGAGATTAAAATCGATGCTATGGTGTATGGGCCAGGCTGAATGTAAAACTGGAGCCTCAGATATTTTCTGAAAAAGGACGTTATGTTACAAGAATAAGGGGGACAAGAAGAAAGTTGTTTTTTGTGAACTTCCTACGCCAATCGACAACAAAGAAACAGATGATTACATTTGATGAAGGACACCATGTTGCCAATACAAGAAACAAAGGCATCATAGCTCAGAATATCATCAGCTTTACATCATAGTCATACAGCTTGGAAACAGGCCCTTCTGCTCAAATTGACCATGCCAACTGACATGCCCCATCTACACTAGTCCTACCTGCCCGCATTTGGCCCATATCCCCAAAACCTATCCTCTCCATCCTCTCTGTACCTGTCCAATTGTTTCTTACACGTTGTGATAGGACCTGCCTCGACTACCTCTTTTGGCAGCTCGTTCCATATACCTACCATCCTTTGTGTGAAAAAGATGGCCCTCAGATTCCTATTAAATCCCCCCCCCCTCCCCCATCTTAAACCTACACCCTCTGGTTCTTGATTCCCATACTCTGGGTAAAAGACTGCATTTACCCTATCTAATCCTCTATAAGATCGCCCCTCATTATCCGGAGCTCCAAGGAATTGAGTTGTAGCTTGCCCAACCTCTCCCTATAGCTCAAGCCCTCGAGTTCAGGTTGAGTCCAGACAACATTCTTGTAAATCTTCTCTGCGCCTTTTCCAGCTTAACATCTCTCCTGCAACAGGGTGATCAAACCTGAACACAAGACTCTACGTGGGTATGATGAATCACCAAGTGCAAGATAGATCCGTTTAAAATGGAATCCATGGCTTTTTGGACCTGTCTTCTTCTAATTCTTCATATCTCAGCGGATGGGAATCCATAAAGAGGGAGACTTTGCTGGAAACTATCTTGTTATCAATGGTGCTGTTGGTCGTAATGAGACTCTGCATCAGCTCATGGGTTGGCCTTTGTTCTTCCTGCAGACCAAGCATAACAAACACATAAGGAATGTATCGAGGTGGTTGTGGTGCTTTGACCGATTTAATATTTTGTATCGCCAGCACATGAGTAAAATATATTCCTCGCCCCTAAACATTTTATAATATACTTATTTTTATTTGCATCCTTCATGGGTTTCCTATCTTGCATTTTATTCATCTCTGACATATATGACGTTTTGAGGATTTGGGTAATGTCAGAAGGTGCAGGTGAGAGATAAATGATCTCTGCAGAACCTCAGATAAAATAAGCCACTGGGGTAAGCTTTCTGTTCTCAGATTGACTGAAGAAGGGTAGTTGAAAATTGGGAAAGTGTCCTCTCTCTCTTCCTCCTCCAGCCACTCTCTACCTCTCTTTCCAATCTTCAGGATCACTCTCCTCTTCCCCCCCCCCCAACGCCAGCCACTGTGTCTCTCCCCCAGCACTCTCCACTGGACTTATAGAGGTTGTAATAGATGTCACTGCAGGCCCGAGTTACTCCACTGCATCATCACGAAAGAAAGACCGGGTAGTATCCTGGGACTACAGGGAGTGTATCAGCTACACCGAGGGGGGGAAGATTGGACCCTTGGGTGTTCGCTACCTATGCCCTGCTTGCCTGTACTCCCCACCATCACGTGGGTCTCCTCAGGGTGGCCTGGTGTCCTCCCAAAGATGGCGCTGGGTTAACCAACTGCTGTAACCTGCCACTTATATAACATTCTTAAGGGATTGGACAGGCTAGATGCAGGAAAAATATTCCCAATGTTGGGGGAGTCCAGAACCGGGGGCCACAGCTTAAGAATAAAGGTTAGGCCATTTAGGACTGAGATGAGGAAAACCTTTTTTACCCAGAGAGTTGTGAATCTGTGGAATTCTCTGCCACAGAAGTCAGTGGAGGCCTATTCACTGGATGTATTCAAGAGAGAGTTAGATATAGCTCTTAGGGCTAATGGAATCAAGGTATATGGGCAGAAAGCCGGAACAGGGTAATGATTTTGGATGAATCAAAATAGGACATACATGGTAAATGGTAGCTAATTGAGGAATGCAGTTGAACAGAGGGATAACTGTGCTTAGTTCCCTGAAGGTGGAATCTCATGTAGATAGGATGGTAAAGAAAGCTTTTGGTGTGCTGGCCTTTATAAATCAGAGCATTGAGTATAGAAGTTAGGATATAATGTTAAAATTGTACAAGGCATTGGTGAGGTCAATTATGGAGTATGGTGTACAATTTTGGTCACCAAATTATAGGAAAGATGTCAACAAAATAGAGAGTACAGAGGAGATTTACTAGAATGTTGCCTGGGTTTCAGCACCTACGTTACAGAGAAAGGTTGACCAAGTTAGGTCTTTATTCTTTGGAGCGCAGAAGGTTAAGGGAGGACTTGATAGAGGTCTTTAAAAATTATGAGTCAACATGGATTTGTGCCTGGAAGGTCATGTTTGACAAACCTTCTTGAATTTTTTGAAGCGGTAACTAGGGAAATTGATGAGGGTAAAGCAGTGGATGTTGTCTATATGGATTTCAGTAAGGGCTTTGACAAGGTTCCCCATGGAAGGTTGGTTAAGAAGGTTCAATCTTTGGGAGTTAATGGCGGAGTAGCAAGATGGATTCAACAGTGGCTGAATGGGAGATGTCAGAGAGTAATGGTGGATGGCTGTTTGTCAGGTTGGAAGCCAGTGACCAGTGGGGTGCCTCAGGGATCTGTGTTGGGTCCACTGTTGTTTGTCATGTACATCAATGATCTGGATGATGGGGTGGAAAATTGGATAAGTAAGTATGCAGATGATACTAAGATAGGTGGTGTTGTGGATAATGAAGTAGATTTTCAAAGTCTACAGAGAGATTTGGGCCATTTGGAAAAGTGGGCTGAAAGATGGCAGATGGAGTTTAATGCTGTTAAGTGTGAAGTGCTACATCTTGGCAGGACAAATCAAAATAGGACGTACATGGTAAATGGTAGGGAATTGAGGAATGCTGTGGAACAGAGGGATCTAGGAATAACTGTGCATAGTTCCCTGAAGATGGAATAGCATGTAGATAGGGTGGTAAAGAAAGCCTTTGGTGTGCTGGCCTTTATAAATCAGAGCATTGAATATAGGAGTAGGGAAGTAATGTTAAAATTGTACAAGGCATTGGTAAGACGAATTCTGGTGTATGGTGTACAATTTTGGTCGCCTAGTTATAGGAGGGATGTCAACAAAATAGAGAGAGTACAGCGGAGATTTACTAGAACGTTGCCAGGGTTCCAGCAACTATGTTACAGAGAAAGGTTGAACAAGTTAGGTCTTTATTCTTTGGAGCGCAGAATTGACGTGGATACGTTTTTCCCATTGAGGGTAGGGAAGATTCAAACAAGAGGGCATGACATGAGAATTAAGGGACAGAAGTTTCGGGGTAACGTGAGGGGGAACTTCTTTACTCAGAGGGTGGTGGCTGTGTGGAATGAGCTTCCAGCAGAAGTGGTGGAGGCAGGATCGATTTTAACATTTAAGACTAAAGTGGATAGGTATATGGACGTGAAGGGAATGGAGGGGTATGGTCTGAGTGCAGGTAGATGTGACTAGGGGAAAACAAATGGTCGGCACGGACTGGAAGGGCCGAGAGGGCCTGTTTCCCTGCTGTAATTGTTATATGGTTATAAGATTCAAATTCAGATTCAGATTCCTTTATTGTCATTCAGACCTTTCGGTCAGAACGAAATTTGTTACCTTGCAGTCATAACATGTAATAAATTAAAACAAAACACACAATAAACACATAATTTAACATCCACCACAGTGAGTTCACCAAGCACCTCCTCACTGTGGTGGAAGGCAAAAGTCTTAAGGTCTTTGGTTATAAGGTTATATAGATAGATAGAGTTGACGTGGATAAGCTTTTTCCATTGAGAGTAGGGAAGATTCAAACAAGAGGACATGATTTGAGAATTAAGGGACAAACGTTTAGGGGTAACATGAGGGGGAACTTCTTTACTCAGAGAGTGGTAGCTGTGTGGAATTAGCTCCCAGTGGAAGTGGTGGAGGCAGGTTCGATTTTGTCATTTAGAAATAAATTGGATAGGTATATGGACGGGAAAGGAATGGAGGGTTATGGTCTGAATGCCGGTAGATGGGACTATGTGAGAGTAAGTGTTCGGCACGGACTAGAAGGGCCGAGATGGCCTGTTTCCGTGCTGTAATTGTTAGATGGTTATATGGTCAGGCAGCATCCCTGGGCTAGGAACTAAAACATCAGCTGTCCATGTCCTCCAGGGATGCTACCTTGGTAAACCAGCATCTGTTGTGCCTTTTTTGTACCCAAGATTCTGCGATCAATTGCAACGTTTCCTACTGCTGAGAGGATTCAAATGCTACTTATCGAGCTCAATAACACATGGGCCATGCAGTGAAGGCCTGAGAGCTTAGGAGAAGAAAAGGATTGGCAAAAAGGGGAAAGAAACTCGAGAGACGACAGTACACCACCATACCTCATCTCTGTGTGCATGGCTTCCACCAAAATCTATATACACGGCATCTTTATCATAAATAATCCCCCCAACACTAGACATTGGGGCATAGATCATCCTTTCTTTCGCATTCAACGACCGTTTCTTCAGCTGCTCTGGAAGGGGGCAGGGATCTGGAAGGAAGTCTACTTTATTCACCATGAAGTCACCAACACCTAGAATACAAAAGAATTAAACCTTCGGATCACATGTTTATGTTTGAACCTAAGTGACGATGTTAATCAGCTGTCCCGCTGTATTACTCCAGCATTTTGTGTCTATCTTCACATGACCATGTTAGGAATGTATTATCAAAGACCAAACACCGCCGACTGTTAAGATTTGACAAAGCATCCAACAAAACTACAGAAAAAATATAAATGCTCATGTTTCACAGGTACTGGGACCACACACCCACAGTAATCATCAAATTGTTTTATGGGAAGAGAGGAAAGGCGAAAAAAAGGAAAAAAAAACGCCTTTTCATTTTTTCCCCATCTCCCCGTGAAAATCTTGAGATCTATTCACAGAATTCAACATCCCCTGCTCATATCCACTCAAGGCAATGAAATGCTGGCAGGGTATTAAGTATTAAAAGTCTTTAGTTTTGTATTCAATTGTGATTACAGCTGCATATATAAAAGGACATAAAGTGGGAGCAACTGAAGGTTGCCCACAAACACCCAGGTATAATGAGAAGGAGACCGAGGGGTGATCAAGGCATATATAAATTACGAGAGAAATTGGGTAGTTCTCTGCTTCCATGCTGGAGGTGTCTAAAACCGGAGGACATTGGTTTATTGCAAGAGGGAAGATTTAATGGGAATCTGAGACGTAAAGTTTTCACAGAAAGGGGAGTTGGAACTTGGAATCAGCAACGAAAGAAGGTGGTAACAGAAAGAACAGTAACAGCATTTAAGAGACATAGAGACAGGCTCTTGAATAAGTATGTCATGGATGGATATAGTAAGTGGGATTAGTATTGATGGGTAGGAACAAGATTGTGGCCCGTACTTCCTATTTCTATGCTGTACAACGCTACGACTCTATGGGGCCAAGTAACCTACTCCCATTACATTGATCACAGATGAACCACACCTGATACATGGACAATGTTTACAGTGTTCCCGAGTGGGATATTGATGGCTTTTATGTTCCCCACAGAATCCATGGGCAATACTTCTTTGAAGCAGTGTATTACCGGGTACGTGAACCTGACTGTTGTCCTTGAGGTACGTCCCACGCAGGTACCCATACGTTGTTATCCTACGGTCACACTTCTGGTTCACCCGCACATCCTCAAGGTTGGTCAGATCTTCCATTCTGAAATACCAACAACCCAATTTCACATTTTATTTTGATTTCTTTTTCCACGTAATGGTCATATTTTGGCACATTTGAGAGGTCTGGTAGGCCTGTGTAGATTAACAGAGCAGCATTGAGATGACAAGACCTTCTACATTATTGAAGGCACTAGGCCTGTACTCGCTGGTTTAGAAGGGTGGGGGAGGGGGATCTCATTGAAACTTACCAAATGGTGAAAGGCTTGAATAGAGTGGATGTGGAGAGGATATTTCCATTATTGGGAGAGTCTAGGACTAGAGGAATTAACCAAATTCCTTTAAGAAGGAGATGAGGAGAAATGTATTTAGTCCTGTGGTGAATCTGTGGATTCTTTGCCACAGAAGGCTGTGAGGCCGTCAATGGATATTTTTAAGACAGTGATAGATTCTTGATTAGTACAGGTGTCAAGGGTTATAGGGAGAGATAGATTAGCCATGATTGAATGGCGGAGTAGACTTGATGGACTGAATGACCCAATTCTGCTCCAATCACATGAATTTATGATCCCTTACTGCTGGCCAACTGGAACATTGTACAGGGTTACACAAAATGCTGGAGAAACTCAGCGGGTGCAGCAGCATCTAAGGAGCGAAGGAGATAGGCGACGTTTCGGGTCGAGACACTTCTTTAGACTGGTCAGGGATCAGGGAAACGAGAGATATAGACGGTGATGTGAGAGATAAAGAACAATGAATGAAAGATATGCAAAAAAGTATCGATGATAAAGGGAACAAGCCATTGTAAGCTGTTTGTGGTGTGAAAATGAGAAGCTAGTGCGACTAGGGTGGGGGAGGGAGATAGAGATAGAGGGAATGCCAGGGCCCGAGGGCTGAGGGAGAGGTGGGAGGGGGAGGAGACAGCAGGGGTTAACAGAATTGAGAAAATTCAATGTTCAAGCCCAAAGGATGCAAACTCCCCAAGGCACTAGGGGAGGTGCTGTTCCTCCAACTTGCGGTGTTGCTCACTCTGGCCATGGAGGAGGCCCAGGACCGAGAGGTCGGATACGGAATGGGAGGGGGAGTTGAAGTGCTGAGCGACCGGGAGGTCGGGTTGGTTTTTGCGGACCGAGCGGAGGTGTTCGGCGAAACGATCGCCAAGCCTCCGCTTGGTCTCACCGATATAGATCATCTGGCATCTGGAGCAGCGGATGCAGTAGATGAGGTTGGAGGAGGTGCAGGTGAACCTCTGTCGGACCTGGAAGGACTGCTTGGGTCCCTGAAAGGAGTGGAGGGGGGAGGTGAAGGGACAAGTGTTGCATTTCTTGCGGTTGCAAGGGAAAGTGCCCGGGGAAGGAGTAGAGCGGGAGGGGAGGGAAGAATTGACAAGGGAGTTGCGGAGGGAGCGGTCTTTGCGGAAGGCAGACAGGGGGGGAGATGGGAAGATGTGGCGGGTGGAGGGGTCACGTTGGAGGTGGCGAAACTGGCGGAGGACTATCTGTTGTATTTGCCGGCTGGTGGGGTGAAAGGTGAGGACAAGGGGAATCTGCCCTGTTTGCGAGTGGGGGAATGGGGAGAGAGGGCAGTGTTGCGGGGTATGGAGGAGACCCTGGTGCGAGCCTCATCAATAGTGGGGGAGGGGAATCCCCATTCTCTGAAGAATGAGGCCATTTGTGATGACCTGGTGTGAAACGCCTCATCCTGGGAGCAGATGCGGCGTAGACGAAGGAATTGGGAATAGGGGATGGAATCCTTACAGGAAGCAGGGTGGGAGGAAGAGTAGTCCAGGTAGCTGTGGGAGTCAGTGGGTTTGTAGTGGATGTCGGTCAGGAGTGTATCACCTGCAATAGAGATTGTGAGGTCAAGGAATGGTAGGGAAATGTCGGAAATGGTCCAAGTGTATTTGAGTGCCGGATGGAAGTTGGTGGTGAAATGAATGAAGTCAGTCAGTTGTGTGTGGGTGCAGGAGGTGACAACAAAGCAGTCATCGATGTAACGGAGGTAGAGGTCTGGGATGGGGCCCTGGTACGCCGAGAACATTGTACAATTCTTCTAGCTGTAAGGTTCCACCTGTGAGGCTCTATAAAGAGGACCATCCTGAATACACTGGGTATTATCCTCTTGACAAACACACCATTTGCTCCTCCACATATTTATCTACCACTGTCAGAAACACTGGGCTGAAAGCTCCTAATTCAGTCCACTACCCTGTTTTTCCCTTGTTTTCCTGCCTTTTTCTGGTAACTTTGACACCATTATTAATCAAAAACATGTCCGTCTCGCTGAATTACTCCAGCTTTTTGTGTCTATCTATATAATAATTGTAAATACCTTTTGACGTTAAAATCGTTCATTAAACCACAGAAAGCAGTGTGTGAGGGTTCAGCCCAGAGCTGGTTTGTCAAGATATTCTAAGGTAGATACACTGTGTGCCATTTAAAGTTTCCCCAAGGCATAGTTAGGGAACAGGAGAATAGGTTGAGAGGGAAAAATAGATCAGCCACGATTGAATGGCAGGGCAGACTCAATGGGCCGAATGGCCTAATTTTTCTCCTATGTCTTATGACCTGATGAAAATGGTGAAAACTCAATGCCAATTCCTCCTCAACTATACCATCAGTTTGGTTCTTCATTCACTACATAGAAAATGCCCCAATTTACTCAGCAGGGTGCCTTGTTCCCCTATCCAACTGGCAGGATCTTTCCTGCCCCCATCTTTGCCCCCGCAATGCAGTTTCTGAATTCCCCCTGCACTTCGTTGGCTGCAGCATTAATTCTGGAAAATTAATTACCTACAACAAATTTGTACAATTCAAAGCAGCAAATAGATATTTAGATAATATGCAGAAGCATTGCCATAAAACTAGTGAGAAACTAGCCAAAGGCACATAGAAATTCTAATTTAATTAACAGGGAAAGGAAGGAGCCGCAAGTCCTTCCAATACTACAGTCTCACCTCCCAATTCCTGTCCTTGTCACCCGACCCCAATTGTTGCCAACCCAACAATAACTGTCCATCGCTTCTCATCGCAACTTTGACAGCTCCTCTGCACTATGGTGCTCAACTCTCTCCTGGTTTGGAAGGATAGCCAAGCAACCTGTGCCTACCTGTCGGCCAAGATGTAAGGATGTGCCATTTGCCAGACCAGTGGGCGAAACTTCATCACTGAGATAAATCGGCCCAGGTTGTGAATCTCCTGCTTCTGATACTGCCCGTGGACCATTCCTGACAGGTAGAAGAGCTTTGCACCCTGGAAAATACAGACAGTGATGCTGGTGCTTGCCTTAACCTACAGTTCAAGCATTGACAGCGCAGGGCAAAAGATGAAGGCACAGCAGTTATGAGGCCCATTAGAGCTGTCCATCGTAATGCAAGCTTTCCAGCCCAACTTCCCTCGCTAGCTCATACCTGGTAGACCTCAGTCCAGAACCGATGCTTCAATCGTTTCTTTGTCTTCTTCAACTGCGTGTTGTTTTTTATGGTGTCCAGGTGGGTGAGGACACCCATGATCTTAGGGAAACCGTGGACCTGACAGATGTTCAGGAATTCAAATGTCTCCATTTCAAAGCCAAAGCTGGCATCAGTCAGCATCAAAACCTGAGGAACACAGGTAGTTAAGAGTTGTTGTCCTTATTCTACACCACAAGAAAAACCTTCAATTAGATGCAACGGGTCCCGTACATTAACCAAATATCTCACTAATTGCCATACACAGACTCCTTGTGGTTTTTGCGTGCCTGTTTTTAGAAAAACGTGCTTATCTAATTACCACCAAAGTTTCATCTATGCGCTCCTATTTTCACAATAACGCATTCAAATTTATGCATGGCAAACGTACACATCAGCTTTCAAAGTTATCTAGTAAGTTCAGTTTTGCGTAACAGAACGAAAACTCAAATGATTACCTGCAGCTTCAAAGGTTATTTGTTCAAATGTGTCTGCCTTAGGGATATGTGTTCTCTCTTATGGAACATGAATGGGTAATTTTCTGCATTTTATGTACATAGTACAGATGGAAGGGAAGGCTTCATAAAGTTGGATGGTGTGGTTCACTCTCATTTATTTCAATTGGCAGCATAGTAGTGTCTGTGTCTTGATGATTTGCATTGTTTTTCAAGTCCGTAACCCCCATGTAAAACATGAATTGTCTGTAGGGTTACACAAAAAGCTGGAGAAACTCAGCGGGTGCAGCAGCATCTAAGGAGCGAAGGAGATGGGCGACGTTTCGGGTCGAGACCCTTCTTCAGACTGGTCAGGAATCAGGGAAACAAGAGATATAGACGGTGATGTGGAGAGATAAAGAACAATGAATGAAAGATATGCAAAAAAGTATCGATGATAAAGGGAACAAGCCATTGTAAGCTGTTTGTGGTGTGAAAATGAGAAGCTAGTGCGACTAGGGTGGGGGAGGGAGATAGAGATAGAGGGAATGCCAGGGCCCGAGGGCTGAGGGAGAGGTGGGAAGGGGAGGAGACAGCAAGGGTTAACAGAATTGAGAAAATTCAATGTTCAAGCCCAAAGGATGCAGTCTCCCCAAGTGGAATATGAGGTGCTGTTCCTCCAACTTGCGATGTTGCTCACTTTGGCCGTGGAGGAGGCCCAGGACCGAGAGGTCAGATAATGTCTGTAACCATGCGTATTTAGTCACCAAGGTGAGGAACCTAAATAACACCTCAGACCGCCAGCATCCATTCAAATGCTCTGACCTTAGATACAACAAGGGCTTGGTGGAGGAAAACACTTCCTCTGGACTTCCCAACTGGAAGCTCACACCTACCACATAACATTACTATCCTAAACACTGGGTACTACCTTGTACATCCGGGTGGAACTGCCCAACACTACTACAGACATGTCTTTCTCCACTACAGACCATATTAAGCAGAGAAAGATCTTAATTTCAACTAGGGTACACAAAAAGCTGGAGAAACTCAGCGGGTGCAGCAGCATCTAAGGAGCGAAGGAGATAGGCGACGTTTCGGGTCGAGACCCTTCTTCAGACTGGGGCGTATAATTTCAACTATACTGAGCCAGTTGCGTAGAGACATACAGCGTGGAAACGGGCACTTCACCCAAACTAATCTTCTCTCCCATCTACACTGATCCCATCTGCCTACATGAGGACAGTAGCCTCCCATGCTTGCCCATTTAAGTATCCATCCTCTTAAATGAGATAATTGCATCTAACTGCACAACCTCCTCCGTCACCAGGCTCCACATTTTCAAACAGGTCAAAGCAAGATTTTCTTTGTACCTGTACCTCACGGTACTTGTGCATATGGCAAAAAACTCGACTTGACTCAACATATCAAGCACTCTGCATTAAACTATACCAAAAAGGCGTCTCCTAAACTGAATTTACAAAACCACACCAGAGGCTCAAATTCAACATTTAACATAATGCCTGAGACAGGTTGAAGTGTATTTCCCCATCGGTCACCCTACATAAATGACAGCTCATCCATAATGCTGCTTCCTGCATTACATCAGATCCCGAGTTCATGCATCTCATCGACTTCTGGGACAACAATGCCTCCATTTAAACTTAACATAGAAACATAGAAACATACAAAATAGGTGGAGTAGGCCATTCGGCCCTTCGAGCCCGCACCGCCATTCAATATGATCATAGCTGATCATCCAACTCAGTATCCTATACCTGCCTTCTCTCCATATCCCCTGATCCCTTTAGCCACAAGGGCCACTTCAAACTCCCTCTTAAATATAGCCAACAAATGGCCTCAACTACCTTCTGTGGCAGAGAATTCCACAGATTCACCACTCCCTGTGTGAAAAATGATTTTCTCACCTCGGTCCTAAAAGACTTCCCCCTTATCCTTAAACTGTGACCCCTTATTCTGGACTTCCCCAACATCGGGAACAATCTTCCTGCATCTAACCCCTTAAGAATTTTGTAAGTCTCAATGAGATCCCCCCTCAATCTTCTAAATTCCAATGAGTACAAGCCAGGTCTATCCAGTCTTTCTTCATATGGAAGTCCTGCCATCCCAGGAATCAGTCTGGTGAACCTTCTCTGTACTCCCTCTATGGCAAGAATGTCTTTCCTCAGATTAGGAGACCAAAACTGTACGCAATACTCCAGGTGTGGCCTCAGCAAGACCCTGTACAACTGCAGTAGAACCCCCCTGCTCTTGTACTCAAATCCTTTTGATATGAATGCCAATATACCATTTGCTTTCTTCACAGCCTGCTGCACCTGCATGCCTACTTTCAATGACTGGTGTACCATGACACCCAGGACTCGTTGCATCTCCCCTTTTCCTAATCGGTCACCATTCAAATAATAGTCTACTTTCCTGTTTTAAAGAAGGAACTGCAGATGCTGGAGAATCGAGGGTACACAAAAAGCTGGAGAAACTCAGTGGGTGCAGCAGCATCTAAGGAGCGAAGGAGATAGGCGACGTTTCGGGTCGAGACCCTTCTTCAGACTGGTCAGAGATCAGGGAAACGAGAGATATAGACGGTGATGTGGAGAGATAAGGAACAATGAGTGAAAGATATGCAAAAAAGTATCGGTGATAAAGGGAACAAGCCATTGTAAGCTGTTTGTGGTGTGAAAATGAGAGGCTGGTGCGACTGGGGTGGGGGAGGGAGATAGAGATAGAGGGAATGCCAGGGCCCGAAGGCTGAGGGAGAGGTGGGAAGGGGAGGAGACAGCAAGGGTTAATAGAATTGAGAAAATTCAATATTCAAGCCCAAAGGATGCAGACTCCCCAAGCGGAATATGAGGTGCTGTTCCTCCAGCTTGCGGTGTTGCTCACTCTGGCCGTGGAGGAGGCCCAGGACCGAGAGGTCGGATGTGGAATGGGAGGGGGAGTTGAAGTGCTGAGCCACCGGGAGGTCGGGTTGGTTATTGCGGACCGAGCGGAGGTGTTCGGCGAAGCGATCGCCAAGCCTCCGCTTGGTCTCACCGATATAGATCATCTGGCATCTGGAGCAGCGGATGCAGTAGATGAGGTTGGAGGAGGTGCAGGTGAACCTCTGTCGGACCTGGAAGGACTGCTTGGGTCCCTGAAAGGAATGGAGGGGGGAGGTGAAAGGACAAGTGTTGCCCGGGGAAGGGGTAGAGTGGGAGGGGAGGGAAGAATGGACAAGGGAGTTGCGGAGGGAGCGGTCTTTGCGGAAGGCAGACAGGGGGGGAGATGGGAAGATGTGGCGGGTGGAGGGGTCAGGTTGGAGGTGGCGAAACTGGCGGAGGACTATATGTTGTATTTGCCGGCTGGTGGGGTGAAAGGTGAGGACCAGGGGGACTCTGCCCTGTTTGCGAGTGGGGGAATGGGGAGCGAGGGCAGTGTTGCGGGGTATGGAGGAGACCCTGGTGTGAGCCTCATCAATAGTGGGGGAGGGGAATCCCCGTTCTCTGAAGAATGAGGCCATTTGTGATGACCTGGTGTGGAACACCTCATCCTGGGAGCAGATGCGGCGTAGACGGAGGAATTGGGAATAGGGGATGGAGTCCTTACAGGAAGCAGGGTGGGAGGAAGAGTAGTCCAGGTAGCTGTGGGAGTCAGTGGGTTTGTAGTGGATGTCGGTCAGGAGCGTATCACCTGCAATAGAGATGGTGAGGTCAAGGAATGGTAGGGAAGTGTCGGAAATGGTCTACTTTCCTGTTTTTGCCACCAATGTGGATAACCTCACATTTATCCACATTATACTGCATCGGCCATGCATTTGCCTACTCACCCAGCCTATCCAAGTCATCTTGCAGCCTCCTCACAGCTAACACTGCCCCCCATCTTCGTGTCATCCGCAAACTTCGAGATGTTGCATTTAATTCCCTCGTCCAAATCATTACTATATATTGTAAATAGCTGGGGTCCCAGCACTGAGCCTTGCGGCACCCCACTAGTCACTGCCTGCCATTCTGAAAATGACCCGTTTACTCCTACTCTTTGCTTCCTGTCTGCCAGCCAGTTCTCTACCCACATCAATATTGAACCCCCAATACCGTGTGCTTTAAATTTGTATAGTAATCTCTTGTGTGGGACCTTGTCGAAAGCCTTCTGAAAGTCCAGATATAACACATCCACTGCTTCTCCCTTATCCACTCTAGTAGTTACATCCTCATAAAGTTCAATAAAATTCGTCAGACTTGATTTACCTTTCGTAAATCCATGCTGACTTTGTCCAATGATTTCACCACTTTCCAAATGCGCTGCTATCCCATCTTTAATAACTGACTAGCAGTTTCCCCACTACCGATTTTAGACTAACTGGTCTGTAATTCCCCGCTTTCTCTCTCCCTCCCTTTTTAAAAAGTGGGGTTACATTAGCTACCCTCCAATCCTCAGGAACTACTCCAGAATCTAAAGAGTTTTGAAAAATTATCACTAAGGCATCCACATTTTCTGTGGCTACTTCATTAAGTACCCTGATGTGCAGCCTATCTGGCCCTGGGGATTTATCATCCTTTAATCCATTCAATTTACCTAACACCACTTTCCAGCTAACCTGGATTTCACTCAGTTCCTCCATCTCATTTGACCCGCGATCCCCTGCTATTTTCGGCAGATTATTTATGTCTTCCTTTGTGAAGACAGAACCAAAGTCGTTATTCAGTTTTTATGTTCCCTGCCAGTTTTCTTTCATAATCCATTTTCCCTTTCCTAATCAAGCCCTTTGTCCTCCTCTGTTGGACTGAATTTCTCCCTAGGCTGCTTTCTCTGGCTAATTTGTACGCTTCATCTTTTGCTTTAATGCTATCCCTGATTTCCCTTGTTATCCATGGATGCACTACCTTCCCGATTTATTCTTTTGCCATACTGGGATGAACAATTATTATATTTCATCCATGCAGTCTTTACATGCCTTCCATTGCATATCCACCGTCAACCCTTCAAGAATCAATTGCCAGTCTATCTTGGCCAATTCATGTCTCATACCCTCAAAGTTTCTTTAAGTTCAGGACCCGTGTTTCTGAATTAACAATATCACTCTCCATCCTAATGAAGAACTCAACCATATTATGGTCACTCTTGCCCAAGGGGCCACGCACAACAAGGCTGCTAACTAACCCTTCCTCATTACTCAATACGCAGTCTAGAATAGCCTGCTCTCTCGTTGGTTCCTCTACATGTTGGTTCCTCTACATTAAATGTCTTATTCTACCCAAATCCTTTACTATTCCCATGTCACTAAAATGTCCTTCAGATCTTTCAGCCCCAGCCTGATTCACCTTCCCACACAAGATCCCAAAGGTCCTCCTATTCTGGCGTCTTGGGTCCTCCCAGTTTTCATCACTCCACCAGTCATGGCCTCAACACTCTAGATCCCTTGAGCTGCCTCCCTAACCTTCTCTGCTCTGTAAATCTCTCCCATCAAAAATGTCATAAATATTTTTTGACGGCACAGTGGTGCAACGGCAGAGTTGCTGCCTTACACCGCCAGAGACCCGGGTTCGATCCTGATCATGAGTGCTGACTGTATGGAATTTGTACCATGTTGGTTTTCTCCGGGTGCCCCAGTTTCCTCCCCCACTCAAAAGATGTGCAGGTTCGTAGGTTAATTGGCGTGGTAAAATTGTAAATTGTCCCCAGTGTGTGTAGGATTGTGCTAGTGTCAGGGGATCACTGGTCGGCACGGCTGGATGGGCAGAACGGCCGGGTTCTGCGCTTTATCTCTAAACTAAACAGAAAACTAGTCAATTTTTGATCAACAATGATCATCAAACCGATGACACTGTGTTGTAGGACCTTGAATGCTTGCTACATTGGCATGCTTGTTGTCGAAGCTATTGATTTATTAATAGCAATACTTAATCGAAAAGCAATATTTAATCAAAAGAGATTTTAACTTTTAAAACTCGACGATTTCCTCACCAAATCAGCCACTTTAGCCAAGTCGATCATTGAGTTAATATCGTTGCCACACTCAATAATGGAGAGCCGCTGCTTCTTGCCTGTTGAAAACCAAACCACCTAATGATGAACGCAAACTAAAGACGAGCGAAAGCCAAATCCACATACAATAAAAACAATCAGAACCTTATTCTCAAAGGTGGAAATGTCAAAGACTAGAGGGCAGAGCTTCAGGATGAGAGGGGCAAAGTTTCAAGGTATGTATGGGGCAAGATTTTTTTCCACACAGGGTGCCTGGATCATATTGCCAGGATAGTGGTGGAGGCACATACAAAATCGCAGTTTAAGAGGCTTTTAGTTACGCTCGTGGATATGCAGGGAATGGAGGGATATGGATCACGTGCAGGCAGATGAGATTAGTTTAACCTGGCATCATGTTCGGCATGGACATTGTGGGTCAATGTACTGTTCTACATTCTAAAATATGTGCTGTTTCCACGTGGATGAACCCATGAGATAATCCATGAAGTAATTATCCTGAAGACAAGGATGTACACTAACTGGAAAATCAGAAACTGAAGAGTAACTTTACTTTGGTCTTCATGCTGGAGGTTGCCAGAGACATGAAGGAAATATGAGTGAAACACCCAGCAAGGTATACAACTCACTGCCCCAAACAAACCCAGCAGGGCAGTCAGCATCTGTGGAGGGACTTCCTTGTGCATTGAAACTGCTGTATCAATGTAGAACGTTCTGGAAACACTCAATCCTGGTCATTTATTTACCTCAAATCATTTATTTTAAGTGATATTCACAATTGCAGACTCACCTGCAATGATAGTGACTGGCCCCCTGATATCTGTCAACTTTTGCTTGGTGAAGTTCTGAATCAAACACCGGATTAAAGTACTCTTTCCCACTTTAGGGGGTCCCACCACAACAACAACAATGGGTGGGGGCTCCATCGGTGTCCGGTCAACCAGAGGGACGTGATGCTTTTTAGTTTTCAAGTCCTGCGCTCTGTTAAAGATGGGATTAAATTAAATGGTTTACTGTTTTTACACATCTGCTTTACAATGTGTAATCAATTACTGCAGAGATTACTTATTCTAGAATAAAGTGTAAACAGTTCAATTAAATCACAGCCTTCCTTAAATGCATCTAACTACCTTGTACTACCTTGTAACTAGCAAAGATTACTGGTCTTAATGACTACAAGGCTGTGCACTGAACTCTGCAGTCATGAAGACCCTTGAAAGGATTGTGCTGGCCAAACTGAAAAATATCATGTCCCTCTGCAGTTTGCATATCTGGTCAATATCAGTCAACCTGGGCCTGCACCATCCTCCAACACCTAGACCGCCGGGGACCTATGCGAGGATATTGTTTGTTGATTTTAGCTCTGCATTCAACACCATTGTGCCAGAGCTACTACACTCCAAACTTTCCGAGTTGACTGTGCCTGAACCCCTCTGTCAGTGGATCCAGGTTCCTAACAGACAGGAAGCAGCACGTGAGGCTGGGAAAGCACATCTCGGACCCGCAAACCCTCAGCATAGGAGCACCGCAAGATTGCGTACTCTCCCCTCTCCTTTACTCTCTCTACACCAACGACTGCACCTCCACTGACTCCTCTATCAAGATTCACAAGTTTGCGGACAACACAACCCTGATTGGACTGATCCAGGATAGGGAGGAATCTGCCTACAGACAGGAAGTGACACAGCTGGCGTCCTGGTGCCATTGCAACAACCTGGAGCTCAATGCTCTTAAGAGGGTGGAATTGATTGTAGACTTTAGGAGAGCTCCCCCTCCCCTCACCCCACACACCATCAACAACACCACAAATAGCATCTAAAGGGCCTGTCCCACTTTTGGGACCTTTACAGGCGACTGCCAGCACTGTGATAAGTCGCTGAAAATTTCAACATGTTGAAAATTCAGCGATGACCAGAAAGACGCTACGACTTTCTCACGACCATAGGAGACTTCACAATAGACAATAGACAATAGGTGCAGGAGTACCATCAGCTACTTGGTTTTTGATCAGACAAGAACTTGCTTTTCACGGTAATAATGAAACAAAGAATTGTTTCATTATTACCGAAACTATATTGAGTTACTGAAATATACAGCAAAATTTGAGGAATATTCAGCACATTTACAAAATTAATCTGTTTTTTCTGGCATTTCTAACAAGATACAAAATGACTTGATTGAAGCAGTAGGCAAAGTTGTAGAAAATAATATTAAAGAAGAGATCGCTAAAGCCCCATTCATTGCCATAGAAGTGGATGAATCCACTGATATTTGAAATACAGCTCAGTGCTCTACTGTATTAAGGTATATTGGACTGAAATTAAAGAAGCGTTCATAGGCTTTGACAAACTGATGGACAGAACTGCTACTAGTGTATCTGAATGCATATTCAATAATTTATACAAATATACGTGCTGAAAAACTTGTAGCACAGACATACGATGGAGCAATGATAATGGCATCAAACTTAAATGGTGTTCAAGCTAAAGTAAGAGAAAAGGCACCATCAGCTTTATTTACCCACTGCTAGACTCATGTTGAATCTTGTTCTGTCAAGTCAGAAAATTTCATACCTAAATGTACAAGCCTTTTCAAAACCATCGACACGTTTACCTCATTTTTCAGTCATTACAAAATGAACACAATTTCTTGATGAAATAGTGCATTCCAAAAGCCGCACCAACCAGATGGACTTCAAACTCAAAGCAAATCCAAACTATTTTGCAATATCATGGAGACCTCTGTAAACCTTTTGACAGCATTAACAGCAAGCCTTTATTGTGGGATCCTGATAATTCAGTGAGGAGCAATGGGTTTTATGCTTGGCTAACGAAAGATTCTACATACTTTCTTCTCATGGTTTATAATGAAATCTATACTATTACTAACACCCCTTCTGACACCCGCTGGAGAATAAATCCCCGAAGGCGGGGCTGAGTCTGTGAGCACGTCCAGAAGCCGCCGAGAATAAAGCTGAAGTAGCGGAGTGTGGGCTGTGTTCCGCAGGTGGGGGCGGGTTGTGTTCGCGAGCAGGGGCGGGCTGTGTCCGCGAGCGGGGGTGGGCTGTGTTTGTGGGCGGTGGCGGGCTGTGAGCGCGACAGGCGCTGAGGACGGGAGCAGCTGAGTGAGTCCGGAGCCGGGTCCTGGAGCCAGGAGTGCGGTCGGAGCCGGGGCCGGGAACTGGTGAGCACACACACCCCTCTCCCCTACAACCGCCCCTCCCCCCTACCATCCACACGCCGCCCACATACACCCCTACCCCCCCTCCACATACACCCCCTCCCCTACGCCCACCCTCCCCCACTCACACCCCCTCCCCCACACCCCCCTGCTCCACACACCCCCCTCTCCAACCCCCCTCCTCCACCAACCCCCCTCCTCCACCAACCCCCCGACCATCCACACCCCTCCCACTTACATCCCCCCCCTACCCCCAAGCCCCCTCCCCCCCACACATTGGGGAATGGGTCATGTTGGATGACCCAACGGTTCCCACTTAGTCTAGTTTTCATTAAAATTGACACTCTCTACAACATTTTGCAAACTAAAATGATAGTTATTTCATATTGCATTGAAAGAATCAATGAAACAATACATTTGCTTGAGGACCTGCACTAATATTTTGATGACATCCATGAAAGGTTTGAAGAATATTGCAAAGAAAATAGAAAATCTTAGATGCTGCCTCACCCACTGAGTTCCTCCAGCATTTCTGTCTACGTTCGATTTTCAAAGTCAAGTCAAAAGAGTTTATTATCATGTGTCCCTGACAGGACAATGAAATTCTTTCTTTGCATAGCACAACAGAACATAGTAGGCATTGACTACAGTTATATACTTAAATACACACATTAATTAATAAATTAATAAAGTGCAAATAGCAGATGTAGGGGTATTAATGTTCATAGTTTTGTCCGAGCCAGGTTTAATAGCCTGATGGCGGTGGGGAAGTAGCTATTCCTGAACCGGATTGTTGCAGTTCTCAGGCTCCTGTACCTTCTACCCGAAGGTAGCAGGGAGATGAGTGTGTGGCCAGGGTGGTGTGGGTCCTTGATGATGCTGCCAGCCTTTTTGAGGCAACGGTTGTAGTAGATCCCCTCGATGGAAGGAAGGTCAGAGCCAATGATGGCCTGGGCAATGTTTACTACTTTTTGTAGTCTTTTCCTCTCCAGGGCACTCAAGTTGCCGAACCAAGCCACGATGCAACCAGTCAGCAAGCTCTCTACTATGCACCTGTAGAAGTTAGAGAGAGTCCTCCTTGACAGACCGACTCTCCGTAATCTTCTCAGGAAGTAGAGGCGCTGATGAGCTTTCTTAATAATTGCATCTGTGTTCTCGGACCAGGAAAGATCTTCACAGATGTGCACGCCCAGGAATTTGAAGCTCTTGACCCTTTCAACCATCGGTTGATATAAACAGGACTGTGGGTCCCCATCCTACTCCTTCCAAAGTCCACAATCAGTTCCTTGGTTTTGCTGGTGTTGAGGTCCAGGTTATTGTGCTGGCACCATATGGACAGTCGCTCGATCTCTCTTCTGTACTCCGACTCATCCCCATCAGTGATACGTCCCACTACAGTGGTGTCATCAGCGAACTTGATGATGGAGTTCGCACTGTGACTGGCTACACAGTCATGAGTATAGAGTGAGTACGGCAGGGGGCTGAGCACGCAGCCTTGAGGGGCTCCCGTGCTGATTGTTATCGAGTCTGACACATTTCCACCAATACGAACAGACTGTGGTCTGTGAATGAGGAAGTCGAGGATCCAATTGCAGAGGGATGCGCAGAGACCCAGTTCTGCTAGTTTGGTAACCAGCTTGGAGGGGATGATTGTGTTAAATGCCGAGCTGTAGTCAATTAATAACAGCCTGACATATGAGTTTTTGTTGTCCCAGTGGTCCAGAGCGGAGTGGAGGGCCAGCGAGATCGTGTCCACTGTTGATCTGTTGTGGCGGTAAGCGAACTGCAGTGGGTCCAGGTTTTTGTCGAGGTAGGAGTTGATTTGCGCCATGATCAACCTCTCAAAGCACTTCATCACCACAGACATTAGTGCCACAGGTCGATAGTCATTGAGGCACATCACCTTGCTCTTCTTGGGCACCGGTATTATTGATGCCCTTTTGAGGCAGGTGGGAACCTCAGACCTCAGAAGTGACAGGTTGAAAATGTCCGTAAAAACTCCAGCCAGTTGGTCTGCACAGGTTTTTAAAACACGACCCAGGTATGCCATCAGGTCCAGACGCTTTTTGAGGGTTCACCCCTCTGAAGGATTTCCTGACGTCGGCCTCTGTGACTGAGACTGAAATACCATCACAGCGAATGGGGGCTCGGGAAGGCACATCAGTGTTCTCCCTATCAAAGCGTGCAAAAAATGCATTGAGCTCATCAGGGAGTGATGTATCGCCGACATCACTCTTTAATTGCGCTCTTTAATTGCTGCCTGTAGGCAGGGAGAAGCAACACCGCGGTATGGTCGGATTTACCGAAGTGAGGGTGAGGGATAGAGCAGTAAGCATTCTTGATGGTGGTGTAGCAGTGGTCGAGGGTGTTTGGTCCTCTGGTGCAGCAGGAGACAAGTTGGTGGAAGTTAGGGAGCGATTTTTTGAGGGTTGCCTTATTGAAGTCCCCAGCAATGGTGGTAAATGCCTCGGGGTAAAACGTCTGGTGTTTGTTGACCACGGTGTGCAGCTCCTCCAGTGCCAGACGGCACAGATTTTTCCAGCTTCTGCAGTTCTTTCTTAAACATAGCAAAGAAAATTACCTAACTGAATCAAAATCTCGCTCAAAGCGTCCCATTAAAGAGAGAACATGAATATTTGATCTAATATTGGTTGATATATTGAAGCATTTGGAAGCAAGATACAGCAACTTAAAAAATGTACAATTCATTTCCTTAGCTGATGGAAACAAGTTTCAAAAAAGCGCTTGTCAAATTGATCAGGCGGCAATAGAAAGTTTAGAAAGGAACCACGGTAACTTCTTTGATGTGACAAGACTGAAAGCGGATCTAGCTGGAGTTTACAATGCGCAAGTGTTTTGGGATAAATCATTTAAAGATATACTTGTTTTTATATTTCAAAATGGGCTGGAACAAACGTTCCCTGAAGCTGTGAAGCTGCTACAATTAATTTTAACAATTCCTGCCATAACAGTTCCTGTTGAGAGATCATTTTCAGCTTTGAAAAGAATTAAAAGCTTCACCAGGAATAGAATGCCCAAAAAAGGCTTGCTTTAATTTCTATCACTTGCTTTAATTGCTATTGAAAAGGAAATGTTGCTCAGATGGAGCAAAGTCCCACTGCTAATTTCTATGAAAACCTTTTGCTGCAAACAAAGAGAGAAGTTTGTGTACAAATGATGTGATAAGTACATTTCTTTGAGCTAGATGTTTTTAAATATTTTATTAAGAGATAAGACTTTTGAAGACAAATTACTGTCGAGGTCAACTGACTGCCTACCGGAGAGGAGAACAATCTACGCATGCGCGGTTTTAAAGATTCTTTGAAAGTCGACTGACTGCCTACCCTGAGTAATTACCCATGGCACGTGCCTGGTACAGAGTTTGTACATTCACCCCGTGACCTGGGTGGGTTTTCTCCACTTTACTCCCACATTCCAAAGTTATACAGGTTTGTAGGTTAATTGGCTTGGTAAGAGCGAGGATTGCTGGTCGGCACATACTTGGTGACCGAGGGGCCTGCTTCTGCGCTGCATCTTTAAACTAAACTAACCCTCATACGAACAGGCAGGGAATGGAAATATATGGACCATGTTCCGGCAGATGGGTTTAGGTTAAATTGCATGGGTTCAGACACCAGGGGCCAAAGGACCTGTTTCTGTTGCACTCTTTTATGTTCTAATCAAATGGGCAAAAGTGCAGAAAACTATACAAAAGATAACATTAATTATATTTCTGAAGAAGGGTCCCAAAAGCCCGAGTTGAGCATAGGTGCAATGAGGTCCTTCTGCAGTTGTACAGGGCCCTAGTGAGACCACACCTGGAGCATTGTGTGCAGTTTTGGTCCGCTAATTTGAGGAAGTACGTTCTTGCTATTGAGGGAGTGCAGCACAAGTTTACAAGGTTAATTCCCAGGATGGTAAGACTGTCATATGCTGAGAAAATGGAGCAGCTGGGCTTGTATACTCTGGAATTTGGAAGGATCTTTGAAGAAATGTAGGGGATCTTATTGAAACACATAAGATTATAAAAGGTTTGGATACACTAGAGGCAGGAAACATGTTCTCGATGTTAGGGGAGTCCAGAACCAGGGGCCATGGAATACGGGGTAAACCATTTAGAGCGGAGATGAGGAAACACTTTTTCACACAGAGAGTTGTGCGTCTGTGGAATTCTCTGCCTCAGAGGGGGGTGGAGGCAGGTTCTTTGGATACTTTCAAGAGGGAGCTAGATAGGGCTCTTAAAGATAGCAGAGTCAGGGGATATGGGGAGAAGGTAGGAACGGGGTACAGATTGGGGATGATCAGCCATGATCACATTGAATGGCGGTGTTGGCTCAAAGGGCCGAATGGCCTACTCCTGCACCTATTGTCTATGTAAACAACATTCACTGCAGTATCCTCATCACCATCTGCACTTCCTCCTCAAAACACTCAAACACTTCATGACATGACAGCCTTGCATAAAGCCACGGTGACAAGCACGGCCATATTGTGTCAAGAGTGTTTTATTGTTATAGGTCCCAAAACAGAACAATGACATTCTTACTTGCAGCAGCACCACAGACATGTAAACACAGTGCTCTGTAACACCCATAATAAACAATCAAAATAAATGTTCAGAATGTATATATTAACCAAACAGGCAAATAAATAGACAATAATAGTGCAAAAATAATGTCCCCAAATCTATTTACTTTAGAATCTGTTTAGAGGTTGTAGTGTTTAATAGCCTAACAGTTGCAAGGAAGAAGCTACTCCTGAACCTGGACATTCGTTTTCAAGCTGCTGCACCTTCCTCCCTGTGAGGGATAAAGTGATTAAACCCCATTATAGTAAGGAGCTTTAAAGAGGATTCGAACTGATAGGGGCCAGGGAGAGGGTTCTGACACAGCTGTGTATAAAGGTTACCAGACCCATCCTTGAGTCCTTGAGTAAGAAGTAATAGTAAGATTAAACGAGAACTTACCAGTTCGAAGTTTGATCGTTATTTTATGAGGAGTAACGATGAGGGATTACGTGAAGAACCCCGCCTGGCGCTGGAAACGGCATACTTCAAAGCAGCGGCATGAAAAACACAGAACACAAATAGCTGGAGTAAGATAGTAAGGCTCATCATAGTTTTAGAACTACCAGATGATCATTTATTTTATGAGGGTGGGGAGTGGAGGGCACGTAATCCCTCATCGTTACTCCTCATAAAATAACGATCAAACTTCGAACTGGTAAGTTCTCGTTTAATCTTACTATTTTACTTCGGAGTCACGTGAGTGACTACGTGAAGAGTTTGAAGCTTTCTGTGTTTTTCGTGTCGTGGAATTTATTCCATACGACAGTACGGCTCATTTAACACAATAACGAGCGAATAACACATTTTCCCCAAACATTGCCTCAAGTTATGTGATAAATTATTTTACATTATAAAAAATGAAAATAATGCCCTTTCCATTGAAAGGCAAGTTTATCACAAATACCAATTGATATATATATTTTTATGGCATGACAAAGCAACAATTATAGAGAACCGAACATTGCGTGTCTAAATCTGACACCATGACTGGTTCCTTTTTACTTTAACAGTAATCTACAGCCTCCTGCGGCCTTGCATCTTTGCTCGAGTGGCTCATCCTGTGCCATTCCTGTGAATATATTTTCCTCATTAACAGAGTGATTTTCCACCTTTCAGTGTCTAGTTCCTACTGAATGTATCCAATTTTTAACCATCTAGAAGTACATTCCTCTATAACCATCAGTTTTTACTGAACCCAATGTGGTTTTTGTGTGTAATAAGCAGTCTCATTGACACAGAGACTCTTACCTACTGCAACATTTTCATCAATGTTCACACACACACACACACAACTTAAAGCCGGCAGGATATGCTTATAGGTTTACCATCGTTTCAGGTCTTCTTGGTATGCTTTGTTTGGTAGATTCATAAACATATATGATAATGCAATTTGTATCCACATGCAATTATAACGTAACATTTGCAATGTTTGCACTCTTATATTGATACTAAAGTTATTAGAATTATTATTTTCAATTTTTAAGTTTTTTGAATCATAGATAGAATTAGAGTCCATTTCTTAAGGCATTTCAAGATTATTTATCTCCTGCGTTTATATTTTTTACAATTTTGGACAGATTATATATACATATACACATATATATATATATATATATATATATATATATATATATATATATATACACACACACATATATATATATATATTTATTAATATTTACATATATATCCCTTTCCATATTGGGATATTATGAATGCATCCGGTAACACTCTGAGCCCTATTATTGGCTCTATCAATTAGATACTTAGAAAATGCAATCCACAAGGAATTCACATATATCTAATATGATAAAATAACTTTACTGTATATACAGACCTCCAATTTCTTATAACAAAATATTGTTTTTTGTTTTTGTATTTTTTTAGACTTATTTCTGCAAATTGTAGGTACAACACTTCTTTATACATAATTATTTTATTGATATATTGTTATATTGGTTAACATTCATAGACTTCTTTGACCATCAGCTGTTGGTCAAATTCATATTTTCATGTCATGGAGGTTTTTTGTACAACAATAAATTACTGCAGGGGTTCTCAAACCTGGAGATCCCAGTGGGTGCAGCAGTATCCAAAGAGCGAAGGGAGACAGGCAACGACCTAGGTCGAGACCCCTTTTTTGACTTCAATAAATTGCTGCCACTATGAATCATCACTAGCAGTTCAAAATCACACAATATTTATGAAACCATAAAGGACCCGTATTAGGCCACCAAAATGCCTCTGGCAGTGTCCCGCTACATTTTCATCAGACACTGCCCTATTAACAAAAAATGAGGAACACAAAGAAATCTTTTCCTCATGTAATTGGGAGAAAAGCATCCACCTTCAATGCTCTTGGTTTACCCACAAGAAATATTCGAAAGATCGGTGATTTAATCTGCATGCAATCAGATTAATCGTAAGTAATCCATATTAATGATAATATGTTTTTTCCCCCAAATTTGTTATCTTCCGATACCATTGTCTCTTCCTTAGAGATAAACAGGTGGACTAAACTTTAAAATATGCCACATCTGTTTACTTAGATAATCCCATGATTGTTATTTGATTTATCTTGTGACCCACAAGAAACATTTGAAAGATCAGTGATTTAATCTGTATACAACCAGATTAATCGTAAGTAATGTAAAATAATGACAATATGTTTTTCTCCCAAATTTGACCATTGTTAACATATGCCACAGCCATGGTATTGTTCATCTTGATACGACATGGACAGTTCCATAATAAAACAATTGATCTTTTTAATCCATAACCTCTTATTCTTCAACAATTAATACGAATGTTTGGAAAATTACTTAGGACAAACCATTTATGTTCGCCTGGTATTATTGTCTGCAGTCCGAACAAGAGACATATCAATTATTGTTATAAGAATAGGTAATATTCTTATCTTTACCCAAACATTCACAGAAGCTGTACATCATCTGTAACACTTGCTTCAGTTTGCAACAGCTGTTAATCTTATAGTTGAAGCAGCTTATGAACCTTTTTTACATTACTTTAATAATGATAACGTATCATTTGATATTTTGCATAAGCCTCTTCACAAGGCATACATATTCTTATAAACTTCTGTATTCCTTCTTTCGGAACTTTATTTATTTTTTACCTAATCCTAATGGAGGGACAACGTATGTCAACAACAATTAGACATATTTGTATCATGGAACAATTTTCACCCTCTCTTATGGTGCTTGAATTACTTCTAAATTCAGAATAGTAATTTATAAATATTTTATTAATGCCTGAGCATATGCTTTATGTAATGGGTCAGGTCCTTAACTTTCACCAGGTTTGTAATGGCAGGCACTAATTTGCAGTTGCTCTTATCTCTTCCAATTTAAAAGTAATCGAGATAACCCATGACCATGACCTTATTAGTGCAAGTGCTGATCTTTTATCAGTATAATTGTTCCTTCAGTATTCGGTTTAACAACCTTGAACTGATTGATTGTTTGGACAATGTTTTATCTTGCACAGCTTGACCCACTTTAATTAATTTCAAGCACCTGTAATATTGATTAACACTTTGTTAATCACAGCAGTTTTTCCATGTTCTAGATGTTTCCATTTTCTTACACTGTGAAAGTGTAAATATAATGATGTTTTTGTATGGTTTATACCATGAAATCTTTACACTGAGGTAATTTTATAATATACATGTACGTACCCCTTCTTATTAAAATTACTTTTGAGTGCAAACCTGAAATCAATTTTTAAAGTTTTCTTATACAGGTGAACCAATCCTTCCTTAGTTATATTGGTTAACAATCATAATACACCTGTAATCCCCCATAATTGGAGAGTTCATGAACTTATTTTGTAACCAGATGTTTGCACCTTTTCAACGTACTTCAAGCCTTCTTTCCCCAATTATATAGGTTTAGATAAGGCTATGTTTGGTTATACCACTTCTGCCTTTGTTTTGATCCATTATCAAATCTTTCATTGGATCATAGTTTTTTCACCGCAAGTTAAAAGATCTTTGCCTTTGTTTTGATCCATTATCAAAATTTTTCATTGGATCATAGTTTTTCTCCCCAAATTTTTAAAGATCAGTAGTCTGTTCTTTTGTAATTAATATCTTTGATTTATCATAAGGCAGGTTTATTCTATAATAATCAGGAGTTTAATATCCTGATTTGTATTGATCTGCAAACCTATAGTGCAGATTCGGTAAATTATATATTTCTTCCTATTGAGCTCCACAACTGATGGCAATTTATTTTATTTTGAACGTATTACTTATTTGCACCATTTTGAAATACTTTGAAATTGTATTTCTTATATCTCATATTATTTGAGACATGGATATTTATAAACGTATTTACCGTTGATATTTTAATAAAACATAAAAGTTTTATCGTATTCTTGAAGTTGGTGAGATACCATATAATTAATGTTGGCAGCTAGGTTTTCTTCCATAGCCTCACCACTTCCTTTAGATATAGCAAAATCTTTTGCTATTTCAGGCACATCTGGCCTCACTTTTTTATTTGTGGTGTGCATTCATAATTCACATCACCACTGCAGGGTCTGTCTTTTGCAGCCCTGATCCACTTGGAATTATATCCAAAGAGACTTCCTCCACCCTTAAACCAGGGTTCAATTCTCAATTTGGCACATAGCCATATTTTGTATATTCAAGCCCCTCAGAGTCTTTTTTGGGCTGTTTGGGTACTGTGACCCTTGTCTCTTTTTATATTTTGGAGTACTTTCTCCATATCACGATTTTTATTAACTTTTTTAAAGTACAGCCTTTCTGTCTTTTAAAATTCCCTGCCAAAAGATTGTGGAGCATTTTTACCTCTCTACCGTATTTTTAACGGTACCAATATCGGAACCGGCCCCGTAATTAATCTCTCGTCCCGATCGCTGGGTATTCCCCTGGGACGTTCTTTTTAAAACTCCGTTATTTTAACAGAGTATATCTGTTCAATTTAAACATTTTAGTTTGTTTTTAAAACCTTTAAAATCCTGGTTTCCACCAGGCACGGAGTTTTCCAGTCCTAAAAAAATTTTTCAACAGCACTTACCTGCCGGTTCCGAACCTACCGCTGTCGAGGAGCTGTCTGTGCAGCTCCTGCTTCTGCCGTCAGCGTCGACGTAACGCCGTTTCCAGCGCCAGGCGGGGTTCTTCACGTAGTCACTCACGTGACTCCGAAGTAAAATAGCATTGTATAGCGGTAGAAGGGAGTGATGTAGAGAGATCCCTATAGTAGAATGGAGTGATAGATGGGACCCTTGTCACTATAGCTTAGCTTTAGTACTGATATAGGAGAACTGAGAGGGTTCACTAGGAGGTGAGTAAAACTAGGGTAGGTCATGAGCAACTGAGCATGCTTAATAGAATAAATGAATATTACAACACACCCCTGGTCAAGAAACTGCTCATTACCATGAACATGTCTGGACATACGATGTATGATATGGGAGGTACTGGGGGGATGTACTTACAGATTGTTACAGGGGAGGTTGAATGTAAAATCATGTGTATAAAGGGGATGACTTCTCTGATTGCGGTGTGTCACGACTTGGAGAGGCACCCGGTTCTGCAGATTCGTGAAAAATAAAGAATCTCTTGCTTCCACGATTTAGTCTTTGAGCAGTGATTGTGAGCACAAAGCGTATCTCACAAACTGGGGGCTCGTCCGGGATCACCACTCCGGCTGCTTGGTGGAGGCAAAGAAGGAAGCGAAGGTGCACCCTGCTGATTTCAACAGTCTCTGATCTCCTTGCTTGCCATCAGCAGTTTGAGCGAGTGATATTCTGTTGGAAAGACTCAGGAAGCAAGAGGGGGTGTAAGGTGAATAAATAAGGAACGGTCAAGCGATTCTTGTGCACAGGACCCAGGTAAGAAAACTGACTATTAAGTATTGCCTGGGCGACCGGGGTCTGTCGGACGGGTATAGTACGACGAGACAATGGAAACCGGAACGGGAAAAGGGTCCGGGGAAACAGGATAAGGCTCATACTGATATGGAGCCGCACATTCCGCCCGATAGTCCGTTGGGGCGAATGTTGCATGGATGGGGTGAAGGGAACACCCGGGGTAAGAGTAAGGAAACTATGATAAAGTTTTGTTTCTTTGAATGGCCAGAAGGAGCCTATTCGAGGGAGCGCAGTGTGGTGGCCAAGGTTGGGTTCAAATGAAGACTGGGTGAGACAGGCGTTGAATGTTTTTGTGAATGAAAGAGAAACGCCGAATCAAATAGAAAAGGACTATGCCCAGTGCTGGAAACCCAATAATGGGATGTTTCCGTTAAAGACAGAGAGAGAGCAGGATGAATCTGACTGGCCCCAATTGGTGATGACCACCTACGACGACTGCCCCCGCCATATGAATCCCAGCCCCCAAATATACCCCCATCAGCTCTGGCTGCATCTGCCCAGGAGGTCCCACTAAGTCAGAGCGGATCGGCAGTAAACCTGTCCGCTCCTGTCTCAGAAGAGACAGATAGTAGAGAATCACGGAAAGTAGAGAAGAAACAGGGTGAAAGAAACTGTGATTCAAACATAGAACGTGAAGGAGAGAGCCAGTCAGATAAGGAAGAGGAAATAAAAAGTGAGGACGAGGATGGGACGGGTGTCCCAGGCAGTAGTCGGATGACGCGATCTCAAACGAGGGCAGCCAAACAAAGATCAGACCGATCTGTTCAAATGAAGCCCCTAAGAGAGGTCCCGTTAGGGGGAAATGAAGGGGGGATGGGATTTGTAAATGTGCCTCTCACCAGTATGGAGGGGAGGAACTTTAAAAAGGAGATGAAAAGTTTATTGGAAGACCCCTTGGGACTGGCTGAACAAATAGATCAGTTCCTAGGGCCAAATGTATATACATGGGAAGAAATGATGAAGAAAAATTCACACAGTGGTGAAGCTGTGGAATTCTCTGCCACAGAAAGTAGTTGAGGCCAGTTCGTTGGCCATATTTAAGAGGGAGTTCGATGTGGCCCTTGTGGCTGAAGGGATCGGGGGGTATGGAGAGAAGGCAGGTACATGATACTGAATTGGATGATCAGCCATGATCATATTGAGTGGCGGTGCAGGTTCGAAGGGCCAAATGGCCTGCTCCTGCACCTAGTTTCTATGTTTCTATGTTTCTATGAAAAATATTGAGTTGTTTCAAACAATCTCATTGAAGTAAGAATGGAACTAATGTGATGTGTGTGTAAAAACCGGTTTTGTATGAATGAGGAAGTTTGTATATGTGATAGGTTTGTTTGCTGTGGGCAACATGCTGTAAGGGTATGTGTGTGTATTCCTTTAAGAAATTGTAAGCAATGGGGGAGGTTACGAATAGTTGTAAGGTAACGGACGACGCTTTGTATCATCGCAACTTAAAAGGGGAAAGTTGGAAAATGTAGGTTGCTTGGCTTCTATAGATTTCTTTTCAGTAAAGTTAATTTGGAAAATTGTTAGTCGTATGTATTTAAACTAGGAATTGGAATTTGGGAAATGTAGGGAGAATGGTTTGAACAAAATTAGAAATAAGTTAATTGCTGAACAACAAGCAGCTTTTATGGTTTGTATAGATAAACATTCTGGTTGGAGAAGGGTAATAAATCAATGGGACTCAGGGGGAAAAAAAAGGAGTTGGCAGACAATGATGTCAATAATGGGAAGTTTGTTTACTCCAGAAGAAAGACAGATGGTCAGAGAGGCAGGAATAAAAGTCTGGGATAAGGGGTTGTAGGCTCAAGCGGGAGCAGCAGATGCGGGAGCAGTAAAATATCCCATTACTGCGCCGGATTGGAGTAACCAAACAGAAGAAGTATGAGAGATATCAGGGAGATAATAATCAAGGGAATCAGAGAAGCCATTCCCAAGGGACAGAATTTCGAACGAGCTTTTGAAAATCAGCAGAACAAGGACGAACCTCCGACAGTGTTCTTACAAAGGTTGAGGAGGAATGTCCAGCAGTATTCGGGGATAGACCCTGATTCAGATGCAGGTCAGCAGTTGCTAAAGGTTAATTTTGTAACCAAATCATGGCCAGACATTAGAAAGAAACTGGAAAAATTGGAAGATTGGAATGACAAATCATTGAATCAATTGTTAACAGAGGCTCAAAAGGTATATGTAAGACGGGATGAGGAAAAACAGAAGGGAAAGGCAAAAATGATGTTGCAAGCAGTACAGCAAGGAGTACTGAAGGGGGGAATCGAAGGTGATAGAAGGCCGGGTGCTCATGGAGACCGGGGAAGGGGAAGCGGTAGTATTAGAGGATGAGGAAGAGGTGAATGGAGGGACCGAAGTTGGGGTCCCCGGGAAAACTAGGAACAAGGATCAGGAGGGTGGTACACGGGGCCATCCTGGTGTTACTATTGTAACGAGGAGGGTCATTTCAAGAGGGAATGTCCCAGGCTATGATGGGAGGTGCAGTCGTACACACTCATGGAGGAAGAATAGGGAAGTCGGGGGTCCTGCTCCCTGGGGTGTATGGGATACACACGGGAACCTCTGGTAAACTTGAAATTAGGACCCCAGGGAGAGGATATGGTATTTATGGTAATTTGGGAGTGGAGAGATCAAGTGGAACTAAGGTACCAGAAGAAATTGGATTAGGTGAAAAACAAGTCAGAATCTCGGGTGTAGGGGGGAAAGTGATGACTGCCCCCGAGGTAGAAGGGGTGGTGGTAAAATATGAGGATCGAGAAGTCAGTGGAAGATTTTAAAAGGAAGGTGAATAAATTTGCAAAGGAGGATAAACTATCTGAGAAGTAAGATATTGAGTTTAGAATGAGAAAGAAGGCAGATCAGAAAGGATTAAAGTGGGAAGCAGAGGGATAAATTGATGAGACTGCTTTAGAAAGAAAGAGCGTGAAAAAGGAAAGACAATGTTGTCAGTAACAACAGACCTGGTTGAAAAGTCTGAAATAAGTGATGCACCGACACACAGTGAGTCCTATGACAGAGCCAAACAGGGGCCAGAGATTCCATGCCAATAATAAATGTATTTGGGAGAGTGTTTTCTCAAATGCCCTAATCGGAGTGAAATAAATCTGGATCTAAGCCCAGACAAGACTAGTAAGGAGATAGGTAATGGATAAGGTGTGTTGGGGATGTGAACAGGTACGATAATCAGGAAATAATAATAATAATAATAATAATAATAATAATAATAATAATAATAATAATAATAATAATAATAATAATAATAATATTAAGATAATGGTGAACATAGCTATGGTAAGAACATTAAGAAGAGGTATTAAATACACCTAGGCTAGGATGCAGCAGCGTTTTAAATACTAGCGCCGTGTTTTTAATCAGATGTTGTAGGCAGATTTGGAAGGTGTTGATATAGTATGTGAATGATTTGTTGGTTTGTTCCACAAGTGAGGAGCAATGTGAGAGAGAGAGACACATTGTAATTATCTTGGAAAAGATGGCACAGGAGGTCATGATGTATCAAGGAAGAAGTTTTTTGTTTTGTCAGCAGCAGGTAGAATATTTTGGACGAGTAATATCTAAAGAAGTAAAAGCTATAGCGCAGGATCAAATTGGAAGCTTGCCTGCAATCTTGCTTAGCTCAATTGGCAGAAATTAAGGCTTTAAGAGCAGCATATGTACATGGAGTCTGGCACATGTTTGGAGCAGTAGGGAAACAGAAAGGCTTTGAGAAAAGCAACGGAGACCCCATGCAAAGTTAGCAGTGTCTCCCTATGAAATGTTGTATGGGTTACCTATTTTGGGAAAGATAGAAGGAATACCCACCATAGAGGGCAGTGATGTATTCTTAAGGAACTATTTACTGGCAGTATCTCGTTCCCTTACAGAATTAAAAGCTAAAGGACTATTGGCTCAAAGCCCACCACTCGACTTTCCAATACATGCTGTAAAGGCCGGCGACTGGGTACTGGTCAAGAATTGGAAGGAGGAGAAACTCCAGCCCAGGTGGACCGGCCCATACCTAGTATTACTGACAACCGAGACAGCAGTACGAACAAAAGAAAACGGTGGACCCACGCAATCCGGGTTAAAGGACCCGTTGATCCACCCGCCCCTGATGAGGAGGAACAGTGGATGGTGAAGCCAGGAAACAAACCCCTAACATTAACTTTAAAAAAAAAAAAAAAGAATTGAATGTATAACTGACAGTATGAAAGGAGCAGTCGTGGTATTGTTTGCTTTGCATGTAATTGTGGTAAAAGGTATTGATAATTGTGATAAATGTTATCATCCTATCAGATATGGAGGGCAGATAACCAGATCATTTACTTATCATTCCCATGTGAACGATGCATGCTATAATGTGAGGACAAGAACAATTTGTGAAGAGGGGGGAAAGAAGTATTTGATGATAGGGAATAGGGGTTATATAGGGAGGTTTGGGTACGTTACCTGCCAAAAGGGAAAGAGATGGGTTTGTGTAACCAAGGCAGGACAGTTAGGTTTCCCTTTCCAGGTCGTAAAATGGGCAATAGATAAGATGAAAGAGGAAGTAATAAAAGAGTTAACAGAAGTAGTAGTCACCAAGCCTCCCCCTCCCCCACCTACACAGCCTCAATTGCACCAGACACTGTACAAAAAAATAAAGAAGCAGATTGAGATCCCTGAAGAAGAAAAAAAAACCTGTTCGTGGACTTGGCCCTCCGGATAGCTGGAATCCTGAATGTGACTAACTGCTGGGTCTGTGGCGGACCACTGATGAGCTCACGTTGGCCGTGGAGAGGATCCATTATTGAAGTATGGGTCCTGATGGAGTGGAACCTGACAGTTGGATAACACCGAGATCCCCAGGCATGGGTCCTGACAGACGCTCTGGTAGGGATTGAATGTATCGCTAGGCCCTGGGCAAAGGATGCCGTCCTAGTAGGCAGCAGCCCCTGCCAGCGCATCATCACCCAGTGGCCAAATCAGTCCCGAGTGTGGTGGCCAGAGGAGCCTAAATGTTATCCAACTAAGAAATACTGGAAAATCTGGATGAAGACTGATGGAATGGAATCGACTGGACTATGAAACTGCACCGGGAACAACCCTTATCAAGGAATCCCAGTGTTGCGAGACATATGGAACAAGGTTGCCTCTAGTGGACCGGCCCCTGAAGGACTGTTATGGATATGCGGATATAAGGCATACTCGGTGTTACCGATAAATTGGAGCGGGACTTGTTTTATTGGACTGGTACAACCAGGATTTTTTCTGTTAAACATCGAAGAAGGGCGGTCGTTAGGAACACCTGTATTTGACGACCTATATCGGAAGAAGAGGAAAATAGACATTAGAGAATGGGAAGATGATGAATGGCCACCAGCAAGAATCATCTCATACTAAAGACCAGCCACTTGGGCACAGGATGGATCCTGGGGCAACCGAACACCAGTATACATGTTAAACCGGATCATAAGACTTCAGGCAGTACTGGAGGTAATTACCAACCAAACTGCGGGGGCACTGGAGATGCTGGCAAAGCAGCAGACACAGATGAGAGCAGCGATATACCAGAACAGGTTAGCCCTAGATTACCTCCTGGCAGAAGAAGGAGGGGTATGCGGGAAATTCAACCTCTCTAATTGCTGTTTAAACATCGATGATAATGGACAGGCAGTGATGGACATATCAGAAGGGATCCGTAAGTTGGCACATGTTCCAATACAAAAGTGGAATTCGATTATGGGAACCCAATGGTGGGATTCCATCCTCGGAGGAACATGGTGGAGAACGGTGGCTCGTGCTTCTATGTGCACGGGCTGGACTGATCTTTATCCCCTGTTGCATCCCTTGTTTTAGGGAACTTATTACAAGAAGTATAAGTCAGATGCAGGCTGTAGTCATGCCTATGGGAGAGAAAGAGGAAATACAGAGAATAATGATAATGCGTCCAGGGGAGGTCCATGATCTACAGGAAAAGAAGATTAGGACAATGTTATGTCAATTCGAGTTGGGGGAACTTGAAATGGGGGTTTAATCAGTATATGCGTCGCAAAAGAAAAAGGGAGGATTGTAAGGGATAAAGTGATTAAACCCCATTATAGTAAGGAGCTTTAAAGAGGATTCGAACTGATAGGGGCCAGGGAGAGGGTTCTGACACAGCTGTGTATAAAGGTTACCAGACCCATCCTTGAGTCCTTGAGTAAGAAGTAATAGCATTGTATAGCGGTAGAAGGGAATGATGTAGAGAGATCCCTATCAGTAGAATGGAGTGATAGATGGGACCCTTGTCACTATAGCTTAGCTTTAGTACTGATATAGGAGAACTGAGAGGGTTCACTAGGAGGTGAGTAAAACTAGGGTAGGTCATGAGCAACTGAGCATGCTTAATAGAATAAATGAATATTACAACACACCCCTGGTCAAGAAACTGCTCATTACCATGAACATGTCTGGACATGCGATGTATGATATGGGAGGTACTGGGGGGATGTACCTACAGATTGTGCACCTCAGACCCTGATTGGAGAAGGGTCCGGAGGGGAGGTTGAATGTAAAATCATGTCTATAAAGGGGGATGACTTCTCTGACTGCGGTGTGTCTCGACTTGGAAAGGCACCCGGTTCTGCAGATTCGTGAAAAATAAAGAATCTCTTGCTTCCACGATTTAGTCTTTGAGCAGTGATTGTGAGCACAAAGCGTATCTCACACTCCCGATGTGCAATGATAGTGTGGCCAGGGTGGTGAGGGTCTCTAATGATGCTGGCTGCCTTTCTGAAGCAGTGACTTTTGTAGATGACAGCTTTGACGGTGGTCATAGTTACAGAGCACAGAAACAGGCTCTCTGGCCTAATTCATCCAGGCTGACCAAGATGCCCCATCTGAAGAAGGGTCTCGACCCGAAACATCACCTATGAAGGGGTATGGAGGGAATGGAGCAGGTGGATGGGACTAGGGGAAAACAAATGGTCGGCACGGACTGGAAGGGCCGAGAGGGCCTGTTTCCGTGCTGTAATTGTTATATGGTTATATGGTTATATGGTTTATTCCTTCGCCTCACCCGCTGAGTTTCTCCAGCATTTTGTCTACCCAAAATGCCCCATCTAAGCTGCTCCCGATTGCCTTTATTTGGCTCATATCCCTGTAGACCATGCTGAAACATGTACATGACCTTTACTTTTAAATGTTGGTGTTGTTGCATTTGCCTCAACCACCCCCTCTGGCAGCTCCTTCCACGTGCCCACCGCCCTGTGTAGAAGATTGAAGCTGTTCTAGATGCAAGTAGATCCCATCCCAAAAAATCTTCTTCCATAACTTCCCCAACACTGATGCGACACTCACCAGTCTATAATATCCTGGTTTAAACCGAAGATTTAAAAAATGCTGGAGTAGCTCAGCGGGACAGGCAGCATCTCTGTAGAGAAGGAACGAGTGTCAATTCTGGTCGAGACGTCTGTCTGATCAGTCTGAAGAAGGGTCTCGACCCAAAACGTCACTCATTTCTTCTCTTCAGAGATGCTGACTGTCCCACTGAGTTACTCCAGCATTCTGTGTCTATAATTTCCTCGTTTGTCCCTATTGTTCTTCTTAAACAGATGAACAAGATTGCTGGGACCCTGGCGGTTGCTAAAGGTTGCTACATGGATCTAATCTCTCCGAAACCACTGTATCTGCTCCGAAGATGATGCTTTCCATTCCAGGGCATCCGAAGTGTTCACTTTAGTTAATGTCGTTCTTCCCACTACCCACCACCCCACCAGATCCCGCACCCGCATCTCCTGTGTCCCGTAGCTCTGCTCTTACTCCCCCTGACAAAACAGGGTTAGAGTTCCCCTGGTCTTCACCCTTCACCCCACCAGCCTTCCCATTCAACACATCATCATCCCACATTTCCGTATCCTTCAACTAGATCCCACCACCAGTCACATCTTCCCCTCTCCACCGCTTTCCTCCTTCTGCAGAGATGGCTCCCCCAGAAACTCCATAATACCATAAGCAGAATTAGGCCATTCAGCCCATCGAGTCTACTCTGCCATTCAATCTGAACTTTTTCACATCAAGAGTTGTGAGTCTGTGGAATTCTCTGCCTCAGAGGGCGGTGGCCGGTTCTCTGGATGCTTTCAGGAGAGAGCTTAATAGGGCTCTTAAAGATGGCGGAGTCAGAGGATATGGGGAGATGGCAGGAACGGGGTACTGATTGTGGATAATCAGCCATGATCACATTGAATGGCAGTGCTGGCTCGAAGGGCCAAATTGTCTTCTCCAGCACCTATTGTCTATTGATCCATTTTTCACCTCTCAACCCCATTCTCCTGCCTTCTACCGTAACCTTTGACACCCATACTAATCAAGAACCTATCAACCTCCGCTTTAAAAATACCCAATGTCTTGGCCTCCACAGCCATCTGTGGCAATGAATTCCATAGATTCACCATGCTCTGGCTAAATTAATTCCTCCTAATCAGCATTCTAAAGGTTTGTAATTTTAATTTGGAGGCTGTGCCCTCTACTCTCCCATTACTGGAAACCTTTCCACATCCACTCTATCCAGGCCTTTCATTATCCAGTAGGCTTTAAAGAGATTCCTCCCCCCCCCCCCCCCCCCCCCCCATACTCCCGTGAGTACAGGCCCAGTGCCTCCAAACACTCATCATGTTAACCCAATCATCCCCAGAATCATTCTTGTAAACCTCTTCTGAATCACTCTTGTAAACCACCTCTCAATAGCACATCCTTCCTCAGATCTGGGGCCCAAAACTGCTCACAATATTCCAAATGCGGCCTGACCAGAGCCTTATGGAGCCTCAGCATTACATCCTTGCTTTTATACTCTAATCCCCTTGAAACGAATGCTAACAATGCAACTGCCTTCCTTACCGCCAACTCAACCTGCAAATGAACCTTTAGGGTATCCTGCCCCAGCACTCCCAAATCCCTTTGCACCTCTCATTTCTGAACTCCCTCGTTCACTAATCCCTTTCCACCCAAACAATCCCCTCCCCAGGTACTTTCCCCGACAACTAGAAGAGATGAAAAACCTGTCCCTATACCTCACCCCTCACACCGAGGGACTCCAGCATCCCTTTCAGGAGAGACAGAGGTTCATGTGCACCACCCTGGCCATGCTCTCATTTCACTCCCACCATCAGGAAGAGGATATAGGATGCTTAAGAACTAACATCCAGGTTCAGGAGCAGCTTCTTCCCAACACACATCAGGCTATTAAACACTACAACCTGCAAATAAGCTCCGAACTACATAGACTTGGGCGCATTGGCTTTGTCTTCAGAGTTACTATGTTTACATATCTGTTATGCTGCTGATAGTAAGAATACATTATTACATTTTGGGATATATGACAATAAAACACTCTTGACTCGTCATCTAGGGCCTCTGGTGTTCACCATAAGGCCTCCTATTCAGCTCCAACATGTTTGGTCGGTAGATAGACACAAAATGCTTGAGTAACTCAGCGGGACAGGCAACATCTCTGGAGAGAAGGAATGGGTGACGTTTTGGGTTGAGACACTTCTTCAGTCTGACCAGCTTGTGTGACTGTGTGGTCGGTTTGCAGACTCTGACACATATCTAATGTTTGTTCATGATGCATCTTCATCAAATAAAGCAACAGTGTTACTCTTGATTAGTAGAGGTATCAGAGGTTCTGGGGAGAAGGCAGGAGAATGGGGTTAGGAGGGAGAGATACAACAGCCATGATTGAATTGACTTCAGATTCAGATTCAGATTCAGATTCAGATTCCTTTATTGTCATTCAGACCTTTCGGTCTGAACGAAATTTGTTACCTTGCAGTCATAACATGCAATAAATTAAAACAAAACACACAATAAACACATAATTGTGGGGCCAAATGGATGGACTTGATGGGCCAAATGGCCTAATTCTACTACTATTCCTTATGATGGTCAAGTTCATTTGTGGCCTTGATCCCGAGCAAATTGCCACCAGTCAGGCAGTGCTCCCACCTGTGGAAGGTTTTGGCCATGCGCACGGCGGACTGGACGGTGAATGCCTTTGGATTCCTCTCCCTGGCACCGTCTTCATCGCCTGCTCCCAAGTCCCTGAGCCGCTTCTGCTTCTTCCTCGCTGCCTTGGGCCCGCTGTGCCTCTGGCGATGTTTCTTCTTGGACTCCTCCATAGCCGTCCGTGCAAAACTACTGAAAGAAGCAAAATCATCACCCAGCGCCTCAGCTGAACAGTGCGGCACATCATTAACCCCGACCTCCCTCTCTTGGGTCACCTTCCTCCTCCCCCGCACCCGCTCACTCCTTATCTCCAGGGCTCTTCGTCTATCTCCCCATCCCCCTTAGGTCCATCGCCCCACCCCCACCCTGTGTCTCTCTTACCGTCTGCCCCTTCCCCCTCTGGACTCTTTCCCTCGTCATCCTGCAATTCCTCCCCCCCAGTCCCTCTTTAACCTCCCTCCCCCCCTCATGCCCGTCTCCTCTTCCCCTCTCTCTCCCTCCTCCCCTCCCTCCCGCCCTCCTCCCCTCCCTCCCTCCCTCCCTCTCTCCCTCCCTCCCTCCCTCCCTCCCCTCCTCTCTCCATCCCTCCCTCCTCCCCTCCCTCCCTCTCTCCCTCCTCCCCTCGCTCTCTCCCTCCTCCCCTCCCTCCCTCCTCCCCTCCGTCCCTCCCTCCCTCCCCTCCCTCCCTCCACTCCCTCCCCTTCTCTCCCTCCCTCCCTCCCTCTCCCTCCCTCCCTCCCTCCTCCCCTCCTCCCCTCCCTCCCTCCTCCTCCCTCCTCCCTCTCTCCCTCCTCCCTCTCTCCTCCTCCCTTTCTCCCCCCTCCTCCCCTCCCTCCCTCCTCCCCCCTCCCCCTCCTCTCCTCCCTCCCTCTCTCTCCCCTCCCTCCCTCCCCACACTCCCCCTCCCCCTCCCCACACTCCCCACCCCACACTCCCCTCCCCACTGTGAGAGATAAAGTGATTAAACCCCACTATTGTAAGGGGCTTTAAAGAGGATTCAAACCGATAGGGGCCAGGGAGAGGGTTCTGACACAGCTGTGTATAAAAGTTACCAGACCCATCCTTGAGTAAGAAGCGATAGCATTGTATAGCAGTAGAAGGGAGTGATGTAGATAGATCCCTATCAGTAGAATGGAGTGATAGATGGGACCCTTGTCACTATAGCTTAGTTTTAGTGCTGATATAGGAGGACTGAGACAGTTCACTTGGAGGTGAGTAAAACTAGGATAGGTCATGAACAACTTAATAAAATAAATGAATATTACAACACACCCCTGGTCAAGAAACTGCTCATTACCATGAACATGCGATGTATGATGTGGGAGGTACTGGGGGAAGTACCTACAGGTTGTCCACCTCAGTGTCTGATTGGAGCGGGTCCAAGGAGGGGAGGTTGGATGTAGAATTGTGTGTATAAAGGGGGATGACTCTTCTGACTTCGGTGTGTCTCAACTTGGAGAGGCACCCGATTCTGCAGACTCGTAATTAAAGAATTTCTTGCTTCCAAGATTTAGTCTTTGAGTAGTGATTGTGAGCACATTGCATATCTCACACCACACCCCCTCCCCTCCCCACTCTCACCTCCCTCCCCCTCCCCCTCCCCACACTCCCCTCCCCACACTCCCCCTCCCCACACTCCCCCTCCCCTCTCCACACTCCCCCTCCCCCTCCCCACACTCCCCTCCCCACACACTCCCCCCCTCCCCCACACACCCCTCCACACTCCCCCTCCCCCTCTCCATCCCCCTCCCCACACTCCCCTCCCCACACTCCCCTCCCCACACTCCCCCTCCCCCCTCCCCACACTCCCCTCCCCTCCCCAAACTCCCTCCCCACACTCCAGCTCCCCCTCCCCCAAACTCCCCTCCCCACACTCCCCCTGCCCCACAACTCACCCCTCCCCAACTCTCCCCACACTCCTCCCCTCACACTCCCCCTCCACGCTCCCTCCCCCCTCCGCCCCACACACTCCCCCATCCCCACACACCCCCCACTCCTCACACCCCCCTCCTCACACCCCCTCCTCCCCCCTCCCCCTCCCCCTCCCCACACCCCCTTTCCCCCTCCCCTCCCCACACCCCCCTCCTCGCACCCTCCTGCCTTCCCCCTCCCTTCCCCTCCCCACACTCCCCTTCCCCCACACCCCCTCCCCTTCCCACACTCCCCACACTTCCCCCCTCCTCACACCCACCCCCCCTCCTCCCCTCCCCCCCCTCCCCACACTCCCCCCTCCCCACACTCCCTCTCCCCACACCCCACTCCTCACACCCCCCCCCCCACACTCTCCCCTCCCCACACTCCCCTCCCCACACTCCCCCAACACACACACCCTCCACGCACACCCTCCACACACTCCCCTCCACACACTCCCCAACACACACTCCCCAACACACACACTCCCCCCTCCACACACTCCCCCCTCCACACACTCCCCCTCCCCACACTCCCCCAACACACATTCCCCCAACACACACTCCCCCAACACACCCTCCCCTCCACACACTCCCTCCACACACTCCCGTCCACATACTCCCCTCCACACACTCCCCCCTCCACACACTCCCCCTCCCCACACTCCCCCTCCACACACTCCCCCTCCACACTCCCCCCTCCCCCTCCACACCCTCTGCAACACACACACCCCCCTCCACACACTCCCCCTCACCACACTCCCCTCCACACACTCCCCCTCCACCCCCTCCCCAACACACACACCCTCCCGAACACAACACACACCCTCCACACACTCCCCCTCACCACACTCCCCTCCACACAACACCCCCCCCCCCTCCACACACTCCCCCTCCACACCCTCCACACACTCCCCCTCCCCACACTCCCCTCCACACCCTCCCCCTCCCCACACTCCCCCTTGTGAAGGATGAAATGATTAAACCCCACTATTGTAAGGGTTCAGAAGAGGATTCTAACCGATAGAGGCCAGGGAGAGGAATCTGACACAGCTGTGGATGAAGTTACCAGAACTGTCCTTGCAACTGATGGATGCGACTCTTATCAGTAGAGATTAGTGATGGATGCGACCATTGTCAGTATAGTCTAGCTTATAATTCAGATACAAGAGAACTGAGACAGGTCAGTTGGAGAACAAACTGGGGCAGGTCATTTACAACTGAGCATGCGTAATGAAATAAATGAATATTACTAACACACCCCTGGTCAAGAAACTGCTCATTACCATAAACATGCGATGTATGATGTGGGAGCTGCTGGGGGGACGTACCTATAGACTGTGCACCTCAGTGCTCTGATTTGGGAGGGCCAGAAGGGGAGGTTAAATGTAGAATTGTGTTTATAAAGGGGCTTTACTTTCCTGACTTCGGTGTGTCTCAACTTGGAGAGGCACCCGACTCTGCAGACTCGCAAATAAAGCATTTCTTGTTTCCATGATTTAGTCTCTGAGTAGTGATTGTGAGCACAACCTATATCTCACACCCTCCACACACTCCCCCTCCACACACTCCCCCTCCACACTCCCCCTCCCCACAATCCCCCTCCACACCCTCCCCCTCCCCACACTCCCCCTCCCCACACTCCCCTCCTCGCCCCCCCCTCCACACACTCCCCCTCCACACCCTCCCCCTCCCCACACTCCCCCTCCCCACACTCCCCCTCCCTCCCCCCTCCACACACTCCCCAACACACACACCCCTACACGGACCCCTCCTCCACTTTCCCTCAAGCAGACACCTGCTCTCCACTACCCCCACCTGCTCCACAAGCCCAACCCTCCTCTCTGTCCTCTTCCCCTCTCCCCGTCCCAGCTCTGCAGCTACTGGTATAAAATAACGTCCAGGTAAATTAAACAGTGCAGAGGCTGGCCAGTGGCCAACGATGTAGCATGGGGGTGTGGCGGGGAGTTACTGAGGTGGCAGCACAAACAGATGGGAATGGAACAAAGTGGCGTGAGACAAGAGGGTGGAAGGGAGAGTGGGAGATAAAGATGTGATTTAATCCAAAATAAGACAGGTGTAGAGGGAATGGAGGGGTTTGGGAGAGGCGGGTTGGAGTCTGGTGGTACGGTGAGGGGGGGGGGGTTGTTGGAACAGGAGGGCCCTGGGGGCAGAGAGTGTGGAGGGATGGGAGTGAGGTAACGGGAAGAAGTGGGATGGGAGTGACATGCAATGGGTTACCGGGAAATGAGCTAGAATAGATTCGATGGGCTGAATGGCTTCCTATAGAACTTGAAACAGTGTAGTCTATGAACAGGCACTTCGCACTGGGACCAGTTCTGTTAGGGCACTGGGACCAGTTCTGGGGGAGGTGGGACCGGTACAAACAGGACGATTTGCACCTGGAATGGAATGGAACCAATGTTCTTGGGGGAGTGTTTGCTAGTGCTGTCGGGGAGGATTTAAACTAATGTGGCAGGGGGATGGGTACAAGAGCAGAGGTGGGTGTAAAATGAGGGTAGAAGCAATAGGTAGCAAGGTGAAAAGTAAAAGTGGCAGGCAGACAAAACCAGGGCAAAAATCAAAAAGGGCCACTTTTCAGCAAAATAGTATAAGGGGTAAGTGCGTTGTAAAGACAAGCCTGAAGGCTTTGTGTCTCAATGCAAGGAGTATTCGTAATAAGGTGGACGAGTTGAACGTGCAGATAGATATTAATGATTATGATATAGTTGGGATCACGGAGACATGGCTCCAGGGTGACGTAGGCTGGGAGCTGAACATCCAGGGATATTCAATATTCAGGAGGGATAGAGAGAAAGGAAAAGGAGGTGGGGTAGCGTTGCTGGTTAGAGAGGAGATTAACGCAATGGAAAGGAAGGACATTAGCTTGGAGGATGTGGAATCGGTATGGGTAGAGCTACAAAACACTAAGGGGCAGAAAACGCTGGTGGGTGTTGTGTACAGGCCACCTAACAGTAGCAGAGAAGTTGGGGATGGTATCAAACAGGAAATTAGAAATGCGTGCGACAAAGGCAAAACAGTTATAATGGGTGACTTCAATCTACATATAGATTGGGTTAATCAAATTGGCAGGGGTGCTGAGGAAGAGGATTTTTTGGAATGTATGCGGGATAGTTATCTAAATCAACATGTAGAGGAACCAACGAGAGAGCAGGCTATTTTAGACTGGGTTTTTGAGTAATGAAGAAGGGGTAGTTAGCCGTCTTGTTGTACGTGCCCCCTTGGGCAAGAGTGACCATAATATGGTTGAGTTCTTCATTAGGATGGAGAGTGACATTGTTAATTCAGAAACAATGGTTCTGAACTTAAAGAAAGGTAAACTTTGAGGGTATGAGACGTGAATTGGCCAAGATTGACTGGCAATTAATTCTAAAAGGGTTGACGGTGGATATACAATGGAAGACATTTAAAGACTGCATGGATGAACTACAAAAATTGTTCATCCCAGTTTGGCAAAAGAATAAATCGGGGGAAGGTAGTGCATCCGTGGATAACAAGGGAAATCAGGGATAGTATCAAGGCAAAGGATGATGCGTACAAAGTAGCCAGAAAAAGCAGCATACCAGAGGACTGGGAGAAATTCAGAGACCAGCAGAGGAGGACAAAGGGCTTAATTAGGAAAGGAAAAATAGATTATGAAAGAAAACTGGCAGGGAACATAAAAACTGACTGCAAAAGTTTTTTATAGATATGTGAAGAGAAAGAGGTTAGTTAAAACAAATGTAGGTCCCTTGCAGTCAGAAACAGGTGAGTTGATCATGGGGAACAAGGATATGGCGGACCAATTGAAATAACTACTTTGGTTCCGTCTTCACTAAGGAAGACATAAATAATCTGCCTGAAATAGCAGGGGACTGTGGGTCAAAGGAGGAATTGAGTGAAATCCAGGTCAGTCGGGAAGTGGTGTTGGGTAAATTGAATAGATTAAAGGCCGATAAATCCCCAGGGCCAGATAGGCTGCATCCCAGAGTTCTTAAGGAAGTAGCTCAGGAAATAGTGGATGCATTAGTGATAATCTTTCTAAACTCTTTAGATTCTGGAGTAGTTCCTGAGGATTGGCGGGTAGCAAATGTAACCCCTCTTTTTAAGAAGGGAGGGAGAGAGAAAACGGGGAATTACAGACCAGTTAGTCTAACATCAGTAGTGGGGAAACTGCTAGAGTCAGTTATTAAAGATGGGATAGCAGCACATTTGGAAAGTGGTGAAATCATTGGACAAAGTCAGCATGGATTTACGAAAGGTAAATCATGTCTGACGAATCTTGTGGAATTTTTCGAGGATGTAACTAGTAGCGTGGATAAGGGAGAACCAGTGGATGTGGTATATCTGGACTTCCAGAAGGCTTTCGACAAGGTCCCACATAAGAGATTAGTATACAAACTTAAAGCATACGGTATTAGGGGTTCAGTATTGATGTGGATAGAGAACTGGCTGGCAAACAGGAAGCAAAGAGTAGGAGTAAACGGGGCCTTTTCACAATGGCAGGCAGTAACTAGTGGGGTTACCGCAGGGCTCAGTGCTGGGACCCCAGCTATTTACAATATATATTAATGATCTGGATGAGGGAATTGAAGGCAATATCTCCAAGTTTGCGGATGACACTAAGCTGGGGGGCAGTGTTCGCTGTGAGGAGGATGCTAGGAGACTGCAAGGTGACTTGGATAGGCTGGGTGAGTGGGCAAATGTTTGGCAGATGCAGTATAATGTGGATAAATGTGAGGTTATCCACTTTGGTGGCAAAAACAGGAAAGCAGACTATTATTTAAATGGTGGCCGATTAGGAAAAGGGGAGATGCAGCGAGACCTGGGTGTCATGGTACACCAGTCATTGAAAGTAGGCATGCAGGTGCAGCAGGCAGTGAAAAAAAGCAAATGGTATGTTAGCTTTCATAGCAAAAGGATTTGAGTACAGGAGCAGGGAGGTTCTACTTCAGTTGTACAGGGTCTTGGTGAGACCACACCTGGAGTATTGCGTACAGTTTTGGTCTCCAAATCTGAGGAAGGACATTATTGCCATAGAGGGAGTGCAGAGAAGGTTCACCAGACTGATTCCTGGGATGTCAGGACTGTCTTATGAAGAAAGACTGGATAGACTCGGTTTATACTCTCTGGAATTTAGGAGATTGAGAGGGGATCTTATAGAAACTTACAAAATTCTTAAGGGGTTGGACAGGCTAGATGCAGGAAGATTGTTCCCGATGTTGGGGAAGTCCAGGACAAGGGGTCACAGCTTAAGGATAAGGGGGAAATCCTTTAAGACTGAGATGAGAAAGACTTTTTTCACACAGAGAGTGGTGAGTCTCTGGAACTCTCTGCCACAGAGGGTAGTTGAGGCCAGTTCATTGGCTATATTTAAGAGTGAGTTGGATGTGGCCCTTGTGGCTAAGGGGATCAGAGGGTATGGAGAGAAGGCAGGTACGGGATACTGAGTTGTATGATCAGCCATGATCATATTGAATGGTGGTGCAGGCTCGAAGGGCTGAATGGCCTACTCCTGCACCTAATTTCTATGTTTCTATGTTTCTATTCCCTGCGTGTTTAGAACATAGAGCAGAGCAGGACAGAGTGCTGGAATAATTCAACAAGTCATGTAGCAACAAAATGCTCGAGTTACTCAGCAGGTCAGGCAATTCTGGAGAACATGGATAGGTAATGATTAAGGTCGATACCCTTCTTCAGACATGGTCGAAACGTGCTCCCAGAGATGCTGCCTGACTTGTTGAGTTCCTTCAGGACTTTGTGCTCCTTTGTGCATTAACCAGCATGTGCAATTCCTTGTTTCTACATAGCACTGTACAGCATGGGAACTGGTCCTTCGACCCATAATGTCTGTGTCAAACTCAATGCCAAGTGAAACTAGTCTCCTCTGTCTGCAAGTAAACAAATCTGCAGTTCATCGTGTCTCTATGGAGGCGTGGAGCCGCGTTTGAGGTTTAGTTCAGTGTCATCACAGTTTGGACTCGAAAACTCTTTGGTACCAGAAGGCTGGTACCTTCTTCAGACTGACTTCAGGTCTGAAGAAGTTGTCTTGACTCGAAACGTCACCCATTTCTTCTCTCCAGAGATGCTGCCTGTTACTCCAACATTTTGTGTTTAAGACATCCTGGACCTTATTCTGTTAATAACAGGATAATCTTCCACACACATTTGGTTTCTCTACTTCTGTCTTTTCCTATTGCCTTCCTCGTTAATATTATTCCCAGCATGTCCCTCTCCTCTCTCCCCACTGGTCTAACTCAATAACCTGCCTGTGCACTGCACCCATCATCATCTTGAAGTGTTTTTGGCTTTGTGACTATAATATTTTCTCTTCTTGTTGTCGTTTTTTTTTAATACATTAACTGAAAGATCCTGATGGGTTATCTGCCACACCAGTAAGTTGCCACTGAAGCAGCAGATTGAAAGCAATCTTTTGTCATCTCACTCAGGATGGAAGCTTGCTGTCGCTGCATTATCTGACGTACTCATGAGATCAATCCCAATTGTGGGGTCTGCCAGTGATAATATTAGGCATTTTGGGTGCTTGACAAAATAGAGGATTTCTGCTTCTATGAAACTTGCTTGTCATCTTTTGCAAAAGCTGCAAATACCATAAGGATCAAGGCTCCAGAGAATCTGTGGCCTGGGAAGGGGTTGAATAGAGGTTGATGTCCAGGGTAGCCTTTAATTCTTAATATGTATGAGATTTTGCAGAAGCTAGGTCCTGTTGCAAATGCATGCTTGGGATTGGTTGGGAAATGATGGGTTACAATAATGTTGCAGAGTCTTCCCACCTCTAATTATGATTGGTCCAGGAGAGGGGCCTTAACCAAGATGTTTACTTTACCTGGGAAAATGTTTCTTTACCCAACAGAATTGTTTCCCCTTAAGTGCTTTGTGTTGAAACGATGTTATGCGATATCTTATGATTGGGTTATGGAACTGTCATTCAATGTATTCTGCAGCCCTTATCGATAATTGGCTTGTAGGGTTTTTGGGCTTCAGGGGGAGATAGAGTTGTGTATCATCTGCGTAGCAATGGAAGGAAATGCCATGCCTTTGAATGACTTGGCCTAAGGGGAGCATATACAGGGAGAAGAGAATGGGGCCAAGGATGGAACCTTGTGGAACCCCGCAGCAGAGGCTAGCTGGGGAGGAGAAAGAGTTGCCTATGTTAGTAGAGAAACTTCTATAACCATATAACAATTACAGCACGGAAACAGGCCCTCTCCGCCCTTCCAGTCCGTGCCGACCATTTGTTTTCCCCTAGTCCCATCTACCTGCACTCAGACCATACCCCTCCATTCCCTTCCCGTCCACTTTACCTCTCCACTTTACTTTTAAATGTTAAAGTCGATCCTGCCTCCACCACTTCTGCTGGAAGCTCATTCCACACAGCCACCACCCTCTGAGTAAAGAGGTTCCCCATCACGTTACCCCTAAACTTCTGTCCCTTAATTCCCATGTCATGCCCTCTTGTTTGAATCTTCCCTACCCTCAATGGGAAAAGCTTATCCACGTCAACTCTGTCTATCCCTTTCATCATTTTAAAGACCTCAATCAAGTCCCCCCTTAACCTTCTGCGCTCCAAAGAATAAAGACCTAACGTTCAACCTTTCTCTGTAACATAGTTGCTGGAACCCAGGCACATTCTAGTAAATCTCCTCTGTACTCTCTCTATTTTGTTGACATCCTTCCTATAATTAGGCGACCAAAATTGTACACCATACTCGAGAATTGGTCTTACCAATGCCTTGTACAATTTTAACATTACTTCCCTACTCCTATATTCAATGCTCTGATTTATAAAGGCCAGCACACCAAAAGCTTTCTTTACCACCCTATCTACATGCGATTCCACCTTCAGGGAACTATGCACAGTTATTCCTAGATCTCTCTGTTTCGCAGCATTCCTCAATTCCCTACCATTTACCACGTACGTCCTATTTTGATTTGTCCTGCCAAGATGTAGCACTTCACACTTATCAGCATTAAACTCCATCTGCCATCTTTCAGCCCACTTTTCCAAATGGCTCAAATCTCTCTGTAGACTGAAAATCAACTTCATTATCCACCACACCACCTATCTTAGTATCATCTGCATACTTACTTATCCAATTTTCCACCCCATCATCCAGATCATTGATGTACATGACAAACAACAGTGGACCCAACACAGATCCCTGAGGCACCCCACTGGTCACCGACTTCCAACCTGACAAACAGCCATCCACCATTACTCTCTGACATCTCCCATTTAGCCACTGTTGAATCCATCTTGCTACTCCGCCATTAACACCCAAAGATTGAACCTTCTTAACCAACCTTCCATGGGGAACCTTGTCAAAGGCCTTACTGAAATCCATATAGACAACATCCACTGCTTTACCCTCATCAATTTCCCTAGTAACCGCTTCAAAAAATTCAAGAAGATTTGTCAAACATGACCATCCAGGCACAAATCCATGTTGACTGTTCCTGATCAGACCCTGTTTATCCAGATGCTTATATATATTATCTCTAAGTATCCTTTCCATTAATTTGCCCACCACTGACGTCAAACTAACAGGTCTATATTTGCTAGGTTTATTCTTTGAACCCTTTTTAAACAATGGAACAACATGCGCAGTACGCCAATCCTCCGGCACTATTCCCGTTTCTAATGACATTTGAAATATTTCTGTCATAGCTCCTGCTATTTCTACACTAACTTCCCTCAATGTCCTAGGGAATATCCTGTCAGGACCTGGAGACTTATCCACTTTTATATTTTTCAAAAGTGTCAGTACTTCCTCCTCTTTGAATCTCATAGTTTCCATAGCTACTCTACTTTTTCCCCTTACCTCACAGAGTTCAATATCCTTCTCCTTGGTGAATACCGAAGAAAAGAAATTGTTCAATATCTCCCCCACCTCTTTTGGCTCTGTAGATAGCTGTCCATTCTGGCTCTCTAATGGTCCAATTTTATCCCTCGTTATCCTTTTGCTATTAATATAGTTGTAGAAACCCTTTGGATTTACTTTCACCTTTCTACCTTTGAGGTAAACACTAACAAGTTTGCGGATGACACAAAGCTGGGTGGCAGTGTGAATTGTGATGAGGATGTTAGGAGGTTGCAGGGGGACCTGGACAGGTTGAGTGAGTGGGCAGATGCGTGGCAGATGCAGTATAATATAGATAAATGTGAGGTTATCCACTTTGGCGGCAAAAACAAGGGGGCAGATTATTATCTCAATGGGACTAGGTTAGGTTAGGGGGAGGTACAGTGAGACCTGGGTGTCCTTGTACACCAGTCACTGAAAGTTGTCGTGCAGGTAGTGGGCAGTGAAGAAAACTAATGGAATGTTGTCCTTCATAACAAGAGGATTTCGGTATAGGAGTAAAGAGGTTCTTCTGCAGTTGTATAGGGCTCTGGTAAGACCACATCTGGAATATTGTGTGCAGTTTTGGTCTCCTAATTTGAGGAAGGATATCCTTGTGATTGAGGCAGTGCAGCATAGGTTCACGAGATTGATCCCTGGGATGGCGGGACTGTCAGATGAAGAAAGATTGAAAAGACTAGGCTTGTATTCACTGGAGCTTAGAAGGATGAGGGGGGTTCTTATAGAAACATAAAAAAAATAAAAGGACTGGACAAGCTAGATTCAGGAAAATGTTTCCAATGTTGGGAGACTTCAGAACCAGGGGCCACAGTCTTAGAATAAAGGGGAGAATTTAAGACTGAGGTGAGAAAAAACATTTTCACCCAGAGAGTTGTGTATTTGTGGAATCACTGGATGGATTTAAGAGAGAGTTAGATACAGCTCTAGGGTGCAGGAAATGGTGTTGGGTAGACTGATGGGACACAATGGTAGAGTTGCTGCCTTACAGCAAAATGCAGCGTCAGAGACCCAGGTTCGACCCCGACTGCAGGTGCTGTCTGTATGGCGTTTGTATGTTCTCCCCGTGATCTGCGTGGGTTTTCTTCAAGATCTTCGGTATCCTCCTACGCTCCAAAGACGTACAGGTTTGTAGGTTAATTGGCTTGATTAATTGGCTTGAAAAAAAAAAGTAATATTGTCCAACGGCGATATGCAGAGTACTGCCCTGCCGACTACAAAATTCAGAAGGTTCAGAAGGAAGGTGATAAATCAGCAGGGCCTGATGGTCTGCATCCCAGGGTATGTAAGGTAGTGGCTCTAGAAATCGTGGAAGCATTGGTGATAATTTTCCAATGTTCTACAGATTCAGGATCAGTTCCTGTGGTTTGGAGGGTAGCTAATGTTATCCCACTTTTAAGAAAGGCAGGAGAGAGAAAATAGAAAGATTAAACAAGAACTTACCATTTGAAGTTTGATCTTTATTTTATGAGGAGTTGGAGTGAGGGACTATGTGAAGAACCCGCCAGCCCGCATGCGCATCAATCTTTAGAGCCACTGCATGAAACCACAGTCCACTTGCACCAAATTAAGCTATAGAAAGATTAATAACCCTTGACATATTATATTTATGAGATTCAGGGTTGGTGGTAGAATGTTGGTGTGCATAGAGCCTTAAATTGCCACAACTGGCCTCGCCAGATCAACTTCAGATATATCCTGTGACTCTCATTAATTGGTACCAAATAGTATGCATCTTTGAGATTGATTGAGGCCATAAAGCAACCCTCTGTAATTAGCTGTTTTGCTGAATGAAAATGATCCATCTTAAAGTGGTTATATTCCAAGCATGTGTTCAGACTAGCCAAATCAAGAATGATTTGGTATCCTCCGCTTTTCTTCAATCTTGAGAAGATATTAGAAATATACCCCTCTTGTTCATGGAAAGACTGCTCAACACACCCTGTTTGTGTAATTTCTCTATTTCAACTTGGATATGCATATGTACCTCTTTGGACCATATGTACGGGAGGGAGCCTTGGCTTTTCTTGCCGCGGAGGAAATTGGTCAGCCAGAAACTCAATCTTATAACCATTTATGATTTGTAAAATGAAAGGATCAGATGTTATCTGTCCCCACCTGTTTTTGAACAGTCTCAATCTACCTCCGAGTTGAATATCATCAACACATCTCATGCGACTGATCGAATAATATTCACCTACCTCAACGGCCTTAGGCGATTGATCAATGGAATCAGCTGACCCTAGATTTTGCTCTGTCCCTTTGGCTCTGGTATTGTGGCCTTGGGGACGAGTGAGTATGTGGAGTGTGCTGCCTCCATGGTGATCGCTGTGAACCTACCATATAAAAGGCTCGGTCTTAATTGTGTAGGCCTGGTGCTCCAACCAGCTTCAGTGTAGCGGCTTCTGCCGCTAGCTTGGTAGGGATGATATGCATGCCGGTAGATGGGAGTATTATGCACAAAGGGTGTCTTTACCACACCCACAGCAGCCTTGAATTCCTCTTGCGAGTCTTTGACTTGCTTGCTCAAATCTTCTCCAAAGAGATACTTTGCAGACTGCACATTACTTGTCTTGCACAAATGAGCATATTTTGGATTGATCTAAGGCCTTATACCAACCTTGCGGACACAATTGAGCTCAAACTGTACATTACTGCATCTTGCTGCAATTTAGACAGCTGAGTTCCATCCACTGACCTTGCAAATGCCGTAATCCCTCTTGTGAGAAATCTCTGAACTCGCTGGAGTTTTAAGTTTTTTTTACTTAGTTTTGGCATTCAGATTGTCCCAAATGGTGGCATTAACCTTTGGAACATCCAGCGTCTGGCAGTTATCAGGACTAGCATAGTTTCCAGCAGTGTCCTGCATGTTCTTCTCATTCAAGTGATGAGAAGTCAAGTAACCTATGCTACTTGCCAGTTCTTCCTCCAACGGTTCTCCTATCCCCAAGGGATAGGCTAATTTTGTCACAAGTGCCGACAGGTCCTTTTTAGACTTGAGTCGAAGCATATCATCTACTTGTTGAGGGAATTCAAGTTCCTTGTCGACTTCCCCGCAGTCGGAGTCTACCACGTAATAATCCTCAAAACTCCCCTCCTCTGAGCGGGAGATATCATAATGCAACCCTGGACCAGGTATTGCCGCCGCAGACTGGAACTTACTGTATCGGTCGCCTGTGTGCGGAGCACATTCCCTTCGACCAGCCTCTCAATCAGGTTATCCAGTTTTGAGAGCCGACAGATGACATCCTCAATGGATGTTGAGGCAGTCCCTTCCTGCTGAGTATTGTCCTTTTGGACATGCGTTGCCGTTTTGGCCTTGGCCTTGACCTTCCCCGAACTCAGGGTCGACTAATTGCTCCCTTTTGGAGCTTTTGCGGAGGTTGCTGTGCAGGCTGCGCCAGCCAGCGTCTCCGAATGTGATACCGCGGTGACGGCCACCGACCTCTCCTGTCGCCACGGTTATCTGCCGCTGACTTTTCAGATGCACGTTTCCCCTTGGTTTTAGGCTTCTCCATTCTTGGGACCTAAACAGGCATCGAAAGCGACAGTTCCTGTGAAACTCACCTTCCGACTTTAATGATGTATCACAGGGAAATCCTGAAGCACATTTCCCCATCCGAATCTCGCGCCATGCATCGACGTATTGATGTGCTGGCGGGTTCTTCACGTAGTCTCGTGACGAGACTTTGAAATAAAACTAGGAATTATAGACCAGTTAGCTTGACATTGGTGGTTGGGAAGATGCTGGAGTCAATTTTAAAAGGTGAAATAGCGGCACATTTGGATACCAGTAACATGATCGGTCCGAGTCAGCATGGATTTACGAAGGGGAAATCATGCTTGACTAATCTTCTGGAATTTTTTGAGGATGTAACTAGGAAAATCGACAAGGGAGAGCCAGTGGATGTAATGCACCTGGACTTCCAGAAATCATTTGATAAGGTCCCAATTAGGAGATTAGTGGGCAAAATTAAATCATATGGTATTGGGGGTAGAGTGCTGACATAGATAGAAAATTGGTTGGCAGAGTAGGGATTAACGGGTCCCTTTCAGAATGGCAGACAGTGACTAGTGGGGTACTGCAAGGCTCGGTACTGGGACCGCAGCTATTTACAATATACATCAATGATTTGGATGAAGGGATTCAAAGTAACATTAGCAAATTTGCAGATGACACAAAGCTGGGTGGCAGTGTGAACTGTGAGGAGGATGCTATGAGAATGCAGGGTGACTTGGACAGGTTGGGTGAGTGGGCAGATGCATGGCAGATTCAGTTTAATGTGGATAAATGTGAGGTTATCCACTTTGGTAGCAAAAACAAGAAGGCCGGTTATTATCTAATGGTGTCAAGTTGGAAAAAGGGGAAGTACAACGGGATCTGAAGGTCCTTGTTCATCAGTCATTTAAAATAAGCATGCCGGTACAGCAGGCAGTGAAGAAAGCAAATGGCATGTTGGCAAGAGGAGTTGAGTATAGGAGCAAAGAGGTTCTTCTGCAGTTGTATAGGACCCTAATGAGACCACAGCTGGAGTATTGTGTGCAGTTTTGGTCCCCTAATTTGCTATTGACGGAGTGCAGCGTAGGTTTACAAGGTTAATTCCCGGGATGGAGTGACTGTCATATGCTGAGAGAATGGAGCGGCTGGGCTTGTATACTCTGGTATGATTTGGAAGAGGAAATTAGGAGCAACACAAGCAAGTATGCGGATGACACAAAGCTGGGTGGCAGTGTGAACTGTGAGGAGGATGTTAGGAGGTTGCAGGGTGACCTGGACAGGTTGAGTGAGTGGGCAGATGCGTGGCAGATGCAGTATAATATAGATAAATGTGAGGTTATCCTCTTTGGTGGCAAAAACAAGGGGGCAGATTATTATCTCAATGGGGTTAGGTTAGGTAAGGGGGAGGTACAGCGAGACCTGGTTCTCCTTGTACACCGGTCACTGAAAGTTGGCGTGCAGGTACAGCAGGCAGTGAAGAAAGCTAATGAAATGTTGGCCTTCATAACAAGAGGATTTCAGTATAGGAGTAAAGATGTTCTTCTGCAGTTGTATAGGGCTCTGGTGAGACCACATGAGGAGTATTGTGTACAGTTTTGGTCTCCTAATTTGAGGAAAGACATCCTTGTGATTGTGGCAGTGCACCGTAGGTTCACGCGATTGATCCCTGGGATGGCGGGACTGTCATATGAGGAAAGATTGAAAAGACTAGGTTTGTATTCACTGGAGTTTAGAAGGATGAGGGGGGATGTTATAGAAAAATATAAAATTATAAAAGGACTGGACAAGCTAGATGCAGGAAAAATGTTCCCAATGTTGGGCGAGTCCGGAACCAGGGGCCACAGTCTTAGAATAAAGGGGAGGTAATTTAAGACTGAGGTGAGAAAAAACGTTTTCACCCAGAGAGTTGTCAATTTATGGAATTCCCTGCCACAGAGGGCAGTGGAGGCCAAATCACTAGATTGATTTAAGAGAGAGTTGGATAGAGCTCTAGGGGCTAGTGGAGTCACGGGATATGGGGAGAAGGCAGGCATTGGTTATTGATAGCGGACGATCAGCCATGATCACAATGAATGGCAGTGCTGGCTCGAAGGGCCGAATGGCCTCCTCCTGCAACTATTTTCTAAGTTTCTATGTTTCTATGAAGTTGCTCTAGAAATCGTGGGTGCATTGGTCATCATTTTCCAATGTTCTACAGATTCAGGATCAGTTCCTGTAGATTGGAAGGTGGCTAATGTTATCCCACTTTATTCGAAAGGCATGAGAGAGAAAACAGGGGATTCTAGACCAGTTAGCCTGACATTGGTGGTGGGGAAAATGCCGGTGTCAATCATAAAAGGTGAAATTGCGGCACATTTGGATAGTAGTAACAAGATCGGCCCAAGTCAGCATGGGTTTACGAAAGGGAAATCATGCTTGACTAATCTTCTGGAACTTCTTGAGGAGTAACCAAGAAAATGGACAAGGGAGAGCCAGTGGATGTAGTGTACCTGGACTTTCAGAAAACATTTGATAAGGTCCCACATAGGAGATTAGTGGGCAAAATTAGGGCACATGGTATGCTGGCCTTTATAAATCAGAGCATTGAATATAGGAGTAGGGAAGTAATGTTAAAATTGTACAAGGCATTGGTAAGACCAATTCTGGAGTATGGTGTACAATTTTGGTCGCCTAGTTATAGGAAGAATGTCAACAAAATAGAGAGAGTACAGAGGAGATTTACTAGAATGTTGCCAGGGTTCCAGCAACTATGTTACAGAGAAAGGTTGAACAAGTTAGGTCTTTATTCTTTGGAGCGCAGAAGGTTAAGGGGGGATTTGATTGAGGTCTTTAAAATGATGAAAGGGATAGACAGAGTTGACGTGGATAAGCTTTTCCCATTGAGGGTAAGGAAGATTCAAACAAGAGGACATGACATGAGAATTAAGGGACAGAAGTTTAGGGGTAACGTGAGGGGGAACTTCTTTACTCAGAGGGTGGTGGCTGTGTGGAATGAGCTTCCAGCAGAGGTGGTGGAGGCAGGATCGATTTTAACATTTAAAAGTAAAGTGGATAGGTATATGGACGTGAAGGGAATGGAGGGGTATGGTCTGAGTGCAGGTAGATGGGACTAGGGGAAAACAAATGGTCGGCACGGACTGGAAGGGCCGAGAGGGCCTGTCTCGGTGCTGTAATTGTTATATGGTTATATGGTATTGGGGGTAGAGTGCTGACATGGATAGAAAATTGGTTGGCAGACAGGAAACAAAGAGCAGGGATTAACGGGTCCCTTTCAGAATGACAAGCAGTGACGAGTGGGGTACCGGAAGTCTCGAAGTAAGCATGCAGGTACAGCAGACAGGAAGCAAATGCCATGTTGGCCTTCAAAACAAGAGGATTGAGTATAGGAGCAAAGAGGTCCTTCTGCAGATATACAGGGCACTAGTGAGACCACACCTGGAGTATTGTGTGCAGTTTGGTCTCCAAATTTGAGGAAGGACATTCTTGCTATTGAGGGAGTGCAGTGTAGGTTCACAAGGTTAATTCCCGGGATGGAGGGACTGTCGTTTGCTGAGAAAATGGAGCGGCTGTGCTTGTATACTATGGAATTTAGAAGGATGAGAGGATATCTTATTGAAACATGTAAGGTTATTAAGGGTTTGGACACGTTAGAGGCAGGAAACATGTTCCCGATGTTGGGGGAGTCCAGAACCAGGTGCCACAGTTTAAGAATAAAGGGTAAGCCATTTAGAACAGAGATGAGGAAACACATTTTCACACAGAGGGTTGTAAGTCTGTGGAATTCTCTGCCTCGGAGGGTGGTGGAGAAGTTCTCTGGAAACTTTCAAGAGAGAGCTAGATAGGGCTCTTAAAGATAGTGGAGTCAGGGGATATGGGAAGAAGGCAGGAATGATCAGCCATGATCACAGTGAATGGTGGTGCTGGCTTGAAGGGCCGTATGGCCGAATCCTACACCATTGTCTACCCGTGACTGTGCGGGTTTGTAGGTTAGCACTCTGTAAATTGTCCCCAGTGTCCATGGGGTGGAATGGAGTGGAATAACATCGAACTAGTGTGAATGGGCGATTGATGATCGGTGTAGACTTGATTAGCCAAAGGGTTCGTTTCCTTGCTGTCTCGTGAAAACTAAAAACTGAAACAGGTTAGTGAAAGAGGCTCTTCTTCTTTCGTGTGGCGTGCACAGTCTAAAGTTGTTGGACAACTTGTTCTATTTAAGTTTCCGTTTGTGCACGTCGAGTTGATTGCATTAGTCGAAACAGGGCGGACCACATGAAGGTTGTAATCTTCCACCCCAGTGAAAGAGCTGATGCCAAGTTACTGACATAATATATTCTGTTATATCTTCTCTATCTCCAGTGAAAGCTGATTTTCTGGTCACTAGCCAATGTTCTCTAAAGCTGCAGAAATGTTTCGCACCACCAGAAATGCCATTTTTGTTGAGATTTTTGGGAAAAAAAACACTCCTCTCTTTTACTGATGGACTTCTTCTTCTATGGTTTCCAAGTAGATAAGTCTCTTTGTGCAACAGGGGCCCGAGCTATTGCAACTGCTGAAACAGCCGGTGGTGTGACCCTCCTGCCTGCTGCCCAATGTCATCAACCTCTCCTACCCATTCATTCCCCACAGTGCTGGTATCTCAGCTTCACACAGTCTTGCACTGCAGAGTCTGAATTTGATGTGGGTCTGGTGCTTGCTATGGTAGGCCCCACAGGAGCCTGGGGCTCGGCTGGACCGGTCCCTGCTCCAAGAGGCCATGCATGTGGACCAGCCACAGTGGAGGACTCCGTGGCTACGCTTGGCCAGGCTGAACCTGCAACACCGCCAGGACAACGGGCCTTCATGGTCAGGTCAAGATCCTTGTACTTACACGAGGGACTTCAAAATGGCGGCAAAGTCATGACTGTCTTATACTGTCTCAGTGTACTACTGCTGTACACATGTACTGTATCTGAGATACTTACCTAAGGTGTATCTAGGTGCTTATGTATAGTGATACATGTAATGTACTGAACTGAAGATCAAGATCAAAAGAGTTTATTGTGAGTTTATTAACTGCATACAAAAACAAATTTCACTGTATCTCGGTACATGGGACAATAAATTACCATTGAACTACTGAAATCTTCTTCTTTCGTGTGGTGTGCACAGCCTAAAGTTGTTGGACAACTTGTTCTATTTGATCTTCCGTTTGTGCATGTCAAGTTGATTGCATTAGTCGAAACAGGGCAGACCACGTGAAGGTTGCAATCTTCCACCCCACCACTGAAGTGGTACTGAGGATCAATGTTATCCTGGAGAATGGAACCTACCATGGTTCCACATGGTTTAGGGCGACTCGGCAGCGCAGTGGTAGAGTTGCTGCCTCACAGCACCAGTGACCCGGGCTTGACCCTGACTGCGGGTGCTGCCTGTACGGAGTTTGAACATTCTCCCCGTTTTCTATGGGTGCTCTAGTTTCCTCATACACACCTAAGATTAATCAACTTCTGTAAATTATCCCCAGTGCGTAGAATAGAACTAGTTAATGGGTGAGCACTGGTTGGTTTCATCAGGAAGTCTGGAAATATTGTCAAGATTGCCAGCCACCGTGGCCATTCCCTCCTCTACCTTGTGAGAGAATACCATGAGATCATAAATGATAGAAGTAGAATTAGACCATTTGGCCTATCAAGTCTACTCTGCCATTCTCTCATGGCTGATTTATCTCTCCTTCCTAACCACATTCTCCTGCCTTCTCCCCATAATCTCTGACACTCGCACTAATCAAGAATCTATCTTTCTATGACATACATATATCCACTGACGGCATCCACAGCCATCTGTGGCAAAAAATTCCACAGATTCACCACCTTCTGTCTAAAGAAATTCCTCCTCACCTCCTTTTAAAATAACGTCCTTTAATTCTGAGGCTATCACCTCTAGTGCTAGACGCTCCCACTAGTGGAAACATCTTCTAGTGAGAAGATACAGGAGCTTGAAACCCAGGTGTCCAGACTTGAGAGCCACTTCTTCCCCACTGCTCTCTGACTCCTGAACCAATCACCTCTTTCACAATCACTTACTGAAGGTATGACACAAACTCTCACTCTTTATTCTACTTCATTCGGCTATGCCATTGTTATAATTTATCTTTATTTGCACTACAATCTAGAACCTGCAGTTCTTCTGCAGTTGTGCATTTGTTGTATTCATTGTTCGATCTATCATTGGCATGTGTGCTATGTATATGAGCTTCATATGAACAAAGAATGTCATCGCATCATGGTACTTAGACCAATAAACCGATTAGAATAACCTGAAGAATTCAGATCAGTCTGAAGAAGGGTCCCAACCAGACACGGCACCTATCCATGTTCTTCAGGGATGCTGCCTGACCTGCTGAGTCACTCCATCATTTTGTGTCTTTCTTTGGTGAACCAGCATCTGCAGTTCCTTGTTTCCTACTCACCCAGCTTCCTGTAATTCCCAGTTCCCAGAACTTGCCTCTTTCCTGTCACGTTTCGATCCAGGATTTTGCATCTTTACTAACTCCTGCTTCCCTGTCCATTCCAATTCCAGGATCCTGGCCCATCTCTAGTTCCAAGTGTTTGAGTCCATCTCCACTCGGCCCAGGATTTTAAAATATACACGAGGTGCTGCTTCTAGAAGGTGGCATCTATCATCAAGGATCCCCACCATCCGGGCCTTGCCCTTGTCTTGCTTTTACCATTGGACAGGAGGTACAGAAGCTTGACGTCCCACACCACTAAGTTCAGGAACAGATACTTCAATGGTTCTTTATTGTCACAGATGCATTGCACAGTCATATTCTTTCTCCATAACTCACACTTGCACAAATCGTCATATTTTGGCACCATTTACAAAAGAAACAGCCCAAAGTCCAGTCCGCACCACAATCCGACATCCCTCTCCTTGTCCGACTTCATTTGTATTACAGGGGTACCTCCTGCTGCCAACCTTGAAAGCGGTGCAGGCAATAACCGGTCCCTCTCCTACCAGCCCACTCCTCACGTCCATCGTCATCAGTGGCTCCCTCCTCCTCTGCTCTGCATCTGACAACTGTACAGTTTTGAACTGACCTGCACAACCTAATCCTACCTGGGCAACATAACACTACAGCCCACCTCTTGCACCAACATGGACGATGCTAATTGCGCATTATTTTCACTAATCTTTCCTTTCTCCAACGTAGAATTTAGGTGTAATTTATGTATAATGTGTTTCAATGTGTTGACTTAGTCTAGTTTAGTGTAGTCTAGTTTAGAGATACAGTGGCCCACAGAATCCGCACCAACCCTTTCATCCCAAGATCGTGCCTGCCTGGGGCAACTTTTGCAGAGCTCCGGAACATAAAAGGCTCATCTACAATTCTCAACAACTTACCTGGATCAGGGAAACGGCAGTAATCGGTTTATCAAAGGGAGCTGAGGGAATACTGTGTGTTCTGTTTCACAGAGACATGGCTCAACCCCAGCTCCACAGACTCAGTGGTCCAGCCTGAAGGGTTCTCCTTCCACCGCAGGGACCGTACACTGGCATCGGGGAAAGGGAGAGGAGGGGGCGTCTGCCTTATGGTCAACTCTGCGTGGTGCTCAGACATGGCAGTCCTGTCCAACTCCTGCTCTCCACACCTGGAACATCTGGCGGTGAAGTGCCGTCCCTTCTACCTTCCGAGGGAATTCACCTCCATCATCCTGACTGCGGTCTACATCCCACCCCAGGCAGACGTCCGTCTGGCACTGGAGGAGCTGCACGCCATGGTCAACAAACACCAGACGTCTTACCCCGCGGCATTTACCACCATTGCTGGGGACTTCAATAAGGCAAACCTCAAGAAATCGCTCCCTAACCTCCACCAACATGTCTCCTGCTGCACCAGAGGACCAAACACCCTCGACCACTGCTACACCACCATCAAGAATGCTTACCGCTCTATCCCTCGCCCTCACTTAGGTAAAACCGACCATACCGCGGTGCTGCTTCTCATTGCCTACAGGCAGCAATTAAAGAGCGCACCCCCAGAGGTGAGGACAGTAAAGAGGAACAGCTACAGGACTGTTTGGAGTCTGTAGACTGGGCAATGTTCAAGGACTCGGCAACGGACTTGAATGAATACGCCACAGTCGTTACAGACTTCATTAAGAAATGTGTGGAGGACTGCATCCCTACAAAAACCTTCCGAGTGTTTCCCAATCAGAAACCTGGGAATGAACTGTGAGATCCGCACTCTTCTGCAGACCAGACACCGGGCATTCATGTCTGATGATACAGTGGTCTACACGAAGTCCAGATACGACCTTGGTAAGGCCATCAAAAAGGCCAAAAGGGAGTTCTGCTCCAAGGTGGAGGATGAGACAGATGTTCGGCAGCTGTGGCGGGGACTGAATGCAATCACCTCCTACAAGGCAAAATTAGGAGGCAGCTCGAATGACGGCGAAACATCACTCACTAATGAGCTCAATGCATTTTACGCATGCTTTGATAGGGAGAACACCGATGTGCCTTCCCGAGCCCCCATTCGCTGTGATGGTATTTCAGTCTCAGTCACAGAGGCCAACGTCTGGAAATCCTTCAGAGGGGTGAACCCTCGAAAAGCATCTGGACCTGATGGCATACCTGGTCGTGTTTTAATAACCTGTGCAAATCAACTGGCTGGAGTTTTTACGGACATTTTCAACCTGTCACTTCTGAGGTCTGGGGTTCCCACCTGCTTCAAAAGGGCATCAATAATACCGGTGCCCAAGAAGAGCAAGGTGACGTGCCTCCATGACTATCGATCTGTGGTACTAACGCCTGTGGTGATGAAGTGCTTTGAGAGGTTGATCATGGCGAATATCAACTCCTACCTCGACAAAAACCTGGACCCACTGCAGTTCGCTTACCGCCACAACAGATCAACGGTGGATGCGATCTCGCTGGCCCTCCACTCCTCTCTGGACCACTTCGACAACAAACACTCATATGTCAGGCTGTTATTCATCGATTACAGTTCGGCATTTAACACAATCATCCCCTCCAAGCTGGTTACCAATCTCGTAGAACTGGGTCTCTGCGCATCCCTCTGCAATTGGATCCTCGACTTCCTCATTCACAGACCACAGTCTGTTTGTATTGGTGGAAATGTGTCAGACTCGATAACAATCAGCGCGGGAACACCTCAAGGCTGCGTGCTCAGCTCCCTGCTGTACTCTCTCTATACTCATGACTGCGTAGCCGGTCATAGTGCAAACTCCATCATCAAGTTCGCTGATGACACCACTGTTGTGGGATGTATCACTGATGGGGATGAGTCAGAGTATAGAAGAGAGATCGAGCGGCTGTCCATATGGTGCCAGCACAATAACCTGGCCCTCAACACCAGCAAAACCAAGGAACTGATTGTGGACTTTGGAAGGAGTAGGATGGGGACCCACAGTCCTGTTTATATCAACGGGTCGATGGTTGAAAGGGTCAAGAGCTTCAAATTTCTGGGCGTGCACATCTGTGAAGATCTTTCCTGGTCCGAGAACACAGATGCAATTATTAAGAAAGCTCATCAGCTCCTCTACTTCCTGAGAAGATTACGGAGAGTCGGTCTGTCAAGGAGGACTCTCTCTAACTTCTACAGGTGCACAGTAGAGAGCTTGCTGACCGGTTGCATCGTGGCTTGGTTCGGCAACTTGAGCGCCCTGGAGAGGAAAAGACTACAAAAAGTAGTAAACACTGCCCAGTCCATCATCGGCTCTGACCTTCCTTCCATCGAGGAGATCTACCACAGTTGCTGCCTCAAAAAGGCTGGCAGATTGAGGGGGGATCTTATAGAGACTTACAAAATTCTTAAGGAGTTGAGGCTAGATGCAGGAAGATTGTTCCCGATGTGGGGGAGGTCCAGAACAAGGAGTCACAGTTTAAGGATAAGGGGGAAGTCTTTTAGGACCGAGATGAGAAAAACATTTTTCACACAGAGAGTGGTGAGTCTGTGGAATTCTCTGCCACAGAAGGTAGTTGAGGCCAGTTCATTGGCTATATTTAAGAGGGAGTTAGATGTGGCCCTTGTGGCTAAAGGGATCAGGGGGTATGGAGAGAAGGCAGGTACAGGATACGGAGTTGGATGATCAGCCATGATCATATTGAATGGCGGTGCAGGCTCGAAGGGCCGAATGGCCTACTCCTGCACCTATTTTCTATGATTCTATGATTCTAGTTACACCAGCCTTTTTTGTGTCTGTGAAAAGCATCCCCTGTTCTTCGGTACACATGCCAATAAACCAAACTAAACTAAACAGTAATATGCTGTTTAGGACTGAGGTGAGGAGAAATGTCGTGACTGCCACCGAGGGTGGTGAATGTTTAGGCAGTAGGGAGAGAAGAGGAGAGGGAGAGGGACGGACACAGGGGGTGGGACGGGCACAGGGGGAGGGCCGACACAGGGAGAGGGCTGTACATCGCGCACTCCTGCTGACAAACGACCAGTGGTTCCCCGAGCAGCGAGTCTCAGCAGAACAGACTTCCCCAAAGCTGCACCCCCCAGCCCGGGAGCGCACACCATGATCTACACGGTGACGGTGGCCACAGGCCACCAGTTGTGCTCGGGCACCGACAACTATGTATTCCTGACGTTGGTGGGCAGCGAGGGCTGCAGCGAGCGCACACTGCTCGACACGTCGCTGTACGACGACCTGGAGCGCGGAGCGGTGAGCCCCCCTCCCTTTTCCACCCTTTAATCCCAATGTAAGGTTGCCAGTCGTATATTTTTGCCTCACCTTTCTTTAACCCCCCACACACGCCCGTGTCTGCCCGTCCAGACTTTCTTTCCACCACAGTTGCCGTTCCTGGCAACATGCCTGTGAACCTCCTTGATCCTTCACACCAGGTGCACCCTGCCTGGTGCCTCTGTCAGCTGCAATCAGGGGTAGTGTGGCTCCACTCCCAGTGCCCGAGACTAAGGAACTCAAAGAAGTAAATTATCCAGTACAGCTCGAGAGCCAATTCCAAACTCTGCACCAACAGCTTGGGAGAGAGGATTAAACCCGGTCCCTGGCAGGGAGGCAGCTGGTCCACCTCCCGTGGCACTGCTGGTTTTAGTAAAGTATTTGATAATGTTCCTCATGGTAGGTGGATCCTGGAGATTAAGATGCATGGGATCCATAATTACTTGGTTGTTTGACTTCAGAACCAAATTACACCAAGAACACAGAGGGATGTGGTGGAAGTGCAAGAGTGTTATTCTGGCTGGAGGCCGTGGCCAGTGATGTTCTGCTGGGATCAGTGCTGGCACCTCTGTTGTTCCTTTTATATATATATATATATAAATGATTTGGTCATAAATGTTAATAGGTTGGTTGGCAAAAATGTTAATAGGTTGTCAAAGTGTACAGTGGAGATGCTGGGAGAGTGAGGCTAAGGCAAAAGTGGCAAGACTTTTACCAGCATTGATATATAGAAAGATATTAGGGTCCAAGCCCATAGTCCTTGAAAATGACAGCACAAATAGATAGTGGTAAACAATGCATATAGTATGCTTGCCTTCATCAGTCAGGACATTGAGTATAAGAGTCAAGAAGCTATGTTGCGTGGACTTTGGTGAGGGCAAATTCAGAGTATTGCGTGCACTTCTGGGCACTCCTTTGCAGAAAATGTGTGGAGGCTTTGTTGAGGGTGAGCGGGCTGGGATATTATTCCTTGGAGCACAGGAGGGGGAGAAGAGGAGGGGGAGGGGGAGAGGTGGAGGGGGGGGAGATGAGAAAGGGAAGACATAGAGGGGGGGGAGAAGTGGAGGGGACGGATGAGAGAGGAGGGTGGAGAGGGGGGAGGATAGGAGGGGTAGAGGTGGAGGGGGAGTCGAGGGGGGTGGAGAGGGAGAGGGAGGGGGTAGATAGGGAGTGGGGTAGGACAACGTGCTGTATTTTATCTTGTTTGAGCTACAGGGAGGTAGTCACTCCCAGACCACAGGAGGCAGACAAGTGGGTCACGGTTAGGATGGGCAAGGGGCAGAGGCAGGGGCTAGAGAGTACCCCTGTGACTGTACACCTGGAAAATAGGTACTCGTGTTTGAGTACGATTGGAGGGGACAGCCTACCTGGGGGCAGCAACAGTGGCCGGGCCTCCGGCACAGAGCCTGGCCCTGATGCTCAGAAGGGTAGCAAAAAGAGGAGGGCAATTGTAATAGGGGACTTTCGTTAGGTGGTCGGGTGGGCGATTCTGTGGAAGCAGTCGGGAGACCCGGATGGTAGTTTGCCTCCCTGGTGCCAGGGTCTCGCATGTGTCAGAACGTGTCCAAAAGATTCTGATAAGGGAGGGAGAGAAGCCTGATGTTGTGGTACACATAGGTACCAATGACAGAGGCAGAAAAAGAGAAGAGGTCCAGAAAGGAGAATTTAGGGAGTTGGGGGGGAAAGTTAAGGAGAAGGACCAAAAGGGTAATGATTTCAGGATTACTGCCTGTGCCGCGTGACAGTGAGAGTAGGAATGGAATGAGGTGGAGGATAAATGCGTGGCTGAGGGACTGGTGCAGTGGGCAGGGATTCAAGTTTCTTGATCACTGGGACCTCTTTTGGGGAAGGCATGATCTGTACAAAAAGGACGGGTTGCACTTGAACCCGAGGGGGACCAGTATCCTGGCAGGGAGATTTGCAAAGGCTACTGGGGAGACTTTAAACTAGCAAGGCTGGGGGAGGGACGGGTAGGGGGGGCTGGGGACAGGGTGTGGGGCAAGAGGCAAAGAAGGGAAGCACTCGGACCCAAAATGTAGGTGAGAAAGAGGAAAAAGATAATAGACAGAGAATAAAGGATGGTGGGTTTCTAAAATGTGTATATTTTAATGCTAGAAGCATTGTAAGAAAGGTGGATGAACTTAGAGCCTGGATTGACACCTGGAAATATGATGTTGTGGCAATCAGTGAAACAATGTTGCAGGACGGCTGTGATTGGAAACTAAATATTCCAGGATTTCGTTGCTTCAGGTGTGATAGAATTGGAGGGACCAGAGGTGGAGGTGTTGCATTGCTTGTCAGAGAGGATATTACAGCAGTGCTTTGGCAGGATAGATTAGAGGGCTCGTCTGGGGAGGCTATTTGGGTGGAACTGAGAAGTGGGAATGGTGTAGCAACACTTTTAGGGGTGTATTATAGACCGCCAAATGGGGAGCGAGAATTGGAAGAGCAAATATGTAAGGAGATAGCAGATATTAGTAGTAAGCACAAGGTAGTGATTGTGGGAGATTTCAATTTTCCAAAAATAGACTGGAAATCACATTCTGTAAATGAGCTGGATGGTTTGGAATTTGTAAAATGTGTGCAGGACAGTTTTTTGCAGCAGTACATAGAGGTATCGACCAGAGAAGGGGCAGTGCTGGACCTCCTGTTAGGAAATGAGGCAGGTCAGGTGACGGAGGTATGCGTTGGTGAGCACTTCGGGACCAGTGATCACAATACCATTAGTTTCAATATAATTATGGAGAGAGTCAGAACTGGACCTAGGGTTGAGATTTTTGATTGGAGAAAGGCTAACTTTGAGGGAATGCGTAAGGATGTAAAAGGAGTGAATTGGGACATTTTCTTTTATGGGAAGGATGTAGAAGAGAAATGGAGGATATTTAAAGGGGAAATTGTAAGAGTACAGAATCTTTATGTCCCTGTTCGGTTGAAATGAAATAGTAAAAATTGGAAAGAGCCATGGTTTGCAAGGGAAATTGGACACTTGTTTCGAAAAAAGAGAGATATCTACAATAATTATAGGAGGCATGGAGTAAATGAGGTGCTAGAGGAGTATAAAGAATGAAAAAGAATCTTAAGAAAGAAATTAGAAAGGCTAAAAGAAGATATGAGGTTGCTTTGGCAAGAAAGATGAAAGTAAATCCAAAGGGTTTCTACAGCTATATTAATAGCAAAAGGATAACGAGGGATAAAATTGGACCATTAGAGAGCCAGAATGGACAGCTATCTGCAGAGGCAAAAGAGGTGGGGGAGATATTGAACAAGTTATTTTCTTCGGTATTCACCAAGGAGAAGGATATTGAACTCTGTGAGGTAAGGGAAAAAAGTAGAGTAGCTATGGAAACTATGAGATTCAAAGAGGAGGAAGTACTGACACTTTTGAAAAATATAAAAGTGGATAAGTCTCCAGGTCCTGACAGGATATTCCCTAGGAAATTGAGGGAAGTTAGTGTTGAAATAGCGGGAGCTATGACAGAAATATTTCAAATGTCATTAGAAACGGGAATAGTGCCGGAGGATTGGTGTACTGCGCATGCTGTTCCATTGTTTAAAAAGGGTTCAAAGAATAAACCTAGCAATTATAGACCTGTTAGTTTGATGTCAGTGGTGGGCAAATTAATGGAAAGGATACTTAGAGATAATATATATAAGTATCTGGATAAACAGGGTTTGATCAGGAACAGCCAACATGGATTTGTTCCTGGAAGGTCATGTTTGACAAACCTTCTTGAATTTTTTGAAGAGGTTAAAGCAGTGGATGTTGTCTATATGGATTTCAATAAGGCCTTTGACATGGTTCCCCATGGAAGGTTGGTTAAGAAGTTTCAATCTTTGGGTGTTAATGGTGGAGTAGCAAGATGGATTCAACAGTGTCTGAATGGGAGATGCCAGAGAGTAATGGTGGATGGCTGTATGTCAGGTTGGAAGCCCAGTGACCAGTGGGGTGCCTCAGGGATCTGTGTTGGGTCCACTGTTGTTTGTCATGTACATCAATGATCTGGATGATGGGGTGGAAAATTGGATAAGTAAGTATGCAGATGATACTTAGATAGGTGGTGTTGTGGATAATGAAGTAGATTTTCAAAGTCTACAGAGAGAGTTGGGCCATTTGGAAAAGTGGGCTGAAAGATGGCAGATGGAGTTTAATGCTGATAAGTGTGAAGTGCTACATCTTGGCAGGACAAATCAAAATAGGACGTACATGGTAAATGGTAGCGAATGGAGGAATGCTGTGGAACAGAGGGATCTAGGAATAACTGTGCATAGTTCCCTGAAGGTGGAATCGCATGTAGATAGGGTGGTAAAGAAAGCTTTTGGTGTGCTGGCCTTTATAAATCAGAGCATTGAATATAGTAGGGAAGTAATGTTAAAATTGTACAAGGCATTGGTAAGACCAATTCTGGAGTATGGTGTACAATTTTGGTCGCCTAATTATAGGAAGGATGTCAACAAAATAGAGAGAGTACAGAGGAGATTTACTAGAATGTTGCCTGGGTTCCAGCAACTAAGTTACAGAGAAAGGTTGAACAAGTTAGGTCTTTATTCTTTGGAGCGCAGAAGGTTAAGGGGGGACTTGATTGAGGTCTTTAAAATGATGAAAGGTATAGACAGAGTTGACGTGGATAAGCTTTTCCCATTGAGGGTAGGGAAGATTCAAACAAGAGGGCACGACATGAGAATTACGGGACAGAAGTTTAGGGGTAACATGAGGGGGAACTTCTCCACTCAGAGAGTGGTGGCTGTGTGGAATGAGCTTCCAGCAGAAGTGATGGAGGCAGGATCGATTTTAACATTTAAAAGTAAAGTGGATAGGTATATGGACGGGAAGGGAATGGAGGGGTATGGTCTGAGTGCAGGTAGATGGGGCTAGGGGAAAACAAATGGTCAGCACGGACTGGAAGGGCCGAGAGGGGCTGTTTCCTTGCTGTAATTGTTATATGGTTATATGGTTATCTGTTTGTGCACGCCAGACCACATGAAGGTTGCAATCTCCCACACCTGTCCCATTGTGATATCATATGTAAATGAGATACATTGTGATTAGACATCTGTGAGATGGCACTGTGACTCATGGAGCAGCTTGATTTTTTTTTTCTTCATGTTTTTTTACTGAAAAAGCGGGGAAATTAATAACCAAATGTTCTAATTTTCAAAACAAAATGCGGAGGAGGAAAAACTCTACAGGAATAAGTAAAAATGTATCCGTTACGGTAAAGGGTGCAGGAGTAAATCCACAAATGGCTTAAATAAATGTTCGCGAAATAGAACCCGTTACAAACCAACAAACCAACGACAGTTTTACTAGATCCAGAGGCCCACAGGAGCCGTTGAAAGAAGAGGAGGAGGGGGAGGAGCGACACCCGACCGGTAAGGATAAAAATCGAGCGCGGGGCTTGTTTTTCCAGAGGCCCACAGGAGCCGTTGGAAGTGAAGGAGGGGGAGGAGCGACACCCGACCGGTAAGGATAAAAATCCAGCTCGGGGCTTGTTTTTCCAGAGGCTTACCAAAATCCATAACGTTCCATTTGGAGAAGTGGGTTTTTTTTGAGGAAGCCGCTGATTGGTGGAAGAGGACCGGAGGAAGCAGCTGATTGGGTGCAACCCCGGGTTTACTATTTTACATTTCTGCCCTCTGGGAGTTAGGGATTCTGGGAGTTAGGGATTCAGTATTTAGTAGTAAAGTTTAAAGGATAAGTTTTTGTGGTTTTTAAAAAAAAATATTTATTACAGAGTAATTTGGGAGTAAGGTATGGCAGTAGAGATTGGCCCCGTGGTTTGTTCAGCCTGCAACATGTGGGAGATCAGGGAGATGGTCGGTGTCCCTGGTGACTACGTTTGCAGGAAGTGTGTCCAGCTGCAGCTCCTGGCAGACCGCATTGAACGATTGGAACTGCGGCTGGATTCATACTGGAGCATCCACGATGCGGAGAGAGTCGTGGATAGCACGTACAGTGAGTTGGTCACACCGCAGGCAAAAGGTAGGAGGACAAGAAGGGAACGGGTGGCCAATAGCCAGCAAAGCAGTAGGCAGGTAGTGCAGGAGTCCCCTGCAGTCATCTCCCTCCTAAACAGGTATACCATTTTGGATACTGTTGAGGGAGATGGCTCATCAGGGGAATGCAGCAGCAGCCAGGTTCATGGCACCATGGGTGGCTCTGCAGCACATGAGGGGGGAAAAAAGAGGGGAAGGGCAATAGTAATAGGGGATTCAATTGTCAGGGGAATAGATAGGCGTTTCTGCGGCCGCAAACGAGACTCCAGGATGGTATGTTGCCTCCCTGGTGCAAAGGTCAGGGATGTCACTGAACGGCTGCAGAACATTCTGGAGGGGGAGGGTGAACAGCCAGTTGTCGTGGTGCATGTTGGCACCAACGATATAGGTAAAAAAAGGGATGAGGTCCTACAAGGTGAATTTAGGGAGCTAGGAGATAAACTTAAAAGTAGGACCTCAAAGGTAGTAATCTCCGGATTACTACCAGTACCACGGGCCAGTCAGAGTAGAAATAGGAGGATAATGCAAATGAATACGTGGCTTGAAAAGTGGTGCAAGGGGGAGGGATTCAAATTTTTAGGGCACTGGGACCAGTTCTGGGGGAGGTGGGACCGGTACAAACAGGACGGTTTGCACCTGGAATGGAATGGAACCAATGTTCTTGGGGGAGTGTTTGCTAGTGCTGTCGGGGAGGATTTAAACTAATGTGGCAGGGGGATGGGTACAAGAGCAGAGAGGCAGGAGGGTGTAAAATGAGGGTAGAAGCATTAGGTAGCAAGGTGAAAGGTAAAAGTGGCAGGCAGACAAAACCAGGGCAAAAATCAAAAAGGGCCACTTTTCAGCAAAATTGTATAAGGGGTAAATGCGTTGTAAAGACAAGCCTGAAGGCTTTGTGTCTCAATGCAAGGAGTATTCGTAATAAGGTGGACGAGTTGAACGTGCAGATAGATATTAATGATTATGATATAGTTGGGATCACGGAGACATGGCTCAGGGTGACGTAGGCTGGGAGCTGAACATCCAGGGATATTCAATATTCAGGAGGGATAGAGAGAAAGGAAAAGGAGGTGGGGTAGCGTTGCTGGTTAGAGAGGAGATTAAAGCAATGGAAAGGAAGGACATTAGCTTGGAGGATGTGGAATCGGTATGGGTAGAGCTACAAAACACTAAGGGGCAGAAAACGCTGGTGGGTGTTGTGTACAGGCCACCTAACAGTAGCAGAGAAGTTGGGGATGGTATCAAACAGGAAATTAGAAATGCGTGCGACAAAGGCAAAACAGTTATAATGGGTGACTTCAATCTACATATAGATTGGGTTAATCAAATTGGCAGGGGTGCTGAGGAAGAGGATTTTCTGGAATGTATGCGGGATAGTTATCTAAATCAACATGTAGAGGAACCAACGAGAGAGCAGGCTATTTTAGACTGGGTTTTGAGTAATGAGGAAGGGGTAATTAGCCGTCTTGTTGTACGTGCCCCCTTGGGCAAGAGTGACCATAATATGGTTGAGTTCTTCATTAGGATGGAGAGTGACATTGTTAATTCAGAAACAATGGTTCTGAACTTAAAGAAAGGTAACTTTGAGGGTATGAGACGTGAATTGGCCAAGATTGACTGGCAATTAATTCTAAAAGGGTTGACGGTGGATATACAATGGAAGACATTTAAAGACTGCATGGATGAATACAAAAATTGTTCATCCCAGTTTGGCAAAAGAATAAATCGGGGAAGGTAGTGCATCCGTGGATAACAAGGGAAATCAGGGATAGTATCAAAGCAAAGGATGATGCGTACAAAGTAGCCAGAAAAAGCAGCATACCAGAGGACTGGGAGAAATTCAGAGACCAGCAGAGGAGGACAAAGGGCTTAATTAGGAAAGGAAAAATAGATTATGAAAGAAAACTGGCAGGGAACATAAAAACTGACTGCAAAAGTTTTTATAGATATGTGAAGAGAAAGAGGTTAGTTAAAACAAATGTAGGTCCCTTGCAGTCAGAAACAGGTGAGTTGATCATGGGGAACAAGGATATGGCGGACCAATTGAATAACTACTTTGGTTCCGTCTTCACTAAGGAAGACATAAATAATCTGCCTGAAATAGCAGGGGACTGTGGGTCAAAGGAGGAATTGAGTGAAATCCAGGTCAGTCGGGAAGTGGTGTTGGGTAAATTGAATAGATTAAAGGCCGATAAATCCCCAGGGCCAGATAGGCTGCATCCCAGAGTACTTAAGGAAGTAGCTCAGGAAATAGTGGATGCATTAGTGATAATCTTTCAAAACTCTTTAGATTCTGGAGTAGTTCCTGAGGATTGGCGGGTAGCAAATGTAACCCCTCTTTTTAAGAAGGGAGGGAGAGAGAAAACGGGGAATTACAGACCAGTTAGTCTAACATCGGTAGTGGGGAAACTGCTAGAGTCAGTTATTAAAGATGGGATAGCAGCACATTTGGAAAGTGGTGAAATCATTGGACAAAGTCAGCATGGATTTACGAAAGGTAAATCATGTCTGACGAATCTTGTGGATTTTTTCGAGGATGTAACTAGTAGCGTGGATAAGGGAGAACCAGTGGATGTGGTATATCTGGACTTCCAGAAGGCTTTCGACAAGGTCCCACATAAGAGATTAGTATACAAACTTAAAGCATACGGTATTAGGGGTTCAGTATTGATGTGGATAGAGAACTGGCTGGCAAACAGGAAGCAAAGAGTAGGAGTAAACGGGTCCTTTTCACAATGGCAGGCAGTAAACTAGTGGGGTACCGCAGGGCTCAGTGCTGGGACCCCAGCTATTTACAATATATATTAATGATCTGGATGAGGGAATTGAAGGCAATATCTCCAAGTTTGCGGATGACACTAAGCTGGGGGGCAGTGTTCGCTGTGAGGAGGATGCTAGGAGACTGCAAGGTGACTTGGATAGGCTGGGTGAGTGGGCAAATGTTTGGCAGATGCAGTATAATGTGGATAAATGTGAGGTTATCCACTTTGGTGGCAAAAACAGGAAAGCAGACTATTATTTAAATGGTGGCCGATTAGGAAAAGGGGAGATGCAGCGAGACCTGGGTGTCATGGTACACCAGTCATTGAAAGTAGGCATGCAGGTGCAGCAGGCAGTGAAAAAAGCGAATGGTATGTTAGCTTTCATAGCAAAAGGATTTGAGTACAGGAGCAGGGAGGTTCTACTTCAGTTGTACAGGGTCTTGGTGGGACCGCACCTGGAGTATTGCGTGCAGTTTTGGTCTCCAAATCTGAGGAAGGACATTATTGCCATAGAGGGAGTGCAGAGAAGGTTCACCGGACTGATTCCTGGGATGTCAGGACTGTCTTATGAAGAAAGACTGGATAGACTCGGTTTATACTCTCTGGAATTTAGGAGATTAAGAGGGGATCTTATAGAAACTTACAAAATTCTTAAGGGGTTGGACAGGCTAGATGCAGGAAGATTGTTCCCGATGTTGGGGAAGTCCAGGACAAGGGGTCACAGCTTAAGGATAAGGGGGAAATCCTTTAAGACCGAGATGAGAAAGACCTTTTTCACACAGAGAGTGGTGAGTCTCTGGAACTCTCTGCCACAGAGGGTAGTTGAGGCCAGTTCATTGGCTATATTTAAGAGTGAGTTGGATGTGGCCCTTGTGGCTAAGGGGATCAGAGGGTATGGAGAGAAGGCAGGTACGGGATACTGAGTTGGATGATCAGCCATGATCATATTGAATGGCGGTGCAGGCTCGAAGGGCTGAATGGCCTACTCCTGCACCTAATTTCTATGTTTCTATCAAGTGCAGACCCGTTGGGTCTGTTCCCCCAAAATGTGGTTGCGGGGGACAGAGTGAGTCTGGTGGGGGGGCGGCATGCGGTGTCACACACACTAACTACCGTCCCGCACACATTCTAACTACCCCCCCGTGATATATTAATATTATTAATTTGCACCTTTTACTCCATAACCGCCCTATCCACTGACGCGTAGCCCCCAACTCGCAGGTGCTTCTACAGAGGGAGAGGGGGTAGCGTAGCGAGTGAGGGCAGAGAGAGAATGGGATGAGACAGAGAGAAAGGGGCAGAGTCAGAAAGGCAAGAGACAGAGGGAGAGGGGGGTGGAGGGATGGAGGAGTGGAAGGGTGGGTGAGGGGGGGAGGGTGAGGGAGGAGGAGTGAGAGAGATGAGAGGAGAGAGAGGGAGAGAGAGGGGGAGGGTGGGGAGGGGATGGGGTGAAGGGAAGGGGATACGGGAGGGGTGGAGGGGAAGGAGTTTAGGGGAGGGAGGGTGGGGAAAGGCAGGGGGGTGGGGAGAGGAAGGGGGAGAGGGAAAGGAGGGGGGGAGAGAGAGAGATGGGGGAGAGAGAGATGGGGGAGAGAGAGAGAGAGAGGGGGACAGACAGAGAGAGCGAAATGCAACCGTGCGTCACGTGTTCAGAATGTTCTGGAAATGAAGCGTCCACGTCTCATGCACGAAAGCTGTCGGCAGCTCTATGGAATTCAGGGGAGGACCCCACACACACACACACAGCGGGTCCGATCTAAGATGTCAATGAAGACAGCAAATTTTTTTTTTTTAAACTCTTTGAAATTAAAAGTTAATATTAAGAATTAGTGATGTTAAGTGAGAAATAATTCAATTCAATACAATGAAAAACAATGGAATTAACAACCTGGCCGGCTGGGGGGCCATGTAAAAATATATTAAAATGTTATCGTAACCGCGTAGATTTTTTGTGAGGATAAACACACACACACGCACACACACACACGCACACACACGCACACACACACACACACACACACACACGCACACACACACACACACGCACGCACACGCACACTCACACATGCACACACACACATGCACACACACACAAGCACACACACGCACACACACACTCACACACGCACACACACACACACACACGCACACACACACGCACACACACACAAGCACACACACTCACACACGCACACACACGCACACACACACTCACACACACACACACACACACACACACGCACACACACACACGAACACATACACACACACGCACACACACACACACGCACGCACACACACGCACGCGCACACTCACACACACGCACGCGTACACACACGCACACACACACACACACGCGCGATCAGACTTTTAATAGTTGCTAGACCAAGTGGGACCTGTCCCCTCAATGCGGGGGGGAGCGGCCTGCGGCGTCACACACACACTAACCACCCCCTTGATATTATATTAATATTATTCATTCGCTCCTTTTACCCCTTCCCCTGCCCTATCCACTCATGCAGAGATTGAGAGAGGGGCAGAGAGAGAGAGGGGCAGAGAGAGAAAGAGAGCGGCAGAGAAAGAGGGGCAGAGAGAGAGAGCGAGAGAGAGAGAGAGAGAGAGAGAGAGAGAGAGAGAGAGAGAGAGAGAGAGAGAGAGAGAGAGAGAGAGAGAGGGGGGGCAGAGGGAGAGAGAAGGGGCTGAGAGAGAGATATAGGGGCATAGAGAGTGAGAAAGGCAGACAAGAGAGAGAGGGGGGCAGAGAGAGAGAGGGGCAGAGAGAGCGAGAGAGAGGGGCAGAAAGAGAGAGAGTGGGACAGAGAGAAAGGAGCAGAGAGAGAGAGGGGCACGCAGACCTATTGTGATGTCATCAATGGGAAAAATGTCAACCGTAATATGTAAAAATGTCATCGTTACCGCGTAGGTTTTTAGCGAAGATGTGATTTTACACACACACGCTCATACACGCTCATACACATACAAGATCAGACTTTTAATAGTTACTAGACCAAGTGGGACCCGTTGGGACTTGTTGCGGGGGAGGGAGGAGCCTGCGGCCCCCCGGAGAGTGAGAGAAGGGGGGATATAGAGAGAGAGAGAGAGAGGGGCAGAGAGAGAGAGAGGAGGGCAGAGGTAGAGAGAGAGAGGGGGGCAGAGAGAGAGAGAGAGAGAGAGAGAGGTGGCAGAGAGAGAGAGGGGCAGAGGGAGAGAGAGGGGGGGCAGAGAGAGAGAGAGAGAGGGGGGGGCAGAGAGAGAGAGGGGGGGGGCAGAGAGAGAGAGAGAGAAGGGGGCAAAGAGAGAGAGAGGGGGGTGGCAGAGAGAGAGAGAGGGGGGTGGCTGAGAGAGAGAGAGGGGCAGAGAGAGAGAGAGGGAGGTGGCAGAGAGAGAGAGGGGCAGAGAGAGAGAGAGAGCGGGGGACAGAGAGTCACTTGCAGCGTGTGGAAGAACAGCACGCGGAATAACCCCATTGTGACGTCATCAGCAAAGGGCAGTCGTTTTTAAGTTCATAGTTTAGTCATATTTTTAAACATTTTCAGTAATAAGTCGAGAAATAAAGCATGGAATTTTCAGCTAAGTTGGCGACTTACGGTGGCGAGGTGAGCAATAGGCTCCTTAATCTCGAGCACCCAATAGCAAGTTAAAAGTAGCCTCTCTTAATTCACTAATTGCCACATAATTCACAGTATTCTGTATTGGAATGAGTGGGTGAGTGACAACTAGAAGTCAAAAGAAACGTGACGGACGAGAATGAAAGAATTCACCGGAGATGGACAAAGCTCAAAGCTCAAACGACGACTCGGCAGAAACCATGCGCTCAATGCTCCATAATATCAGTAAGGAAATACGTGACTTCAGGGCTGAATAGAAAGTGGACTTACATAAACTTAAAGAAGGACTCAAAGAAGACATGAAAGCCGAACTCAAAGATCTGAAGCAAGAAATTTACCACAAACTTTCTGATAACTCCAAACAAATCCACGCCCAGAAAACTAGGCTAAAAGAAGCAGAGGCACGAATCGAAGAGGTTGAGACAATTAGCATGGCTATGAAAAATGTGCTGATTAAATCTATGAAAAAAACAGAAAGTCATGCAAGTAAAACTGACTGATTTGGAAGGACGGTCTAGACGAAATACCATTCGCATCTACGGCGTACCCGAAGAGAAGGGAGGCAAATCCATGTCTGAATTTGTGGAGCAACATTTGAAAACTGAACTCGCAATAACAACGGACACCAACGTACCGATCCAGCGCACGCACAGAGCTTCGAATCGCAAACCGGAATGTAACGCACCACCTAGGTCCATAGTGGTACATTTCCTGGAGTTTAATACCAAAGAAATGGTATTGAAAAAGGCGTGGGGAAAGAAGATACTGATTGACTGGCAATGACTATGATTTGACCACGACTATGCAACGGAGGTTGGCCAGAAGCGCAGGCATATAAGGGAATAAAGAGGGCCCTGAAGGTGTCCGCTTCCAGACCCCGCTGGACAAGATGCGTATTCCCTGGGACTCAGGAACATACACATATCATAGTGCACAAGACACAGCGCAGGAGCTGAGGAGGAGAGGCTACTCCGTGGAGACACCTGATTACAGCGCTGAGGAGCCGGCGGACCCAGAGATGGAGCATCTTCTCCAAGCTATGACATGGCAGAGAGTTGGTAAAAGGAGTGAAGATGGGAGTGAGACTGCACAAGAGAGTGACTACAGGAGTCTGAGCAACTTGCTTTTATTGTGTCACGACTTTGTTTGGACTAGAAAATAAGTGCTATCGGATGTCGTTGGACGATACTAGGATGCATGAAGTGGAGTGTTTCACCTCTAGTGAGGGGCCCTCTGGGAGGAAGTTTTCCCCTCTACCTGCCAATGGGGACTCAGGCTGGCAAGGTATCACCCTTTCTTGGAAGTCAACTGTTTTCTCTTTTTTAAATTTTCTTTATTTGGCACATGTTGTCCAGATGTTCAGACCTGCACAGTTCCAAGTTATCTGGAGATTTATGAATGCAATACAGGATTAGGTAAATTAAATGTCACATAATACTATTAAATTGGTGTCACTCATGAGTAATCCAGTTAAAAGGAGCAAGGTCCTGGCTAAACTGAACAAAGAAAAGGCTCAGTTACTATTTTTACAAGAAACCCACCTGCCTCAACAAGAACATGCGAAATTAAAATGCTTTGGCTTGAGAAACGCATTTTATAGTTCCTATAAAACTAGCCCAAAGAGGGGAGTGGCTATCCTTATCACAAATGCAGACTTCTTTATGGCATTTGAATGGCATAAAGAAGTCAGGGACAAAGAGGGAAGGTATGTATTAGTTAAAGGAAAGCTGGAGAACAAAGTAGAGACACTGATCAATGTATATGCCCCCCCCCCCCCCCCCCCCCCCCCCCCCCCCCCCCCCCCAGAGAGTAGCAAATGTTTTTTCAAAACTCTGTTTGACATTATTGCTCTAGAGACTGAAGGTATTTTGATATGTGGATGGGGACTTCATTGTGGTCATGAATCATAATTTGGATACAACAAGCCTGAAAAAAACCAAGATGCATCTGACCAAGTTTATTAACACATCAGTGCAGGAAATGTCCCTAATTGATGTTTCGAGAGAACTTCGCCCTTTAGAAAGGGACTACACACACTATTCGGTACCTCACTCAGTCTACTCCAGGATTGACTACTTTTTAATGAATGTGGGTGAAAGCCACAGGATCACAAAGTGTGAAATCGGGGTGGCAGATGTATCTGATCTCAGCGCTATCAGCTTGACAGTACACCTGAATAGTCGAAAAATAAATACTGTTTGGAGGCTCAATGTGGGTATTTTCAATAATAAGGCAAATGTGGAACAAATAAGGGAAGAGATAAAAAAGGTACATAGAAGAGAATGATAATGGGGATGTGGATCCTGTAATACTGTGAGATGCTATGAAGGCAGTTATATGTGGAAAGCTGATCGCCCTGACATCATCACAAAAAAAGGCCCGGCTAGCTACAAATGAACATAAAGTAGAAAAATTGAAAGAGCTGGAGAAAAAACATAAAAACACACAGGACCAGTTGGTACTAAAATAGATTAAGGAACTAAGGGGGGAGATAGATGAGACCCTCAGGGGAGACATGGAAAAAAGGGCAAGATTTGTAAAGCAGACCTATTATGAAGCAGGTTAAAAGCAACTAGTCTCCTGGCCAGACGCCTGCGTAAACAGCAGGCCTCTAATACAATTCATAAAATAGGAGACCCTAAAACCAATCAATTATCACATGAGCCAGATGAGAAGGAAAGAATATTTGAAGAGGACGATAAGGAATTCTATTCTAAACCACCATCAGTTGACGAAAGGACAATGAGAAGTTGGCTTAACTCACTCGACCTGCCATCTATTGGTGAGACACAAAATAATACCATTACGTCACAATTTACGGTTAAGGAGCTGGAAGCTGCAATTACTAGACTTAAGGCTAGTAAATCACCAGGCAGCGATGGGTTTCCACCAGAATGACATAAGGCCTTTAAGAAAGAGCTAACACCTCTGATCCTGTCTTGATTTAACTGGACCCTTAAAGAGGGCAGGGCTGCCCCATCATGGAAGGAAGCAATTATTACCATTTTACCGAAGGAAGGCAAATACAAAGAGCAATGTAAACATTTCAGGCCAATCTCCATTTTTAATGTAGACTACAAACTACTTATCTCAATCATTTGCAAAAGACTCGAGACTTTTGTACCAGATCTGATTAATGAAGACTAAACACAGGACAATATTAGAAGAACCCTCCACATTGTGGATAATGCTCAAAAAAAGGATACAAATATGGTCCTGGTTAGTTTGGATGCAGAAAAAGCCTTTGATACTGTTAGTTGGGTATTTTTATATGAAGTACTGATGAGATTTGGTTTCATTGAAGATGTAATTCGGTGTATTAAAGCAATATATCAGGAGCCTACAGCTAGGATTAAGGTAAATGGAAACATACCATAAAGGATCCAGATAGAGAGGGGCACAAGGCAAGGATGCTGTCTTTCTCCTACTCTCCTCGTTTTGTATATTGAACCCTTAGCCAGCATCGAACCCTGCGGTCGGAAGACGCGCGCACGTGAGTCTGGGAGGGGTCGGGTTTTCACGCGGTTTCTGGGCTCATCCCGCCTGTCGATTGAGGACCACCATTGTGGTCAGTTGTGTATTAGAGCCCGTGTTATAGGAGAACTGTAATTGAGAATATATTTTGTTCAAATTTCCCGGTCCATGACTAGACCTGTCTGTTGGCTTTACTTGCCCAGCCTTGAGAAGGGAAGACTGGGGTCTGACATTCCCATGGGCCTCAGCTGTGACAGTGGTGTATGGGCCGGTCACCAAAATGGTCATCGGTGGCCCCACCAACATCACTGTGATCCACCCTGAGCAGAATGTTGTATTGATAAGTGAAGCAAGCAGTTTATAAACCTGAGCTCACTCATGTGCCTCACAGTGTCAGACATCCGAGTTCAATCCTGACCTTGGGTACTGTCTGTTGATATTTGTGCGTTCTCCCTGTGACTGCGTAGGGTTCCTTCCAGGTGCTCTGGGAAGTGTAACTCAGTGGGTCATGCACCATCACCAGAAAAAAATGGATATGTGATGTTTTGGGTCAGGACACTTCTTCAGATTAAATTAAATTGGGAGGAATTGGGTGGTCTAGTCTCCCCGTGTAACACTGCCTCAGGGTCAGGTTCACCACTGCATTCCCCTTTGGGGCGCTGCAAGGTTTTGCAACGTCTGATAGTCTTTGCTGGCAGCTCCAAAAGGGCCATTGCAATCCTGGTCAGAACCTTCCACACACTGAGGGATGTTGTCGATGGATGAGTGAGTGCTGCAGTATTGGGACTGGTGGCGAGATAATAGCCCCAGGCTAGTGGACGTGGATAGGTGGGTGACAGCCAGTGCCCACAGGGGGCTTGCTCTGGCTCCGAGGCCCTCTAGAGCTACAGTGCTGTGTTTGGGGCAGGAAGGTGGCAGGGAGCTCTTTGAATGCCCGCACTCTGGCCAGGCCAGCAATGTAGGCACGTGCCTGCACTCTACGGCTCGCCCCAAGTGTGGAGCCTGGGGAACTCCCTGTCACAGCAGCGAGAAACAAATGTGAGGCTCAGGTTGGGAAGTCAGGTGTGGCCCAGACCTCCTGACCCTGAATCTGACCCTGAATCTGACACTGGCTCCAGACCGGACCCTGACCTTGCTTCTGACCCCAATCCCAAATCTGACCCTGATTCTGCTGCTAAGCCCGACCCCAGCCCTGGCCCTGACCTTCTGACCTTCCTCCTGACCCCTGACCGCTGATCCTGACAGCAACCCTTACCCTGATCCTGACCCTGACCCTGACCGCCAGGGCAGAGCACTCAAGGCTTGTGTGTGGGGTTGAAGGTCAGACATTTCTGGGATAACCAAGACTGTGGTCTGAGTGTTGTCCTTATAGAGAATGGGGTCAGTAAAGGTTGGATGTGCTGTGCAGTCCTCACTATGGTTCTGCAGAGCAGCCAGGATAACTCACTGTGGCTGGGTTGTGTATGCTGTTCACTGGTGATGGGGAGTTGGATGCCAATAACACTGAGAGCAAAGATCTTGCCAAAAGCCTAGAAACATATGCACAGGGCTTCACCTGGGGGCAGCCTATTTCAGCAGCACACACTTTTGGAAATGTGTGAACAAATTTAGCTCCGTTTCCAACACAGGAGAAGTTCCCCTTTATCGTTAAGGATGTGAGTCCATTAGTTGCTGCAGATAGTCATCACTCATCACAGACAGAATTCACTATGAGGATTTGACCATGAAGAGAATCATCTGATGAATTATGACATAGGACAAAGAAAAGTACAGCATGTCTGTGCTGAACATGATGCCAAGATAAATGTATCTCCTCTGCCTACACGGGATCCATAATCCGCCATTCCATGCATACCCATGTGCCTTGAAACGCCTCTTAAATGACACTGTCGTATCTCCCTCCTCCACCAATCCTGACACCACACTTTATATAAAATAAAAATCTTACCCCACACATCTCCTTTAAACTTCGTAATTCTCACCTTAAACCAATGCCCTCTCATCTTTGACATTGCACCCTGGAGAAAGATTCTGACTGTTATCCCCATAAATGCCTCACATCACGTTTTCTACTTTTATCAGGTCTGCCCTCCACCTCCGTCGTTATGGAGAAAACAATTCAAGTTGGTCAACCCCTCCTTGTAGCTGTGGGTATTCTACATGGTCTCACCTGAACTCAGTTTAAGTGCAGGCAAAGGATGCCTTCATGTGTTGAATGAAAACATGGAAGTTTGGAGGTTTCCCTTCACGAACATTGGCCCAATGCAAGTGCCTGAGTGCCATCCTCCTCATTGCATGCTGCCACTAACTCTGCTCTCTGCCTCACAGGTGGATTCCTACAGTGTGACCGTGCTGAATGATATCGGGGAGATAATGTTCATGAAGCTTGAGAAGTGCAAGTACTTGTCACATGATGAATGGTACTGTAGATATGTCACCATAAAACCCCCAACCGGAGAATCCAAGGTGTTTCCCTGTTACCGGTGGATTACTGACGACATGGAGATCGAGATACGAGATGGGAAAGGTTAGTACCAAACCTTAGCACTGACAACATATGTAATAAGTGTGGGAGTATGCCATTGAGCCCCTTGAGGCCAGCATTGCATTTGGTTCCTAACTATTTACTCCAGTTGATGCTAACTTCCTCACCTCTCTTTCTGTAGTCTCTCCTTGTGACTGCATGGATTTCCTCCGGGTGCTCCGGTTTTCATCACACAGACATGTACATTTCTAGGTTAAATGGCCTCTGTAAATTGTCCCTAGTGTGCAGGGAGTGGATGAGAAAGTGGAATAATATAGAACAAAAAATCTTATCACTGTACCTTGGTACACATGACAATAAACTAAACTAAACCAACAGTGTTAAAGAAGGAACTGCAGCTGCTGGAGAATCAAACCAACAGTGACTGGGTGTGAAATTGTCGGATCCACTCCACATTATCCCGGTCTTTGACCAGACCTCTGTCTGTTGGCTTTGCTTGCCCAGCCTTGGGAACGGTGGACTGTGGCTCGACATTCCCATGAGAATGTGAATGTCAAGGCTTCAGCTGTGACAGTGGTGTATGGGCCGATCACCATAATGGTCATTGGTGGTCCCACATACATCACTCTGGCAAAAATACAAAAATAAATGGATGCACTTCAACACTAGGCCCTGCCCTGGGTGTGAAAGTTGGCCTGTGTAGAGGCAGCTTCACCTTGTGTATAACCTGTGCTGTCCCTGCCCTGGAGTGAAAGTTGGCCTTGGAACCTGAAAAGGGAGGCGTCCCATTCATTGGATGAGTAGATCTGAGGTTGGTAACTGTGAGATACGCTTTGTGCTCACAATCACTGCTCAAAGACCAAATCGTGGAAGCAAGAGTTTCTTTATTTTTCACGAGTCTGCCTCTCCAAGTCGAGACACGCCGAAGTCAGAGAAGTCATCCCCCTTTATACACACAATTTCCCTCCCCTCCGGACCCTTCTCCAATCAGGGTCTGAGGTGCACAATCTGTAGGTACATCCCCCCAGTACCTCCCACATCATACATCGCATGTCCAGACATGTTCATGGTAATGAGCAGTTTCTTGACCAGGGGTGTGTTGTAATATTCATTTATTCTATTAAGCATGCTCAGTTGCTCATGACCTACCCTAGTTTTACTCACCTCCAAGTGAACCCTCTCAGTTCTCCTATATCAGTACTAAAGCTAAGCTATAGTGACAAGGGTCCCATCTATCACTCCATTCTACTGATAGGGATCTCTCTACATCACTCCCTGCTACCGCTATACAATGCTATTACTTCTTACTCAAGGATGGGTCTGGTAACTTTTATACACAGCTGTGTCAGAACCCTCTCCCTGGCCCCTATCAGTTTGAATCCTTACTATAATGGGGTTTAATCACTTTATCCCTCACAATCCTCCCTTTTTCTTTTGCTACGCATCTACTGATTAAACCCCAATTTCAAGTTCCCTTAACTCGAATTGACGTAACATTGTCCTAATCTTCTTTTCCTGTAGATCTTGGACCTCCCCTGGCCGCATTATCATTATTTTCTGTATTTCCCCTTTCTCTCCCATAGGCATGATTACAGCCTGCATCTGACTTATACTCCTTGTAAGTTCCCTAAAACAAGGGATGCAACAGGGGATAAAGATCAGTCCAGCCTCTGCACATAGAAACACGAGTCCCACCGTTCTCCACCATGTTCCTCCGAGGATGGAATCCCACCATTGGGTTCCCATAATTGAATTCCACTTTTGTATTGGAACATGTGCCAACTTACGGACCCCTTCTGATATGTCCATCACTGCCTGTCCATTATCATCGATGTTTAAACAGCAATTAGAGAGGTTGAATTTCCCGCATACCCCTCCTTCTGCCAGGAGGTAATCTAGGGCCAACCGGTTCTGGTATATTGCTGCTCTCATCTGTGTGTGCTGTTTTGCCAGCATCTCCAGTGCCCCCGCAGTTTGGTTGGTAATTACCTCCAGTACTGCCTGAAGTCTTATGATCCGGTTTAACATGTATACTGGGGTTCGGTAGCCCCAGGATCCATCCTGTGCCCAAGTGGCTGGTCCGTAGTATGAGATGATTCTTGCTGGTGGCCATTCATCATCTTTCCATTCTCCAATGTCTATTTTCCTCTTCTTCCGATATAGGTCGTCAAATACAGGTGTTCCTAGCGACCGCCCTTCTTCGGTGTTTAACAGAAAAAAATCCTGGTTGTACCAATCCAATAAAGCAAGTCCCGCTCCAATTTATCGGTAACACCGAGTATGCCTTGTATCCGCATATCCATAACAGTCCTTCAGGGGCCGGTCCACTAGAGGTAACCTTGTTCCATGTGTCTCGCAATACTGGGATTCCTTGATAAGGGTTGTTCCCGGTGCAGTTCCATAGTCCAGTTGATTCCATTCCATCGGTCTTCATCCAGATAGCGCAGTTCCTCCCGTATTTCTTAGTTGGATACCATTTAGGCTCCTCTGGCCACCACACTCGGGACTGATTTGGCCACTGGGTGACGATGCGCTGGCAGGGGCTGCTGCCTACTAGAACGGCATCCTTTGCCCAGGGCCTAGCGATACACTCAATCCCAACTGGAGCGTCTGTCAGGACCCATGCCTGGGGATCTCGGTCTTGTCCAACTGTCAGGTTCCACTCCATCAGGTCCCATACTTCAACAATGGATCCTCTCCACGGCCAACGTGAACTCATCAGTGGTCCGCCACAGACCCAACAGTTAGTCACATTCAGGATTCCAGCTATCCGAAGGGGCAAGTCCACAAACAGGTTTTTTTCTCCTTCAGGGATCTCAATCTGCTTCTTTATTTCTTCGTACAGTGTCTGGTGCACTTGAGGCTGAGTAGGTGGGGGAGGGGGAGGCTTGGTGACTACTACTTCTGTAAACTCTTTTATTACTTCCTCTTTCATCTTATCTATTGCCCATTTTACGACCTGGAAAGGGAAACCTAACTGTCCTGCCTTGGTTACACAAACCCATCTCTCTCCCTTTGGGCAGGTAACGTACCCAAACCTCCCTATATAACCCCTATTCCCTACCATCAAATACTTCTCTCCTCCCTCTTCACAAATGGTTCTAGTCTTCAGGTTATAACATGCATCGTTCACATGGGAATGATAGGTAAATGATCTGGTTATCTGCCCTCCATATCTGATAGGATGATAACATTTATCACAATTATCAATACCTTTTACCACAATTACATGCAAAGCAAACAATACCACGACTGCTCCTTTCATACTGTCAGTTATATTTTCAATTCTTTTTTTTAAAGTTAATGTTAGGGGTTTCTTGGCTTCACCATCCACTGTTCCTCCTCATCAGGGGCGGGTGGATCAACGGGTCCTTTAACCCGGATTGCGCGGGTCCACCCTTTTTCTTTTGTTCGTACTGCTGTCTCGGTTGTCAGTAATACTAGGTATGGGCCGGTCCACCTGGGCTGGAGTTTCTCCTCCTTCCAATTCTTGACCAGTACCCAGTCGCTGGCCTTTACAGCATGTATTGGAAAGTCGAGTGGTGGGCTTTGAGCCAATAGTCCTTTAGCTTTTAATTCTGTAAGGGAACGAGACACTGCCAGTAAATAGTTCCTCAAGAACACATCACTTTCCTCAAAGTTTGGTGTGCCTTCCACCTTCCCAAAATAAGGCAATCCAAACAACATTTCATAAGGAGACACCGCAATATCCTTTCGTGGTGCCGTCCATATTCGTAATAAAGCAATTGGTAGACATTTAGTCCAGGGTAACCCTGTCTCCTCCATTAATTTAGTTATCTGAATTTTTAGAGTGGCATTCATCCGTTCCACTCTCCCCGAACTCTGGGGGTGCCATGGAGTATGCAGCTTCCAGTTTATTCCCAAGGCGCGACAGATTAATAGGTGCACCTTGGAAGCAAAATGGGTTCCTCGATCAGAATCTATGGATTCAATGACTCCATACTTGTTCTGTTCCAGTAGTATCTTAGTGACCACCTGGGCAGTGGCATTTATCGTGGGAAATGCCTCTACCCACCTGGTGAAGTGATCCACTATAACTAGAAGATATTTCCACTGCTGTATTTTTGGTAGTTCTGTAAAGTCCACCTGTATTCTCTGGAAGGGTCTAATGGCCAATTGTTGTCCTTCCCCTGGGACAGCTCTCATTACCTTCTTATTCACCCTTTGACACACTACACAACCAGACACCGCCTGCTTGGCTAAAGTATAAATGCCTCTACAGGCATAAGTCTGTAGTATCGTGTCGCACAGAGCCTGAACTCCCCAGTGCGATTGCGAATGTAGTTGTTTAATCAAATCCCTCGTCAATCCTTTAGTAATTATTTGTTTTTTGTCCGGCGTCCACCACTTCCCGTCCGTGGAGCGCCGGGCACCCAACTCATTCATTTTATCTTCCTCCTCCTGCTAGAATACAGGTATCTTCTCTATTCCCTCTCTGAACGGTATCAGGGACAGCATTTTTACCGTTCCTTCTGTCGCCGCTGTCTTAGCGGCACTATCGACTGCCCTATTCCCTCTAGCTTCCAGCGAATTCCCTCTCTAGTGGCCTGCTACATGGACCACAGCTATTCTTTCTGGCAAATTCAGTGCTTCCAAAGCTTTTTCGATTAACTGCTCATGAGCCAACTCTTTCCCTCTGGCTATAATCATCCCTCTTTCTTTCCAGCTTTTCCCAAAGGTGTGTACCACCCCAAAGGCATACTTGGAGTCCGTATACACAGTTCCTTTTTTTCCTTTGAATAGTTCCAATGCCCTCATTAATGCATACAGTTCACACGTTTGTGCTGACCAACTTCCTGGCAACCTGCCTGTCTCCACTTTTCCAAACCCTTCTCCGGTTATTATAGCATACCCACTATACCGTTTCCCGTCTATACAGCGGGAAGAACCATCAATAAACCATCTTTCCCCTTTCTCAAGTGGTCGTTCCTCTAAATCTTCCCTACTCTTTGTCTGGAGTTCTATTATCTCACTACAATCATGTTCGGGTAACTCCCCTTCCTGCTCAGCACCTGCTGAGTACAAAAACTGAGAGGGGTTCAAGTTTTTATCCGTTACACTAGTCAAATCATTCTTTTCCATAAGTATAATCTCATACTTCAAGATTCTAGAATCCGTCAGCCACCGACTGGACTTCTGAGTTAGTATCGTCCGGACCGTGTGGGGAGTGGACACCACCAGGGTTCCTCCGAATGTCAATTTTCTACTTTCTTCCACTAACACTGCTGTTGCTGCTACCGCTTGAATACATACTGGCCATCCCCGCGATACTGGATCCAAGAGTTTGGAGAGGAACGCGACAGGCTGCCGCTTCCCTCCTTTCTCTTGGGTCAGTACTCCCAGCGCAATTCCATCTTCTGCGTTCACAAAGAGATGGAATGGCTGGTCAATAGGCGGGAGGGCCAGTACAGGTGCGGTGATTAAACTGTTCTTTAGTTTCCTAAAGTGGTGTTCGTCCCTGGATTCCCACTTTACTTTGTCGTTTTCTTCACCTAACTTATCATATAAAAACTTGTCGGGTATAATCATCTATATAACCATATAACCATATAACAATTACAGCACGGAGACAGGCCCTCTCGGCCCTTCCAGTCCGTGCCGACCATTTGTTTTCCCCTAGTCCCATCTACCTGCACTCAGACCATACCCCTCCATTCCCTTCACGTCCATATACCTATCCACTTTACTTTTAAATGTTAAAATCGATCCTGCCTCCACCACCTCTGCTGGAAGCTCATTCCACACAGCCACCACCCTCTGAGTAAAGAAGTTCCCCCTCACGTTACCCCTAAACTTCTGTCCCTTAATTCTCATGTCATGCCCTCTTGTTTGAATCTTCCCTACCCTCAATGGGAAAAGCTTATCCACGTCAACTCTGTCTATCCCTTTCATCATTTTAAAGACCTCAACCAAGTCCCCCCTTAACCTTCTGCGCTCCAAAGAATAAAGACCTAACTTGTTCAACCTTTCTCTGTAACATAGTTGCTGGAACCCTGGCAACATTCTAGTAAATCTCCTCTGTACTCTCTCTATTTTGTTGACATCCTTCCTATAACTAGGCGACCAAAATTGTACACCATACTCCAGAATTGGTCTTACCAATGCCTTGTACAATTTTAACATTACTTCCCTACTCCTATATTCAATGCTCTGATTTATAAAGGCCAGCACACCAAAGGCTTTCTTTACCACCCTATCTACATGCGATTCCACCTTCAGGGAACTATGCACAGTTATTCCTAGATCCCTCTGTTCCACAGCATTCCTCAATTCCCTACCATTTACCATGTACGTCCTATTTTGATTTGTCCTGCCAAGATGTAGCACTTCACACTTATCAGCATTAAACTCCATCTGCCATCTTTCAGCCCACTTTTCCAAATGGCCCAAATCTCTCTGTAGACTTTGAGAATCTACTTCATTATCCACAATACCACCTATCTTAGTATCATCTGCATACTTACTTATCCAATTTTCCACCCCATCATCCAGATCATTGATGTACATGACAAACAACAGTGGACCCAACACAGATCCCTGAGGCACCCCACTGGTCACCGGCTTCCAACCTGACAAACAGCCATCCACCATTACTCTCTGACATCTCCCATTCAGCCACTGTTGAATCCATCTTGCTACTCTGCCATTAACACCCAAAGATTGAACCTTCTGAACCAACCTTCCATGGGGAACCTTGTCAAAGGCCTTACTGAAATCCATATAGACAACATCCACTGCTTTACCCTCATCAATTTCCCTAGTTACCGCTTCAAAAAATTCAAGAAGGTTTGTCAAACATGACCTTCCAGGCACAAGTCCATGTTGACTGTTCCTGATCAGTCCCTGTTTAGCCAGATGCTTATATATATTATCTCTAAGTATCCTTTCCATTAATTTGCCCACCACTGACGTCAAACTAATAGGTCTATAATTGCTAGGTTTATTCTTTGAACCCTTTTTAAACAATGGAACAACATGCGCAGTACGCCAATCCTCCGGCACTATTCCCGTTTCTAATGACATTTGAAATATTTCTGTCATAGCTCCTGCTATTTCTACACTAACTTCCCTCAATGTCCTAGGGAATATCCTGTCAGGACCTGGAGACTTATCCACCTTTATATTTTTCAGAAGTGTCAGTACTTCCTCCTCTTTGAATCTCATAGTTTCCATAGCTACTCTACTTTTTTACCTTACCTCACAGAGTTCAATATCCTTCTCCTTGGTGAATACCGAAGAAAAGAAATTGTTCAATATCTCCCCCATCTCTTTTGGCTCTGCAGATAGCTGTCCATTCTGGTTCTCTAATGGTCCAATTTTATCCCTCGTTATCCTTTTGCTATTAATATAGCTGTAGAAACCCTTTGGATTTACTTTCACCTTTCTTGCCAAAGCAACCTCATATCTTCTTTTAGCCTTCCTAATTTCTTTCTTAAGATTCTTTTTACATTCTTTATACTCCTCTAGCACCTCATTTACTCCATGCCTCCTATAATTATTGTAGATATCTCTCTTTTGAAGAAAGATATCTATCCATAATCTACAATATCCAATCAGTCCAAGAAACTTCCTAATCTCCTTCTTATTCTTCGGAATTGGCAGTCCGGTAATTCCCGCTATTCTTTCCGGGTTTATTCTCCTTTTCCCATCGCTTATCAGGTGTCCTAGATATTTAACTTCTTGTTCTACAAACTGTAATTTACTTTTAGACACTCTCAACCCCTTTTCCCCGAGAAAGTTTAGGAGGGTTATGGTCGCGTCCCTAACTGCCTCCTCTTCTTCCCCTGATAGTAATAGGTCGTCCACATACTGCAACAGCTGTGTCTCGTCAGTCCTCGGGACGTCCTCTAATACTTGTTCTAATATCTGTCCGAACAGGTTCGGGGACTCCGTAAATCCCTGAGGGAGCACAGTCCACCGATACTGCTGTTTCCTTTGGGTCTCTGGGTTTTCCCATTCAAACGCAAAAAGGTCCCTGCTCTCTTCAGCCAGGGGGCAGCTCCAAAAAGCGTCTTTTAAATCTACCACACTGAACCACTTGTGGTTCGGGGGTATCCGTCCCATTATGGTATATGGGTTCGGGACTACCGGGTGTCGCGTTCTAACTACCTTATTACCTAACTACCTAAGGTCCTGGACCAGTCGGAACGTCCCGTCGGTTTTCCTTACGGGGAGTACGGGGGTGTTATATGGAGATATACAATCTCTAATATACCGTCCTTTAGTAAGTTCTCTATAATTGGCTGAAGTCCTCTCCTTCCTTCCATAGAAATTGGATATTGTCTTACCCATACTACCTCACTTTCTTTTTTCAGAGCTATTCTCAAGGGTGGGATCTGCAGCCCCCCCCCCCCGGTTTCCTTCCTTGGCCCACACCTGCGGGACTATTCTTTCCTCATCCTCTGTGGTCAATTTATACAGTTGGACTATTATCTGTCCCCCTACGGGGGGCTGTTCCCATTCCTAATTGGATTTGTAAATCCCTCCCCATCAAATTTACCCCTGCCTGGGTACCAAGATTAAATCTTCCGTAGTTTCCCGATTTTCGTATTTTACCACCACCCCTTTTACCTCGGGTAATATCATCACTTTCCCTTCTACCCCTGAGATTCTAAGTTGGTTTTCACCCGATCTCATTCCTTCTGATACCTTAGTTATGCTCGATCTCTCTGCTCCCGAATCTACCATAAATATCATATGCTCTCCCTGGGGTCCTAATTTCAAGTTTACCAGAGGTTCCCGTGTGTATCCCATACACCCCAGGGAGCGGAACCCCTGACTTCCCTATTCTTCCTCCATGAGTGCGTACGACTGCACCTCCCGTCGTAGCTTGGGACATTCCCTCCTGAAATGACCCTCCTCGTTACAATAATAACACCGTGGTGGCGCCGTGTACCATCTTCCTAATACTTGTTCCTTGTTTTCCCGGGGACCCCAACTTTGGTCCCTCCATTCACCTCTTCCTCGTCCTCTAATACTACCGCTTCCCCTTCCCCGGTCTCCATGAGCACCCGGCCTTCTATCACCTTCGATTCCCCCCTTCTGTACCCCTTGCTGTACTGCCTGCAACATAATTTTTGCCTTTCCCTTCTGTTTTTCCTCATCCCGTCTTACATATACCTTTTGAGCCTCTGTTAACAATTGATTCAATGGTTTGTCATTCCAATCTTCCAATTTTTCCAGTTTCTTTCTAATATCTGGCCACGATTTGGTTACAAAATTAACCTTTAGCAACTGCTGACCTGCGTCCGAATCAGGGTCTATCCCCGAGTACTGCTGGACATTCCTCCTTAACCTTTGTAAGAACACTGTCGGAGGTTCGTCCTTGTTCTGCTGATTTTCAAAAGCCCGTTCGAAATTTTGTCCCTTGGGAACGGCTTCTCTGATTCCCTTAATTATTATCTCCCTGAGATTTCTCATACTTCTTCTTCCTTCTTCTGTTTGGTTACTCCAATCCGGCGCAGTAATAGGATATCTTACTGCTCCCATCTCTGCTGCTCCCGCTTGAGCCTGCAACCCCCTATCCCAGACTTTTATTCCTGCCTGTCTGACCATCTGTCTTTCTTCTGGAGTAAACAAACTTCTCATTATTGACATAATTTCTTCCCATGTATATATATTTGGCCCTAGGAACTGATCTATTTGTTCAGCCAGTCCCAAGGGGTCTTCCAAGAAACTTTTCATCTCCTTTTTAAAGTTCCTCACCTCCATACTGGTGAGAGGCACATTTACAAATCCCATTCCCCTGCATTTCCCCCTAACGGAACCTCTCTTAGGGGCTTCATTTGAACAGATCGGTCTGATCTTTGTTTGGCTGCCCTGGTTTGAGATCTCGTCACCCGACTACTGCCTGGGGCACCCGTCCCATCCTCATCCTCACTTTTTATTTCCTCTTCCTTATCTGACTGGCTCTCTCCTTCACGTTCTATGTTTATATCACAGTTTCTTTCATCCTGTTTCTTCTCTACTTTCCGTGATTCTCTACTATCTGTCTCTTCTGAGACAGGAGCGGACAGGTTTACTGCCGAGCCACTCTGACTTAGTGGGACCTCCTGGGCAGATGCAGCCGGAGCTGATGGGGGTATGTTTGGGGGCTGGGATTCATATGGCGGGGGCAGACGTCGTAGGTGGTCATCACCAATTGGGGCCAGTCAGATTCATCCTGCTTTCTCTCTGTCTTTAACGGAAACATCCCATTATAGGGTTTCCAGCACTGGGCATAGTCCTTTTCTATTTGATTTGGCGTTTCTCTTTCATTCACAAAAACATTCAACGCTTGTCTCACCCAGTCTTCATTTGAACCCAACCTTGACCACCACACTGCGCTCCCTCAGATAGGCTCCTTTGGCCATTCAAAGTAACAAAACTTTATCATAGTTTCCTTACTCTTATCCCGGGTGAACCCTTCACCCCATCCGTGCAACATTGGCCCCAACGGACTATCGGGCGGAATGTGCGGCTCCATATCAGTATGAGCCTTATCCTGTTTCCCCGGACCCTCACTTTTCCCGTTCCGGTTTCCCATTGTCTCGTCGCACTATTCCCGTCCTACAGACCCCGGTCGCCCAGGCAATACTTAATAGTCAGTTTTCTTACCTGGGTCTTGTGCACAAGAATCGCTCGGCCGTTCCTTATTTATTCACCTTACACCCCCTCTTGCTTCCCGAGTCTTTATACCTGAATATCACTCGCTCAAACTGCTGATGGCAAGCAAGGAGATCAGAGACTGCTGAAATCAGTAGGGTGCACCTTCCCCTCCTTCTTTGCCTCCACCAAGCAGCCGGAGTGGCGACCCCGGATGAGCCCCCAGTTTGTGAGATACGCTTTGTGCTCACAATCACTGCTCAAAGACCAAATCGTGCAAGCAAGATTCTTTATTTTACGAGTCTGCAGAACCGGGTGCCTCTCCAAGTCAAGACACGCCGAAGTCAGAGAAGTCATCCCCCTTTATACACACAATTTTACATTCAACCTCCCCTCCGGACCCTTCTACAAACAGGGTCTGAGATGCACAATCTGTAGGTACATCCCCCCAGTACCTCCCACATCATACATCGCATGTCCAGACATGTTCATGGTAATGAGCAGTTTCTTGACCAGGGGTGTGTTGTAATATTCTCAGCTCAGTTGCTCAGTTGCTCATGACCTATCCTAGTTTTACTCACCTCCAAGTGAACCCTCTCAGTTCTCCTATATCAGTACTAGAGCTAAGCTAGAGTGACAAGGGTCCCATCTATCACTCCATTCTACTGATAGGGATCTCTCTACATCACTCCCTTCTACCGCTATACAATGCTATTACTTCTTACTCAAGGATGGGTCTGGTAACTTTTATACACAGCTGTGTCAGAACCCTCTCCCTGGCCCCTATTAGTTTGAATCCCCTTTAAAACTCCTTACTATAATGGGGTTTAATCACTTTATCCCTCACAATAACCATGATATGGTGTCAGTGAATTTTAAAAAGCGAAAGTAATTTAAGGAGAATCTGCAGGCAGGGATCTGTCAGATGATGTGAACAGGTGGGTGTCAGGTCCGGGGAAGGTGTGAAGTACAAACACTACACCGGTAGCCAAACCTGCAACTGTGCTTCCTTGCAGCAAGATTACCACTTGACGACCGTAATGAAGTTGCTAAACAGCACCGATACAGGGAGTTGCAGCAGAGACAGAAGTTTTTCAGGTAAATCATGATGTTACGGAACAGTTTTGTTCTTTGTTATGGGACGGCACGGTGGCGCAGGTAGAGTTGCTGACTTAGACCCGGGTTTGATCCTGACTATGGGTGCAGTCTGTATGGGATTTGTACGTTCTCCCTGTGACCTCGTTGGATTTTCCCCGAGTGCCTCCGTTTCCTGCCGCATTCCAGAGACATACAGGTTTGCAGGTTAGTTGCCTTTGGTAAAAATCGTAAATTGTCCCAAGTGTGTAGGATAGTGCTCGTGTACAGGGATCGCTGGTCGGCGCGGCCTCGGTGGGCCGAAGAGCCTGTTTCCGCGCTGCATCTCCAAATGGGTGGGGGGGGGGGTGTCGGGGAAAGTGGGGGAGGGGGGGGTGGAGAATGGGAGAAGGGAGGGAGAGGGGAAGAAGGGGATGTGAGGGGAGGGGGTATGGTGATTGGATCTGGAAGGGGACCAATACATCTATAACTAAAACAGAACGACTCAGACATCTTTTCATTTGCACAATTGATTTTATTGTATTAATGTTACTATATTAATGTTTAAAATCCATACATCGAAGGAAGAATATTTTACAGCCTCAACCCTAACCGGGCGTCACCCGCATGACAGCGTACGTCAGCGTGTACGTCGCGCAACTTGACAGTTTTACGGACATCAGTCACTGACGCTCCATAGTTGCCCAAATGCCACCCAAGTGGGACAGGCCCTTAATTCCTGAACCAGTCTGCACTGGCCCTCTTTCCCTGCTTCTAATCGATTGGTGTGTTGCAAATAGACTGGCACTTTACTAAGATGTCTTGTTCCAGCAATTCCCGAATCAGCTTGTCTATAGTCGGAATTGCCTGTTGTTTCAATGGGTACTGTTGTATCGAAGGCAGTGTCACCCTGTTCTGGAGAGCAATCTGGATGGGATCAATGCAAACACATCCTACCTGAGTAGCGTCTTCCGCCCACACATGCGGGTCCACATACTCACATACCTCATTCCCCAGATGCTGGCATAGCTGGGCAACAACTGTCCTCGGGGTCTGATAAAACTCAACATTGGTTAGTACATTGTTTAGACAAGCTCTGTTCTTCATATATATTCAGATCTGCCAGATCAATTGCTTCCTTTACCATTGCTCCCAAGTCCTTCGCACTTGCTGGAAAATTCACCATCCTCGTTATGTGTGGAGCAACCTCTGAAGCTCGTTTCCATAAATCTAGGGGTATCGTAACATACTCTGCAGTTCCTTCTTGTCCTTTTACCTGAGCCAAAATATTCACATTCCATTTCTTTCCTTCTTGAGGCCTGAAAAAGGTTTCTAATTCTTTATTTTTGCCACTTCTGCCATCGGCCAATGTGATATGAAGCGAAAGCTAATCTGCTAATTAACTGAAGAGATGACATGGATGCCCCTGTATCTACAAAAAAGATGCATATCCTTCCTTCTACTCGCAATGATTGAACAGGTTCTTCATCAGATTTGCATCCATTCACCACCAAGTGCTAATCAGGAATGTGAGAATGGATTATTTTGAGAGGAGGGCGTTCATCTTCTCTGTCCCTGATTTCTTTGCCAGTTCTCTCTCTGCTCTCTCTGTTGGCCCCATCCTTCCTGTTGGTTTTGTGTCGGGCATTCCCTACTCCAGTGACCTTGTCTGCCGCAAGTATAACATTGGTCTGGTCCCAATACTCTATTCCCTCTCCATTGTGTTGTAGAAATTGGTTCTAAGGGAGGTGGTTCATCAGGGTAACCTGGATAATCCGTTCTGGCGCCCAATCTGCCTTGCTCTTGTCTGAGGACTATTCCATATATATGTTATATGTTATATATAGGATCTAATATGTTATATATAAGATCTAAATAAGATCTTGGCGCTTCCTTTTTCGTTACATATTCAGTTTTTACCTTAAGGGCGGGCTGGTTTTGTTGTTTTCTATAATCTTTCCTGTGATACCTAACTGCACGGGCGATTTGACTTGCACTGTTCTCTGACCAACCCATTTTGTTTGTCGTGATTGCTTCTGCAACATTAGTTGGCAGACAATTAAACAAAATTGCGCGGTACTGAGGAGAATTTGCCCCCATTCCGAAAATGTAAATCTCCTGACTGCTCCATATATAATTCCGAGAACCTTTCTAAAAACTCATCTTTTTCTCGAAATACGGGTGCTATTTTCTTTGTCTTGCTCCTTGTACTGAGCGTTACTGGAATCTCTGTTAGTGCAGGAGATGTTGTGGTCAGGAACTCTGTGCTGGTGCAGCTGTCTGGGGAGCAGGTGATACCAGAGGATCACCATCAGCAGGGGGTGTGACTGGAGGTGTAGGCACAGGAGGTCAGCTAGAGATGGAGGTGACACAAAGGTAATAACGTGGAGGCTGCATACTTCTCTTAATACGAAAATTCTCCTAATCTTCGAAATGTTCCTCGTCTCCCCCTTCCAAACCAAAGTCAACCAATGAGTCCCATAACTATCATTCTACAAGTGCCACTTTTCCTTCAGGAGTCCTCTTAGTCTCCTGTTCCTTATGTTCTTTATAAGCACATCCACGTTCCTTTTTCAAGGTATCCAGAGGTTTATTCCCTTCATCATCTTTTAATTCTATTCCGTTTCAAAGCTGCCTCCTGCCAATTCACCATTATTGCAGCCTCTCTACATTCTCTCAATCCTTCATAATGTTGTCTCCACAGCCCAATAGGTTCCATTGCAGCCTCACTTTGACTATATTGCCAAATAATCTTCTCAATATATCTCACGCCCTCCAGGGTTCCAACCCCTCCTTCGGGCCACAGCTCAACTCCTAATTTCTTATTCAAAGTTCCTGAGAAATGATTTAATCTCTACAAAAGATGACAAGCAGGTTTTACAGAAGCAGAAATCCTCCATTTTGTCAAGCATCCAAAATGCCTGATATTATCACCTTCGCCTGTCTTGTATTCTATTTCACAAGCTACTAGTCTGTGTTCTTTCTCCTGACGTGAGGAACACTTACACCTTTAAGAGAACGGTTGCTGGAAAATGCTTGCTCGTCCAGTCACATGACGTGTGCTAGTTTCTGAACCGAACTCTGGGAATTATCAACCAGTTATACAGCACAGATCTGCCCTTCGGCCCAACTTGCTCATGCTGACTAACATGCCCCATCTCAGCTAATCCCATCTGACCCAGTTTGGATCAAACCTTTCCTATCCATATGCAAGTGTCTTTTAAATATTATTGAACCTGCCTCGACTACCTACTCGGTCAGCTTGTTCTATATACCCACTACCATCTGTGAAAAATCTGCCCCAGAGTTTCCTACTAAATCTTTCTCCTCCCACCGTACCAGTGACTCCAACTCTCCCGCTTTCGGCGGGAGATCGCCCGCTGAAAGGCCATTTTCGCAAAATCTCCCGCTCTCCCGCTTGAGATTTTGCGAAATTGCCCGCTCTCCCGCTTGAAATCCCGTAAGCGGGAGAGCGGGAGATTTTGCGAAAATGGCCTTTCAGCGGGCGATCTCCCGCCGAAAGCGGGAGAGTTGGAGTCACTGCCGTACTGGGATGGAGATTTGTGAGGCACATCATCATAAACGATGCGTGCACAAGTAGCCACAACCCACTCTCACCCCTGTCTGCCCAAACCCTTTTAAAATTGTCCCACTCATTATATTTCCACCACACTGAGTCTCTTCACTCCGCTCTCTGTTGCAGGTGGAAGGAATGGCAACCAGGTTTCCCGCATAGCATCGACGCAAACGTCAGCACGGATTTGCCCCGAGACGTTCAGTTTGACATGACGAAAGTAGTGGACTTTACGTACAACCACTCCAAGGTGTAAGTAACACTGGCCTAGCAACAAGGAGTTTACATCCTCCTACCCCAGTGAATGAAGGTCTCTCTAGCAGAGTCACAAATGGACCTGTGGGGATGGACTTTCTGGCAGACTCTCCTCTCTATCCCTGGTGGACCTGTGAGTGAGGGTCTCACTGGCAGACTCCCCTCAATTGCTGATGGACCTGTGGGTGACAATCCATCCCTGCCTTCATAACCCATTTTAAACCTGTGCTGACCTGGTTAAGGGCTGGCTGGGAACAGTTCATCCTGGGACCTAGCTCCAAAGGAACCATGGTGTAAGCTGAGGACTGGCAAAGGTGAAGGTGATCTCCAGTGTCACACCTTCCCCAGTCAAATGCCCTGACAATTTTAAGCATTTTCTGAGAACAACAGCATACCATTATGTGTGCCATAGAGAGCCATACAGCACATAAACAGGCCCTTCAACCGATCGGGTCCAGTGTGACCGTCAACCACCATTTTAATTAACCTTATTACCCCATTTTTAATTCACCCTGCAATCCAGTCAACTTCCCTCCATCAATACCACCACTCAGTGGCCAATTATCCTTCCAACCTGCACCTCTCTGAGATGTGGGAAGAAACTGGAGCTCCCGGGGAAACATGCACCGTCACAGGGAGAGCATGCAAACTCCACACAGACAGCATCCAAGGTCAGGACCAACCCCGGGTCCCAGGATCTGTGTGACAGCGACACGACCAGCTGTACCTCTCTGTCACCAGTCTGTATAAATAACCCAGGCAAGAGCACAGAATCTGTAGAAAAATGTAATCAAAGGAATATTTTGGAGTGAAGAAGTTGTTTGTGTGCACTGGTATGGGGTGGGTGAGTTAGTCCATAGCCTGCTCAGAACTCTCTGTGCTCACATCAATGAGTGTAAATTAAAAGCGATATTTAAGGAGTAATTGATTTGCTAACATGTGTTTAACATCAGCATTCCAGTAAGACTAGATTCTTGCAGACACAAGGAACTGCAGAAGCTAGTTTACAAAAGTACAGAGTGCTGGAGTAACATTGTGTGTCAGACAGCATCTCTGGAGGACATTTTCTAGAGGACATGGATAGGTGACCCTTCTTCAGACTGTTTGTAGTAGAGGGGAGAAAGCTGGAAGAGAAGTGGAAGCGGACAAAGCCTGGCAAGTGATAGGTGGATACTGGTTAGGGTGGTTTCTTTGGAAGGGGACAAGGGAGGATGGGGAGACTAGGGTGGGACAGTGGGAGAAATGGATATGCATCTGGATGGAGCACAGGGAAGAGAGGGGCAAAAACGGGGTGGATGGGTGTTGGGGCTGTCTGACGGGTTTGGTTTCCAACTTTCCAGTTGTATCTCTGTCCAGTTTCCCTGCAGTTTGCAATGGTGAAGGGGGAGTAAAGATGACTGAAATTGTCCATTGGAGTAGTCTCCAGTCCAAGGACAGTGCTGGGAACCTCAGGGCATTTGACAAGAACTTCACCCAGTGGCAATGGCTGGGATTCATTGTCCTTCCTACTGGGGAAAGGGGGCTATCAGACACCTTTCACTCAGATCCACCACAGGCAGGGGACCCGCATACATGAGCTGAGGGACACGGCCATTTGGTGAAGGGAGGGGTGGTTATGGATACACATCCATAGACTCTGCCACTGATGACAATGTCTACCCCTGCAGTGGTGACCAATAGCAGTGACCACGTCCTTCCTCCCACCATCACCATTCTCTCCATCTACCTGTCACCCATCTCTATACTCATTTACCAGCAATCTGTGGAGATTTCTGAGCTTTGGGTTTCAGCTGCTCACCAAAACGCTTCAAACATTGTGAGGGTACCTGCCTCCATCGGGGACTCGCACAACAGCTCAGTGGTGCAGCGGTAGAATTGTTGCCTTACAGCGCCTGAGACCTGCATTCAATCCTGACTACGGGTGCTGTCTGCATGGAGTTTGTATGTTCTCCCTCTGACCGTTTCTTCCGTGTGCTCCTGTTTCCTCCCACATTCCAAAGACATACAGGTTTGTGGATTAATTGGCTTCTGTAAAATTGTCCCAAGGTGCATGGGCGGAAATCCCAGTGGAGGACGGGGAGACGGGGGCACACGACTCCTGATCTTTTGAGAGGTGGGGGACAATCGCCCCCCATGTATTGTAATCCAGATTTTGAAAGTCGGTGAAAAAAATCTATTAAAATCTCCGCTTTCCGCCAGACAGTGGGGGGTCACTGTTACGCCCTTGTTAAATGTCTCCATTAATTTCGTATTAACCCGATGTGTCACCAATTGTGTTTTGACCTTCCAGTATTACTGAAGGTATTCACAGAGAATTTCTTAAAGCTGTTTGATGCGGGTACAATTACCATTTGAACTAATTGGATGTATTGGTGGATGGGAAAGATTTAAACGAGTATCTGATTTAAACGGGGCAGGTCATTAGGCTCCGGTCGAATGGGTTTCCTGGCTGGCTTGCAGGTAAGTCCCTCATTCAGGTCACTCACGTTATTTAGTATGTTTTTCCCATCCCTCTCTCTCACTCCTCCAAGGTTGGTTCTTCTGTTTGCCTTTAGTTACTTCAGTTTTATTTGCTTAAGTGTTATTTATCACAGTATAGCTTTTGAAAGATTCAAGCTGGTATCAGCCGTTTTCTAAGGGCTGATTCAGCCGGTACACGGCACCTTTCATCACCCGGCGTGGCTTAAAATCAAACTGCTGCATCGAGGCGATCGAGGGTCCCGATGTTGAAGCCCCCGCCGGCCGATTTTAAGCTGCGCCGGGCAATGAAAGGGCCGGCGAATGGGCCGATTCAAGCCCCATGATTCGAGGCGGACAAAGCTGGAGTCGTTCACCAACCAGGTCAGCTCCCGAAGGTAGACAAAAGGGCTGGAGAAACTCAACGTGTGTGGCAGCATCTATGGAGCGAAGGAATAGGTGACGTTTTGGGTCGAGACCCTTCCTGAGGAAGGGTCTCCACCCGAAATGTCACCTATTCGCTCCATAGATGCTGCCTCACCCGCTGAGTTTCTCCAGCATTTTGGTCTACCTTCGATTTCCAGCATCTGCAGTTCTTCCATAAACAGGTCAGTTCCCGATGTTACCGTCAATAGGGCCCATGGCTGAAGCCTCCAAAGCCGCGTGTGTGTGTGTGTGCGCATGCGCGCCCGTGTGTGCACACATACCCATGGGCGGGGCCACCAAGGAATTGTGTCCCCGCCATGTTTTATAGCGATTTCCGCCCCTGCCAGGGTGTGTAGGATGGAACTAATGTACTGGTGATCATTGGTTGATACGGACTTGGTGGGCTGAAGGGCCTGTTTCCACGCTGTATCTCTAAACTAAACCAAACATCGTCGCCTTGGGCAGTGAGATCCAGCATCCAGACACCCTCTAGGTGAAAGGTTATTTCCTGAATTTATTTTTCAGCTTCCTTTAACCTATGCCCCCTGGTTATAGACACCTCTCCTCAGGGAAAGGTTCTCTCAGCTCCACAACAGCCATGCTCCCTCCGCTCCCAGTAAAACAAACTCACCCTGTCCTGTCTCCTCATAACTACATCTTCCATCCAGCCAATGTCCTAGTACTCTCCTCCTCACTCCCTCCAGAGCAATCACCTCCTTCCTACAGTGTGGTGACCAGCTCAGGAACAGCTTCTTCCCCGCTGTATTCAGGCTTCTGAATGGTCCTTCCATATGCAAGGGTATTGTCTGATTCACCTCTACTCCATTGCAGATGTTGGACTTTGTCTATGGAACTAGTGCACTACAATGCTGAGAACTATACTGTGCACTCTGTGCTTGCTCTACCTATTGTCCTGGAGTTTGACTTGATTGTGTATATGTATAGTATTATTTGACCTGATTAGATAGCGTGTAAAGCAAATGTTTTCACCGTATCTGGGCACACGTGACAATAACAGACCTAAACCTAAGGACTCTGGCTGTGTCTGAGAAAGCACCATGACCTCCTTGCCCTTCGATTCTGCACCAAGCTAGTGAAGCAAGTATCCTGTACACCTGCCTTTCTGCTCACGGTGGGACCCCTAGTGCCTTTTGTAAGCAAGAGCTCTCTGTGAATGCAGTAACGCATGCAAATGGGGAACACTGTCACACTGCAGCTGCTTCATCCCACCCATTGTGTCCATATGCTCTCTGACCTGCTGGGATGGGTGACTGGGCCATGTGCTGTCTGCGAGAATGCTCAGTATTGACAACGATCCCCATGATCTTTAAGTCAACGTGTTTCTGGAGAAGCCTCTGTGATCAGAAGCCAGCCACCATTGTAACATCCCCCCCCTCCCCCCAGGTAGAGCAAAGGGGAAGATGCAGAGTGCGGAATATTGCTCTCAGCATTTGTAGTGCATCAGTTCCAGAGACAAAAGTCCAATGTCCGCAATGGGATAGAGGTGAATCGGACAGTCCCTACATTATGGTAAGACCCTTCAGAAGGCTGATCACAGAGGGGGAAGCTGTTCCTTGGTACAGTTTATCTGCAGCGCATAACACAATCTATCACCTTGCAGAGCCTGGAGCTCGCGGTGAAGACTGCTTCAGTCAGTGTTACGTTATTGTTAAGCAGGTACAAACATCACTGTCAGCACCACAGGCCAACGGTGCACAGAATGCCACAAGTCAGTACACGTTTATTCATACGATTGCCTGCTTTCTTTGCAAAAGGTGGGACAAGAGAATAACCAAAGGAAGGTATAAACCACTTGGGAGTAAAGGAGGGCATTTGTGCTCAGAGAGAGGATGCAGGCGAGGTATTAAAGGAGTACTTGTATTCACCAATGTCAAGGAGGTGCAGGACATTGAGATCAGTTTGGGGAATACCAAAATGCAAGGGCAGTTTGGGGTCAAGAAGAAGGTGATGTTGGGCGGCATGAAGTTGGGTTCTTGGGCGGCATGAAGCTGGATAAATCCTCAGGGCCTGATGGGACCTATCCCAGGTTATTGAGAGAGGCAGGAGAGGAGAATGCAGTTGCTTTTATGAAGATTGTTATATCTATACTTGCCACAGGCAAGTTCCCAGAGGAATGAAGAGTAGCCAGTGTTGTTCCTTTATTTAAGAAGCAAATAGAGTTAATTCAGGAAATGTCTGGCTGGTTAGAGACACCTCCGTGGTAGGGAAGCTATTGCAGTGGATTCTTCGGGATAAGATTTACTCTCATTTGGAAGTGGATGGGCAAACTTGTCTCCTGCCTCTCTCAATAACCTTGGATAGATAGACAACAAGGAAGGTTGTCAAAATACACAGTGGGCAATAAATCAGTTACACAAGTGGATAGAGAAATGGCAGATGGAGTTTAACCCAAATAAGTGTGAGGTGTTGCATTTGGAAGCTCGACGATACAGTCAATGGCAAGATGCTCAACAACACTAATTTACAGAGGGGTCTTGGTTCCATGTCCATATCTACCTGAAAGTTGCAACATATGTAAATAGAGTGGTAAAGAAGGCATATGATATCAGAGACAGGAACTCATGTTGCAGCTTTACAGGAGTATTTGTGTGAGGTTCTGGCTGTTCTATTACAGGAAAGATGTAGAGGCTTTGGAGAGGGTGCAGAAGAGGTTTATTAGAATGCTGCTACCATTAGAGAGTAATAGCTACAAGGAGAGGTAACTGATACAAGTGTATAACATTTAGAGAGGCATTGTCTACATTAGGGTAGACTGTTAAACCTTTATCCCAGGGTGTAAATGTGAAAGGCAAGAGGGCATAGTTCTAAGGGGATAGGGGCAAAGTTTGAAGTGGTGGTGCTTGTCTGGATTGTGCTGCCAATAATGGGGGCAGATACAATTGTGGCGATTAAGAGACTTTTGGATAGACCTGCGGAGATGTAGGGAGTGGCGAGGCACTGTCAGAATAACATGGATGAGTAAGCACGGTGCATTTTGTCGATGGTGCATACCATAACAGTGAGGGTGAGGGGATGAATGTTCAGGGTGGTGAATGGGGAGCATTTGTCTTAGATGGAGCTGAGCTTCTTGCACAGTGCTGTAGAATTCAACAATGCTGCTGATTCATACAGCAATGGTTCAAGAGTAATTCAAGAGTTTGAAGAGTAGGAAAGGAGTTTCTGAGCTGCAGTGTCCTGGCAATGGATAAAACCTGCACGGAATGAACCCTTACGGTTGCCAGTGCCCCTCCCCTCAATCTCTCTTATCTCTGAGCTAGGTACCCAACACGCCTAGTTATAGGAAGGATGTCAACAAAATAGAGAGAGTACAGAGGAGATTTACTAGAATGTTGCCAGGGTTCCAGCAACTATGTTACAGAGAAAGGTTGAACAAGTTAGGTCTTTATTCTTTGGAGCGCAGAAGGTTAAGGGGGGACTTGATTGAGGTCTTTAAAATGATGAAAGGGATAGACAGAGTTGACGTGGATAAGCTTTTCCCATTGAGGGTAGGGAAGATTCAAACAAGAGGGCATGACATGAGGATTAAGGGACAGAAGTTTAGGGGTAACGTGAGGGGGAACTTCTTTACTCAGAGGGTGGTGGCTGTGTGGAATGAGCTTCCGGCAGAGGTGGTGGAGGCAGGATCGATTTTAACATTTAAAAGTAAAGTGGATAGGTATATGGACGTGAAGGGAATGGAGGGGTATGGTCTGAGTGCAGGTAGATGGGACTAGGGGAAAACAAATGATCGGCACGGACTGGAAGGGCCGAGAGGGCCTGTCTCCGTGCTGTAATTGTTATATGGTTATATGGTTATATCTTAGATAGACAGAAGTGTTGCATCATGCAGGCTTCTAACTGAAAACTATTTTCCTATCCAGGATTGGGAATCTGTATCTGAATAAGTTCCTGGACATGTTTCAGACTTCATGGAGTGACTTTTCTGATGTTGAGCAGATCTTTGTCGGAATTAGCAATACAACTTCAGGTGAGTCACATTCTCAACACATCATGCTCACCATTTTTTGCCGATATTCACTAATTCCATGCCCGCATGAGGACAATATCATTCAACACTTTGCATAGTTGTGTGCCTGTCTAAATGCCTCTTACACATGAATTTGTTTCTAATTCCACCACTCATTCTACATCCCTGACTTTTTTCTCATTCAAGTTTCCATAGAAACATAGAAAATAGGTGCAGGAGGAGGCCATTCGCCCTTCGAGCCAGTTAGCCATTCATTGTGATCATGGCTGATCGTCCCCAATCAATAATCCGTGCCTGCCTTCTCCCCATATCCCTTGATCATAGAACTATCCGTTATCTATATCGTATTAAAGATTGCTGTTTCATTTCTGTCGATCACCTCTCTTCAAAATTTGACCTTGATTCTGGAGGCAAGGTAACTTGAACGGTTTCCTTGCCATCCTGTTGGTTCGGTCCACTGTGGCTCTGGTAGATTAACTTAACAGGCTGTGTTGCCGCACAATCCTCTTGTCAGTCCTCCTCGCAGAAACACCACATCTGACCATCGTTGGAGGAATCTCCATGAATGGTACTTTAAAAAGGAACTGCAGATGCTGGAAAAATCGAAAGAAGACAAAAAATGCTGGAGAAATTCAGCGGGTGAGGCAGCATCTAGGGAGAAAAGGAATTGGCGATGTTTCGGGTCGATGCCTGTCTTGTCCCCATATCCCTTCATTCCACTAGCCCTGAGAGCTCTATGTAACTCTCTCTTAAACCCATCCAGGGATTTGGCCTCCACTGCCCCCTGTGGCAGGGAATTCCACAAATTCACAACTCTCTGGGTGAAAAAGTTTTTTTTCTCACCTCAGGGCCCTTTATTCTAAGACTGTGTCCCCTGGTTCTGGACTCGCCCAACATTGGGAACATTTGTTCTGCATCTAGCTTGTCCAGTCCTTTTATAATTTTATATGTTTCTATAAGATCCCCCCTCATCCTTCTAAACTCTAGTGAATACAAGCCTAGTCTTTTCAATCTTTCCTCATATGACAGTCCCGCCATCCCAGGGATCAATCTCATGAACCTAAGCTGCACTGCCTCAATCACAAGGATGTTCTTCCTCAAATTAGGAGACCAAAATTGTATACAATACTCCAGATGTGGTCTTACCGGAGACCTATACAACTGCAGAAGAATCTCCTTACTCCTATACTGAAATCCTCTTGTTATGAAGGCCAACATTCCATTAGCATTCTTCACTGCCTGCTGTACCTGCACGCCAACTTTCAGTGACCAGTGTACAAGGACACCCAAGTCTCGCTGCACCTCCCCCTTACCTAACCTAACCTGAACCAGATAAGGTCTCGCTGTACCTCCCCCTTGCCTAACCTAACCCAAACCAGGTGTGATAAGGGAACCCGAGGTAAAGGAACCGCTTGGACGTAGTGATCATAATATGATTAGTTTTAATCTGCAATTTGAGAAGGAGAATGTTAAATCGGAAGTGTCAGTGATGCAGCTGAACAAAGGGGACTATGAAGGCATGAGAGGGGTAGCTTGCCAAGATGGAATGGAAAGGGATACTAGCAGGAATGACGGTGGAACAGCAATGGCAGGAATTTCTGGGCATAATCCTGCAGACGCAGGATCATTTCATTCCAAAAATGAAGAAAGATTCTAAGGGGAGTAGCAGACAACCGTGGCTGACAAGAGAAGTTAGGGATAGAATAAAACTAAAAGAAAAGATGTATAACAAAGCAAAGAGTAGCCGGAAGCCACAGGATTGGGAAACTTTCATAGGACAGCAGAAGGAAACAAAACGGGCAATACGGGCTGAAAAGATGAAGTACGAGGGGAAACTGGCCAGGAATGTAAAGAAGGACAGTAAAAGCTTCTTTAGATATGTTAAGGGAAAAAGAGTAGCAAAGTCAAATGTGGGCCCCTTGAAGGCAGACACGGGTGAAATTATTATGGGCAACAAGGAAATGGCAGAAGAGTTGAACAGGTACTTCGGATCTGTATTCACTAAGGAAGACACAAACAATCTCCCAGATGTACTGGAGGACAGAAGATCTAAGGGCGTAGAGGAACGGATATACATTTTCATTAGGCGAGAAATAGTATTGGGTAGGCTAATGGGAGTGAAGGATGATAAATCCCCTGGGCCTGATGGTCTGCATCCCAGGGTCCTCATGGAGGTGACAATGGAAATAGTGGACATTATTGGTGATCATTTTCCAATGTTCAATAGATTCAAGATCAGTTCCTGTGGATTGGAGGATAGCTAATGTTATCCCACTTTTCAAGAAAGGAGCGAGAGAGAAAACGGGGAATTACAGACCAGTTAGCCTGACTTCGGTGGTGGGAAAGATGCTGTAGTCAATTATTAAAGAGGTAATAATGGGGCATTTGGATAGCAGTAAAAGGATTAGTCCAAGTCAACATGGATTTATGAAAGGGAAATCATGCTTGACTAATCTTCTGGAATATTTTGAGGATGTGACAAGTGAAATGGATGAAGGGGTGCCAGTGGGTGTAGTGTATCTAGACATTCAGAAAGCCTCTGATAGGGTCCTGCATGGGAGACTGGTGACTAAAATTAGAGCACATGGTATTGTGGGTAGGGTGTTAACATGGATAAAAAAAGTGGTTGGCATACCGGAAACAAAGAGTAGGAGTGAACGGGACCTTTTTAGAATGAAAGGCAGTGGTGAGTGTAGTGCCGCAAGGCTCGGTGTTGGGGCCGCAACTGTTTACCATATATATTAATGATTTGGAAGAGGGAATTCGGAGTTTGGTTTTGCTATCAAAGTGGATAACCTCACATTTATCTATATTATACTGCATCTGCCACGCATCTGCCCACTCACTCAACCTGTCCAGGTTACCCTGCAACCTCCTAACATCCTCTTCACAGTTCACACTGCCACCCAGCTTTGTGTCATCCGCAAACTTGCTAGTGTTGCTCCTAATAGTGAAGACAGATCCGAAGTACCTGTTCAATTCTTCTGCCATTTCCTTGGTCCCCATAATAATCTCACCCGTGTCTGCCTCCAAGGGACCCACATTTGACTTGGCTACTCTTTTTCCCTTAACATATCTAAAGAAGCTTTTACTGTCCTACTTCATGTTCATGGCCAGTTTCCCTTCGTACTTCATCTTTTCAGCCCGTATTGCCCGTTTTGTTTACTTTTGTTATCCTATGAAAGTTTCCCAATCCTTCGGCTTCCGGCTACTCTTTGCTGTGCTATACATCTTTTCTTTTAGTTTTATTCTATCCCTAACTTCTCTTTTCAGCCACAGTTGCATTCTACTCCCCTTAGAATCTTTCTTCCTTTTTCCATCTTCCCATCTCCTCCCCTTTCAGCTTTGCGTAGAGACCGTTCCCTCCGTAACTCCCTGGTCAATTCGGCACTTCCCACCCAGACCACCCCCTCCCCTGGTGCTTCCCCTTGCAACTGCAGGAAATGATACACTTGTCACTTTACCTCCCCCCTCGACCCAAGCAGTCTTTCCAGGTGAGGCAGAGGTTCACCTGCACCTCCTCCAACCTCATCTACTGCATCCGCTGCCTTAGGTGTCACCTTCTCTACATCGGTGAGACTAAGCGCAGGCTTGCCGATCGCTTTGCCCAACAGATCCTCATTGGTGAGTCCCACCGCAAATTGGAGGAGCAGCACCTCATTTTTCACTTGGGTAGTTTACACCCCAGAGGTATGAACGTTGACTTTTCCCATTTCAGGTCTCAACCCAAAACGTCACCCATTCCTTCTCTCCATAGATGCTGCCTCACCCACTGATTTAACCAGCATTTTGTGTCTACCTTCGATTTTATCTAGAATCTACAGTTCTTTCTTACACATTTAAGCATAGAATTTGCCTTCTTTACCACTATATCTACATATGTTGCTACTTTCAAGAAGTTATGGACTTGGACATGTCTATTCCTTTTCCCTCCCTCTCTATCCAACAATTCTTGTATCTGTGCACTCAGCCTTGCTCCAAACTCTGTCTGGTTACTTCACTGAAGTGTAGGAGGAGATGACTCTTACACTCAACCCCTGGTACAAATATGTCTCCCTTCAGCTTTGACTCTCATTCCCATCCTCCTCACCTCCTCCCCGTTTACCACTGTGCTTGCTGCTTGCAATTTCAAACTTGTGGCCATTGCTGCCACACTAGTTTATCTCATGTGGGCTGGAGTACATAAGTGGTTAGAGTTGGCACCTTGTTGAGCTGCCACTCAGTATTGGTCAGCATGGATGTGATAGGTTGAAGGGCTTGCTTCTGTGCTGTACAACTCACTGACTGCAAAAGCTCAGTTGAGAGGGACTAACAACATCCGTCCACCCGACCCACGCACCTCAGAAAGGATACCTTGCCCAGGGAGGGATTAGCTCAGGGACATCAGACTCAAACAGTGCTGGATGGGTCTGTGACAGGAACAGCTTGTTTGAAAGATGGCGTACGGTGAACAAAATATAAAAATATAGTATAAATATAACTTTACACTAAATCCACCGGAGGGCACAGTTTCTTAAATTAGGGCCAGTGAAACAAGGGGCAAATATAGATGGAGCTGCACACACATCAGGAGCAGAACAGGAGATCTCCCCCCAAACTCCAATGGTGCTGTGATCCAGTTGGAGTTTCGAACTGAGAGATGGTTGGATTATTCTTGGTGAGGAAGTTCAAGTGAAATTGACCAAGGAGAGATCATTAGACGTTAAACAACTGCACTCGGGGAAGTGGTGGGAACAGGGTGGAAGCAGTGAAATAATAGCACTGACCCCATCCATGTGCTTCTCCCGTGCCACTGACAGAATACCTCATGCAGCACTGGCAGGAGGACTTCATGTTCGGCTACCAGTTCCTCAACGGCACCAATCCTGTCATTTTTGAAAAGTGCAACAAGCTCCCGGACAAGTTTCCAGTTACTAATGAAATGGTGGAAACCTGCCTGGAACGGAAACTTACCCTAGAGGAAGAGATTAAGGTAAAACGCATCACCGGGATAAGTGCTAAACACTGGGGCACTGCGGTATCACTGACCATGGACACCCCTAAACACTGGGGCACTGCAGTGTAATGACGGGTGGTGCAGTGGTGCAGCTGGTGGAGCTGCTGCCTCACAGCACCATGTACCCGGCTTCAACCCTGACCTTGGGAGTCGTCAGTGTGGTGTTTGGACATTCTCCCTGCGACCGCGTGGGTTTCCTCCGGGTGCTCAGGGTTCCTCCCACATCCTAAGGTTGTGCAGGACTGCATGATAATTGACATCTAAATTAAAGTGAGATAACATAGAACTAATGTGAACGGGTGATCGATAGTTGGCATAGACTTGGTGGACTGAAGGGCTTGTTTCTATGTGATATCTCTAAACTAAACCAAACTAAACTACCACATATACCATGCTTATCACTGGGGGCACTAACCACTTTAAACATTGGGGACACTACATAGATTAACTAACCATAGATACTGGCCTAAACACTGGTGCATTGCAGGGTTTAACTAACAAAGGCATGGTTTGTTTGGCCCTGTGACCAACTTCTATCCCATTGTGACTCTTGTTCTATGATATTCTTGTGCTTTTTACTGTGGACAGGAAGGTAACATTTACCTGGCGGACTATAAGATCTTGGATGGAGTTCCTGCCAACGCCACTGACCCATCCACCATTCAGTACATGTCAGCACCCATCTGCTTGCTGTACAATAACTCACTGAAGAAGCTGGTTCCCATTGCAATCCAGGTAATCAGGCAGGCAGCCCAGGAGAACAAGGCACGAGTGTAGAACTGCAGCAACCAGTGTCTGCTGATTGGATTGGTGAGCCTGTGATGCATGTGAAAGGTGGCATGAAAGGGGAAGTTGGAGCCAGGCCCCGCAACTGTTCAATTAGCAGCTCAGTAAAATCCATTGTCCCATTGTACCTTCATCAGCTTTGTGATAGAGCTCTCCATTAATCTCACTGCACTGGCTCTTCCCCTGTGGTCCTGTAAATCATCTCTTTACATCGAGTGTTTACCCCGTCACATGTTTAAAGTTACCGTTGATTTGGCTTCTATTAACTTTACATTGTAAACAAGGTCATACCAACTCGCAGCGTTAACCAGTGCTCTTCATCTTTTTCCTTAATAGGGCAGCCCTGTAACACAGCTGATCGAGCCAGTGCCTCACAGCTTCAGAAACTCTGGTTTGATCCAGACTTTTGGTGTGGCTGCTGAGGAGTTTGCAAGTTCTCCCTGTGACAGTGTGGTTTCCTCCAGGTGCTCCAGTTTTCTCCCACATCCCAGAGACATGCGGGTTTATAATTTAATTGGCCCTCTGAAAATTGTCCCCAGTGAGTAGGGAGTGGATGCAAAACTGGGATAACATGGAGTTAGTATCAACAGATGATCAATGGCCAGCATGGACTCAGTGGGCCGTACTTTCATCTTTCAATCACTTCCATCAATTTATTCCATGCTTCAGTTTACCAACTGTCCTCCTCCTGAAATAATATCCCACTATTCACTTTCAAAATTTGAAAGTTAAATCTCTTCTGGCTTTCTCTAGAGAGCACAACTCATTTTCCTATATTCCGATATTACTGAAATCCCTTGTCTCTGATACCATTGTCATGAATCTCTGGACCCTCTGCAGGACCTTGGCATCCTCCCTGGAATGGTGCCCTGAATTGTATGTTGTCTTTGATTGACTGCCAGTCAGTGACTTGGACTGTCTAAGCATCAAGTTGAGAACATGCATTGGCACTTGGCTGAAGTGTTAAATTAATATTTCATTCATATTTACTGTGGAGAAAGACATGAGATGCCAGGGACTCAGGGAAGTTGATAGCGAGAGGCACAAGGAGCTCTAGATGCTGGAATCTTGAGCAAATAACTAAATGCAAGTTCCACTCAGCAAGTCGGACAGCATCTGATGAGAGAATGGACAGATGACGTTTTGGGTCAGGACCCTTTTACAGACTGATCTTAAGTTAATAGTGATACATTCAAGAGACTATATTATGGAAGACGAGGTGCTAGAGTTCTGACAACGCATTAGGGTGGTTAAATCTCTGGGACCCCATCAAGTGTATCCTTGCAGAAACTAAACAAGAAATTGCAGGGGCCCTGGCAGAGATGCCTCTTTCATTAAGAACCGCAGGTGTGGTGCTGCAAGACTGAAATGTGACTCATGTTGTTACTCTTGTCTTGGTGGTAGATTGGTTATTGGAGGAGGTTCTGATTGACAAGATCAATATACTTTTCGAGTCATACAGCGTGGAAACAAGCCCTTCAGCCTAACTTGTTCACACAGACCAACATGTACCATTTATTCTAGTCCCACCCGTGTGCGTTTGATTCATATCGTTCTAAACCTGTCCTATCCATGTATCTGATTAATTGTTTGATAGACATTGAGATAGTCCCAGCCTCAACTACCTCCTCTGGCAGCTCATTCCATACGCTCACCACACTTTGTGAAAAATTACCCCTCAGATTCCTATCTTTCCTCCTGCAAGTTAAACCTATGTCCTCCGGTTCTCGATTCCCCCACTTGGGCAAGTGACTCTGTGCATCTACCCAATCTATTCCTATGCTGAGTGCTTGGTGTAGCTTTTTGTTTTCAATTTCCAGCATCTGCAGGATTTTGCTGCAGCTGCAAAGATTGTGGAGAAGGGTGTGACTGACTTTAGTGCAATGAGGCAGAGGCATCCATATGCACCAATACATGCCAGGCGAGCTGTGGAATGTCTTCCAAGAATGTTGTGAGAACTGGTTTACAGCCTGCAGGCAAAGACCCACCTGGCTTAGGATCAATGTAAAACTAATAGGAAAGGCAGATTGAAAGGCAAAAACCAACACCGCTGCCGGCAAGTGTGAGAGAACACAGATGATGAAAAAGCATGATAAAACCTGCAGAGTCCGAACAATTAACCAGAAAGAATGTAAAAAGTCAGTACAAATGGCTGTAAGCAATATCAGTTCTTTGAAAAGTAATGTCAAGTCAGGCAAGTCAATTATATTTCTGTAGCACATTTAAAAACAACTCTCGTTGACGAAAGTGCTTTACATCAGTGCATGTACTAACGTGTTACAAACAGTGGTACATCGCTCAACAATACATACATAAATACATACATACAGCGCTCCATCAGAGGACCTCAAGTAAGGCTTGAGAGTAGAAATAAGTTTTAAGTCTAGATTTAAAAGAGTCGATGGAGGGGGCAGTTCTGATGGGAAGAGGGATGCTGTTCCATAGTCTAGGAGCTGCAACAACAAAAGCGCAGTCGCCCCTCAGCTTATGCCTAGACCGCGGGTTGTTCAGTAACCCCAAGTCGGCCGATCTGAGGGACCTGGAAGTGGTGTGGTGGGAAAGCAGATTTTTGATGTAGGTGGGGGCAAGTCCGATAAGGGCTTTGTAAACAAAAAGAAGGAGCTTGAAATTGATTCGGAACCGCACGGGGAGCCAGTGGAGAGAGGCCAGAATCCGGCTGATGTGGTCCCTTTTTCGGGTGCCCGTCAGGCGTTTTGGACCAGTTGCAGGCGGGACAGGGATGATTATCTGATGCCAGTGTAAAGGGAGTTGCAGAAATCAAGATGGGAGGAGATAAATGAGTGGATGATCTTTTCGAGTTCGGCAAATCGGAGGAAAGGTTTTATTTTGCTATAGTTTTGAAGCTGGAAGAAGCTGGCTTTTACCACAGCATTGACTTGTTTGTCAAATTTCAACGCGGAGTCAAATATCATGGCAAGCTTTTTGGAGACCACGCCGCTGCGCTTCTCACAGGGCCTGGCTGGGAGCCAGCGGGTCGACAGACCGGGGACCGGAAAGACCGACCGGAAAGAGGCATAGCTGGGCTCGAGGGACCGCCAATAGATGGAGCGGTAGGGCCGACCAGATCCGTCTTCACAGCACTGGCTGAGGTAAGCTGATATTGAGCGAGCACGGGCGAGAATCTTCAACCTTTCCAGGGCGCCCGTGCGTTTACTCCGCCTCCTGGCTTGGTGTGTGTGGCAGCGGCCGCAAGGCCGAGCCTGTACACCCACCGGGAGGCGAGCAAGAAGCGAGTGGTAGGGGAAGCCTTGTCCGGGGCTTTGTCCGGGGCCTCATCCGGTGCTTTGTCCGGGGCTTTGCCCGGAGCTCAGACCAGGGCTCAGTCCGGAGCCTCGGATGAAGACCTTGACGACCGAGGATCGGATGTCAAGGAGTGTTTGCCGTCCGTAGACCAGGATTGACTGCAGGCCATACGGATGGTTTTGGTGGCTTTGTTGGGGGCTTTGTCCAGACGGGAGACGGCAGGCAGCCAAGCACAACGGCGCGGCCATCAGCAACAAGTGCGGACCCGTTGGGTCCCATTCCCCTCATGCAATATTCCACCACTCACCTGTAGCCCACAACTGCGCAGGCGTGGCTGACGTTTTTAAAGTTTAAAATGGCAATTACATACTCTCCCTCTTCAGACCCTTATTCCCTTCCTCCATTATCCTCTCTCTCCTCACCCACCACCAATCCTCTGCTTCCTCCCCTCACCCGCTCCCTCCCCTCCTCGCTCTTCCCCCTCCCCTCCACCATTATATCGCCATCCTTCCTACATCTTTCCTCTTCCATCCCCCCTCATCCCCCTTATCCCCAGCACTCCCTCCCCCTCCTCTTCATCCTCCCTCTTCTTTCCCCTCTCCTCTTCACCTCCCCCACTCCCTCACTCACCTCAACCTCCCTCTCCTTTCCCCTATCCTGAGTCACTCCCTCCCTCCATAACCCTTCTCCCCTCCCTACCCCCTCCTCTCCTTTTATCTCCCTCCTCCCCACTCCACTCTATCCCACCCCCAACCTCTCTCCTCACCTCCTCACCTCCTCCACTGCCCCTTTCTCTCCCTGTCCCCCCTCCTCTGCCACCCTCCCTCCTCGCCTCTCCGACTTTCCCCTCCCTCTCCCTCCCTACCCCCACCTCTTCCTCAATCCCCCCGCACTCCCTCTTCACCTCCTCAGGAACTCGATGTAAACCACCACCGCCGGCACCGTTTTCTCTAGCACGTCGGCGGTGAAGTTGTACTTGAGGCGGGGGATGTCAGGGGGGACGAGCCGAGTGGACTGGAGCCGGGGAGAGGGTGAGGGAGAAGCTGAGGCTGTGGCCATGTCCTTACCCCGGATCCCGCTCCTCTCCCTTCCCATGGGCCCAGAGCAGCAGCGGGGCCGCCCCCAGACCGAGCCACCGCGCCCAGGCCCCGGATCCCAGGCATGGCCTTTCCCTGCCCTCGGATAACGCATCGCCACCATTTTTGATTATGATGCTGTTGACGGGCCTCCTCCAACTGTGCAGGTGCGGCCAGCAAGTGGGGGCACTGTTTTGTTCATTTAAATTTTAAAAGTCAATAATTTGGCGTAGGTCCCAGATCATATGGGCAAGTATGCATAGATAGAAATAAACAAAATGAGAGATTTAGAGATAGATAGATATAACATTAATCTGAACGAAATTTGTTTAATTTACATTGCACGACAATGGTGAGTAAGGTGGGTGGAAAATTGTAGCCCTTTTGGCAGATTTCCAGGAACACACACACACACATAATACAAACATACTAACAGACAAGATGAGAGTTTTAGTAATATATATACTAGACCAGGGGTGGGGAACCTTTTCATGTTGGAATGCATTAAGTTAGCTGTAATCTAATAAGGCCGCATACAAGATATTTCAATCAGATATACTTCACAATGTACATTATTTTGATAAAATAGCCCTCATGACTTAATAATGTTTTAATTGTGGCCGTCACTCGGGTAGGATTATTTCGTTGAATCTTCTTTTACTCTTTGGTATTTTAAATACGTTCATTTTAAGATTAAAATTACAATAATAAAAGACAAACAAAAACATATTAATAAAAATAAATGGACTTGTTCTACAAAATTTGGATTCATTCAAGAGGCTGCACTTAATGGCCTAGAAGGCAGCAGGTCCCCCACCCCTGTACTAGACCATGTGAGACCTATTGGGTCCTTGTCACTCAGGAGGCCTGGTCACCCAACGCAACCCTTTCCCCAAAGTAAGAGTCCACCACTCACCCGTTCCCCCAACGTAATATTCCACCACTCACCCATAGCACCACAGGAGGCTTGGTCCCCCAACGCAACCCGTTCCCCAACATAATATTCCACCACTCACCCATAGCCCCCATGGGAGGCTTGGTCCCCCAGAGCAACACGTTCCCCAATGTAAGATTCCACCCGTGCCCCAACACAAACCATTCACCCAATAGGTCCCTGTCACATGGGAGGTCTGGTCCCCCAATGCAACCCATTCCCCCAACACAATATTCCACCACCCACATGTTCTCCCATATTTTAGCACTGATATTAATTAATCCTGACTTCAGCACTGCTTGATTAATCTTCTGGAATTTTTTGAAGATGTAACTAGGAAAATGGACAAGGGAGAGCCAGTGGATGTAGTGTACCAGTACTTTCAGAAGCATTTGATAAGGTCCCACATAGGAGATTAGTGGGCAGAATTAGGGCACATGGTATTGGTGCTGACATGGATAGAGAAACATAGAAACATAGAAATTAGGTACAAGAGCAGGCCATTCGGCCCCACGAGCTTGCACCGCCATTCAATATGATCATGGCTGATCATCCAACTCAGTATCCTGTACCTGCCTTCTCTCCATACCCCCTGATCCCTTCAGTCACAAGGGCCACATCCAACTCCCTCTTAAATATGGCCAACAAACTGGCCTCAACTACCTTCTGTGGCAGAGAATTCCACAGATTCACCACTCTCTGTGTGAAAAACGATTTTCTCATCTCGGTCCTAAAAGACTTCTCCCTTATCCTTAAACTGTGACCCTTGTCGTGGACTTCCCCAACATCGGGAACAATCTTCCTGAATCTAGCCTATCCAATCCCTTAAGAATTTTGTAAGTCTCTATGAGATCCCCCCTCAATCTTCTAAATTCCAGCAAGTACAAGCCAAGTCTATCCAGTCTTTCTTCATATGGAAGTCGTGCCATCCCAGGAATCAGTCTGGTGAACCTTCTCTGTACTCCCTCTCAGGAATCTCTTTCCTCAGAGTAGGAGACCAAAACTGTATGCAATACTGCAGGTGTGGCCTCACCAAGACCCTGTACAACTGCAGTAGAACCTCCGTGCTCTAGTACTCAAGTTCTTTTGCTATGAATGCCAACATACCATTCGCTTTCTTCACAGCCTGCTGCACCTGCATGCCTACTTTCAATGACTGGTGTACCATGACACCCAGGTCTCCTGGAGAAGTGGTTGGCAGACAGGAAACAAAGAGTAGGGATTAACGTGTCCCTTTCAGAATGGCAGGCATTGGCTAGTGGGGTACCGCAAGGCTCGGTGCTGGGACCGCAGCTATTTACAATATACATCAATGATTTGGATGAAGGGATTCAAAGTAACATTAGCAGATTTGCAGATGACACAAAGCTGGGTGGCAGTGTGAACTGTGTGGAGGATGCTATGAGAATGCAGGATGATCTGGACAGGGTGGGGGAACGGGCAGATGCATGGCAGATGAAGTTTCATGCGGATAAATGTGAGGTTATCCACTTTGGTAGCAAAAACAGGAAGGCAGATTAATATCGAAATGGCATCAAGTTGGGAAAAGGGGAAGTACGACAGGATCTGAGGGTCCTTGTACATCAGTCTATGAAAGTAAGCATGCAGGTACAGCAGGCAGTGAAGAAAGCGAATGGCTTGTTGGCCTTTATAACACGAGGAATCAAATATAGGAGCAAAGAGGTCCTTCTGCAATTGTACAGAGCCCTGGTGAGACCACACCTGAGGCATTGTTTGCAGTTTTGGTCCCCTAATTTGAGGAAGGACATTCTTGCTATTGAGGGAGTGCAGCGTAGGTTTACAAGGTTAATTCCCGGGATGGCATATGCTGAGAGAATGGAGCGGCTGGGTTTGTACACTCTGGAGTTTAGAAGGATGAGAGGAGATCTCATTGAAACATATAAGATTGTTAAGGGTTTGGACACTCTAGAGGCAGGAAACATGTTCCTGATGTGGGGGGAGTCCAGAACCAGGGGCCACAGTTAAAGAATAAGTAGTAAGCCTTTTAGAACGGAGACGAGGAAACACTTTTTCACACAGAGAGTGGTGAGTCTGTGGAATTCTCTGCCTCAGAGGGCGGTGGAGGCAGGTTCTCCGGATGCTTTTAAGAGAGAGCTAGACAGGGCTCTTAAAAATAGCGGAGTCAGGGGATATGGGGAGAAGGCAGGAACGGGGTACTGATTGGGGATGATCAGCCATGATCACATTGAAGGGCGAACTGGCCTACTCCTACACCTATTGTCTATTGTCCCCAACTGTCCTACTCTTGCTTCGAGGACTTTAATGCAATTGCCCCCCCACATCCAGTTGAACTAAAGGCTTGCTGGGTGACTGCATTGTTCCTGGATTGCAACAAAGCTGCAAGCTGGGCCAGCAAGGATTTTGATGCCAATAGCTGCAAAATTCTCCTTAAATCTAAATTTCTAAAATTAAAAATTATGAATAACTTGTTGTATACCATAAATCTGAACAAAACTTTACACAAACCACCATTGGACAATGTGAGTAAGGTGGTGCAAAAATGGTAGTGTTATCATGTACCATTTTGGCGTAGGTCCCAGATCACAGGGAGAAGAATGAAGAACAGGGAAGAGACAAGACTTTGTCTTCCATCACAGTGAGGAGGTGTTTGGAAATTCACTGTGATGGATGTTTGTGTAAATTGTGCTAATTGTGTGTCTTGGGTTTTTTCTTGTTTGTATGACTGCAGAAACATAATGTCGTTTGAACTTAGGTTCAAATGACAATAAACATTAATCTATTCTTTGGGCAAGCATGCATAGATGGATAGATAGAAATACATAAAATTAGAGTTTTAGAGATAGACAGACAGGCAGGCAGTAGACAGACAGACAGACAGACAGACAGACAGACAGACAGACAGACAGACAGACAGACAGACAGACAGACAGACGTTATGACTTTGAGGGGATACGAAGTGGAGGAAGGTGTGTTTGGACAAGCGTGAAGTGTTGCTAAGTCTGATAAGTGAGAGTTTGTACTTTAGTATGCCAGACCAGAGAAGGACTTGCACATAAATGGTGGAGCCCTAGGAGAGTATTGTAGGACAGAGCGATCTGGGAGTGCAGGTGCATGCCAGGTGAGAGCCAGGTGGACAGTGTGATGAAGAAGGTAAGTTGGATGTTTGCTTCGTTGGGAAAGTACTGACTACAACAGTTGGGGCATCAGGATAAAGCTGTTCAAGTTGTGGTGCGACCACACTTGGAATACTGTGTGCAGTTCTAGTCACCCAGCTATAGGAAGGATATCACTAAATTGGAAAGGGTGCAGAAGAACTTCGCCAGCATGTTACCTTAACTGTGGTCTTGAATTATAGTGTGAGGTTGGATAGGCTGGGGCATTTTTTTTGGTGTATAGAAGGCTGAGAAGTGACCTTATGAAGGTGCGTAAGATCAGCAGAGATATAGTGAACACTAAATGTGCAGTTCTGGTGGCCCAATACAGGCAGGATGTGAAGGCTACGGAGAGGTTTACCTGAATGTTGCTTGAATTATAGGGTATTAACAACAAGGAGAAGGTTGGACAAACTTGGATAGTTTTCTCTGGAGTGTTGGAGCTTGTGGCAAGACCTGATAGGGGATAATGTGCGGGCAGATTAGGTTAGTTTAGCTGGGCATCATGTTCGGCACAGATATTGTAGGCTGGAGGGCTTGTTCTTGTGCTGAATTTTGTTGATGTTTGCGAAAGTGTTCTTAGAATCAGAAGGGGCTGCAGCAACAGGAGACTGGTTTTGAATGATCAGCTGTGATCTCACTGGATGGTGGAGCAGGCTCGCGGGACCAAATGGCCTGTTGCAGCTTTGTATGTATTTTAGCAAAACACAAAGTGCTGGAGGAACTCAGTGGGTCAAGTAACATCTGTGGAGAGAATGGACAGATGATGGTTCAGCTGAAGAAGTGTCCCGACCCAAAACATCATCTGTCTATTCATTCCACAGATGTGGCCTAACCTGCTGAGTACCTCCAGTTCTTTGTATTTTTTCCTCATGATTCCAGTATCTGCAGTTACTCGTGTCTCTCATGTTGTCCAACTTTGTTCATGCAGAAACTTGCCCACCAATGGTCTTTTCACATCACCTGCACTATGAACCAACTCTCTTACCTCCACTTTCCACTTCTATCTCCTTTTTGCTGATTGGTCCTCTTTACATTTTTATTATATTCATACAGTTCTACTCTCAAATTAACTCATTCTGAGGTTGGCAGGTGTATAGAATGAGCTTCCAGAGGAGGCAGGTAGAATAACAGCATTCACAAGACACTTAGATTGGTAAATGGAATGGTTTGGAGGGATATGGGTCAAACACAAGCAAATGGGACTAGCTTTCTTGGAGCATCTTGGTTGGCACGGACAGGTTGGGCTAAAAGGACCTGTTTCTGTGCGGTATGCTCTATGACTTTAATTTAGACCTACGTTATTGTTCTTGGTATTAAAGATGCACCGTCCGACTAATTACTTCCTGTTCCATGGTTACGAATGATTCCCTATTTGATTATATCCCACCCGCCCTGGTCCATCCTTTACTTCCTTCCAATTCCCATTGATTATATCTGCCCCAACTATTCAGTTAATTAATAACCTTGCTCCATCTCTTGTAACCCACAATTTTCCCACAACCCTAGTTACATCTAAATAGAACAGTACAGCACCAGAACAGGCCCCTTGGCCCACAATCCCTGTGCCGAACATGATGCTAAGTGTCTGCATCTGATCCATATCCCTCCATTCCATGCATATCTTTGCATGTGTCTATCTAAAACCCTCTTAAATGTTACCATTTTAATACAAATTACATTTAGGTAAACCCAATTCTCTTTGGGCATCGCTCCCTGAGCCAGGGTCTGTTCCAGTATCACTGGGATGCAAAGTCCCTCCTCTTAAAAGGGGAGGCACAGTGGCACAGCTGGTGGAGCTAATACCTCATGGTGCCAGAGACTCAGATTCGATCCTGAACATAGAGGCTGTCTGTGTGCAATTTACACAATCTCCATATGACCATGCGTCCAGTTGTTCCGGTTTCCTCCCACACACAAAGACATGTGGGTGTGTAGTGTAATTGGCCTCTGTAAATAGCCCCAAGTGGGGAGGGAATGGATGCAGAAGTGGGATAATATAGAACACGTGATGGAGTGTTGGCATGGAAGCAGTGGCCTGAAGGGCCTGTTCCATGCTGTATCTTTCAATTCTGTTCAATTAAGTTCAAAACCAAAATGTCAAAACACTCAGCAGGTCAAGCGATATTGGACCAATGTAATGAGTCGTCCTGGACTCGATTGAACCTGGAATCTTATAGAAACTTACAACATTCTTAAGGGATTGGACAGGCTAGATGCAGGAAGATTGTTCCCGATGTTGGGATAAGGGGGAAGTATTTTAGGATGAGAAAACACACTTTTCACACAGAGAGTGGCGAATCTCTGGAATTCTCTGCCACAGAAGGTAGTTGAGACCAGTTCATTGGCTATATTTAAGAGGGAGTTCGATGTGGCCCTTGGGGTTAAGGGGATCAGGGGGTATGGAGAGAAGGCAGGTACGGGATACTGAGTCAGATGATCAGCCATGATCATATTGAATGGCAGTGCAGGCTCGAAGGGCCGAATGGCCTCCTCCTGCACCTATATTCTATGTTTCTATGTCTGTTTTCATGCTGTATCTCGAAGCTAACCTAATAACCTTGTAGCAGCTTGCCCTTTCATGCCAGGATTTCACAGTCCTGTCCTGTATCTCATTTTTACCTTCCACTATTCTGTTTCCACAATTTTGGCAAAGCTGCTCCATTTGCCTCCGGGTTTAGTAGTGGTTTACCACATTTATATTCCATGTTATGAAGCTTATGGATTAAATCTCTGATTACTACTTGAAATCTTTCCCACAGTTGAAACAGGACCCTGGCCCTGAAAACCCAATCTTCCTCCCCACTGATACAAACTATGATTGGTTACTGGCCAAAATGTGGGTGAAATCATCAGACTACCAGATACATCAGGCTGTCACCCATCTTCTGCGGACGCACCTTATCTCTGAAGTGTTTGGAATAGCTATGTATCGCCAGCTCCCAGCCGTCCACCCACTCTTTAAGGTAAGTCAACCCTCAGGTTTGGAGCTTCTGTTGTACAATGTGATCTTTTAATTTTTTTTTTAATTTTTTATTTATTTTTATTAGAAGTACTGTACAGTACAATAATATTAGCCCGATATAATATAATACATTTCATGTACCACTTCTTGTTTTATACTTTAATAATAGGAAAGTAACAGAAGAAAGGAAAGAGAAATAGAGAAGGTTAGATAAGATAGTAAGTGTGTGAGAAAGTGAAAAGAAATAGCCCGTAAAGACGTAGAATGCGAGGAAGACTAAAAAAAAAGAAAAATAAAAATATAAAAAAGGAAGATATAAGAAAGTAAAATAAGATAAGATAAAAGGGATGTACATATCTTAACACACCCCTCACCAGGTCCTGAAGTTATGTTGCATACTAATTGGCAGAATTGTCCAACAGGTGAATTACATTTTTAACATTTGCTGCCCAATAATAATACAAAAAATTAGGGAGTGTTAATCCACCCAAAATCTTTAGGTTTACACAAATGTCTTCTTTGAATTCTGTGGGAATTATAGTCCCATATAAAATTTGTGATATCAGAATCCAATTTTTTGAAAAACATTTTAGTTAAGTATATTGGTATTGATTGAAATAAATATAAAATTTGTGGTAGGAAGATCATTTTTATAGCATTTATTCTGCCTATTAAAGACATCAGAAGAGTTTTCCAAAATTTAATCAGGGCATTTAATATTGTAAGTAGGGGCATATAATTTGCATTGAATAAAGATTTATATTTTCTGGTGATTTCGATTCCCAAGTATTTAAATTTTTCTGTAGTGATTTTAAAAGGGAATTTTAAAAGGTGTGTCGAGTCTTGAGGTTTTATCGTCATAATTTCACTTTTATTCCAATTTATTCTATAGCCTGAGAAGGATCCGAATTCCTCTATTAGATTTAGTATATTTGGTATACTGATTTGTGATTTTGTAATATACAATAGTACATCATCTGCGTATAATGATATTTTATTGTTTGAGTATTTTGTATTATAACCATGGATATTCGGATGTATTCTTATGCTTTCAGCTAGAGGTTCTATTAGAAGAACAAATAGCAGGGGTGATAATGAACATCCCTGTCTATTGCCCCTCGATAGTTGAAATTTCGGAGACAGCATATTATTAGTTAACATTCTAGCAGTTGGCTTATCATATAATAGTTTTACCCATGAAATAAAATTCTCTCCCATTTGAAATTTTTGCAATACTTTAACGAGGTAATCCCAATTCACTTGTTCGAATGCTTTTTCTGCATCCACTTAAATAATTGATAACTCTTGCTCTTCAGTTTTGTATGAGTGCATTATATTAAACAGAAGTCTCAAATTATTGCATGAGTATCTCTTGGGTATAAACCCCGTTTGATCCGCATTTATTAATTTGCTGACATATTTACTTAATCATCTTGCTAAAGTTTTCGGTAATATTTTTTTATCTGTATTTACCTCTGTATGAGCCAGGGCCTTCTAAATCTTTATCTTTTTAGGTATGAGTGTAATCGTTGATTCCGCTAATGTTTCTGGTAATGTTTGTTCTTTAAAAGCATATGTATACAGTTTATGGTGAAATTATCTCGTAAAATCTTTTATAAAATTAATTACTAAATCCATCCGGTCCTGGTGTTTTACCATTCTTCAGAGAGTTTATTGTTTCTTCTATTTCCTTAATTGAGACCTGAGCTCCTAATTCCTCTTGTTCCAGCAGATTAAGTTTTGGGAGGTTACAATTATCCAGAAACTTTATAACTTTAGTACTATCTGCTGACGTTTTAGATGTATATAAATTTTGATAAAATTCAGCAAATCATTTATTGATATCATTAGGTAATGTTAACAATTCACCTTTATCTGATTTAATGTGATCTATCTGCTGCTTGGCCATCTTCACCCGCTCCTCATGAACCACATTCACCTGCCTCAGCCATCGCCTGTCACTGCGAAGCAGGGACAACCACTGTCTTCACCCCACCCTGCACTACCCCGAGAATACTCATGGGACAGTGCAGAGGGAGCTTTTCCATTGTGGCACATTCGGAAAAACTGGCTCTTTGATTACTTTGAAATGGATGCAGCATGCAGGAAGACCAAAGCAGTGGGATTAGTTTTGATTATTTCAGTTGTTCTTTGTAACCAGTTATTTCTGAGCTCAATACTGTTCCTCTGTCTCTGTTGTCAGTTGTTGGTGCCTCATGTCCGATTTACGATCGCGATCAACACAAAAGCGAGGGAGCAGCTGATTTGTGAGCGTGGTCTCTTTGACAAGGTAGGTGTGTGAATCTTTGGGCACAAGGATTCCATTGTGTGGTAGAACTTGGGGGGAGTTGATGAGAATGTGGGGAGAATATAAGAAAATTAAGGTGGTATTAATATGAATGGGTGGTTAATGGTTGATGTGGACTCTGTGGACTGAAGTTGTTCTGTGCTGTACCTTTCGATGTCTCTGTGTACACCAATGTTGATACAAGAGGATATTCCACCCCTGGTCCACTGCTGTTACTTTGAGAGAGACATAACCTTTGAGCACTAAGACCTACATGCATTGTTCATCTGACCCTTGTAGTGCTGTGAAATTGGAATGGCAGCATCTGGTGACAGCGGGATACTCCAGAACTAATGATAAACATGTTCTGGAATGGGATCCAGTGAATGCTCGTTGACTGGATGGAGAATTGGCTTCATGGAAGGAAGGAGAGGGTGATGGTGGAAGGTTGTTTTTAGGCCTGGAGGCCTGTGGCGAGTGATGTGCCTCAGGGATTGGTGCTGGGCCCATTGCTTTTTGTGATTTATATCAACGATTTGGATAAAAATGTAGAAGACATGATTTGTAAGATTGCAGATGACACAAAAGTGGGCGGTATTGTAGATAGCAAATGGTTATCAAATATTACAGCAGGATCTTGATCATTTGGGTGAGTGGGCTGAGGAATGGGTATATGGGTTTGATGCACATTGGTGCGAGGTGTTGCATTTTGGGAAGCAACACAGGACCTTTTCAGTGAATGGCTGGGCTCTGGGCAGTTTCTTGAAAGTGGCGTGACAGGTAGTTCGGGTGGTCAAGGAGGCTTTTGGTCCATTGACCTTCTTGAATTAGGGTATTGAACATAGTAGTTGGGATATTATGTTATATCTGAACAAAACTTTGAAGAGGCTGCATTTGGAGTATTTAGTTAATCTGTTTTAAGAAGGATGTTGTTAAACTGGAAATAATGCAGAGAAGATTTACAAAGATGTTGCCAGGATTCAAGGGCCTGATCTACAGTGAGACTCTGTGCAGACAGGGACTTTATTCCATGCAGTGCAGGAGGCTGAGGGGTGATCCTATAGAGGTATACAAACTCATGAGGGGAATAGATAAAGTGAATCTACAGAGTATTTTACCTAGAACAGGGGAAACACTTTTTCACACAGTGAGCTGTGAGTCTGTGGAATTCTCTGCCTCAGAGGGCAGTGGAGGTCGGTTCTCTGGATACTTTCAAGAAAGAGCTAGATGGGGCTCTTCAAGGTAGTGGAGTCAGGAGATATGGGAAAAAGGCAGGAACAGGGTTCTGATTGGGGATGATCAGCCATGATGATATTGAATGGCGGTGCTGGCTCGAAGGGCCGAATGGCCTACTCCTGCACCTATTGTCTATCGTCTATTCAATAGGAACCTGAGGGGCAACATTTCTACTCAAAGGGTGGAGGGAATTGGAATGAGCTGCCAGAGGAGATAGTTGAGGCAGGTATTATCACAACATTGCAAATATATTTAGCCAAGTACTTGGATGGGAATGGTGTAGAGGGATATGGGACAAACATGGGGAGGTGGGACTAGCATTGATGTGGGATCTTTGTCAACATGGGCAATGTAGCGTCGATTTTTACAACTTCTCAAAGTTCAATCTTCGATGGCCACTAATTAGTTGTAGATGATTAGAAAAGTAGTCTCACGCACTCCACGACACATTTAAAACAGCAAAGATGAATCTTCCAGAAGTACTCTTGATTAATAGCCTATTTATTTTAATAATACGAAACAATTCAAACAAGAGGGCATGACATGAGAATTAAGGGACAGAAGTTTAGGGGTAACGTGAGGGGGAACTTCTTTACTCAGAGGGTGGTGGCTGTGTGGAATGAGCTTCCAGCAGAGGTGGTGGAGGCAGGATCGATTTTAACATTTAAAAGTAAAGTGGATAGGTATATGGACGTGAAGGGAATGGAGGGGTATGGTCTGAGTGCAGGTAGATGGGACTAGGGGAAAACAAATGGTCGGCACGGACTGGAAGGGCCAAGAGGGCCTGTCTCCGTGCTGTAATTGTTATATGGTTATATGGTTAATTAAATAACTCCTAACTTTCCGTTCTTAATCGTTGTTCCATTCATGTCATGTAAATCATAAAAACGTCTTCTTATCGTCCGACTACGTATATATGTCCCCATCATGCTCATGCTCATGCTCATGGTAGAAAACTGTTTCATCCCATGGCTCCAACATCAAACTGGAACTAATCATCTAAGAGCCTGCGCCAGACTCCTCTAGCCAAAAAACACGTCCGGGACTACGTATGAAATCCCACCCAAATAAACACCACCTATAATAAGGTGCAGAGTCCCCCTGGTCCTCACCTTTCACCCCACCAGCCGGCAAATACAACATATAGTCCTCCGCCAGTTTTGCCACCTCCAACGTGACCCTTCCACCCGCCACATCTTCCCATCTCCCCCCCTGTCTGCCTTCCGCAAAGACCGCTCCCTCCGCAACTCCCTTGTCAATTCTTCCCTCCCCTCCCACTCCACCCCTTCCCCGGGCACTTTCCCTTGCAACCGCAAGAAATGCAACACTTGTCCCTTCACCTCCCCCCTCCACTCCTTTCAGGGACCCAAGCAGTCTTTCCAGGTCCGACAGAGGTTCACCTGCACCTCCTCCAACCTCATCTACTGCATCCGCTGCTCCAGATGCCAGATGATCTATATCGGTGAGACCAAGCGGAGGCTTGGCGATCGCTTCGTCGAACACCTCCGCTCGGTCCGCAATAACCAACCCGACCTCCCGGTGGCTCAGCACTTCAACTCCCCCTCCCATTCCACATCCGACCTCTCGGTCCTGGGCCTCCTCCACGGCCAGAGTGAGCAACACCGCAAGCTGGAGGAACAGCACCTCATATTCCGCTTGGGGAGTCTGCATCCTTTGGGCTTGAATATTGAATTTTATCAATTCTGTTAACCCTTGCTGTCTCCTCCCCTTCCCACCTCTCCCTCAGCCCTCGGGCCCTGGCATTCCCTCTATCTCTATCTCCCTCCCCCACCCCAGTCGCACCAGCTTCTCATTTTCACACCACAAACAGCTTACAATGGCTTGTTCCCTTTATCATCGATACTTTTTTGCATATCTTTCATTCATTGTTCCTTATCTCTCCACATCACCGTCTATATCTCTCGTTTCCCTGATCCCTGACCAGTCTGAAGAAGGGTCTCAACCCGAAACGTCGCCTATCTCCTTCGCTCCTTAGATGCTGCTGCACCCGCTGAGTTTCTCCAGCTTTTTGTGTACCACCTATAATAAACTTACTTAAGCTAAATAGCTCCAACATACTGGCCCCTAATTGTTCTGAGTATATAACGAGACAATGACCAATAAACATTCAAAAAGGAGCTATAGAAGCTTAATATATATTAAAAAACAACAGTAAAATGTATTATATTTCAGACTTCTTTAGCGATTCTTCCATCTTCACCTTCCTCTTCTAGAAGCAGACATATCTAGGTTATCGGTCTAACCAAGACGTTGTTCTTAGTCTGAAGTTGTACTGCACCAAACCTTCAACGTCTGGTATGATTTCCAGAATCCTTCCCATGAACCAAGAACCTCGTGGTGCAGTAGAATCAAACACCAAAACGATATCACCTGGAATAAAAATTCATACTCTCAACCATCGTTGTCGTTCTTGGATTATAGGCAAATATTCTTGAGACAACCTTTTGCAAAAAAGATCTGCCATATATTGTACCTGTCTCCAGCTGTGTTTTAATATACAATCTTCTTTTACAAAGAGCCCAGGTGGTAGCATTGGATTGGTCTTCAACGGAAGAATATGATTTGGTGTAAGCGCTTCCAGGTCATTCGGATCATCAGAACTCTTAATAATGGGTCGAACATTTAAAATTGCTTCAATTTCACAAAATAAAGTTTGTAATCCTTCATCATCCAGAACTTGTTGTTTAAGGACAGAACGTAGCACATTTCAAACCATGCAGATCAACCGTTCCCAAACACCGCTGTGATGGGATCCGCTGGTGGATTAAAATTCCATTCTATCCTATTCTGATGCATAACACCCTGGATTTCATTCTGATTTAAGCCTTTAAGTGCTTCTCTCAATTATTTTTCCGCTCCAACAAAACTTGTACCATTATCTAATCTTAATGATAAAACTTGACCTCGTTGACAGATAAAACAGTATATCTTGGTCATTAGGCCCTTGTGGCTAAGGGGATGGAGAGTATGGAGAGAAGGCAGGTACAGGATACTGAGTTGGATGATCAGCCATGAGCCAGGCTCGAATTTTCTATTTCTAAATCTTCGTAATGCTTGAATACAGGAGTCTGTGTCAAGTGCAGATGCAATTTCAAGATGTACTGCTCTGCTCACCATGCAAGTGAAGATTACACCATACTTTTTTTTAAATCATACTTCGTCCTCTCTTAACCTCTGTAGGACGGAAAAAATTCACTCCAACATCTGTAAAAGGAGGATTATTAGGTTGAATCCTCTCCTGAGGTACGTCCGTCATCTTCTGCTGTACAACGTCTCCAGGCTGTCATCTGCACACAACACCATATTTTATTATCTTGCAGCAGAGTTAGCTTTCATTATCCAATATTTCTTACGAAGTTGCGACAGCATGTGATTTCTTCCTCCATGTCCAATCTGTTCATGAATATGTCGTAACAGTAATGTTGAAATATGAAAGTCCTTCGAGGGAATAATAGGATGCTTAGCCTCTTCAGGCATTACTAGTCTATTCAGGCGACCACCTACTCTCAGAAGTCCTTCCTCCAATACCGGATCAGTCTTATACAATTGACCGTCTCTTTTAACACCACATACTCCAGCTTGTAACGTCGATATTTCCTCTTTGTATCTTTGTCCTTGCCAGAAAGGAATAATTGCGTTTTCTGCCTTGAGAAGATCATCAAGGCATAAACCCTGTATGTGGTACGATGCCTTAAAAACTTGCATCTTGTCAACCTTCTCTTTCAGTTTTTCAGGATCAACTTCAGAAATACCTTCAGGAATCTCTTTCCTTTTTTGTGCAAACAGCAATAACCTTGTTTTGGCTTTAAGAACCCAAGCCACCTCTTCCATGATGAAAAGTAGGTAATTAAGTAATTTGTTATGTTCGATGAATCCTTAGCAGTAACATTCACTGTGATGTCCTGCTTAATTTCCGGATCATTAGCAGGGATTTCAAATCACAGTTCAAGCTTTGGCCATTCTATCTGGTTTACAGAGAAACTCCAGTCCATTGATCCATCTCTTATTGCTTAAGAAGCGATCTGCTGTTAATCCTCTAGAAGCTTCATCGTCAGGATTCTCCTTTGTGTTAACATATTTCCACTGTGATACATCAGTAGCTCTCCTTATATAAGAGATTATGTTTGTTACAAATGTTAAGAAACGTTTGTTCTCATTGTTGAAATACTTAAGCACTATCAGTCCAGAAAACAGATTCACCTAGCTCAAGGGTACACAAAAGGCTGGAGAAACTCAGCGGGTGCAGCAGCATCTAAGGAGTGAAGGAGATAGGCAACGTTTCGGGTCGAGACCCTTCTTCAGACTGCAACCCTCCTTCGCTCCTCAGATGCTGCTGCACCCGCTGAGTTTCTCCAGCCTTTTGCATACCCTCTATTTTCCAGCATCTGCAGTTCCTTCTTTAACAACATTTCCCCTAGCTCAAGTTGCAGTTCCTTTTGCAGCATTATGTCAACTTTAACAGCTAAGACTGCGGTACCCGGACGTGGCGCCGACGGACGAGAAGCTGAAGCAAAGAAGTGGAAGCCAAATAACCGAATGGAAACAAAGCTGAAACGCCAACTGACCGAAAGGGTGGGACAGCTAAAAGCCAACTGACGGAAAGGGGGGGACAGCTAAAAGCCAACTGACCGAAAGGCTGCGTCGCCTAAAAGCAAACTCACCAAATGGCCGCTCTGCCGAAACGCCACCTACCCTAAAGGCGGCGTCGCCTACAAGCCAACGGACCAAATGCCGCTCAACAGAAAAGTCAAATAATGAACATGACGTTGCCGGGGGGGGGGGGGGGGGAGGAACACACTTGTCAGCGATTGGTCCAGACCCCCGTGTCTATCACATCACTGTGAAGGGATGAACATTGTCCCACACCTCCGCTCCACCTGACCCACAGCCGACCCACCCAACCCTCAGAGGGTGGCCGTGGGAGAGTGGGGTCCCGATGGATGCGCATCTTCGGCCACTTATAATTTGGTGCTTGGGTTCACACTGCCCAGTCACCTATGACTTGTGTGGGAAAATGATCTCCATGCTCCCGTCTCCCCCTTCTCTCCCCCTCTTCACTAACTCCCCCTCTTCTCTCTCTCCCCTCCACTCTCTCTCCCCTCCCCTCTCTCTCCCCCCCTTCTCTCCACCCCTCCCCCCTCTCCTCCTTACCCCCCCTCTCTCCCTTCTCTCTCCCCTTTTCTCTTTCACTCCCCTCTTCTCTCTCTCTGTTCTCTCTCTCCCTTCTCTCTCCCCCCTCTCTCCCGTCTCTCTCCCCCATCTCCATCAGCAGGGGTTGGGCAGTCATTGTCAGATACATAGGTGACTGGGCAATCTGTACCCAAGCACCAAGTTGTAAGCGGCCGAAGGTGTGCATCATTTGGGACAGCCCCCACTCTCCCACGCCCACCCTCCGCCTCATCTTCCCCATGCGGCCGCACTGTGACGAGCTGAGGGTCGGGTGGAGCAGAGGTGTGGGACAGGCTGGTCCCTCTGCCCACCCACAGTCACTGACCACGAGGCATTGCCATCACACCCCAACCCCCACACCAGGGTGATTCACCCCCCTCCCCTCCGACCCCCGGACCCTGACGCCCACACCGGGTGATTCACCCCCACCCCGGCTGCTGGGACAGACGGTTCGGGGCATAGTAAATCGCTTTTAAAACATTGGGGAGAGGGACACATTCCTTGGCGGGCCGATGGGAGAGAGAGAGAGGGGAAGAGAGAGAGGAGGGGAGAAAGAGGCGGAGAGAGAAGGGAGAGAGAGGGGGGAGAGGGAGAAGAGGGGAGAGAAAGAGAGAGAGAAGGGAGAGAGGGGAGAGAGAGGCGGGGAGAGAGAGGAGAGAGAGAGGAGGAGGAGAGGGAGGAGAGAGAGAGAGGAGGAGAGAGAGGAGGAGAGAGAGGAGGAGAGAGAGGAGGAGAGAGAGAGAGGAGAGAGAGGAGGAGAGAGAGAGGAGAGAGAGGAGGAGAGAGAGGAGAGAGAGAGGAGAGAGAGGAGGAGAGAGAGAGAGAGAGAGAGAGAGAGGAGAGAGAGAGGAGAGAGAGGAGAGAGAGGAGAGAGAGGGGAGTCTCGAGAGTGCGAGAGAGAGAAAGTGTACAGGAGCATGGGGTCATTTTCTCACACAAGCCATAGGTGACTGGGCAGTCTGAACCCAAGCACCAAGTTGTAAGCAGCCGAAGGTACGCATCCCTCGGGACAGCCCCCACACTCGCACTGCCATCCTCTGTGGGTCGAGTGGAGCGGAGGTGTGGGACAATGTTCATCCCTCCACAGTGATGTGATGGACGCGGGGGTCTGGACCAATCGGTGACAAGTCCCGCCTCCCGGCAACGTCATGTCCGTTATTTGACGTTTCTGTTGAGCAGCAGTCGGTCCGTTGGCGTGTAGGCGACGCCGCCTTTCGGGTAGGTGGCGTTTCGACAGAGCGGCCATTCAGTGAATTTGCTTTTAGGCAACGCAGCCTTTCGGTTAATTGGCTTTTAGGCATCTCGCCCGTTTGGTTAGTTTGCATTTAGGCGTCCCACCCTTTCGGTCAGTTGGCGTTTCAGCTTCGTTTCCATTTGGTTATTCGGCTTCCACTTCTTTGCTTCAGCTTCTCGTCTGTCGGCGCCACGTCCGCACACGAAGACTGCGACTGTAAGTTCCATTCTGGGAATTGTCAGTTGCTTCAATGCTGCCATGGAACCAATCACGGGTAGAATACACCTTCTTGTACATGGTTGCTCTTGAATCAAGATTCTGAACTTGAACACATCTGTTTCTACACACCAGTGCAATGCCAGTGCTCTTTCCATTGGTAGATTGTCTTTGTCCAAATCCAACTCTCTCATCTCCTTGTCTGTACGATTAACCGTACGTCCCTTTCCATGAAGCTCACCAGATCAGCAACAAGGCTCTTCCTCAGGCATTTGTGCTTTCAGCAATGCATCTTGCTTTTCACCAACCTAGAGACCAAGGCTGAGTAATTGCTCCTGATTAGATTGCACTATCTTCGCATTCTCTTTTGATTCCATTAGTTTCTTCAGGATTTCAATTTTCTTGATCATCTGCTTCCATAACTTGTCTATTTTCATCTGGCATCTTTCCAGGTAGGCTGCTTCTCCCTTCTCAGTTCGCTTGGTATCTCTTCTTCCATATCTTCTCTCATCTGATTCCACCGCTCCCCCTTGTGGCTCCTCTTCATACTGTCTTTCGCTCCATGGGTTAATCCTTCTGGCTGACTGCCAGATCGTTGTCCAGATGCAGAGCTGGTGATCAGCACATCTTATCCGGGTTCAAAAACAATCGAATTATTTTGAAGGTCATTTATAAAACAAACTGGCAAATACTTGAAAACATCTAATTATTTTCCAAAATTCCGAAGTCTTCTTTACCAGTGTTTAGTAAACTTCACTAGCTGAGCTTACCTTATCTATAGAAGTCCATAACATCCAATTAATTTCCAAGGCAGTTCACTCTGACTTATCTTGAAAGAATTTGAATACATCATCTCAGTTCCGTAAAATGTGCTCAAGTCTGAGCTCTTCAAGGTCACAACACCTGTATTGGTGCTGTCCTTATTCAGGCTACCATAAATAAGCTTCTTGGCTGCTTTCCAAACGTTTGCAGATCCCTTTACAGGTTTTTAGACTTAAACATCTGATATTTCTCATATATAGCAAGCAATCAATTCTTATTCATGGCCCTCCCTCGGTCTTCTTTCTTCCGACGACCCAGGCATTCAACCATGTCTATGTTTTCTTCGTCCAGAATTCAGGCTGTAATCTATGGCAGAAATCCAGCTTCTTCGATTCACCGTTGAATCAGTCTATTGCTACTACTCTTCTGTAGTAATGAGTTTTCTACTTAAATGTAGCAGCGGTTTTTACAACTTCTCAAAGTTCAAACTTCGATGGCCACTAATTTGTCAGAGATAATTAGAAAAGTACTCATGCACTCCACGACACATATAAAACAGCAAAGATGAATCTTCCAGAAGTAGTCTCTTGATTAATAGCCTATTTATTGTAGTAATACAAAACAATGAAATAACTCCTAACTTTCCGTTCTTAATCGTTGTTTCATTCATGTCATATAAATCATAAAAACATCTTCTTATAAAAGTACATCGTCTGACTACGTATATATGTCCCCATCATGTTCGTGGTTGTGGTAGAAAACTGTTTCATCCCATGGTTCCGACATAAAACTGAAACTAATCATCAGAGAGCCTGCGCCAGACTCTAGCCAAAAACACGTCCCAGACTACGTATGAAATCCCACCCAAATAAACACAGGCAGATAATAACTAAAGGTAACTAGACATGACTATAATAAACTTACTTAAGCTAAATGACTCCAACAGGCAAGTTGGGCCAAAGGGCCTGCTTCTGTGTGGTATGACTATGAGATGGAGGGAAAACTAGTTACTAAGACTAGTTTTAAGTTTTAATCAAGGGAATATTTGTGATGGGCTGAGTCTAAGGGGAGCATAAGGAGAGGTTGTAGAGGTCATAGAGTCAATAGGTTAATGGGAGAGGTTCGTGAGGGGGATCACAGGATGTGAAAGGGACTGAGGGTCTTTGAAATGTGCCAAATAGGTCAGACCATGTGAATAAAGAGGGAGAAACTGAGTCGGTGTCACAGATGCAAAACACAATGTTCCGGAGGAATCCAGTGGTTCAGGCAGCATTGAAACATAGAAACATAGAAAATAGGTGCAAGAGGAGGCCATTCAGCCCTTCGAGCCTCTGTGGAAGGAAATGGACAGATGATGTTTCGGGTTGGCACCCTTCTTGAGACTGAAAAAAGTTTGATCTTCAGGTCTGAAGAAGTGTCCCGACCTGAAACTATCCATTTCCCTCCACAGATGCTGCCTGATCCACTGAGTTCCTCCAGCAATTTGTGTTTATCTCAGGATTTAAGCATCTGTAGTTCCTTGTGTCTCCAATATCACAGATGGACGAATTCCAGCAGAAATGGCCAATTCTGGCACAGATGGAGAGATGGACAGAACAGATGGAAGAGAGGTGTTCTTCCTCATTTATAGTTATTGTTTTGTTTACTACTGTTGTATGAATTTATCAGATCAAGGGGAGGCTGGAACAGTGTTGGTTAGAGGAGGATAGGACCTGTGTACACTGTTGTACAGACACTGCAGGTGCGCCATCCAGTGTATGAGGCTAGTTGATAAAACAGAAGCCCACTGACTGGGCTTGGATGTGTGAACCATCTCGCCAGGGGCCATGTCTTGGTGGTGTGCCCGCACACGTTGAATGGTGCCAATACGACACGGGAGTTGCCCCTGCATTCCAGTCGCCCACGCCAGAAACTTCATCAGATGTCCTTTCACTACAAACAGATGAACAGCTCAGGAGGCGGTGGTCATGTCTACCTGGTGCAGCGCGCCATGAAGGACCTCACATACCAGTCATTCTGCTTTCCTGAGGCCATCAAAATGCGGGGAGTTGAGAGCAGAGAGAGTCTGCCGTACTACCACTACAGGGATGATGCACTGAAGGTCTGGGATGCTGTGCTGGGGTGAGTTAAAGCTGGGCTACGTTGCCCAGGGCATGTTATGTTGTCCCCCAGTGTTCAGTGATGGTACCTGAGGACTGGAGGATCACTCATTATGCATCCTTTTAAGGTGAGAGGGGTAAGATAGATGGTGAAATCATTGGACAAAGTCAGCATGGATTTATGAAAGGTAAATCATGCCGGACGAATCTTATAGAATTTTCCGAGGATGTAACTAGTAGAGTGGATAAGGGAGAACCAGTGGATGTGTTATATCTGGACTTTCAGAAGGCTTTCGACAAGGTCCCACATAAGAGATTAGTATGCAAGCTTAAAGTACATGGTATTGGGGGTTCAGTATTGATGTGGATAGAGAACTGGCTGGCAGACAGGAAGCAAAGAGTAGGAGTAAACGGGTCCTTTTCAGAATGGCAGGCAGTGACTAGTGGGCTACCGCAAGGCTCGGTGCTGGGACCCCTGCTATTTACAATATATATTAATGATCTGGATGAGGGAATTGAATGCAACATCTCCAAGTTTGCAGATGACACAAAGCTGGGGGGCAGTGTTAGCTGTGAGGAGGATGCTAGGAGGCTGCAAGGCGACTTGGATAGGTTGGGTGAGTGGGCAAATGCATGGCAGATGCAGTATAATGTGGATAAATGTGAGGTTATCCATTTCGGTGGCAAAAACAGGAAAGTAGTCTATTATCTGAATGGTGGTCGGTTAGGAAAAGGGGAGATGCAACGAGACCTGGGTGTCATGGTACACCAGTCATTAAAAGTTGGCATGCAGGTGCAGCAGGAAATGAAGAAAGCAAATGGTATGTTAGCATTCATAGCAAAAGGATTTGAGTATAAGAGCAGGGAGGTTCTACTGCAGTTGTACAGGGTCTTGGTGAGGCCACACCTGCAGTATTGCTTACAGTTTTGGTCTCCTAATCTGAGGAAAGACATTCCTGTCATAGAGGGAGTACAGAGAAGGTTCACCAGACTGATTCCTGGGATGGCAGGACTTCCATATGAAGAAAGACTGGATACACTCGGCTTGTACTCGCTAGAATTTAGAAGATTGAGGAGGCATCTTATAGAGACTTACAAAATTCTTAAGGGGTTGGACAAGTAGATGCAGGAAGATTGTTCCCGATGTTGGGGAACTCCAGAACAAGGGGTCACAGTTTAACGATAAGGGGAAGTCTTTTAGGACCGAGATGAGAAAAACATTTTTCACACAGAGAGTGGTGAGTCTGTGGAATTCTCTGCCACAGAAGGTAGTTGAGGCCAGTTCATTGGCTATATTTAAGAGGGAGTTAGATGTGGCCCTTGTGGCTAAAAGGATCAGGGGGTATGGAGAGAAGGCAGGTACAGGATACTGAGTTGGATGATCAGCCATGATCATATTGAATGGCGGTGCAGGCTCGAAGGGCCGAATGGCCTACTCCTGCACCTATTTTTCAATGTTCTATGTTTCTATAATAGCCAGCTGAGCAGTAATATTTTCACTCAGAGGGCAGTGAATACATGGAACGAACTGCCAGAGGAGATAATTGAGGCAGTTCGTTCCATGTCAATTGGTACCATAACAACATTTCAAAGACACTTCCACAGGTAGAGATAGGAAAGGTTCAGAGAGATATTGGCCAAATGCAGGCAAATGGCGCAGATGGGGCATCTTGTTCGCCGTGGACGAGTTGGGCTGAAGTTGGTCTAGAATTAGGAGATCTTTAGGGACAGAATTAGCAATCACGTGGGCATGTGTGTTCATTAGTAAAAGCCAGCATGCAATTATTTGTTACTTCATCAAAAGATTATAGCAAAATTATCTAAGGTGTATATCCTAAACAAAACTAAACTAAACTTGAACAAGGCTTTTTTGGAAGTCAACATCTTCCACATTAAGCACATTTCTTCATTAATTCATCAAAAATTAAAGGGACACCTCACGCTGTTAAGCTAGGAAGTCATGCAATAAAAGGGATTGTAGAAGCTTCTGCAGAAGATTGACTTGGAAACGGAACAATGAATGAGAGGGAAAGATTACCTTGAAGGACAGCGTTCGCTTGGAGGGGAATGTGGCTGGGCCAAGACTTTTCCCAATCTATGTTATTTCTGGGTCTTGCGTGTACAGGACACTGTGTCCGAGTTCTCAGACAGATTACTTGGAAGCAGAGATCACTGTGAGGAGGATGGTGGAAGATCGCAAACCCTGGGTGCGTCATGGGTGATGTATCGTGTACCCCAGATGCCACACCTCAGGCTTCAAAGAGCGTACAGAGGTTCACCTAAGGCATTCTCGGATGTGAGACTGCTGTTGTTGGGGAGAATGGAGAATGGAAGGTGTTCCCTTTGGAACAGAGGAGACTGGAGAATGGAAGGTGTTCTCTTTGGAACAGAGAGATTCTAAATCATGAAAGATACAGAGTAGTGAGATGGAATTGGCAGAGAGAAATATGGATGGAGAATGAAGGTGAATGGTAAAAAAATTACAATGAGGTGTAGAAAATATTTCTGCAGTGAGTGATTGGGTGTGAAGGCTCTGGCTGGCAGTGGGGCAGAACCGAGGGAGAATTTCAAAGGGAGCTTGATAAGCATCAAATGGAAGGAGTTTCAGGAATTCAGGAAGTGGTGGGTGTGGGACTAAACGGATTGTTCTAACAGAGAACCACTTGATGGAGACGAATGGAGGTATCAGGGTGGAGATTTGGCAGGTGGAAGAGGGTGGCTAGGAGTGGGGGGGAAGAGATCATGTGTGCGTGCGGGGAGGGGGAGGTTGGGAGCAGGGTGGGGTGAGGAGATTGGGTGTGGGGGAGATTCAGAATGGGGGAGATGAAGTGGGGAGAGAATATTGAAAACTGGGAAGCTTGGGTGGAGGGTAGGATTGAGCGTGGGAAGTAAGATTGGACTTGGGGGTTAGGAATAGGCATCCTAGGCAGATTGGGAGTGGGGGCAGATTGGGAGTTGGGGGAGATCGAGAGTGAGGGGGAGATCAGAAGTATAAGGAGATGGCGAGTGGATGGATTGTAGGTGGGCAATTGGGTGCAGGGGATAGACTGGGAGTAGAGGGCCGAAAGTGTGATTGGGTGAAGACAGCAAGCAGGAATGGAATGGAGTAGCATGAACTGTGTTGTCACATGTTCCTGATGATGCTGCGTTATTTGGGAATATCGACTTCTTTCCAACAGCTTTGTCACAGACGTGGTCAACATATATTACATTGATGATGAAGCTGTTGAGATAGACAATGAGCTGCAGGCCTTTATGGAGGACGTGTTTATCCACGGACTGAGGGCTGATAATAGTTCAGGTAACTCATGATGTACAACCTGTGTTATTTATTCAACAACCGTGAGTGGATCAGCAGTCTCTGCTGGAACTGGGTTGGTTTTGCCGCATTGAGAAAATTAAAACCATTGTCCTCTGAACAAACTCCATCCACTTTCTGCTAACTGAACCAAACTAAACCAATTGCACCGTTGGTCCCACACTCTGACTCTGTCTATTTCAGCTGCCCCTCCCCAGCTCCCGCTCTTGTTATTCATGTTATTCCCTTTATCATGTATCTGTACACCGTAGTTGGCTCAATTGTAATCATGTTTTGTTTTTCCGCTGACTGGTTAGCACGCAACTAAAGCTTGTCACCTGCACCATGACACACATGACAATGAGCTAAATGAACAAACCCACACCTTTCACTTACCCCCAAGGCTGGCCGTTCTCCAGCTGACCTCTCCGTCATTCACTCCTTTCTATTGCATCTTCCCCACAAAAGACCGAACAGCAAACAGCCTCGTATCTTTCTGCATCTTCACAGGCAGAGTCTAGTAAATCTCTGCATGCATCAACCCATTTGTCCATCACTGTTCAAAGTGCTGGAATAATAATCAGCAGCACATGCGATCAACCTGTGTGGGAGAAATCACTCACTTACAATAAAACATTTGCCACCCCATCGTAAACACGCAGACGCAGGGAACTGCAGGTGCTGGTTCACCAAAAAAAGACACAAATGTGCTGAACTAACTGAGTGGAACAGGCAACATCACTGGATGTTGTGTATCCAGTTGGGGAACAGGGAAGGGAAGGGGAAGGCGGGGGGGTGGGGGGTAGTTGGGGTTGGGTAAGGGTGATGTTTGTAGGTCATTAGCTAAAATTGGAGAATTCAATGTGTACACCATTAGTTTATGACCCATGGCTGATACATCTTGGCCAAGATTACAATGTCTTTACATTTTTGGCAGTTGAATGATTATTTTTTGACAATGCAGGATTCCCTGAATCAGTGAGCACGATTCAGACGCTGACCGAGTACCTGACCATGATAATATTCAATGCTTCCTGCCAGCACGCTGCAGTCAATTTTGGGCAGGTATGGATTTGATTTCCAGATATGATGCTTGTGCTGTATCAAGTATTGTACGATGGTGACCCCTGGAGCCCCCACCTGTGTCGGCTGTGGCACCCAGCTACAGTCAGAGATGAGGTGCGGGCTGAGGCTGAAGAATAAATGCAGCGCGATGGTGCGGCTGTTCCACAGAGCATCGGGTGCGGGCAGGGCCGGCCTTAAGCCGATTGGACCGGGGGCCCCGCGCCAGAGTAATCTACTCTGGGGTCCGGTAGATCTACCCCGAGTGCAGGGGGGAGAGAGGGGCGGAGAGAGAATAGAGGGGTGGAGGGGGAAGAAAGGGGTAGACGCGGAGGGGGGTGTAAGGGGGAATGGAGAAGGGGGAGAGTGAGAGGTGGGTCGTTTGCTCACGGCATCGCTGCCGCCCCTCCAGTCGCCCCTCCAGTCGCCGTGCTTCCCGGTACCACCCCCCTCTCTCCCCGGGGAGACTACAGGGAGAGCCGAGCCAGGGGTTGGAGCAACGTTTACAAACATCGGCCTCAGCTCATACCCGTCTGCCCGGACCCCTGCATCCGCTCCTGCTGCCGGCCCTCTCCCTCCCTTCTCTCCTTCCCTTCCTCCCTCTCTTCTTTCTTTCCCTCCCTCCTTCCTCTCTCTTTTCCCTTATCTCATTCGCTCCATCCCTCCTTTCTCTACTTCCCTCCCTCCCTTCTGTCCTTCCTCCCTCCCTTCCCTCTCTCGCTCCCTTCTCTCCTTCCCTCCCTCCCTTGTCTTCTTCCCTCCCACAAACACACACACACACATCACGCATAGACAACTAACACACACAACTAAGTTAGGATGGGGTAGGATGGGGCTGAAGCCCAAAATATAATGCCTGGACTGGTTTTTCACCAATGGTTATTGGTTTTCCAGGATCTAATTAATTAAATTACTTTTTAAAAATCATTTCACAGTCACTAAAACAAGTGGTATTGTAACTATGTACTTTTCAGAGGTGATCTACACATTTTGTTTGTTACTTGTAGGCTTACATGTATGCAATTTTATATTAAAATGTAGCTTAGATCTGTTTGGTCCATTAAGTCGCATGCACTTTTTAAGATCACATTTTGATTACTTTCCATTCTACCGTAGAGATATAAAGTCTATAATAGACTTGAATTATATTTCTATGAATCTACAGACCTTGGCTGGGAACCTGGGGCTCACCAAAATTGTTCCCAATTGGGCCCCGCAACTCCTAAGGCCGGCCCTGGGTGTGGAGGTCAGTCAGTGGCCCCAGCTCATTACACACTCACTGTGTAGTCAGCCATCAGTTTGCTGCTGCCTGTGTCATCATCTGAGGCCCATTTGTGTGGAGCCCTGGCGCAGGAGAAAACTCAGCCGCGGGTGTCCAGGGAAAGGTCGAGCCACATTCTGAGTCTGTCCTCTGAAGCCGCTGCTTCCTCAGAGCGTATTTGTAGTCCTGGAGTGAATGGCCTGGGTGCTGACGGTGACATTCCTTTCTATTGGGAAATATAGATCAAGGGCCCAGGAAGGAGCGAAGCTCTATTAACAGAACCAAATTAACCTACAAACCTGCACGTCTTTGGAGTGTTAGAAGAAACCGAAAACCGACACAGTCACAGGGAGAACGTACAAACTCTATACAGACAGCACATGTAGTCAGGATCGAACCCAGGTCTCTAGCGCTGTGAACAGGGCTGGCCTTAGGGGGTGCGGGGCCCAATTGGGAACAGTTTTGGTGAGCCACAGGTTCCCAGCCAAGGTCTGTCAGCCCTGTTATTTAGTATATTTTAGCGGTGCATAGACAACGACCAGTTGATTTAAACAGATTTTATTACAAAATCGCTTTATGGTCAACAGCTCTACACACATGCGACTGGACACCACGGTGGTCAGTCGCTCAACTGCCGCGCGAAAGTGAAAACCGCGCGAAAACAGCAGTCCCTCCCGAGTCACGTGACCGCAGCTTCCAAACGCCGGGGTCGATACCTGTGTGCGCCAGCAGGCGCCACTACATGACCCCCCCCACCCCCCAGAATCCGCGGTACGGAAAACGCACGGGTAACCAGACGGTTCGACCTGAACGCTTAGTCTGTGAACGTAACATTCGGGGCCGGCAAAACAGAACCAGAGGGGCGCAACACACGCGAACGAGGGACGGGTGTAACAAAGGGGACCGAGGAGCTCCCGATCGAAAGAGCTGTACTTGATCTCCGGGGCCCGCTGCTGCCTGCTGAAAAACGACAGCGGCAGCCGGCGGTTACCTACCTGCTGCTCGAGGACAGCACCCACCGCAACGTCCGAAGCATCCATGGTGAGAGCCGTGAGGGCTGATGCCCTCGGGTGTACCAGCAGGGTGGTTGGCCAGCGCGGTCTTGACCCCCTCGAAAGCTATACCGACCTCCCTGGACCAAACCAGGTCCTTGGGCTTGCCCGCCAGACATTGGAACAACGGCCGCATGATGGCGGCCGCTGACGGGGCGAATCGGTGGTAGAAATTGACCATTCCGATGAACTCCTGCAGGCCCTTGACGGATCATGGCCTGGGGAAACGACGGATTGCGTCGACCTTCTCAGGCACCGGTTGTGTGCCTTGGCAGGTTACCCAGTGACCTAAAAAGGAGATGGAACGCAATCCGAACTGGCACTTGATCACCAAACCGTGCTTACGCAGCCGTTCGAAGAGCAGGCTGAGGTGCCTAACGTGTTCAACCTGCGAGCTGCTGGCCACCAGAATATCATTGAGATAGATGAATATAAATGGCAAACCCCGCCCGACCTGATCCATTAACCTTTGAAACGCTTGAGCGCTGTTCTTCAGGCCAAAAGGCATCCTTAGCCATTCATAACGGCCAAAAGGGGTGATGGTGGCCGTCTTAGGGACGCTGTCTTAGGGAACGGGATCTGATTATACCCATGGACCAGGTCGACCTTCAAGAAGAAGGTAGCGCCCTCCAAATGAGCCGAGAAATCTTGAATGTTCGGGACTGGGTACCGATCAGCTGGGGTTACCACGTTTAGACGCCTGTAATCCCCGCAAGGTCTCCATCCCCCGGACGCTTTGGGCACCATATGCAGGGGGGAAGCCCAAGGGCTATCTGATCAGCGGAAAAACCCCAAGTCTTCCATAAGCTGGAACTTGTCTCGTGCGATGCGCAATTTATCAGGCGGGAGGTGGCGCGCGAGCCCTCGGTGGGTATGTGGTGGACCATGCCATGATGGGGCGTGGCCCCATCGAACCGGGGCATGAGCAACACTGGGAATTCAGTGAGAAGGGCTGCGAAAGGTTGCTGGATCTCAGCTACCTCGTCGAGATGCTGTTGGGGCGTGAAGGGATTACGCGGCTCGGCAGGGCGCAGGTCTGACAACGGAACCATTTGGCCGCCCCGCACATCTACAACAGGGAGAACGGGCGCAAGAGGTCGGCCCCCAATATCGGCTGGGCGACGTCAGCAATGGTGAACTTCCACCTATACGGGCGGGAGTTGAAATTTGAGTCCAGGGTCCGCGTACCATAAGTGCGAATGTCGCTGCCGTTAACGGCCAAGAGGACAGGTCCTACCTTCCCGATGCGGTATCTCGAGCGGTCGGGGGGCAGGATGCTGGTTATGGCACCGGAGTCGACCAGGAAACGGTGGCTGGAGTAGCGATCACGGACGTAGAGGCGTTCGTTCGGGCCGATTGCGTTCGCCTTTGTGGGCGATCGGCCGTGGCATTTCCCTGAAACGAACAGGGGCTTCGACATCTTCGAGCTGGGTGAGTTCGGTCCTCCTTCTCGATTTCTCCTAGGCTGCACCCTGGCTGTGGCAGCGGGTGGGAGAAGGAGCAAACATCTCGTTGTCTGGTGTTCCATAGCTCATTGGCTCTCTCTGGGGTTCGCTGATTCCATCCATGTGAAGGATCTTCGCCGTCCCGTCTCGGCGGCTGAGCCCGAAGGTGTGTAACAGGACAGCCCCCAATCCCTCGTATATGGCTGTCGCCGGCGTGTCTCGAAAAACAGTCCTGTGGCAGAGCCCCCACCACGTGGAAATACATCGTCTCATCTGCTGCGATGCCGTGCAGATGAAACTGTGCCTCTATGTGGGCGGGTCAAACTTGCGGTTGATCCGGCCAGAACATCGGTAGTTCGAAACCCGGTGAGCTCTGCCTCGTGCCGGCTGCTTCTGTGGGAACATAGTCTTCCTGCATGATACCTGTCTAACGACGGCTAGAGAAGTCGGGGTCACCAGTTTAGCGGTGCAGAGGCGGCGACCAATTGATTTAAACAGATTTTATTACTAAATCGTTTTATGGTCAACACATGTGATTGGCCACCAAAACAGCAGCCCCTCCCGAGTCACATGACTATGGCTTCCAAACGCCGGGTTCGATACCTGCTACAATATATTATGTCATTGTACACTAAGGTGCTGTGGATTATACACTGTCTTAAATTCTCCTGCTCTCGTCTGACTGTCAGTATCTCCGCTCGCTTCCAACCTTTACCGGAGCTGCTAATTACCATTAAACTGCATTATTCCATGTGTTATTTAATGAAGGTTTATTAATATTCTGTATGGGCTCTGCGGTTGCAACCTGCTCCTTGCAGTCAATGTTGCAGTCTGTGGTCGGGGAGAATGTCGCCCCTGTACAGCTCCCTCCCGATGGGTGGGAATGAAGGACGGGAATCGGAAGGCCCCGATGTTGATGATAGGAGGGAGCAGGAAATGTTGTCACTGCTGCCATGTTTTCGCCGCACGACTTCTCCTGGCAGCATCTCAAGCTTCAGCCTTCAAGGCTGCCTTGTGAAGCTGATATTGACCACTTTTTTTCCGACACACTACCAATGGCAGCCGTGGCTTACCGCTGGTTCATAGAAACATAGAAACATAGAAAATAGGTGCAGGAGGAGACCATTCGGCCCTTTGAGCCAGCACCGCCATTCATTGTGATCATGGCTGATCGTCCGCTATCAATAACCCATGCCTGCCTTCTCCCCATATCCCTTGACTCCACTAGCCCCTAGAGCTATATCCAACTCTCTCTTAAATCCTGTATTATGCATACACACACATTGTGTGCGAATGGGGGGAGAAGGGGACGTGATATTTCTGTTGATACGACGGCTACAACAGGCCTTCGTAGCCAACTGCAGTTGGGACCGTGAAATGACGCCAACACCTGGCGACTATTGCATATACACTCAATGCCTGTTTCTGTGCATGATGTGCTAACCTGGCAGTTACTTGGATTCGGCAATAATCACACTGATTTTTATGCAAAATAATTTCACTGTACCTTGGTAGACGTGACAATATTGTGTCCACACATTTATGCATGTGAGTGTGTAGCATACATCAAACGCTATTCTATTCGGTAACTGCTGCTTTTGGAAGAGGACGGCATTGTTTGTTTCAGATGCACCTTGACTGACTAATTCCAGATAAGAGTCAGCTGCTCGGTCAGTGACTATCCTGGTAACATCAGGCGTGTGTACACATCCACTGGTGGGCTCACCGTAACTGACTGAAGTAAAGTTTTAGTAACGGGTCCCCCGTGCCGCGGGTGTAAGTGTGGGTGCAGAAAGGGATACGGGAATACTATCCTGGAAAGTGGTGACAGTATTGAGAGTTAACCGCGGGGCTGTGTTGTTGTCGGTGAGGAATTTCACTACTGTGGGCGCTGCTGAGGGGATAGAGTGTGTTGCCCACCAGCCTTGCGCGAGGCCCCAATTGGAAGCAATTGGTCCAATTGGCTTAAGGCCGGCCCCGGCAGCAACTACTGTTGCACCACCGTGCCGACCTGTCTGAGGGATATCCACAGCCCTGGATTTACCCTGGATGGGGATCTCTCTCTCCTGAAGGGAGACAGCCTGTTGATTCCTGTTCCCAGTGGGTCTGTTCATCTGTCGGCTTATCGGCAGGATGCTCACTGCAGTCCAATAGCCCCTGGCCATCACTTCCTGCCCAAAGTTATGAGGGACAGTGGTTACTGGCCTTGAATGTTGGGATGTGTCTGGTAGATGGGACAGGAGAATGGGCGGAGAGAGGTGACTGGGCAATGCCAGAGATTCATCGCATCGCACCCTGTTGGACAGAGCCCAGGGTGGGTTAAACCTGCACTGGAGGCTTCTCCTAACATAAAAGGTTAGATGCAGCGGCCTTATGTAGGCACAACAAACAATCTGCAGCAACTCAGTGATTCAGGCAGCCTCTGTGGAGGTAAAGGGCAGTTCCCAATCTGGACCATCTTCTGGACTGGGTAGAAATCCCAAGGGGAGAGCAGTGCGAGAGTGTCCCAGAATTTCCCATTGAAGTGAAGAGGAGAGCTTTAACAGAGTGACAATAACTTGAAGAGTAAAATAGATCTCGCAGATGCTGGAGTCACCAGTGCTGGTGAAGGGTCCTGACCCAAACCATCAACTGTCCATTTCCCACTACAGTTGCTGCTCCACCCTATAAAGTCCTCCAGCACCTCTTCTGCTTCTCCAGAGGTGTCAGTATAGTGATGCAGCAGCTGGAGCTGCTGCCTCGCAGCCCCAAAGAAACAGACTTTGATCTTGATCTCCGGTACTGTCGATGTAGTGTTTGCATGTTCTCCCTGTGACTGAGTGGCTTTAAACTGGGTGCTCCAGTTTCATCCCACATTCCAAAGACGTGCTGGATAGCAGGTTAATTGGCTTTATAAATTGGATGAGAAAGTGGGATAACATGAAACTAGTGTGGTCAGTAGTCGGCCTGATCTCAGTGGGCCAAGGGGCCTGATTCCATGCTATATCTCTAAACTAAAGTAAATATGTTCTGTGATCACAGTATGACTGGTGCTCCTGGATCCCAAACACCCCTCCCACAATGAGATGCCCTCCACCCTCAGAGAAGGGGACTGTCGATATGCATTACATCATGGAGAGTTTACCAGACAGGGGGCGCTCGTGTTGGCATCTGGGCGCAGTGTGGGCACTTAGCCAGTACCAGGACAACGAGGTAAGTCATAGTCAGAGAGCTGTACTACATTGAAACAGGCCATCAGCCAATCATACCACACTGAAACAGGCCCTTCAGCCCATCTAATCCATATCACACTGAAACAGGCCCTTCAACCTATTTCATCCATACTATTACTGAAACAGGCCCTTCAACCTATCTCATCCATACCATTACTGAAACAGGCCCTTCAGCCCATCTCATCCATACCATTACTGAAACAGGCCCTTCAGCCCATCTCATCCATACCATTACTGAAACAGGCCCTTCAGCCCATCTCATCCATACCATTACTGAAACAGCCGCTCAGCCGAATTCATCCATACCTACCAAGATGTCCATCTGATTTAGTCCCATCTGCTAGTTTGGCCAGTATCCCTCTAAATCTTTCCCATCCATGTACCACACCAAACGTCTTTAACATCTGTCTTCAGCTTCCTCTTGCTCTCATCCCATAGGCCCACCATCCTCTATGTGAAAAACTTGCCTCAGATCTCTTTTAAGTCCTTCCCCTCTCACCATAAATTGATGCCATCTCACTTTAGATTTTCCTATCCCAGGGAAATATTCTGTGCCTCTTTACCTTATCTATGCCCCTCCTGACTTTATATACCTCGATAAGGTCACTTCTTAGCCACCTACCCTCCAGGGAAAAAAGGCACAGACCGTGAAGTCTTTAATAATTCAAGCCCTCCAGTTCCAGTGACATCCTGATTAAACTTTGCTGCTCCGTTTCCTGTTTAACATCCTTCCTGTAGCTGGACGACCAGAACTGCACACTACACTTCAATTAACCCACAGTCAACACGTGCTAGAGGTGAGACTACCCAAACCTCCCAGGGTCTCAAGCCTTGGCTCCACACCACACCCCTAGGTGACCAGCTACAATGCTTGACATTAATCCCCAGGGCTGTCTATTTCCAGCTCTGCCCGCAGCAGAACCTCTGTCACATCCCGATTCAGAAATCCCAATCTTCCCTAAAGCTGGCACTTCTGCACCGTTGACTGCACAAGAATGTTCGGCAGTGTTCCCCAAACTCCTCTATTTCATTATTCCCCCTTTTTACAGTTGATGTTGTCCTCAGTTCTGGCTCTCCTCCCGTGGGCAGTCCACAGCCCAGTACTTATGCTCTCTATACCATCTCCACTGGAAGTTCTGAGGCATTTTCCTGCAAGGGGAGGGGCTGGTGGGTGGGGGATCTACCCACCCATTCCTCACACCAACGACTGTCCCAGTGACAAAATTGTCCCTGGATCACAATCTGATTCCCCTCAGTATTTAAATATTTTTAAAAATCTGTGTATTGATCATGATCAAGCAATGGTTTGGTTGTAACTTTGTCACCTTTCCATGACTCTACCCATCCCAGTGTCTGGAAGCACTTCCAACCCTCTCACCCTTCATATGGGACTAACTTAGATTGGGCATCTTGGTCAGCATGGCCGAGTTGGGCTGAAGGGCCTGTTTCGGTGCTGTATGACTCCAATTCTGCCTTTCCACATTATGAGGTATTCCCAAAATAATCCCAGCCTCTTCAACCGCATGTCCAAGCGTCAGGAATTCCCTGTGAGAACTCCCTGCACATCTCCGACTCCATTCTTGTCCACCTGCCCAAATATCTCCTCATATGATTCAGTGACACTTTCCTGAGCAGTGCTCAAGCCATCCCACTGTGTTAAAGATGCTGAATAAATACTTTCCAGTTCGCATCATTGATATTTATTTCAATATTTCCGATCTTTATTTCTACAGCTGTATCTTGGAATGTATCCTGATGAATATTTCATAGAGCAGCCCGTCAAGGAGGCCATGGAAAAGTTCCGAACCAACCTCCAGGAAATTACATGGCTGATTGCGGAACGCAACAAGGATATGGAGCTGCCTTATTACTATGCATGTCCAGACAGAATCCCCAACAGTGTTGCGGTGTAGGGGCTGGGGGGCAGGGAGGTCCTATCTGGTGCACTGGAACCAGTGCTCTGTCTGCTTGGTCCATGTGTGCTGCCCATTCTGTTTGTTTGCCCTCAGCCAACAACCTGTGAGGACATTCCTCATCGAGATCTTTGAACTGTATTCCGCTCGAATCATATAACCATATAACCATATAACAATTACAGCACGGAAACAGGCCCTCTCGGCCCTTCCAGTCCGTGCCGACCATTTGTTATCCCCTAGTCCCATCTACCTGCACTCAGACCGTACCCCTCCATTCCCTTCCCATCCATATAACTATCCACTTTACTTTTAAATGTTAAAATCGATCCTGCCTCCACCACTTCTGCTGGAAGCTCATTTCACACAGCCACCACCCTCTGAGTAAAGAAGTTCCCCCTCACGTTACCCCAAACCCTCTGTCCCTTAATTCTCATGTCATGCCCTCTTGTTTGAATCTTCCCTACCCTCAATGGGAAAAGCTTATCCACGTCAACTCTGTCTATCCCTTTCATCATTTTAAAGACCTCAATCAAGTCCCCCCTTAACCTTCTGCGCTCCAAAGAATAAAGACCTAACTTGTTCAACCTTTCTCTGTAACATAGTTGCTGGAACCCAGGCAACATTCTAGTAAATCTCCTCTGTACTCTCTCTATTTTGTTGACATCCTTCCTATAATTGGGCGACCAAAATTGTACACCATACTCCAGAATTGGTCTTACCAATGCCTTGTACAATTTTAACATTACTTCCCTACTCCTATATTCAATGCTCTGATTTATAAAGGCCAGCACACCAAAGGCTTTCTTTACCACCCTATCTGCATGTGATTCCACCTTCAGGGAACTATGCACAGTTATTCCTAGATCTCTCTGTTCCACAGCATTCCTCAATTCCCTACCATTTACCATGTACGTCCTATTTTGATTTGTCCTGCCAAGATGTAGCACTTCACACTTATCAGCATTAAACTCCATCTGCCATCTTTCAGCCCACTTTTCCAAATGGCCCAAATCTCTGTAGACTTTGAAAATCTACTTCATTATCCACAACGCCACCTATCTTAGTATCATCTACATACTTACTTATCCAATTTTCCACCCCATCATCCAGATCATTGATGTACATGACAAACAACAGTGGACCCAACACAGATCCCTGAGGCACCCCACTGGTCACCGGCTTCCAACCTGACAAACAGCCACCCACCATTACTCTCTGACATCTCCCATTCAGCCACTGTTGAATCCATCTTGCTACTCCGCCATTAACACCCAAAGATGGAAACTTCTTAACCAACCTTCCATGGGGAACCTTGTCAAAGGCCTTACTGAAATCCATATAGACAACATCCACTGCTTTACCTCATATTTCCCTAGTAACCGCTTCAAAAAATTCAAGAAGGTTTGTCAAACATGAACTTCCAGGCACAAATCCATGTTGACTGTTCCTGATCAGACCCTGTTTATCCAGATGCTTATATATATTATCTCTAAGTAGTCTTTCCATTAATTTGCCCACCACTGACGTCAAACTAACAGGTCTATAATTGCTAGGTTTATTCTTTGAACCGTTTTTGAACAATGGAACAACATGCGCAGTACGCCAATTATCCGGCACTATTCCCGTTTCTAATGGCATTTGAAATATTTCTGTCATAGCTCCTGCTATTTCTACACTAACTTCCCTCCATGTCCTAGGGAATATCCTGTCTGGACCTGGAGACTTATCCACTTTTATATTTTTCAAAAGTGTCAGTATTTCCTCCTCTTTGAATCTCATAGTTTCCATAGCTACTCTACTTTTTCCCCTTACCTCACAGAGTTCAATATCCTTCTCCTTGGTGAATACTGAAGAAAATAAATTGTTCAATATCTCCCCCATCTCTTTTGGCTCTGCAGATAGCTGTCCATTCTGACTCTCCAATGGTCCAATTTTATCCCTCGTTATCCTTTTGCTATTAATATAGCTGTAGAAACCCTTTGGATTTACTTTCACCTTTCTTGCCAAAGCAACTTCATATGTTTTTAGCCTTCCTAATTTATTTGTTAAGATTCTTTTTACATTCTTTATACTCCTCTAGCACCTCATTTACTGCATGCCTCCTATAATTATTGTAGATATCTCTCTTTTTTCAAAACTAGTGTCCAATTTCCCTTGAAACCCATGGCTCTTTTCAATTTTTACTATTTCCTTTCAACCTAACAGGGACATCAAGATTCTGTACTCTTACAATTTCCCCTTTAAATGTCCTCCATTTCTCTTCTACATCCTTCCCATAAAACAAAGTGTCCCAATTCACTCCTTTTAAATCCTTACGCATTCCCTCAAAGTTAGCCTTTCTCCAATCAAAAATCTCCACCCTAGGTCCAGTTCTGACTCTCTCCATAATTATATTGGAACTAATGGTATTGTGATCACTGGTCCCGAAGTGCTCACCAATGCATACCTCCGTCACCTGACCTGCCTCATTTCCTAACAGGAGGTCCAGCACCGCCCCTTCTCTGGTCGATACCTCTATGTACTGCTGCAAAAACTATCCTGCACACATTTTACAAACTCCAAACCATCCAGCCCATTTACAGAATGTGTTTCCCAGTCTATTTTTGGAAAATTGAAATCTCCCACAATCACTACCTTGTGCTTACTACTAATATCTGCTATCTCCTTACATATTTGCTCTTCCAATTCTCGCTCCCCATTTGGCGGTCCATAATACACCCATAAAAGTCTTGCTACACCGTTCCCACTTCTCAGTTCCACCGAAATAGCCTCCCTAGACGAGCCCTCTAATCTATCCTGCCAAAGCACTGCTGTAATATCCTCTCTGAGAAGCAATGCAACACCTCCACCTCTGGTCCCTCCAATTCTATCACACCTGAAGCAACGAAATCCTGGAATATTTAGTTTCCAATCACAGCCCTCCTGCAACCATGTTTCACTGATTGCCACAACATCATATTTCCAGGTGGCAATCCAGGCTCTAAGTTCATCCACCTTTCTTACAATGCTCCTAGCATTAACATATACACATTTTAGAAACCCACCACCCTTTATTATCTGTCTATTATCTTTTTCCTCTTTCTCGCCTACATTTTGGGTCCGAGTCCTTCCCTTCTCTGCAGAATCCTGCAGAGGAGATGGTGGATCCAGCTGTGCCAGCCTCTGGCATACTGGACCAGACCTTTACCATCTACTCACCAGACCTGCAAACGCCTCAGCTCAGCGCTGGAGGATGAGTTGCTACTTTCATGCCTCCGGCCAACGCCTAGCCAGGCCTGCGTATTCCAGAGTAATCAACATTTCATAACTTGTTCACATTTGCTTTATTCACTTAGAATGTAACTACTGCTGGCAAGGCAGCACTTAAACCCCATCCAAAATATCTCAAGTAGTTGGTGACAAAATGTTGTGAAGTTCTCCCATGCTGTCAGATGGAGAATTGTATCATCTTGGAGGAGTTACAGGTTAATATCAGCATCGTAAAGCCCCTGTCCCACTTAGGAAACCTGAACGGACACCTCTGGAGACCGTGTGCCCCACCCAAGGTTTCCGTGAGGTTCCCAGAGGTTCCCGGGGGTTCCGGTCACTCTCCATGAGTCACCAGAGGTTCTGGTCAATTGCCTGGAGAGCCTCAACCGAAGCGTGAGCTGCATCTACTGACCAAAGATCCATAGGATCTTTGCTGCCGACCGCGCGCACGCACACAAACACATCGTGAAGGTGGGGGCCAGGGACAGCTGAGAGGCGCTTTCTGCATGTTGAAGAGCAAAGTAAACGGCTGCCACAGAGTATGGCAAACTTCCTAAAACTGTCTCCACTCCTTCTCTCCCTTTTCTCTCCCCTCCTTCGCGGTCCTGGCCCCCACCTTTGCGATGTGTGTGTGTGTGTGTGTGTGTGTGTGTGTGTGTGTGTGTGTGTGTGTGTGTGTGTGTGTGTGTGTGTGTGTGTGTGTGTGCGCGCGTGTAGTCGGCAGATTTTTGGTCAGCAGATGCAGCTCACGCTTCGGTTGAGGCTTTCCAGGCAATTGACCAGAACCTCTGGTGACTCATGGAGAGTGACCGGAACCTCTGGGAACCTCACGGAAACCTTGAGTGGGGCACATGGTATCCAGAGGTTCCGTCCAGGTTTCCTAAGTGGGACAGGGGCTTAAGACTACCGATTGTCATCAAAACCCATCTGGTTTGGGAAAGGAACCTGCTGTTCGTTGAGAAACAAGGAACTGCATGTGCTGGTTTACAGAAAAAGACACAAAGTGCTGGAGTAACTCAGGGGATCAAACAGGAGGGATAAATGTTCTGCTGAGATGCTGCCTGACCCACTGAGTTACTCCAGCACTTTGTGACTTAACCTGCTGTCCATGCCCTGTCTGGCCCTTGTGATCCTGGCCCATGAATGTGGGGCTGGCCTCACAACTTGTCCAGTGAGTCTCTCAGTTGAAGGACAATTATGGATGGGCTTTAAATGCTAACCTTGCCTATGATACCAACATCCTTGAGGGAATAAATCAAAACATATCTAGGCAAGTGTTAAGAGTATTTAATTGTCATATGTACATGGAACAGTACAGCATATAGTCCTCCAACATTTTCACCACCTCCAACGGGATCCCACTACTGGCTACATCTTCCCATCTCCACACCTTTCTGCTTTCCGCAGAGACCATTCCCTCCAAAACTCCCTGGTCAACTCGTCCCTTCCCACCCAAACCACCCCCTCCCCAGGTACTTTCCCCTGCAACCACAGGAGATGCAACACCTGTCCCTTTACCTCTCCCCTCGACTCCATAAGGACCCAAACAGTCTTTCCAGGTGAGGCAGAGGTTCACTAAACCTCCTCCAACCTCATCTACTGTATCGGCTGTTCCAGGTGTCAACTTCTTTACATCAGCGAGACCAAGTGCAGGTTCGGCTATCATTTCACTGAACACTTCCGCTCAGTCCGCCTTAACCTACCTGATCTCTTCAACTCCCCCTCCCATTCCCAGCTGACCTTTCTGTTCTGGGCCTCCTCCATTGTCAGAGTGAGGCCCAGCGCAAATTGGCGGAACAGCACCTCATATTTCGCACTAGTGGTATGAACATTGAATTCTCTAACTTCAGACAGCCCTTGCTTTCCCTCTCCATCCCCTCTCCCTTGATTGATTGATTGATTGATTGATTGATTACTTGTCATTCGAAACCTCAGAGAGGCTCGAACAAAATTCTGTTTCTACAAGCCATACAAACAGAGCAATTCATTAAAAAAAAAACACACACAAACAATTCAATTCACACAAACAACCATCACAGTGACTCTCCTCCTCACTGTGATGGTAGGCAAAGTTCTTCTCTCTCCCCCGCACTATTTCTCTCCCGATGTCGAAGCCCCAGATGGGCGATGTTAAGTCCCATGGCCATTGAGGCCGTGCCGGGCGATGTACGGCACCGCTCTAGGCCCAAAAGTCACAACGTTGGAGCCCCCGGTCAGTGCTGGAATGTCCCGCGGCCATTAGAGCTGCACCGGATGATGTACGGCCCCGCTCCGGGTCGTTCCAACCCCGCGACACGGGCTGGAGAAATTGAGTTGCGGGAGCTCCATTGTCGGACCCGCGAGCTCCCGATATCCCGACAGTCCACCGACTGTAAGCTGGAGCACCGGAGTCGGGCCGCAGCTGGAGCTGGAGCTCCGGAGTCGGGCCGCAGCTGGAGCTGGAGCTGGAGCTCCGGAGTCGGGCCGCAGCTGGAGCTGGAGCTCCGGAGTCGGGCTGCAGCTGGAGCTCCGGAGTTGGGCCGCAGCGGCGATCCACCACCGCTCCCACGTTCCGAGGCCGGCCAGCCCCACGATGGTAAGTCCGCAGGCTCCGTGACTGGAGCCCACACGTCATCGTGGACGGAGGCCGCTCCACGGTACTAGGCCCCAACGACAACGGAGACCCGACAGGGAAAAAGTCGGGTCTCCTGTGCAGGGAAGAGATTTTAAAGGTTTCCCCCTCCCCCCCCCCTCCCCGCACCCCCCACATATACACAGTTAGAAACAGTACCAAAAAAAACACGAACAACTACATTTAACTAGACAGAAAATAAAAAAAGACAGACAGGCTGTAGGAGCCGCTGCAACATGAGCCGCACCGCCACCTGGTTCGCCTTCTCAGTTCTCCCACCAGCCTTATTGTCTCCAACTACATTCTATCTTTGTCCCACTCCCCTGACATCAGTCTGAAGAAGGGTCTCGACCCGAAACGTCACCCATTTCTTCTCTCCAGAGATGCTGCCTGTCCTGCTGAGTTACTCCAGCATTTTGTATCTTCCTTGGAACAGTACAGCACAGTAACAGGCCCTGAGGCCCACAATGCTCACCTATACACTTTGCCCCTCTCGCCTTGAAGCTCTCCCCTTTAGTCCTGACATTTCCACCTGGTAAATAATCTCACCGACTCTCCTATTTATGGCCCTCATAATTTTATATACAGTAGTTGAAACAAAGAACTGCAGATGGTGGTTAACGCACAAAGCGACACCAAATGCTGGAATAACTCAGCGAATCAGGCAGCATCTTTGGAGAACATGGATAGGTGAGGTCGGGACTCTTATTCAGACTGGTTTAATCTGCTGAGTTACTCCAACACTTTGTGTTATTTAATCTTAAAACTACCTGCTGATATCACCAGTGAGCCCATCTTCACCGGTTGACATGACTATTGCGGTTCATGTAGCCCCCAACAGAACGCGCGCTCTTCAGGCCATCAGAGCAGCAGGTGAGAAGAGAGAGAACTCTATGATGACCCAACGCATCATAGAAAATAGGTGCAGGAGTAGGCCATTCGGCCCTTTGAGCCCACACCGCCATTCAATATGATCATGGCTGATCATCCAACTCAGTATCCTGTACCTGCCTTCTCTGCATACCCCCCGATCCCTTTAGCCACAAGGGCCACATCTAACTCCCTCTTAAATATAGCCAATGCACTGACCTTCTGTGGCAGAGAATTCCACAGACTCACCACTCTCTGTGTGAAAAAAGATCTTCTCATCTCGGTCCTAAAAGACTTCCCCCTTATCCTTAAACTGTGACCCCTTGTTCTGGAGTTCCCCAACATCGGGAACAATCTTCCTGCATCTAGCCTGTCCAACGCCTTAAGAATTTTGTAAGTCTCTATAAAATGCCCCCTCAATCTTCGAAATTCCAGCGAGTACAAGCCGAGTCTATCCAGTCTTTCTTCATATGGAAGTCGTGCCATCCCAGGAATCAGTCTGGTGAACCTTCTCTGTACTCCCTCTATGGCAAGAATGTCTTTCCTCAGATTAGGAGACCAAAACTGTACGCAATACTTCAGGTGTGGCCTCACCAAGACCCTGTACAACTGTAGAAGAACCTCCCAGCTCTTTTACTCAAATCCTTTTACTATGAATGCCAACATACCATTCGCTTTCATCACAGCCTGCTGCACCTGCATGCCTACTTTCAATGACTGGTGTACCATGACACCCAGGTCTCGTTGCATCTCCCCTTTTCCTAATCGGCCACCATTCAGATAATAATCCACCCTCCTGTTTTGCCGCCAAAGTGGATAACCTCACATTTATCCACATAATACTGCATCTGCCATGCATTTGCCCACTCACCCAACCTATCCTAGTCACCTTGCAGCCTCCTAGCATCCTCCTCACAGCTAACACTGCCCCCCAACTTCGTGTCATCCGCAAACTTGGCGATGTTGCATTCAATTCCCTCATCCAGATCATCAATATATATTGTAAATAGTTGGGGTCCCAGCACTGAGCCTTGCGGTACCCCACTAGTCACTGCCTGCCATTCTGAAAAGGACCCGTTTACTCCTACTCTTTGCTTCCTGTCTGCCAGCCAGTTCTCTATCCACATCAATACTGAACCCCCAATACCATGTGCTTTAAGTTTGTATGCTAATCTCTTATGTGGGACCTTGTCAAAAGCCTTCTTAAAGTCCACATATAACACAGCCACTAGTTCTCCCTTATCCACTCTACTAGTTACATCCTCAAAAAATTCTATAAGATTCGTCAGACACGATTTACCTTTCATAAATCCATGCTGACTTTGTCCAATGATTTCACTGCTTTCCATATGTGCTGCTATCCCATCTTTAATAACTGACTAGCATTTTCCCCACTACCGATGTTAGACTAACTGGTCTGTAATTCTACGTTCTCTCTCTCCTTCCCTTTTTTAAAAAGTGGGGTTACATTAGCTGCCCTCCAATCCTCAGGAACTACTCCAGAATCTAAAGAGTTTTGAAAAATTATCACTAATGCTTCCACTATTTCTGGGGCTACTTCCTTAAGTACTCTGGGATGCAGACTTACTAATGATACCTAACACCACTTCCCGGCTAACCTGGATTTCACTCAGTTCCTCCATCTCATTTGACCCCCGGTCGCCTGCTATTTCCGGCAGATTATTTATGTCTTCCTTTGTGAAGACAGAACCAAAGTAGTTATTCAATTGGTCTGCCATGTCCTTGTCCCCCATGATCAATTCACCAGTTTCTGACTGCAAGGGACCTACATTTGATTTAACTAACCTTTTTCTCTTCACATATCTATAAAAACTTTTGCAGTCCGTTTTTATGTTCCGTGCCACTTTTCTTTCATAATCTATTTTCCCTTTCCTAATTAAGCACTTTGTCCTCCTCTGCTGGACTGAATTTCTCCCAGTCCTCTAGTAGACTGCTTTTTCTGGCTAATTTGTATGCTTCATCTTTAGTTTTGATACTATCCCTGATTTTCGTTGTTATCCACGGATGCACTACATTCCCTGATTTATTCTTTTCCCAAACTGGGGTGAACAATTGTAGTTCATCCATGCAATCCTTAAATGCCTTCCATTGCATATCCACTGTCAACCCTTTAAGAATCACTTGCCAGTCTATCTTGGCCAATTCACGTCTCATACCCTCAAAGTTACCTTTCTTTAAGTTCAGAACCCTTGTTTCTGAATTAACAATGTCACTCTCGATCCTAATGAAGAACTCAACCATATTATGGTCACTCTTGCCCAAGGGGCCACGCACAACAAGACTGCTAACTAACCCTTCCTCATTACTCAGTACCCAGTCTAGAATAGCCTGCTCTCTTGTTGGTTCCTCTACATGGTGGTTTAGGAAACTATCCCGCATACATTCCAAGAAATCCTCTTCCTCAGCACCCCTGCCAATTTGATTTACCCAATCTATATGTAGATTGAAGTCACCCATTATAACTGTTTTACCCTTGTTGTAAAACATTTCTAATTTTCTGTTTGATGCCATCCCCAACTCCTCTACTACTGTTAGGTGGCCTGCACACAACTCCCACTAACGTTTTCTGCCCCTTAGTGTTTCGCAGCTCTACCCATATCGATTCCACATCCTCCAAGCTAATGTCCTTCCTTTCTATTGCGTTAATCTCCTCTCTAACCAGCAACGCTGCTCCACCTTCTTTTCCTTTCTGTCTATCCCTCCTGATAATTGAATATCCTTGGATGTTCAACTCCCAGCCTTGGTCACCCTTCGTGATCCCAACTATATCATATTCATTAATAACTATCTGCACATTCAACTCATCCACTTTATTACGAATACTCCTTGCATTGAGACACAAATCCTTCAGGCTTATTTTTACCTCACTCTTACCCTTTATACAATTATGTTGAAAAGTGAATCTTTTTGAGTTTTGCCCTGGATTTTTCTGTCTGCCACTTTTACTTTTCTCCTTGCTCCCTATTGCTTCTTCCTTCATTTTTCACCCCTCTGTCTCTCTGCTCATGCTCTCATCCCCCTGCCACATTAGTTTAAATCTACCCTGACAGCAACTGGCATCGTGCCAATGGCGGCGGCCCGAAGGAAGTGCTGTCCCCAGGATCTGCAATGTGAGCTGCATCAATAGCGGCATTGACGAGACCGTGCGGTGGGTGAAGAAGGGTTCGCTGGCATGTGCGGAAACGGTGCCGACAGACAAGAAGCCGAAGCAAAGAAGCCGACGCCAAAGAACCGAGTAGAAACGAGGCCGAAACGCGAATGAACCGAAAGAGTCCGAAGACGAAACGTCTACTAACCGAAAGGATGGGACGCCTAAACGCAAACTAAGCAAAAGGGCGGGACGCCTAAACGCCTACGAAGCGAAAGGTTGCATCTCCTAAAAGCAAACTCACCGAATGGCCGCTCAGTCGATACGCCACCTACCCGAAAGGCGGTGGCGCCTACAGGCCAAAGAATCGACTCCTGCTTCACATAAAAGCCCAATAACGGACTTGACGTTGCCGGGGGGGGGGGGGGGGACGGGACTTGTCAGCGATTGGTTCAGACCCCCGTGTCCATCACATCACCGTGAAGGCATGAACATTGCCCCAAACCTCTGCTCCACCCGACCCGCAGCTCGTGGAGGTTTGGGGCAATGTTCATGCCTTCGGCTGCTTTCAACTTGGTGCTTGGGTTCAGATTGCCCAGTCACCTATGGCTTGTTTTGGAAAATGAACCCCACGCTCCTGTCTTCCCCATCTCTCTCCCCTCTCCCTCTCTCCCTCCCTTCTCTCTCCTCCTCTCTCTAGCCTCCTCTCTCTCCCCTCTTCTCTCTCTCCACCTTCGTCACATACACATATGGGATGTGCAGTGAAATGAAAAGTGGCCAATGCTTGCGGACTTTGTGTAAAAAAACAAACAAACACCCAACCAACAAATTACAAACAGGATGGAAGAGAATCACATGTTCTTTTCCATATTAAATATTGTGGGCGGTATTGTGGTACAGTAAAGTTAGTAAAGTTAGTCCCTGGTGAGATAGGAGTTTACAGTCCTAATGGCCTCTGGAAAGAAACTCCTTCGAAAACCTCTCCGTACTCACAGCATGGCAACGGAGGCGTTTACCTGACCGTAGCAGCCGGAACAGTCCGTTGCAGGGGTGGAAGGGGTCTCCCATTATCTTATTGGTTCTGGCGTTGTATCTCCTGATGTATAGTTCCTGCAGAGCGGCGAGTGAAGTTCCCGTAGTGCGTTTGGCCGAACGCACTACTCTCTGCAGAACCTTCTTGTCCTGGGCAAAGCAATTCCCCAACCAGATTGTAATATTTCCGGACAAGATGCTTTCCACAGCCGCTGAGTAGAAGCACTGGAGGATCCTCGGAGACACTCTGAATTTCCTTAATTGCCTGAGGTGGTAAAGGCGCTGCCTTGCCTTACTCACGAGTGCTGCAGCGTGTGATGTCCATGTCATATCCTCAGAGATGTGGTCGCCCAGGCATTTAAAACAGCTCACCCTATCCACAGTATCCCCATTTATCCTCAATGGTGTGTACGTCCACAGATGATGTGCCCTCCTAAAGTCCACGATCAGCTCCTTAGTTTTTTTGATGTTCAAGAGGAGGCTATTGTCCTGACACCAGAGTGCCAGATCAGCCACCTCCTCCCGGTAGGCCTTCTCATCGTTATCAGAGATCAGTCCCACCACCATAGTGTCATCAGTAAACTTGATAATCGAGTTGGAGCTGAACCTAGCCACACAATCATGTGTGTACAGGGAGTACAGTAGGGGGTTGAGGACGCAACTATGGGGGGATCCTGTGCTCAGGATGAGGGACTTCGATGTATTCCCTCCCATCTTGACTACCTGGGGCCTGGTGGTGAGAAGGCCCAGGCACACAGGGGGATGTGGAGCCCTAATTCCAATAGCTTCTCGGCCAGTCTGGTGGGGACTATCTTATTGAAGGTGTCAGGTCTCACGTTTAATCTAGTTTCTGTTCCTTATTGGTTTTGAGTATTTGAGTTTGCATTCTTGTTTTATTTTGGTGCCTCACATCTCCTCTTGTTTCTGGTGCCATTTCCTGTCAGGTCGTTTACCCTCATGTGATTGTTGACCCCGCCCTGATGTGTTTCACCAGTGTCTCGTTATCCCCTGTTAAGTCTGTATTTAAGCCTTTGTGGTTTAGGTTTCTTTGCCAGTTTGTTGTGTATGCTACCTGGTATCACCTTGTTCCAGCTCTAGAAATATTGTGACTGTGTACTTGACCAAGGCCTGTTTTTCGACCGCTGTTTTTGCCTGCTCCTAGATTACCGTTGCTTCAGTGTTTGCTTACCTGTGTACCGGCGTGGACTGATTAAACTCTGACTATGGATCTGCCCTATGTCTGAGCCTGCATTTGTGTCCTCCTCCTCGTTCAGTTCGGACAGTACGAACTGGCCAATAATGGACTCAGCGGGCTCTGATCCTTTTTGTGCAGCACTCCAGAAGCAAGAGGAGAGCATCTCGCATTATGAGGGTCAACTCACCTCACCTTGATCGTCGATGGGTTCCGGGCTCTTGGTGAGCGTCAGCAGGGGTTCCAGGCGGACATTGGTTCACAGGTGAACACTTTAAGTTCTCGGATTGAACACCTGGCTACTCAGCTGAATTCTTTGTTTCTTGCTGCAGCTCCCGTGACTGCCAAGTCTGTTTCCTTGTCTGTGTCTCCAGGGGCTCCGATGGCCACGGCTGCCGCAGCGTCTCCATTTGTCCACCTGGCAAGACTGGAACGCTTTTCGGGGGAATCGGAGAAGTGTAGACCTTTCTTGATTCAGTGTGGGCTGCATTTTGAACTTCAAGTGGCTTCCTTTCTGTCAGAACGCTCAAAGGTAGCCTTTATCATCACGCACCTGTCGGGTAGAGCGGAGGCTTGGGCCACGGCGGAATGGTCTCGGAATTCTCCTGGTTGCCAGATGTCAGTCCTGTTCATGGAAGCTCTGTCCTGCACGTTTGATCACTCCAATCCTGGCCGAGAGGCTTCACAGAACCTGGTCTCCATGAAACTAGGTAATAGCACAGTTACGGATTTTGCTATTGAATTTTGTACTGTTGCTGCTAAGAGTGGATGGAATGAGGCTGCTTTGTTGGAGGCTTTTCGCAATGGATTGTCTGAAGTTATCAAGGATCAGTTGGCTCCACTAACCCTGCCTTCCGACTTCGAGTCTATGATTTCCCTGGCTGTCCAAATTGACGCTAGACTCGGAGAAAGAGAGCGAGAGAGGAGATCGGCAGCAGTTCGGTCCTCATCCCAACAGTGGCGGCAGCGTCGCCCTTCGTCCCTCTTGGCTGGTCCAGTCACCCTACAGCGCCACCTGTCCCTTCAGAGGAGTCCATGCAGGTGGGACGAGCCAAACTCAGCCCGGAGGAACGGCAGCGCCACCTAAGGGAGGAGAGGTGTACTGTGGGGAACTGGGACATTTGTTGAACGGCTGTTCAGTAAAAGACAAGGCTAACCAATGAAAGAGGGGACATTGGTGAGCTGTACCACTCCTATGAGCCGTTCCTCTCGTCATCTCGCAACTGTACAATTGTTGGTGCATTCCCAGTGGCACTCCCTGCAGGCTTTGGTTGATTCTGGGGCAGATGAGAACTTTATGGACATTCGCTTGGCCAATGAATTGAAGCTGGAACGTGAACAGCTTCAAGATCCTCTGGAGGCTAGTGCACTGGATGAGCGCCTACTGTACAGGGTGATTGACCGAACTCAACCTGTTCAACTCATCGTGGCAGGTAATCACCTTGAGACCATCAATTTTCATCTTCTCGACTGTTCTCTCCATCCTCTGGTTTTTGGGCTCCCTTGGCTGTCTTACCATAATCCTCACATGTACTGGGGAAGTAATCTCTTGGGGAAATAACTATAAACTCATCTAGCTGCATGATTCTTCTCCTGAGTCTATCAGGAGCAGTTTGCTGTGATCTTCCAGGACCACCCTCCGGCAGCCTCCCCGTTCTAAGGAGGGGGATTTTCCAGATCTCACCAGAGTTCCCTCGTGTTATATGGACCTAAAGGATGTGTTCAACAAGGCCAAGGCCACCTCTCTTCCGCCGCATAGACCATACGACTGCTGCATTGACCTTCTGCCAGGTACAACACCTCCTAAGGGTCGTCTTTATTCCTTGTCTTCACCTGAGTGGCTCACAATGGAGAAGTACATTGACGATGCCCTTGCTGCTGGGATCAGACCTTCCTCTTCACCTGCAGGAGCTGGATTCTTCTTTGTGGATAAGAAGGATGGAACACTTCGGCCCTGCATTGACTACAGAGGGCTCAATGACATTACTGTTAAGAACAGATACCCTCTTCCTCTTATCTCCTCTGCATTTGAACTGTTAAAAGATGCTAAAATATTCACTGTTAGATCTTAGAAATGCTTATCTGGTAAGGATAAGGGAGGGGGATGAATGGAAGACTGCGTTTAACACACTCAGTGGTCATTATGAATATCGGGTCATGCCGTTTGGTCTTACTAATGCTCCAGCAGTTTTTCAAGGCATGGTTAACGATGTATTACAGGACATACTGAACAAATTAGTGTTTGTGTACCTTGATGACATTTTGATTTTTTTCTCCAGACTAAACTTCCCATGTGCAGCATGTACACCAGGTGCTGGAACATTTGCTCTTTAATGATCAGTTTGTGAAAGCTGAGAAATGTGAATTTCATGGTAACACTATTCAATTGCTTGGTTATGTTATGTCACCTGATGGGATACAGATGGACCCGGGCAAGGCCAGTGCTGTGGCCACTTGGCCTACACCCTCCAGTCGTAAGCGACTTCAGGGGTTCCTTGGGTTTGCTAATTTTATAGGAAGTTTATCCGGAACTTTGGTGTCACTGCTGCACAACTCAATGCTCTCACCTGACCCCACGTGCCTTTCTCTTGGTCCCCTCAAGCAGAAACTGCATTTATGAGACTCAAGAGGAGTTTCTCCTCAGCCTCCATCCTGGTTCACCCTGACCTGTCACTCCAGTTCGTGGTTGAGGTGGATGCCTCGGGTGTGGGCATCGGGGCCGCACTCTCCCAGAGATCCTCCACAGATGGTCGACTACATCCCTGCGCTTTCCTCTCAAGAAAGTTTTCTCCTGCTGAGAGAAATTATGATGTGGGTAATTGTGAACTCTTAGAGTTTAAAGCGGCCTTGGAGGAATGGAGATATTGGTTGGAGGGTACCAAGCAGCCATTTCTAGTTTGGACAGACCACAAGAACCTGGAATACATCAAGTCAGCCAAATGCCTCAACTCGCGCCAAGCTAGGTGGGCTCTCTTCTTTAATCGATTTGATTTTGCACTGTCTTACCGCCCTGGTGCCAAGAATGGCAAACCTGATGCTCTCTCCAGACAGTTTGATCCTGACCCGTCCCCTAAGGTTTCAACTCCCATTCTGCCTGATTCCTGTTTTGTTGGGGCGGTTACTTGGGAGATTGAGAGGAGTTTCCGAGGCTACTGCTGGTGTTCAATCTCCGCTAGGGTGTCCTTCTAATCGTCTGTTTGTTCCCGAGTCTCTTCATTCACAGGTGATTCACTGGGCTCATACGTCTCGGATCTCCTGTCATCCCGGTGTCCGTTGAACCCTGTTTATGACCAAACAGTGGTTTTGGTGGCCTTCCATGGAGAAGGGGATTAAGGAGTGCGTCGCTGCCTGCAGTATTTGTGCTCAGAACAAGACCTCGTGTCGGCTCGCCTTTGGCCTCCTGAATCCGCTGCCTGTCCCCTCATGCCCCTGGTCAGAGATCTCTATGGACTTTGTCACGGGCCTGCCCTCTTCTGAAGGTAACACCACAGTCATGACTGGTGGACAGATTTTCTAAGATGGTCCATTTCATTTCGTTGCACAAGCTTCCCTCTGCCAGGAAGATGGCAGAGGTCATGTTGTCTCATGTTTTTCGAATTCGTGGATTTCCCAGAGACATTGTGTCTGACTGGGGGCCTCAGTTCGTGTCCAGGTTTTGGAAGGAGTTTTGTTCTCTGTTGGACACCACGGTCAGCCTTCCATCTGGTTATCATCCGGAATCCAATGGACAGACTGAACGCCTTAACCAGGAATTGGAGACAGGACTGCGGTGCTTGGTGGCACAGAATCCTTCAACTTGGAGCAAACACCTTATTTGGGTGGAGTATGCACACAACACGCTTCCTTGCTCATCCTCTGGTCTCTCTCCATTCCAGTGTGCCTATGTTTATCAACCACCATTGTTCCCTGCTGTGGAGAAGGAGTCCAGTGTGCCCTCCGCTCAGGCTCTCATCCGTCGCTGTCGCAAGGTTTGGAATGGGGCTCGTCAGATGCTGTTGCGCAGTTCTGCACGTTACAAGAGGATGGCTGATCGTGGGAGAACGCCGGCTCCAGTATACTCGCCGGGCCAAAAGGAGTGGCTCTCCACTTGAGACTTACCTCTGATGATGGAATCCTGGAATCTGGCTCCTCATTTTGTTGGTCCTTTCCAGATCTCGAAGGTCATCAATCCTGTGGCGGTTCGTCTCGGACTCCCCCGTGCCATGAGGATCCACCCCACTTTCCATGTCTCCCGGCTGAAGCCAGTTAAGGAGAGTTCTTTGGTCCCTGCCTCCACACCCCCTGTGCCCCCCCTGGTTCCTTGATGGGGGCCCAGTGTTTACGGTCAGCCGGTTGCTGGGGATGCGCCGGCGTGGTCGCGGTTGTCAGTATCTTGTGGATTGGGAGGGTTATGGACCTGAGGAGCAGTCCTGGGTGTCGGCTCACAACATTATCAGGGAATATCAGCGCCAACATCCTGATGATCCTGGGCCATCAGGAGCCGGCCGGGGGGGGGTGGGGGGGTACTGAAAGGTCTCGCGTTTAAACTCTGAATACGGATCTGCCCTATGTCTGAGCCTGCATTTGTGTCCTCCTCGTTCAGTTCGGACAGAAGGTTGAACTGAAGTCTATGAACAGCATCCTCACGTAGCCCCCCTTCTGGCTGTCAAGGTGAGAGAGCGGTGTGCAGAACCTGGGAGACCGCATTGTCCGTGGATCTGTTTGGATGGTATGCGAATTGTAATGGGTCCATGTTGCGAGGGAGGAAGGCGCAGATGTGTTTCTTCACCAGCCTCTCAAAGCATTTCATGACTAACGAGGTGAGGGCCACCGGACGGTACTCATTCGGACAGGCTGGGGAGGCATTCTTTGATACAGGTACAATGATGGATTTTTTGAAGCAGGCAGGGACCACGGACTTGTCCAGGGAGAGGTTGAATATTGTAGTGAGCACCGGAGGTAGCTGTGCAACACAGGACTTAAGTACTCGCCCCGAGATGTCACCTGGGCCTGCAGCTTTCCTCGTGTGCACCTGTGTCGGAGCCCTCCTCGCATCGTGTTCAGACAGCGAGAATGTGTGCACATTCCTCCCTTCAGCTTCGATAGCCAGCCCGTTGGGGGTATTGTCGATAGTCGGCAGACCTGGGGCGATCTTGAAACGTGCGTAGAAGGAGTTCAGGTCATCAGCTAGGGAGGTGCCAGCACTTCCAGTTGAGCGGGGGGGGGGGGGGGCTGCTCCGGCAGTTGGTTACAGTCCGTGGCCCCTGCCACAAACGTCTGATGTCCTGCTGCTCTATCTGTGACTATCTTGTCTCTGAACCTTTTTGAGTCCTTCACTGCCCTTCGCAGTCGGTAGGACTCTACCTTGTACATGTCCATGTTTCCTGATGCCAGGCTCAAGTTGTAGGCAGCGGTGCGAGTATTCAAGGCAACACGAATGGACCTGTCCACCCAGGGTTTTTGATTCAGAAAGGTGCTAATCCTTACCGTGGGGACGATGTTGTCGGTTATTGTTGCGATGAAGTCTGTGACTGCTTCCGCGAACTCACTGACATCACTGGAACTTGCTTGGAACATATTCCAGTCGACATCGCTCAGTGCATCTTGCAGCATGGCCTCTGACTGGTCGGATCACCGCTTTACGTCCCTCGTCACTGCCGCTTCCCGAACTCCCCTCTGTTTATTCTCTGGCAGCATGAAAATGGCAACGTTGTCAGATTTTCCTAAGGGAGGGAGTGAAGCGGCCTTGTAGCGCTTCCGGAACGGCGTATAGCAGTGGTCCAATGTTCTCTCCACCCTGGTGGCACACGTTATGCGTTATAGCCACATCCGGGTTCTTGTTTTGGTGTCGACATAGCACATCGTGTAGGGCCGATAGTGCCACGTCGGTGTCTGCCTGCGGTGGAATGTAGGCGGCTGTGATGGTCACTGTGTCGAACTCCCGGTGAAGGTAGAACGGGCCGCATGAGATGGTCAGGTGCTCCAGGTCCGGCGAGCAGGAATGGGAAAGCATGTTGATATTTCCAGGGTTGCACCAGTTGTTATTGGTCATGAAGCAGACTCCTCCACCCTTGGATTTTCCAGATTCTTCTGTTCTGTCAGCACGATGGACAGTGAAGGACCCGGGCAGATTACCTGATCCTGAATCGGTGAGATCAGCCATGTTTCAGTCCCTTATGTCCCGCTGGAATCTGATCCTCGCCCTCGGGGGCGGAAAACACAGGGGGGCCAGAGGGGACACGTCCCCCCCCCCCCCCCCCCATGTTTTGAGAGGTGGGGGACATCTCCCTCCCACCCCAAAGTTTTTACGAATCCGGATTTTAAAATCTCCGTTTTCCGCGAGACAGTGGAGGTGGGACTGCTGATCGATGGCGCCGATTGGACGAGATACATCGGTCAGCAGGCAATGGGGGCGGGACATGATGATTAAGTGCGGTGATTGGAGCAGGGAGGAATGGGGGGGGGAGGGGGGGGGAACTGAGGATAGAGTGCGGTGATTGGCGGAGGGAAACGTGGCACAGACCTGCGCCTCACCCACAGCCAGGATCGATCCCGGCTGGCTCTCCGGCGCTGTCCCATCCCCACCCTCCACGTGTGGCCAGAGAGGTCGGGAGTCAGACGGGCACGGGGCCCACAGCCAGCGCAGAGAAGCAGCGCTAAACCCAGCTCATGCGCCAGGTTAGCCTGCCTGGGCTTGCGGGAAATATGGCCAGCGCATCAGTCCAGTCAGGGCTGTAGTTAACCTGGCGAGACAGGCAGGGTTGAGTTGCATTTCGCGCTGGATTGAGCCTCTGAAGCCTCGCGCATAGGTGTGTGAGTGTGCACATGCGCGCGCGCGGCCGCCAAAAGGTTCTGTCCCCCGTCCCCCCATGTTTTGACAACAAGTCTTGCTCACCCTGAGGTCATCCAGCTTGTTTTCCAGGGACTGGACATTCGCCAGAAAAATGCTGGGCAGAGAGGGACGAAAGGCTTGGGCTCTCAGCCTATTCCGAATCTCCCCCCCTCCCACCGCGTACCTCGATGTTTTCTCCGGGTTTGCCTTGTAACCGAGCTCCCATTGTTACAGCAGCCTCTGTTGATCACTGCTGGCCACGCTGGATCAGTAAGTACGGTATATAAAAAGTCTCCATTTACCCAAGAGTTTAGATTTCAGAGGGTTTCCCTACCATACTTTGTTAGTCCTAGGGAGTTAGAACTTAGAAATAAGTTAAAAAGGAACATGAAAGTTAAAAACAGTTTTCACGGAGCTGCCACAACGGCGACTAGACAGGGCTGTGCCATTTTTTAAAAATTTATTTTTTATTAGTAATCTTCTGTTGCTCTTTAAACATTACCCAATCCTCTTGTTTCCCGCTCATCTTTGCTACATTGTACTTATTTTTGTCCCTGACGTCCCTTACTCCCCTTGGAATCTTTCTTCCTCCTAGGAATGAACTGATCCTGCACCTTCTGTATTATTCCCAGAAATACCAGCCATTTTTGTTCCACTGTCATCCCTGCTAGTGTATCTTTCCAGTCAACCTTGGCCAGCTCCTCCCTCATGGCCCCATAGTCTCCTTTAATCAACTGTAACACTGACACCTCTGATCTACCTTTCTCCCTCTCCAATTGTAGATGAAACCTGACCATGTTATGGTCACTACCATAATGGCTCATTAACCTCAAGTTCTTTTATCAAATCCGATTCATTACATAACACTAAATCCAGAATTGCCTTCTCCTTGGTAGGCTCCAATACAAGCTGTTTTAAGAATCCATCACGAAGGCACTCTACAAAGTCCCTTTCCTGGGGTCCAGTACCAACCTGATTTCCCCAGTCTACCTGCATGTTGAAATTTCCCATAACATCCACAGCATTTCTTTTACTACATGCCAATTTTAACTCCTGATTCAACTTGCACTCTATGTCCAGGCTACTGTTTGGGGGCCTGTCGATAAGTCCCACTAGGGTATTTTTACCCTTACAATTCCTTAGTTCCATCCATCCTGAATCCACATCTCCTGTTTCCATGTCAAGAGACTGAATTTCATTCCTCCCCAACAGTGCAAACCTTCCCCCTCTGCCCACCTGTCTGTTTTTTTGATGGGAGGTATACCCTTGAATATTCAGTTCCCAGCCCTGGCCCTCTTGCAGCCATGTCTCAGTAATTCCCACAACATCATATTTGCCAATTTCCAACTGAGCCTCAAGCTTGTCCACTTTATTTCTTATACTTTGCGCTTTCATATACAACACTTTGACTTCCGTATTCACTTCCCCCTCGTACCGCTCACAATTGGCCCTGAACTTTTTTTTATCCCTTCTCGAACTTTCCTTCCCATTAATTTGTGAATTTTTTGTCATTTTTCCTGTACTCGCTTCCCCTTCAACTCCATCTTTATACTCCCAATTTGTCAATCCCTTCCCCCCCCCCCCCCCCCCCCACTATTTAGTTTAAACCCACAGTGAGCCCTCGTTACCGCAGCCTCTGCATGGATTGGATCGGTTCTTTAGAGTGGCAAACAACTACGAAGTGTCAGACAGCACGGATAATGCCATCCGGATGTCCGATAAGATACACAATGCACTTTCCAAGAGATTTCGGAATCGCTCGCTCTCGTCAACAAAACAAACAAGTCGGGAGGAGATTAATTTGTGAAGGGTGCGTATTTTATTTTTTCATCAAAGATAGGGGAACACAGTCAGTTATTTATATTGTCACAGCTTTGAACCTGGATTTAAGAGGAATAAGGGGGAAGTCTTTTAAGACCGAGATGAGAAAAACATTTTTCACAGAGTGGTGAACCTGTGGAATTCTCTGCCACAGAAGGTAGTTGTGGCCAGTTCATTGGCTATATTTAAGAGGGAGTTAGATGTGGCCCTTGTGGCTAAAGGGATCAGGGGTATGGAGAGAAGGCGGGTACAGGATACTGAGTTGGATGATCAGCCATGATCATATTGAATGGCAGTGCAGGCTCGAAGGGCCGAATGGCCTACTCCTGCACCTATTTTCGATGTCACAGAGAGAATATACAAACTCCACAGAGACTGTATCAGAGGTCAGGACTGAAGCCACTTTGCTGGATCAGTGAGGCAGCAGCTCTCCACCAGCTGCACTGCAGTGCTGTTCACGATTTTACAATATTATAATGTTTAAGTTTCTAAAATTAAAATGAAGTACTTGCCGAAAAATGGCAATGAGAAAAAAAAACAGGCAATCTCTCCCAGAATTTGGCAGAACATCAGGGAGAATGTCCCCAAATTCAAGCAAAAATCCTACAAAAAGTAGACTTCTATTTAGCTATTGAAAGCTGAACCTTCTCGCAAAATGTAACAATGAGTTTACAGCCCGCATCTCTGCTGGTAGCTGCAAATGAAACAAATTAACCTTTGATTAAGCCCTTGAAACCCGATTCCAATTAAACAATTATTCGAATTCTCCAATGAAAGTTAAAATGGCCACACCCATCTGATGGTGTAACTTTTTTCTTTAATAGTGAAGCTTTTATTTTGTAATCAAAAAATCCTTGCCTTTTTTAAGTGTTACCTCATTCTTTCAATAGTCCAGGCAAATCTTTGTGTTTTCAGTACAAACATACTGAAAGACAAGTGACCTTTATTTTAAATCCACTCGATTTAGTTGCAGTATTCTTGCCTTTGATTAGGAAGGGTTGGTTGCTGCTCCCAGTATTGTCGTGCAGTGCTGAGAGTGCTGCATTATGGCGATCAGAATGATATCCCAATTGCCTGTCCAGGGAGGTGTGAAAGATTTTGTTTTGTTCCCTTATCAACCAAAGCAGTAATTATACTCAGTAACTAGCGTAATATTCACAGAATCAAACACTGATGCTGTTTAGCTGCCCAATAGTTTTCTATGTTCAGAGGGTGATGGGTTCATGGAATGAGCTGCCAGAGGCGGTATTTGAGGCAGGTAGATTAACAACATTTAAAAGGCACTTGGACAGGTACATGAATAGGAAAGGTTTGGAGGGTTATGGACCAAATAGGACAAGTTTAGATGGGAATCTTGGTCAGAGTTGGGCGTAGGAGCATGTTCATTGATAACTAAGCTTCACAGTTAGACCTTGGAAAATGTTGATCACTTGTATTTCAGGAGCAATCTCTCAGAAAATCAAACATCTCTGATAAAATTCACCATAATTTTCAATGTACGGATTGGTACACCAATAATGGGATTTCAAACTGAAACGTCACCTGTGCATGTTCTACAATTATGCTGCCTGAGCTACTCCAGCACTTTGTCCTTTTGTGTATTAACCAGCATCTGCAGTTCTTTGTTTCTACAATCAATGGCATGAATGCCTTAGAGCATTGATGTACAGAGTGAATTTGTGGTCCAAGTCTATGACGTGCAAGTGGCATTACAATGGGTTTGGGTAGTAAATGAAGGCATATGGTATGATTGTTTTCATAGGTCAGGACATTGAGTATCTTCTTCGTGTGTATGGCGTGCACAGCCCAATGCTATGTTATGTTTGATCGTCTGTTTGTGCACGCCAGGTGCATTGCATTATCGAAACAGAGTGGACCTCGTGAAGGTTGCAATCTCCTACCCAGGCATTGGGTAAAAGAGTCTGGAAGTCATGATGCAGCTTTATAGGACTTTGGTTATGCTGCATTTGGAGTCAAACTCAAAAAGCTGGAGTAACTCAGCGGGTCAGGCAGCATCTCTGGGGAAAAGCAATACATGACATTTTGGGTTGAGACTTCTTCAGACTCATTTCTCATTTACAGCGTTGCCTGCAGTTCTGGTTGTCCCATTCCAAGAAGGATTTGGAGGCTTTGGGAAGGGTGCAGAGGTGGTTTACCAGAATAATGACTGGATTAGAGGGTATTAGCTACAGGGAAAGGTTGGACAGGCTTAGATTGTTTTCTCTGTAAAGTCAGAGGATGCGGGGTGACTGGTTAGAAGAAAATACAATTATGTGAGAGACATAGATGAGGCAGACAGTTCAAACCTATTTACCAGGGTGAAAATATTAAATAAGAGAATTCTTAGCTTTAAGGTTCTTAAGTGATAAGAGTAGAATTAGGCCATTCAGCCCATCATGCTACTCCACCATTCAATCATGGCTGATCTATCTCTCTCATCTTTAAGGTGATTGGGGTAAAGTTTAAAGGAGATGTGTGGGGGCACCTGGAGCTTGCTGGGGGTGCAGGCCGGTACAATTGTGCAAGTAAGAGACTTGTAGATGAGTATTTGGTTGTACAGTGATTGGAGGGATATAAATTATGTGCAGGTTAATAAGGGTATGTCTGGGCATCATGTTCAGCACAGAGGGTGGGCTGAAGAGCCAGGTCCTGTGCTGTAGTGTTCATTGTTCTATGTAATCAATGCCTTGCCAGCAAAACCGTATATTTAATAACTTGGTGGGACAACAATTAAAAGACTGAAATAAAGTGCAACGCCCACAACTTGCTTGAAACTTCTCTGTACCAAGATTACATCCATTGTGGGGAGTCAAGTTCCAACTGATTGCCAGTTCAGTTAGTTTGTCATGTGTAAAGATTTTGTTGCATGCAAACTCGTCAGCGGAAAGACAATACATGATCACAATCGAGCAAACGTACAGATGCATGTTAAAGGGAATAATGTTTAGTGCAAGATAAAGATCGATTAAAGATAGTCCGAGTGTCTCCAATGAGGTAGATAAAATCTCAGGACTGCTCTCTAGTTGTTGGTAGGATGGTTCATTTGTCTGATAAAGAAATTGCATGGAAAGAAACTGTCTCTCAATCTGGAGGTGTGTGTTTACAAACTTCTATACCACTTGCCTGATAGGAGAGGGGTGGAGTGGCTGGGGTGTGACACCCTTAATGCTGGTGGCAGGCACCCTTGTGTTACCATAGAAGCGCAGCGGCTCAAGGTACAGCTAAATACCCTTGGTAGCCACTATGGTAGAGATATTATGGCAGTGAAATTATGGCACAAGTAAACAAGTAACACAATTTCAGGCCGTTGGGAGAGGCCCACAGGAGCCGTTGGAGGAAGTGAAGGAGGGGGAGGAGCGACACCCGACCGGTAGGTTTAAAATCGAGCGCGGGGCTTGTGTTTTCAGAGGCCCACAGGAGCCGTTGGAGGAAGTGAAGGAGGGGAGGAGCGACACCCGACCGGTTAGGTTTAAAATCGAGCGCGGGGCTTGTGTTTTCAGAGGCCCACAGGAGCCGTTGGAGGAAGTGAAGGAGGGGGAGGAGCGACACCCGACGGTAGGTTTAAAAATCGAGCGCGGGGCTTGTGTTTTCAGAGGCCACAGGAGCCGTTGGAGGAAGTGAAGGAGGGGGAGGAGCGACACCCGACCGGTAGGTTTAAAATCGAGCGCGGGGCTTGTGTTTTCAGAGGCCCACAGGAGCCGTTGGAGGAAGTGAAGGAGGGGGAGGAGCGACACCCGACCGGTAGGTTTAAAATCGAGCGCGGGGCTTGTGTTTTCAGAGGCCCACAGGAGCCGTTGGAGGAAGTGAAGGAGGGGGAGGAGCGACACCCGACGGTAGGTTTAAAATCGAGCGCGGGGCTTGTTTTTCAGAGGCCCACAGGAGCCGTTGGAGGAAGTGAAGGAGGGGGAGGAGCGACACCCGACCGGTAGGTTTAAAATCGAGCGCGGGGCTTGTTTTTCAGAGGCCCACAGGAGCCGTTGGAGGAAGTGAAGGAGGGGGAGGAGCGACACCCGACCGGTAGGTTTAAAATCGAGCGCGGGGCTTGTTTTTCAGAGGCTTACCCAAATCCATAAAACGTTCCATTTGGAGAAGTGGGTGTTTTTTTTTTTTTTTTTTTTTGGGGTTTTTTTTGAGGAAGCCGCTGATTGGTGGAAGAGGACCGAGGAAGCAGCTGATTGGGTGCAACCCGGGTTTACAATTTTACATTTCTGCCTTCTGGGAGTGAGGGATTCTGGGAGTGAGGGATTCAGTATTTAGTAGTAAAGTTTAAAGGATAAGTTTTTGTGTTTTTTTTAGTATTTGGGAGTAAGGTATGGCAGTAGAGATTGGCCCCGTGGTTTGTTCAGCCTGCAACATGTGGGAGATCAGGGAGATGGTCGGTCTCCCTGGTGACTACGTTTGCAGGAAGTGTGTCCAGCTGCAGCTCCTGGCAGACCGCATTGAACGATTGGAACTGCGGCTGGATTCATACTGGAGCATCCACGATGCGGAGAAAGTCGTGGATAGCACGTACAGTGAGTTGGTCACACCGCAGGCAAAAGGTAGGAGGACAAGAAGGGAAACGGGTGGCCAATAGCCAGCAAAGCAGTAGGCAGGTAGTGCAGGAGTCCCTGCGGTCATCTCCCTCCTAAACAGGTATACCATTTTGGATACTGTTGAGGGGATGGCTCATCAGGGAATGCAGCAGCAGCCAGGTTCATGGCACATGGGTGGCTCTGCAGCACATGAGGGGGGAAAAAAGAGGGGAAGGGCAATAGTAATAGGGGATTCAATTGTCAGGGGAATAGATAGGCGTTTCTGCGGCCGCAACGAGACTCCAGGATGGTATGTTGCCTCCCTGGTGCAAAGGTCAGGGATGTCACTGAACGGCTGCCAGAACATTCTGGAGGGGGAGGGTGAAACAGCCAGTTGTCGTTGGTGCATGTTGGCACCAACGATATAGGTAAAAAAGGGATGAGGTCCTACAAGGTGAATTTAGGGAGCTAGGAGATAAACTTAAAAGTAGGACCTCAAAGGTAGTAATTCCGGATTACTACCAGTACCACGGGCCAGTCAGAGTAGAAATAGGAGGATAATGCAAATGAATACGTGGCTTGAAAAGTGGTGCAAGGGGGAGGGATTCAAATTTTTTAGGGCACTGGGGACCAGTTCTGGGGGAGGTGGGACCGGTACAAACAGGACGGTTTGCACCTGGAATGGAATGGAACCAATGTTCTTGGGGGAGTGTTTGCTAGTGCTGTTGGGGAGGATTTAAACTAATGTGGCAGGGGGATGGGTACAAGAGCAGAGAGGCAGGAGGGTTGTTTAAAATGAGGGTAGAAGATTAGGTAGCAAGGTGAAAGGTAAAAGTGGCTCAGGCAGACAAAACCAGGGCAAAAATCAAAAAGGGCCACTTTTCAGCAAAATTGTATAAGGGGTAAATGCGTTGTAAAGACAAGCCTGAAGGCTTTGTGTCTCAATGCAAGGAGTATTCGTAATAAGGTGGACGAGTTGAACGTGCAGATAGATATTAATGATTATGATATAGTTGGGATCACGGAGACATGGCTCCAGGGTGACGTAGGCTGGGAGCTGACATCCAGGGATATTCAATATTCAGGAGGGATAGAGAGAAAGGAAAAGGAGGTGGGGTAGCGTTGCTGGTTAGAGAGGAGATTAAAGCAATGGAAAGGAAGGACATTAGCTTGGAGGGATGTGGAATCGGTATGGGTAGAGCTACAAAACACTAAGGGGCAGAAAACGCTGGTGGGTGTTGTGTACAGGCCACTAACAGTAGCAGAGAAGTTGGGGATGGTATCAAACAGGAAATTAGAAATGCGTGCGACAAAGGCAAAACAGTTATAATGGGTGACTTCAATCTACATATAAGATTGGGTTAATCAAATTGGCAGGGGTGCTGAGGAAGAGGATTTTTTGGAATGTATGCGGGATAGTTATCTAAATCAAACATGTACAGGAACCAACGAGAGAGCAGGCTATTTTTAGACTGGGTTTTGAGTAATGAGGAAGGGGTAATTAGCCGTCTTGTTGTACGTGCCCCCTTGGGCAAGAGTGACCATAATATGGTTGAGTTCTTCATTAGGATGGAGAGTGACATTGTTAATTCAGAAACAATGGTTCTGAACTTAAAGAAAGGTAACTTTGAGGGTATGAGACGTGAATTGGCCAAGATTGACTGGCAATTAATTCTAAAAGGGTTGACGGTGGATAAACAATGGAAGACATTTAAAGATGCATGGATGAACTACAAAAATTGTTCATCCCAGTTTGGCAAAAGAATAAAATCGGGGAAGGTAGTGCATCCGTGTGGATAACAAGGGAAATCAGGGATAGTATCAAAGCAAAGGATGATGCGTAAAAAGTGAGCCAGAAAAAGCAGCATACAGAGGACTGGGAGAAATTCAGAGACCAGCAGAGGAGGGACAAAGGGCTTAATTAGGAAAGGAAAAATAGATTATGAAAGAAAACTGGCAGGGAACATAAAAAACTGACTGCAAAAGTTTTTATAGATATTGTGAAGAGAAAGAGGTTAGTTAAAAACAAATGTAGGTCCCCTTGCAGTCAGAAACAGGTGAGTTGATCATGGGGAACAAGGATATGGCGGACCAATTGGAATAACTACTTTGGTTCCGTCTTCACTAAGGAAGACATAAATAATCTGCCTGAAATAGCAGGGGACTGTGGGTCAAAGGAGGAATTGAGTGAAATCCAGGTCAGTCGGGAAGTGGTGTTGGGTAAATTGAATAGATTAAAGGCCGATAAATCCCAGGGCCAGATAGGCTGCATCCAGAGTACTTAAGGAAGTAGCTCAGGAAATAGTGGATGCATTAGTGATAATCTTTCAAAACTCTTTAGATTCTGGAGTAGTTCCTGAGGATTGGGGGTGGCAAATGTAACCCTCTTTTTAAGAAGGGAGGGAGAGAGAAAACGGGGAATTACAGACCAGTTAGTCTAACATCGGTAGTGGGGAAACTGCTAGAGTCAGTTATTAAAGATGGGATAGCAGCACATTTGGAAAGTGGTGAAATCATTGGACAAAGTCAGCATGGATTTTACAAAAGGTTAAATCATGTCTGACGAATCTTGTGGAATTTTTCGAGGATGTAAACTAGTAGCGTGGATAAGGTGAGAACCAGTGGATGTGGTATATCTGGACTTCCAGAAGGCTTTCGACAAGGTCCCACATAAGAGATTAGTATACAAACTTAAAGCATACGGTATTAGGGGTTCAGTATTGATGTGGATAGAGAACTGGCTGGCAAACAGGAAGCAAAGAGTAGGAGTAAACGGGTCCTTTTCACAATGGCAGGCAGTAACTAGTGGGGTACCGCAGGGCTCAGTGCTGGGACCCCAGCTATTTACAATATATATTAATGATCTGGATGAGGGAATTGAAGGCAATATCTCCAAGTTTGCGGATGACACTAAAGCTGGGGGGCAGTGTTCGCTGTGAGGAGGATGTAGGAGGACTGCAAGGTGACTTGGATAGGCTGGGTGAGTGGGCAAATGTTTGGCAGATGCAGTATAATGTGGATAAATGTGAGGTTATCCACTTTGGTGGCAAAAACAGGAAAGCAGACTATTATTTAAATGGTGGCCGATTAGGAAAAGGGGAGATGCAGCGAGACCTGGGTGTCATGGTACACCAGTCATTGAAAGTAGGCATGAGGTGCAGCAGGCAGTGAAAAAAGCGAATGGTATGTTAGCTTTCATAGCAAAAGGATTTGAGTACAGGAGCAGGGAGGTTCTACTTCAGTTGTACAGGGTCTTGGTGAGACCACACCTGGAGTATTGCGTGCAGTTTTGGTCTCCAAATCTGAGGAAGGACATTATTGCATAGAGGGAGTGCAGAGAAGGTTCACCAGACTGATTCCTGGATGTCAGGATGTCTTATGAAGAAAGACTGGATAGACTCGGTTTATACTCTCTGGAATTTAGGAGATTAAGAGGGGATCTTATAGAAACTTACAAAATTCTTAAGGGGTTGGACAGGCTAGATGCAGGAAGATTGTTCCCGATGTTGGGAAGTCCAGGACAAGGGGTCACAGCTTAAGGTAAGGGGGAAATCCTTTAAGACTGAGATGAGAAAGACTTTCTTCACACAGAGAGTGGTGAGTCTCTGGAACTCTCTGCCACAGAGGGTAGTTGAGGCAGTTTCATTGGCTATATTTAAGAGTGAGTTGGATGTGGCCCTTGTGGCTAAGGGCATCAGAGGGTATGGAGAGAAGGCAGGTACGGGATACTGAGTTGGATGATCAGCCATGATCATATTGAATGGCGGTGCAGGCTCGAAGGGCTGAATGGCCTACTCCTGCACCTAATTTCTATGTTTCTATGTTTCTAATTTCAGGCCATCTATTGTCATGATTTTCACTCAAATATAAATACAGGTGACAAAACAGTCAAAATGAATGTGATCCATTGTAACTTTTAATAAAAACTTTTTCAAACAAAATAATTTCCAATTCCAAATTGTACCCTCATGGCATCATAACCAAGATGAGAGTAATAGATACATTTTACTTCGGAGTCACGTGAGTGACTACGTGAAGAAGGCCCGCCTGGCGCTGGAACGGCATTACGTCGACGCTGACGGCAGAAGCAGGAGCTGCACAGACAGCTCCTCGACAGTGGTAGGTTCGGAACCGGCAGGTAAGTGCAGTTGAAAAATTTTTTTAGGACTGGAAAACTCCGTGCCTTGTGCAAACCAGGATTTTAAAGGATTTTAAAAACAAACTAAAAGTTTAAATTGAACAGAAATACTCTGTTAAAATAACGGAGTTTTGAAAAGAACGTCCCAGGGGAATACCCAGCGATCGGGACGAGAGATTAATTACGGGGCCGGTTCCGATACTGGTACCGTTAAAATTACGGTAGAGGGGTAAAAATGTTCCACAATCTTTTGGCAGGGAATTTTAAAAGTCAGAAAGGCTGTACTTTAAAAAAGTTAATAAAAATCGCGATATGGAGAAAGTACTCCAAAATATAAAAAGAGACAAGGGTCACAGTACCCAAACAGCCCAAAAAAGACCCTGAGGGGCTTGAATATACAAAATATGGCTATGTGCCAAATTGAGAATTGAACCCTGGATTAGGGTGGAGGAAGTCTCTTTGGATATAATTCCAAGTGGATCAGGGCTGCAAAAGACAGACCTGCAAGTGGTGATGTGAATTATGAATGCACACCACAAATAAAAAAGTGAGGCCAGATGTGCCTGAGATAGCAAAAGTTTTTGCTATATCTAAAGGAAGTGGTGAGGCTATGGAAGAAAACCTAGCTGCCAACATTAATTATATGGTATCTCACCAACTTCAAGAATACGATAAAACTTTTATGTTTTATTAAAATATCAACGGTAAATCCGTTTATAAATATCCATGTCTCAAATAATATGAGATATAAGAAATACAATTTCAAAGTATTTCAAAATGGTGCAAATAAGTAATACTTTCAAAATAAAATAAATTGCCATCAGTTGTGGAGCTCAATAGGAAGAAATATATATAATTTACCGAATCTGCACCATAGGTTTGCAGATCAATACAAATCAGGATATTAAACTCTTGATTATTATAGAATAAACCTGACTCATGATAAATCAAAGATATTAATTACAAAAGAACAGACTACTGATCTTTAAACTTTGGCGAGAAAAACTATGATCCAATGAAAAATTTTGATAATGGATCAAAACAAAGGCAAAGATCTTTTTAACTTGCGGTGAAAAAACTATGATCCAATGAAAGATTTGATAATGGATCAAAACAAAGGCAGAAGTGGTATAATCCAAACATAGCCTTATCTAAACCTATATAATTGGGGAAAGAAGGCTTGAAGTACGTTGAAAAGGTGCAAACATCTGGTTACAAAATACGTTCATGAAAATCTCCAATTATGGGGGATTACAGGTGTATTATGATTGTTAACCAATAAACTAAGGAAGGATTGGTTCGCCTGTATAAGAAAACTTTAAAAATTGATTTCAGGTTTGCACTCAAAAGTAATTTAATAAGAAGGGGTACGTACATGTATATTATAAAATTACCTCAGTGTAAAGATTTCATGGTAATAAACCATACAAAAACATCATTATATTTACACTTTCACAGTGTAAGAAAAATGGAAACATCTAGAACATGGAAAAACTGTTGTGATTAACAAAGTGTTAATCAATATTACAGGTGCTTGAAATTAATTAAAGTGGGTCAAACTGTGCAAGTTAAAACATTGTCCAAACAATCAATCAGTTCAAGGCTGTTAAACCGAACACTGAAGGAACAATTATACTGATAAAAGATCAGCACTTGCACTAATGAGGTCATGGTCATGGGTTATCTGATTACATTTAAATTGGAAGAGATAAGAGCAGCTGCAAATTAGTGCCTGCCATTACAAACCTGGTGGTTGGTAACGACCTGACCCATTACATAAAGCATATGCTCAGGCATTAATAAAATATTTATAAATTACTATTCTGAATTTAGAAGTAATTCAAGCACCATAAGAGAGGGGGAAAATTGTTCCATGATACAAATATGTCTAATTGTTGTTGACATACTTTGTCCCTCCATTAGGATTAGGTAAAAAATAAATAAAGTTCCAAAACAAGGAATACAGAAGCTTATAAGAATATGTATGCCTTGTGAAGAGGCTTATGCAAAATATCAAATGATACGTTATCATTATTAAAGTAATGTAAAAAAGGTTCATAAGCTGCTTCAACTATAAGATTAACAGCTGTTGCAAACTGAAGCAAGTGTTACAGATGATGTACAGCTTCTGTGAATGTTTGGGTAAAGATAAGAATATTATCTATTCTTATAACAATAATTGATATGTCTCTTGTTCGGACTGCAGACAATAATACCAGGCGAACATAAATGGTTTGTCTTAAGAAATTTTCCAAACATTCGTATTAATTGTTGAAGTATAAGGAGTTATGGATTAAAAGATCGATTGTTTTATTATGGAACTGTCCATGTCGTATCAAGATGAACAATACCATGGCTGTGGCATATGTTAACAATGGTCAAATTTGGGAGAAAAACATATTGTCATTATTTTGCATTACTTACGATTAATCTGGTTGTATACAGATTAAATCACTGATCTTTCAAATGTTTCTTGTGGGTCACAAGATAAGTCAAATAACAATCATGGGATTATCTAAGTAAACAGATGTGGCATATTTTAAAGTTTAGTCCACCTGTTTATCTCTAAGGAAGAGACAATGGTATCGGAAGATAACAAATTTGGGAGAAAAAACATATTGTCATTAATATGGATTACTTACGATTAATCTGATTGCATACAGATTAAATCACCGATCTTTCCACAAAGGAAAAGATTTCTTTGTGTTCCTCATTTTTGTTTAATAGGGCAGTGTCTGATGAAAATGTAGCGGGACACTGCCAGAGGCATTTTGGTGGCCTAATACGGGTCCTTTATGGTTTCATAAATATTGTGTGATTTTGAACTGCTAGTGATGATTCATAGTGGCAGCAATTTATTGAAGTCAAAAAAGGGGTCTCGACCTAGGTCGTTGCCTGTCTCCCTTCGCTCTTTGGATGCTGCTGCACCCACTGGGATCTCCAGGTTTGAGAAACCCTGCAGTTGTACAAAAAACCTCCATGACATGAAAATATGAATTTTACTATCTACAGGTTGACCAGACCATCACAACAGCTGATGGTCAAAGAAGTCTATGAATGTTAACCAATATAACAATATATCAATAAAATAATTATGTATATACCTGCAATTTGCAGAAATAAGTCTAAAAAAAAAACAAAAACAAAAACAACAATATTTTGTTATAAGAAATTGGAGGTCTGTATATACAGTAAAGTTATTTTATCATATTAGATATATGTGAATTCCTTGTGGATTGCATTTTCTAAGTATCTAATTGATAGAGCCAATAATAGGGCTCAGAGTGTTACCATCTTATAAACGGACTCTAACTCTATCTATGATTCAAAAAACTTGAACATTGAAAATAATAATTCTGATAACATTTAGTATCAATATAAGAGTGCAAACATTGCAAATGTTACGTTATAATTGCATGTGGATACAAATTGCATTATCATATATGTTTATGAATCTACCAAACAAAGCACACCAAGAAGACCTGAAACGAAGGTAAACTATAAGCATATCCTGCCGGCTTTAAGTTGTGTGTGTGTGTGTGTGTGTGTGTGTGTGTGAACATTGATGAAAATGTTGGAGTAGGTAAGAGTCTCTGTGGCAATGAGACTGCTTATTACACACAAAAACCACATTGGGTTCAGTAAAAACTGATGTTTATAGAGGAATGTATTTCTAGATGGTTAAAAATTGGATACATTCAGTAGGAACTAGACACTGAAAGGTGGAAAAATCACTCTGTTAATGAGGAAAATACATTCACAGGAATGGCACAGGATGAGCCACTCGAGCAAAGATGCAAGGCCGCAGGAGGCTGTAGATTACTGTTAAAGTAAAAAGGAACCAGTCATGGTGTCAGATTTAGACACGCAATGTTCGGTTCTCTATAATTGTTGCTTTGTCATGCCATAAAAATATATATATCAATTGGTATTTGTGATAAACTTGCCTTTCAATGGAAAGGGCATTATTTTCATTTTTTATAATGTGAATAATTTATCACATAACTTGAGGCAATGTTTGGGGAAAATGTGTTATTCGCTCGTTATTGTGTTAAATGAGCCGTACTGTCGTATGGAATGAATTCTACCACACGAAAAACACAGAAAGCTTCAAACTCTTCACGTAGTCACTCACGTGACTCCGAAGTAAAATAGTAAGATTAAACGAGAACTTACCAGTTCGAAGTTTGATCGTTATTTTATGAGGAGTAACGATGAGGGATTACGTGCCCTCCACTCCCCACCCTCATAAAATAAATGATCATCTGGTAGTTCTAAATCTATGATGAGCCTTACTGTCTTACTCTGGCTATTTGTGTTCTGTGTTTTTCATGCCGCTGCTTTGAAGTATGCCGTTCCAGCGCCAGGCGGGCCTTCTTCACGTAATCCCTCATCGTTACTCCTCATAAAATAACGATCAAACTTCGAACTGGTAAGTTCTCGTTTAATCTTACTATTATATTCTAATGTACTCGGTGCTTTCCTTAAATCTGCAGCAACGCTTTAAATGTACAAATGCATTTCCAAGCAGAAATATAATCTCTCTCTGACATCCCAACTCTGAAAGAGCAGAGTTAAATAACATTGCTTAACACCTCAAAAATATACCTAATTTTGCATTTAGAGTTTTTATATAACTGTTTTATATAACAGATGGGCTCATGTTATCGCCCTCCCCGTGGTGAACCCTGTCAACTGACCTCAGTCGCCGCAGCTCAGCACCAACCAGGAGCGTGCGCCGTTTTTAGGGCGGGAACCTACAGATGTCAAACCGGATGGCATCACCCTGCTGCAGATGAATGCGGAAGACCTCACCAAGGCCAAGACCACCATCATTGAACATCTGCTACAGACCCACAAAGTCATTGCAATCCTGCTCCAAGAGACTCACAAAAGTGATCGCTCCCACCTGAAGATCCCTGGTTATACCCTGGCCACCTACACCGAGACCGTCACTTTTCTAAGGGACACAGCAAAATGGAAAGCAATTGCAGTTTCCCCTCCTGACTCCGACGTGGAATGGGCAGCAACGCAAGTCGATGGTGTCACGGTCATCAATGTATACAAGCCACCTTCTACCAGGCTCCACAAACACTTAATCCCCACCTTTGGTTCGCCCTGCATCTATGCCGGAGACTTTAACTGCCACAGCTCCACCTGGGGTACTGTTCAACTAACTCAGATGGAGCTGCACTAGACGACTGGGCATCATCTACTGCCATTCAACTCCTGTACCACCTAAAACATCTGGACAGCTTCCACTCCGGCAAGTGGAACACCACTACCAACCCTGACATGCCTTTTGCAAACCTGAATGGGCCATCCTCACACCATATCATCCTGGATCACTTCCCAAAATCACAACATCGCCCATCTCTGATTATACCGGACAACCCCATCGAGCCGATCCCAACCAAACCTTCGAAGAGGTAGAATTTCTGCAGGGCCAGATGGGACCAGTTCACAAGTCTGGTGGACTTCTGGTTCGACAGTCTTCCCACCCTCACGTCCACCAATCTGGACAAAGCCTACTCCGCCTTCTGTAAACTCCTCATCAGGGCAGCGAAGAGTTCCATTCCTCGCGGCTATCATTGCCGGTACTTCTCCACATTGGACGAAGAGTGTGACACGTGTTGCGATGCATTCCTGTACGCTGAACCTGGCGAAGAGGCTGCCTCCAAGGCTACGGAACAGACAACCTGCCTCGACAAGAAGCGCAGAGCGCAGTGGGAAGAGACAGTCCAAGGAATCAACTTCACACACTCCAGTAGGGTAGCTTGGAAGACCTTCAATCATCTCACTAGTCGAAGTACCCGCCCAAAGCATTGCCATGTCACAGCCAACTCCATCGCCCACCAGCTCCGGGCCAATGGCTACTTCAAAGTCTCGGACAAGAATCATACTCGTTCTGTCAAACAGGAAAGCACTAATCTTTGGAAAGCTTCAGGCGCTGATGGGCTCCTGTCAGCACCCTTTTCCTCTGCAGAACTCTCTCCTGTCATCACTCAATTGAAATGCAGAAAAGCCCAGGGACCTGATAACATCCCCCCAGAATTCCTGAAACACTGTAGTCCTAAATGCCAGCTCTGGATCCATGAGTTCTACTCTTGCCTCATTGGTCAGTCCATTCCGTAGATCTGGTGGAAAGCCACTGTCATTGCACTACCAAAACGGAAAAGGCCTGCGGACGACCCAGGGAACTATTGGCCCATCTCACTGCTCTGTGTCCGGTACAAGCTCCTTGAAGGGCTTCTCCTACCCCGGCTCGATCCAATCGTCGACCCCCAACTACACACTGAACAAGCCGGTTTTTGTCGTGTATAAACGTACATAACCATTTTATGTAACTCATGGGGCTCGTGTTGTCGACCTCTCCGTGGTGAGCCCTGTCATCTGACCTCAGTCAGGCGAGCGAAAACAAACAGACAGCAGCCTGCTTCCTGTAAGGACTCCATCCCCTATTCCCAATTCCTTCGTCTACGCCGCATCTGCTCCCAGGATGAGGCGTTTCACACCAGGTCATCACAAATGGCCTAATTCTTCAGAGAACGGGGATTCCCCTCCCCCACTATTGATGAGGCTCGCACCAGGGTCTCCTCCATACCCCGCAACACTGCCCTCTCTCCCCATTTCCCCCACTCGCAAACAGGGCAGAGTCCCCCTGGTCCTCACCTTTCACCCCACCAGCCGGCAAATACAACAGATAGTCCTCCGCCAGTTTCGCCACCTCCAACGTGACCCCTCCACCCGCCACATCTTCCCATCTCCCCCCCTGTCTGCCTTCCGCAAAGACCGCTCCCTCCGCGACTCCCTTGTCAATTCTTCCCTCCCCTCCGGCTCTACTCCTTCCCCGGGCACTTTCCCTTGCAACCGCAAGAAATGCAACACTTGTCCCTTCACCTCCCCCCTCCACTCCTTTCAGGGGCCCAAGCAGTCCTTCCAGGTCCGACAGAGGTTCACCTGCACCTCCTCCAACCTCATCTACTGCATCCGCTGCTCCAGATGCCAGATGATCTATATCGGTGAGAACCAAGCGGAGGCTTGGCGATCGTTTCGCCGAACACCTCCGCTCGGTCCGCAAAAACCAACCCGACCTCCCGGTCGCTCAGCACTTCAACTCCCCCTCCCATTCCGTATCCGACCTCTCGGTCGTGGGCCTCCTCCATGGCCAGAGTGAGCAACACCGCAAGTTGGAGGAAAGCACCTCATATTCCGCTTGGGGAGTTTGCATCCTTTGGGCTTGAACATCGAATTTTCTCAATTCTGTTAACCCTGCTGTCTCCTCCCCCTCCCACCTCTCCCTCAGCCCTCGGGCCCTGGCATTCCCTCTATTCTCTATCTCCCTCCCCCACCCTAGTCGCACTAGCTTCTCATTTTCACACCACAAACAGCTTACAATGGCTCGTTCCCTTTATCATCGATACTTCTTTGCATATCTTTCATTCATTGTTGTTTATCTCTCACATCACCGTCTATATCTCTCGTTTCCCTGATCCCTGACCAGTCTGAAGAAGGGTCTCGACCCGAAACGTCGCCTATCTCCTTCGCTCCTTAGATGCTGCTGCACCCGCTGAGTTTCTCCAGCATTTTGTGTAACCCCCAGCAGAAATAACAACCTACAACAAGATTTTGCAGCCCTAATGCAACCTCAGTAGCCGCAGCTCGGTGCCAACCAGGAGCGTGTGCCCTTTTCAGGGCGGGAACCTACAGATGGGTATTAATGGTGGATTAGCAAGATGGATTCAATAGTGGCTGAATGGGAGATGCCAGAGAGTAATGGTGGATAACTGTTTGTCAGGTTGGAAGCCGGTGACTAGTAGGGTGCCTCAGGGATCTATGTTGGGTTTACTGTTTGTCATGTACATCAATGATCTGGATGATGGTGTGGTCAATTGGATTAGTAAGTATGCAGATGATACTATGATAGGTGAGTTGTGGATAATGAAGTAGATTTTCAGTCTACAGAGAGATTTAGGCCATTTGGAAAAGTGGGCTGAAAGATGGCAGATGGAGTTTAATGCTGTTAAGTGTGAGATGCTACATCTTGGCACAACAAATCAAAATAGGATTACATGGTAACTGGTAACGAATTGAGGAATGCAGTTGAACAGAGGGATCTAGGAATAACTGTGCATAGTTCCCTGAATGTGGAATCTCGTGTAGATAGGGTGGTAAAGAAAGCTTTTGGTGTGCTGGCCTTTATAAATCAGAGCATTGAGTATAGAAGTTGGGATGTAACGTTAAAATTGTACAAGACATTGATGAGGCCAATTTTGGAGTATGGTGTACAATTTTGGTCACCAAATTATAGGAAAGATGTCAACAAAATAGAAAGAGTACAGAGGAGATTTACTAGAATGTTGCCTGGGCTTCAGCACCTATGTTACAGAGAAAGGTTGAACAAGTTAGGTCTTTATTCTTTGGAGCGCAGAAGGTTAAGGGAGGACTTGATTGAGGTCTTTAAAATTATGAGAGGGATAGACAGAGTTGACGTGGATACATTTTTTCCATTGAGAGTTGGGAAGATTCAAACAAGGACATGATTTGAGAATTAAGGGACAGAAGTTTAGGGGTAACATGAGGGGGAACTTCTTTACTCAGAGTGGTAGCTGTGTGGAATGAGCTTCCAGTGGAAGTGGTGGAGGCAGGTTCGATTTTATCATTTAAAAATAAATTGGATAGGTATATGGATGGGAAAGGAATGGAGGGTTATTGTCTGAGTGCAGGTAGATGGGACTAGGTGGGAGTAAGTGTTTGCACGGACTAGAAGGGCCGAGATAGCCTGTTTCCGTGCTGTAATTGTTATATGGTTATTTGTCGGACGGGATGGCATCGCCCTGCTGCAAATGAATGCGGAAAACTTCACCAAGGCCAAGACCACCATCACTGAACATCTGCTACAGACCCACTAAGTCATTGCAATCCTGGAGACTCACAAAAGTGATCGCTCCCATTTGAAGATCCCTGGTTGTACCTTGGCCTCCTGCACTGAGAGCGACACCCACAGGATTGCCACTTTTGTAAGGAACACAGCAAAATGGAAAGCGATTGCAGTTTCCCCTCCTGACTCCGACGTGGAATGGGCAGCAACGCAAGTCGAAGGTGTCATGGTCATCAATGTTTACAAGCCACCTTCTACCAGGCTCCACAAAGACCATCCCTGCCTTTGGTTCGCCCTGCATCAATGCCGGAGACTTTAACTGCCACAGCACCACCTGGGGCTAACGTTCAATTAACTCGGATGGAGCTGAACTAGAAGACTGGGCCTCAGCTACTGCCGTTCAACTACTGTACGACCCAAAACCACTGGATGGCTTCCACTCTGGCAAGTGGAACACCACTACCAACACTGACTTGGCTTTTACAAACCTGAATGGACCATCCTCACACCATATCATCCTGGATCACTTCCCAAAATCACAACATCGCCCGTCTCTGATTATCCTGGACAACCCCATCGAGCCGGTCCCAACCAACCCTGCAAAGTGGTAGAATTTCTGCAAGGCCAGGTGGGACTAGTTCACAAGTCTGGTCGACTTCTGGATCGACAGCCTTCCCACCCCCACCTCCGCCAATCTGGACAAAGTCTACACTGCCTTCCGCAAACTCCTCATCAGGGCAGCGAAGAGTTCCATTCCTCGTGGCTATCATTGCTGGTACATTCCCACATGGGATGAAAGAGTGTGACACATGCTAGGATGCATTCCTGTACACTTAACCTGGTGAAGAGGCTGCCTCCAAGGCTACGGAACTGACAACCTGCCTAGACACGAAGCGCAGAGCGCAGTGGGAAGAGACAGTCCAAGGAATTGACTTCACACACTCCAGTAGGGTGGCTTGGAAGACCTTCAATCGATTCACCGGTGGAAGTACCCGCCAAAAGCATTGCCCAGTCACGGTCAACCCCATCGCCCACCAGCTCCTGGCCAACGGCTACTTCAAAAACGCGGACAAGAATCATACTCCATCTGTCTAAGAGGAGCCCACTAATCTTTGGAAAGCTCCAGGCGCTGATGGGCTCCTGTCAGCACCCTTTTCCTCTGCAGAACTCTCTCCCGACATCACTCAATTGAAATGCGGAAAAGCCCAGGGTCCTGATAACATCCCCAGAATTCCTGAAACACTGCGGTCCTAAATGCCAGGTCTGGCTCCGTGAGTTCTACTCCTCTTGCGTCATTGGAATACTTTTGCATGCCATACTTTTCAGTTTTTATTTGTAAAAACATTTGAAAACCATGTATCCTTTTCCTTCCATTTCACAATTATGCGCCACTTTGTGTTGGTCTATCACATAAAATCCCAATAAAATACATTTACGTTTGTGGTTGTAATGTGACAAAATGCGGAAAAGTTCAAGGGGCATGAAAACTTTTGCAAGCCACTGTACTTATCATGTTACAAAGATCTGCATTATAATGTACGAATGGGTGGCAGCGGCTTCAATTCAATGGTCCAATTGAATGCACTATTTTATGAGCAAACAAGCTATGTAGATTCCTTGGTGAACTATTGGACAGGAGGTCTAGATTCTAAACAATCCTCTGTCGCAGTCAATCTGAAAGTGACAGTGCTTCCATGGTTAGTCTTGGATTCCATGATGATAGGTGAAGTATCCATTCTTACATTATACAGCATGATGAAGGTGGGGAAAGATGAACCTTCATCAGCTGTTTTCTCTTGCTCTCTGTATTCCTGAAAAGGTGTCTTCTACATTTAAGATCTTCTTTTGGTTAAGATGAGATAATTAAATGTATTACATTTATTTAGAGGTTTGGCTTACACCGTGGCTTGTATTCGCTGCGCTCTTTCATACGGAAACAGAGAGATTACAGATATGCATTTGTAAACCGATTTGCGTGAGGGCGACATGAGACTAACTCAAACACCTCATGTCTCCGAGAAGAGGAGGAATTGCGAGGGGAGGGGCACCATGTGCAGACCTCGAGGCTGGACAAAGAAACCAGGCCAGGTTTTCTGTGTTGTCTGCCTGAATCTCCCACTCCAAACCGATGTACTATGTATCCTATTTATTAGTTAGTACATGGAAGCAGGTTTTCCAGAGTTGCCCAGACAGGAAGGTAAAGGAGGTGGGGTGACTTCAATCTACATATAGATTGGGTGAATCAAATTGGCAGGGGTACTGAGGAAGAGGATTACTTGGAATGTATGCGGGATAGTTTTCTAAACCAACATGTAGAGGGACCATCGAGAGAGCAGGCTATTCTAGACTGGGTATTGAGTAATGAGGATGGGTTAGTTAGCAGTCTTGTTGTGCATGGCCCCTTGGGCAAGAGTGACAATAATATGGTTGAGTTCTTCATTAAGAAGGAGAGTGACATAATTAATTCAGAAACAAGGGTTCTGAACTTAAAGTTAACTTTGAAGGTATGAGACGTGAATTGGCCAAGATAGACTGCCAATTGAGTCTTAAAGGGTTGACAGTGGATGTGCAATGGAAGGCATTTAAAGATGCATGGATGAACTACAATTGTTCATCCCAGTTTGGCAAAAGAATAAATCAGGGAAGGTAGTGCATCCGTGGATAACAAGGGAAATCAGGGATAGTATCAAAACAAAAGATGAAGTATACAAATTAGCCAGAAAAAACAACTTACCAGAGGACTGGGAGAAATTCAGTCCAGCAGAGGAGGACAAAGGGCTTAATTAGGAAAGGGAAAATAGATTACGAAAGAACTGGCAGGGAACATAAAAACTGACTGCAAAAGTTTTTATAGATATGTGAAGAGTGGCAGGCAGTGACTAGTGGGGTACCGCAAAGCTCAGTGCTGGGACCCCAGCTATTTACAATATATTAATGATTTGGACGATGGAATTGAACGCAACATCTCCACGTTTGCAGATGACACAAAGCTGGGGGGCAGTGTTAGGTGTGAGGAGGCTGCAAGGTGACTGGGATAGGCTGGGTGAGTGGGCAAATGCATGGCAGATGAAGTATAATGTGGATAAATGTGAGGTTATCCACTTTGGTGGCAAAAACAGGAGGGTAGATTATTATCTGAATGGTGGCCGATTAGGAAAAGGGGAGATGCAATGAGACCTGGGTGTCATGGTACACATGTCATTGAAAGTAGATATGCAGGTGCAGCAGGCAGTGAAGAAAGTGAATGGTATGTTAGCATTCATAGCAAAAGGATTTGAGTATAGGAGCAGGGAGGTTCCACTGCAGTTGTACAGGGTTTTGGTGAGACCACACCTGGAAAATTGTGTACAGTTTTGGTTTTCGAATCTGAGGGAAGACATTCTTGCCGTAGAGGGGGTACAGAGAAGGTTCATCAGACAGATTCCTGGGATGTCAGTACTTTCATATGAGGAAAGACTGGATAGACTCGGCTTGTACTCGCTAGAATTTAGAAGATTGAAGTGGGATCTTATAGAAACTTACAAAATTCTTAAGGGGTTGGACAGGCTAGATGCAGGAAGATTGTTCCCGATGTCGGGGTGGTCCAGAACAAGGGGTCACAGTTTAAGGATAATGGGGAATTCCTTTAAGACCGAGATGAGGAAAACCTTTTTTCACACAGGCGAGTCTCTGGAATTCTCTGCCACAGAAGGTAATTGAGGCCAGTTAATTGGCTATATTTAAGAGGGAGTTAGATGTGGCCCTTGTGGCTAAGGGGATCAGGGGGTATGGATAGAAGGCAGGTACAGGATACTGAGTTGGATGGTCAGCCATGATTATATTGAATGGCAGTGCAGGCTCGAAGGGCTGAATGGCCTACTCCTGCACCTATTTTCTATGTTTCTATGTTTCACTGGGGTGGGGGGCATGATACAGTGTAAAATGTCAGGAAATTAGATTAAAACTAGAAAACAAAGAATTAACTGGCAATACACACCTTCCATTCCACCACCACCTGTTCACTGGGGTCTATCTTCAAAGCCTCCGCACATGATTATAGTTGAATGGTGTGCTCCCTGGGCACTGGTCTGACAGGAAGAGGTTCATTCCTGGAATGAAAACAGCAGCGTAAAGTGTAACACAGTAACCCCACCTCCTCAATGAAATGTCACAGATACCAAGGGCTGGGAAGAACACCTGGCTTTCAAGGAATCTTCTCTGAGGACTTTGAAGCAGCTGCTTTCTGCAGTCAGTGGATTTCTCTACAAGTGGTTTGATGGAGCAGAACAGGAAAGACCATTTCTTGAATTGGAGGAAGCAAGGGTATAGAAACTAGCAAAAATGCCAGGGAGCAGGAGAAATTATTTTTTTACTCAGTAAATTATGACCTAGGTTATATTCCCTTAAAAAGTGGTTAAAAAAGACTCAATAATAATATATAATTTTTAAACAATTCAAAGGCTCATGTCAAAGAGGGAAGGGGGGGAGTATTAAGTGGCTAAATCGTTCAGTGCTACTACAAGCAGAATTTTCAAATTCCATCCACATTGTGTACACATGGTTCTTCAGATTCTATCAAGTAACAGTGGGGCAGAATTGCTGCCTTACAGCGCCAGAGGCCCAGGTTCAATCCTGACTGTTGGTGCTGTTTGTGTGGAGTTTGCATCTTCCTGTGGCTGCGTAGGTTTCCTCCAGGTATTGTTTTTTTTTATTATTGGAAAACGTTATTGTTATTCAGACCTTGCAGGCTGAATGAAATTTATTTGCCTGCAGTCATACATATAGTAAATAACAAAAACACACAATAAACACATATGTAACATCCACCACAGTGAGTTCACCAGACACCTCCTCACTATGGTGGAAGGCAAAAATCTTGTCTTTGTCTCTTCCCTTCTTCCTCTTCCTCTGCGCTGAAACACCAAGAACAGAGGCAATTAGAAGGGACTGGGAACAAGAGTTATTGATAAAAATTCCGAACGATAGATGGGAAAAAAATCTATTCTATGTAAATAAATGTTCAATTAATGTAAGACATAACCTAATTTAATTTAAAATTTTACATAGATTATAGTATTCGAAAACTAGACTGAATAAAATATTTTCAAATGTTTCCCCCATCTGTGACAAATGTCTAACTCAAAATGCCACTATAGCACATTCCTTTGTCTCTTGTACAAAACTGCATACATTTTGGAATGAAATGTTTGGAATTTTTACAAAACTGTTTAACACAAAATTGAACCCCAATACAGAACTCATTATCTTTGGATCAATGGAAGAGGGAAGTAAACTATATTCCAAGAAGCTTTTCTTAATTACGGTTTAATAACAGCAAAAAAACTTATACTCAAATTTTGGAAAAACGCAACCATGCCAACATTCAAAATGTGGATTTCAAATATGTCGGAAACGCTACCTTGAAGAAATGAGATTCCTCCTACTAGGCAAAGTAGACTAATTCTTAAAGACTTGGTCTCCTTTTATCAATTTTTTTACAAGCATATGGTGCAACATAACAAAACCTTAGAAATTAAACGGTTTAGAACCGGGTGACGGATGGGCAAAAATACGAAATATGTAGATCTCTCCTAATCTCTCTTTTCCCTACTTTATCCTTTTCTTTCAATCTTTTTAGCTTCTCATCTCCGTTCTTTATTTATTTTGCTATCTGTTTCTACTCGCTTGTCTATCTAGTCCGACACTCTTTATTTTTTTTTTCTCTCACTGTTCTTTTATTATTAAATTAAAAATACGAAGTTGTACATGAATGGAAATATGTATGTATTAGGTACTCAAGTACCACACTATTGTACTGACATCTAACAATAAATAAATAAATAAATAAATAGTAAACCATCCAAAAGTCTTTGCTGACACTGACAATCACTGACAATCCCACCAACTATTCTTCAGGTTTCTCCTGCGCTATTCCATCAACACTTTCAGACATTTTAACTCCAGCCTTTACTTGAGCCAGATTTTCAAAATCAGTTAATATATTTTCAATTCTTTTAAGTCAGCTCTTCTAATATTAGTTTTCTTTTTTGAGTTCTTCGTATTCCAGAGTTTTAGTTTTAAGTTGTTGGTGAAGCTCTTGAATTAATTGCCTCTCATTTGTTTTATTTTTATCCTCTTCTTTTTGGAAACCAATAGCCTTGAGCTCTATAAGCTGTTCCAAAATTCGCAGATTTTCTTCTTGCAAGGACTTTAGGTTTTCATTACTTTGTGTAAGGGATCCTTGTGAAACTTTCCATTGCTTTTTGAAGATGGATTTCACATTCTCAAGATTCTTCATTTGCTGTTGTTGCTTTTGCTTCAACTGATTATCCTTCAAAGACAGGACCTGGTTTAGCTCCTCGCTGTACTGAACCAACTGTGCTTTTAGCAGTGCGTTGGCAGAATTAAGGTCATCCATCTGATTGATTAAGGTCTTCCACTCTGAAAACTCTGCCATCTGGGAGTTTCGCAGTGAATCCAACTGTGGAGAATGTTGTTGCTTCTCATGAGTTAGGATGTCCAGTGTATGCTTCAGACTTTCACAGGCAACGTTTAGGTTATGTTTCTCTGCGGATATACGATCAGCTTCGGAGAGAAGCCTCTCCCTCTCCACCTCTTTGCAAGCTGCTGTGTGCTCCTTTATTTGAGAGAGAGACAATTCCTTTTCCTTAATAACACATTGCAACCTCTCAGCTTCATAACTGGCAGCTGCCAATTGTGCTCTAAGTTGTGAAACGGTGTTGTCCATATCAGAATGAACCGTCCTGAGTTTGACACAATCTTCCACTTTACAGGCCAGCAGCAAGTTTCTCACCTCGATGGTGTGCTTCAGTTTGTGAGTTTTCAAGGTCATTGCTTGGATTTGACTTTGAAGTTTGGAAATGGTTTCCATGTTTTGCATGGATTGCATTTCCATGGTTTGGTGTTCTGCAGCTTGCTTCTGGAGATGTCTAAGCTCAGCTCCCAGCTGTTGCAGGGATCTATCTTTCTCTTGCAGAGTCTGCTTGAGCTGACCTACTTCACACACCAGAACTTGCTCCTGATGGTGCAACCCTGAAATCATCTATATATATATTGGCCCAACTGCTCAAGTTTTTGCTTGGAGCTGTTGCAGTAAATTTGCTTGCTGATTCAATGACATCTGTTTCTCTTCTAGTTCCAATGTAAGCTTCACAGTGGCAGCATTTAAATCAATTACGTGTTTCTTTAATGAGTTTGTCATTCCCTCTTTTAGTGACAATTGATCCTGGAGGCTTGTAAATTCACCAACTTTACTTTAAAATGCAGACTTCATCTCTTCAAGTTCTGCTTTAAGCGTACAATTTTCAGTGATGAATGGCTGTGCCTGATCCCGCACAAGATATGTTGCAAGTTCATTCTCATTCATCTTCTCCTGCAGTTGACTATGCTCAGCAGTCCACCTACTTAAAGATGTGTGTTCTTTATTCTCATTCTGAAGACCTTCTTAATCAATATTCAATTGTTTCTGCAACAACACAACTCTATCATTTTTCTGGTCAAGTTGGCCCTGCAAGTCATGACCTTCAGCAGACGTTTTCTATGTTAACACGTTAATATTAATTTTATTATTAACGTGTTAACATAGTATAACTTACAAGAAAACTTCCACCCGGGGCGAAACGGGGGGCTCCACAGTCGGTCATTCATGTGTTTGTGCCGCTGCCTGCTGGTTCAGCCTTCTCCAAGATCTATTTAAGAAAGAACTGCAGATGCTGGAAAAATCGAAGGTAGACAAAAAATGCTGGAGAAACTCAGCGGGTGAGGCAGCATCTACGGAGGAAAGCATCTATAGGTGACGTTTCGGGTCGAGACCCTTCTTCAGACGGATGTGGGGGGGGGGGGTTAAAAAGAAAGGAAGAGGAGGGGACTCTGGGAGTTAGGGATTCTGGGAGTTAAGGATTCAGTATTTAGTAGTAAAGTTTAAAGGATAAGTTTTTGTGTTTTTTTAATATTTAATACAGAGTAATTTGGGAGTAAGGTATGGCAGTAGAGATTGGCCCCGTGGTTTGTTCAGCCTGCAAAATGTGGGAGATCAGGGAGATGGACGGTGTCCCTGGTGACTACGTTTGCAGGAAGTGTGTCCAGCTGCAGCTCCTGGCAGACCGCATTGAATGATTGGAACTGCGGCTGGATTCATACTGGAGCATCCACGATGCGGAGAAAGTCGTGGAAAGCACGTACAGTGAGTTGGTCACACCGCAGGCAAAAGGTAAGAGGACAAAAAGGGAAACGGGTGGCCAATAGCCAGAAAAGCAGTAGGCAGGTAGTGCAGGAGTCCCCTGCAGTCATCTCCCTCCTAAACAGGTATACCATTTTGGATACTGGTGAGGGAGATGGCTCATCAGGGGAATGCAGCAGCAGCCAGGTTCATTGGCACCATGGGTGGCTCTGCAGCACATTGAGGGGGGGAAAAAGAGGGGAAGGGCAATAATAATAGGGGATTCAATTGTCAGGGGAATAGATAGGCGTTTCTGCGGCCGCAAACGAGACTCCAGGATGGTATGTTGCTCTCCCTGGTGCAAAGGTCAGGGATGTCACTGAACGGCTGCAGAACATTCTGGAGGGGGGAGGGTGAACAGCCAGTTGTCGTGGTACATGTTGGCACCAACGATATAGGTAAAAAAAAAGGGATGAGGTCCTACAAGGTGAATTTAGGGAGCTAGGAGATAAACTTAAAAGTAGGACCTCAAAGGTAGTAATCTCCGGATTACTACCAGTACCACGGGCCAGTCAGAGTAGAAATAGGAGGATATTGCAAATGAATACGTGGCTTGAAAAGTGGTGCAAGGGGGAGGGATTAAATTTTTTAGGGCAATGGGACCAGTTCTGGGGGAGGTGGGACCGGTACAAACAGGACGGTTTGCACCTGGAATGGAATGGAACCAATGTTCTTGGGGGAGTGTTTGCTAGTGCTGTCGGGGAGGATTTAAACTAATGTGGCAGGGGGATGGGTACAAGAGCAGAGGTGGGTGTAAAATGAGGGTAGAAGCAATAGGTAGCAAGGTGAAAAGTAAAAGTGGCAGGCAGACAAAACCAGGGCAAAAATCAAAAAGGGCCACTTTTCAGCAAAATTGTATAAGGGGTAAGTGCGTTGTAAAGACAAGCCTGAAGGCTTTGTGTCTCAATGCAAGGAGTATTCGTAATAAGGTGGACGAGTTGAACGTGCAGATAGATATTAATGATTATGATATAGTTGGGATCACGGAGACATGGCTCCAGGGTGACGTAGGCTGGGAGCTGAACATCCAGGGATATTCAATATTCAGGAGGGATAGAGAGAAAGGAAAAGGAGGTGGGGTAGCGATGCTGGTTAGAGAGGAGATTAACGCAATGGAAAGGAAGGACATTAGCTTGGAGGATTGTGGAATCGGTATGGGTAGAGCTACAAAACACTAAGGGGCAGAAAACGCTGGTGGGTGTTGTGTACAGGCCACCTAACAGTAGCAGAGAAGTTGGGGATGGTATCAAACAGGAAATTAGAAATGCGTGCGACAAAGGCAAAACAGTTATAATGGGTGACTTCAATCTACATATAGATTGGGTTAATCAAATTGGCAGGGGGTGCTGAGGAAGAGGATTTTTTGGAATGTATGCGGGATAGTTATCTAAATCAACATGTAGAGGAACCATCGAGAGAGCAGGCTATTTTAGACTGGGTTTTTGAGTAATGAGGAAGGGGTAGTTAGCCGTCTTGTTGTACGTGCCCCCTTGGGCAAGAGTGACCATAATATGGTTGAGTTCTTCATTAGGATGGAGAGTGACATTGTTAATTCAGAAACAATGGTTCTGAACTTAAAGAAAGGTAACTTTGAGGGTATGAGACGTGAATTGGCCAAGATTGACTGGCAATTAATTCTAAAAGGGTTGACGGTGGATATACAATGGAAGACATTTAAAGACTGCATGGATGAACTACAAAAATTGTTCATCCCAGTTTGGCAAAAGAATAAATCGGGGAAGGTAGTGCATCCGTGGATAACAAGGGAAATCAGGGATAGTATCAAAGCAAAGGATGATGCGTACAAAGTAGCCAGAAAAAGCAGCATACCAGAGGACTGGGAGAAATTCAGAGACCAGCAGAGGAGGACAAAGGGCTTAATTAGGAAAGGAAAAATAGATTATGAAAGAAAACTGGCAGGAAACATAAAAACTGACTGCAAGATATGTGAAGAGAAAGAGGTTAGTTAAAACAAATGTAGGTCCCTTGCAGTCAGAAACAGGTGAGTTGATCATGGGGAACAAAGATATGGCGGACCAATTGAATAACTACTTTGGTTCCGTCTTCACTAAGGAAGACATAAATAATCTGCCGGAAATAGCAGGGGACTGTGGGTCAAAGGAGGAATTGAGTGAAATCCAGGTCAGTCGGGAAGTGGTGTTGGGTAAATTGAATAGATTAAAGGCCGATAAATCCCCAGGGCCAGATAGGCTGCATCCCAGAGTACTTAAGGATGTAGCTCAGGAAATAGTGGATGCATTAGTGATAATCTTTCAAAACTCTTTAGATTCTGGAGTAGTTCCTGAGGATTGGCGGGTAGCAAATGTAACCCTCTTTTTAAGAAGGGAGGGAAAGAGAAAACGGGGAATTACAGACCAGTTAGTCTAACATCGGTAGTGGGGAAACTGTAGAGTCAGTTATTAAAGATGGGATAGCAGCACATTTGGAAAGTGGTGAAATCATTGGACAAAGTCAGCATGGATTTATGAAAGGTAAATCATGTCTGACGAATCTTGTGGAATTTTTCGAGGATGTAACTAGTAGCGTGGATAAGGGAGAACCAGTGGATGTTGGTATATCTGGACTTCCAGAAGGCTTTCGACGAGGTCCCACATAAGAGATTAGTATTACAAACTTAAAGCATACGGTATTAGGGGTTCAGTATTGATGTGGATAGAGAGAACTGGCTGGCAAACAGGAAGCAAAGAGTAGGAGTAAACGGGTCCTTTTCACAATGGCAGGCAGTGACTAGTGGGGTACCGCAGGGCTCAGTGCTGGGACCCCAGCTATTTACAATATATATTAATGATCTGGATGAGGGAATTGAAGGCAATATCTCCAAGTTTGCGGATGACACTAAGCTGGGGGGCAGTGTTAAGCTGTGAGGAGGATGCTAGGAGACTGCAAGGTGACTTGGATAGGCTGGGTGAGTGGGCAAATGTTTGGCAGATGCAGTATAATGTGGATACATGTGAGGTTATCCACTTTGGTGGCAAAAACAGGAAAGCAGGACTATTATTTAAATGGTGGCCGATTAGGAAAAGGGGAGATGCAGCGAGACCTGGGTGTCATGGTACATCAGTCATTGAAAGTAGGCATGCAGGTGCAGCAGGCAGTGAAAAAAGCGAATGGTATGTTAGCCTTCATAGCAAAAGGATTTGAGTACAGGAGCAGGTAGGTTCTACTTCAGTTGTACAGGGTTCTTGGTGAGACCACACCTGGAGTATTGCGTACAGTTTTGGTCTCCAAATCTGAGGAAGGACATTATTGCCATAGAGGGAGTGCAGAGAAGGTTCACCAGACTGATTCCTGGGATGTCAGGACTGTCTTATGAAGAAAGACTGGATAGACTTGGTTTATACTCTCTGGAATTTAGGAGATTGAGAGGGGATCTTATAGAAAACTTACAAAATTCTTAAGGGGTTGGACAGGCTAGATGCAGGAAGATTGTTCCGATGTTGGGGAAGTCCAGGCCAAGGGGTCACAGCTTAAGGATAAGGGGGAAAATCCTTTAAGACCGAGATGAGAAAGACTTTTTTCACACAGAGAGTGGTGAGTCTCTGGAACTCTCTGCCACAGAGGGTAGTTGAGGCCAGTTCATTGGCTATATTTAAGAGTGAGTTGGATGTGGCCCTTGTGGCTAAGGGGATCAGAGGGTATGGAGAGAAGGCAGGTACGGGATACTGAGTTGGATGATCAGCCATGATCATATTGAATGGCGGTGCAGGCTCGAAGGGCTGAATGGCCTACTCCTGCACCTAATTTCTATGTTTCTATGTTTCTATGAGACAGTAGGACTAAAAGGAGAGCTGAGAGGGAGATGGGGAGGAGGGAGAAAGCAAGGGCTATATAAAATTAGAGAACGTTGATACCGCTGGGGTGTAGACTACCCAAGCGAAATACCCAAGCTGGTCTCCTCACATATGGTTCCAGTCGCAAATCTGAGTTTTCATGTGTTCTGTGCAAGGCATTCATTGATGCAGGAATTCCACTGTGGAAATTGGAAAACAAATCTCTCAGAGGAACATGTACCAAGCAATCCACCATTACGGAAAAATTATGTTGACAGCAACTTCAACATTGCTGTGCAGAAAATTATAGGCATGCAACAACATATGGATCTCAACAGACAAGACAATCGATGCTGTGGGGAGATATGTTACCAACGTGGTCATCGGTGCACTGGAGGCAGGTCAACCATCAAAGGAGTATTTGTTGACATCAGATGTATTGGAGAAGTCGAACAGCTCAACTATTGCTCAGTTGTTTACATCTTCACTTGCTGTACTTTGGCCAAAAGGCATAAAACACGAGAATGTTCTTCTGTTTGTGACTTAAACGTTTTATTCCCTCATTAATAATAGTATCCTAAATAATAATAGAAACGTTTACTTCCTTGCACATAAATTCACAATACAGTTGTACCACAGATCAACAAAGTTGCTGTATTATCAACCCTTTAAATTTCCCAAAAGTAGTTACTTGGTATCAAGCTAAAATGAATTCACGAACGCTCTACTCACTTGCTTTGATGTATTTTAAATACTTCCCTTGAAAAATACAGATCTGTAAATTATCGGCAGTAACAGAGACAGATATACTGTGCACACTGGATGGAACCCAATGACTATTAACACCAAACATGAAAAATGGGAGTTAAAATTGATCAGGTTGTCACAACCCCAGAAGTCGTCATTTTGTTCTGGATAAATTATGTGGGAAGCCAGAGTGTTTCTGTGCCAATAGCAATAACGACCCATGCTATGGCCATGTTATGGTAATTTACGGTCCTTCACAGAAAACATGCTTGCATCAATCTGTAGTGTGCATGGTCCAGGATTTATTGACACAGGTTGATCTGCTGAATTTGCTGAATAATCCAACCACATTTTTGTTTGGAAGTAGAAAGAACTAATAGACATTGCATTAATTGCAATGTGTAAAAAGAGTTGAGATATTGCATTATAATTTTGCTGCATGTAATTGTGCCATTAGTTTCAATATAATTATGGAGAGAGTCAGAACTGGACCTAGGGTGGATATTTTTGATTGGAGAAAGGCTAACTTTGAGGGAATGCGTAAGGATTTAAAAGGAGTGAATTGGGACACTTTGTTTTATGGGAAGGATGTAGAAGAGAAATGGAGGACATTTAAAGGGGAAATTGTAAGAGTACAGAATCTTGATGTCCCTGTTAGGTTGAAAGGAAATAGTAAAAATTGGAAAGAGCCATGGTTTTCAAGGGAAACTGGACACTTGTTTCGAAAAAAGAGAGATATCCACAATAATTATAGGAGGCATGGAGTAAATGAGGTGCTAGAGGAGTATAAAGAATGTAAAAAGAATCTTAAGAAAGAAATTAGGAAGGCTAAAAGAAGATATGAGGTTGCTTTGGCAAGAAAGGTGAAAGTAAATCCAAAGGGTTTCTACATCTATATTAATAGCAAAAGGATAATGAGGGATACAATTGGACCATTAGAGAGCCAGAATGGACAGCTATCTGCAGAGCCAAAAGAGATGGGGGAGATATTGAACAATTTCTTTTCTTCGGTATTCACCAAGGAGAAGGATATTGAACTCTGTGAGGTAAGGGAAAAAAGTAGAGTAGCTATGGAAACTATGAGATTCAAAGAGGAGGAAGTACTGACACTTTTGAAAAATATAAAAGTGGATAAGTCTCCAGGTCCAGACAGGATATTCCCTAGGACATTGAGGGAAGTTAGTGTAGAAATAGCAGGAGCTATGACAGAAATATTTCAAATGTCATTAGAAACGGGAATAGTGCCGGAGAATTGGCGTACTGCGCATGTTGTTCCATTGTTGAAAAAGGGTTCAAAGAATAAACCTAGCAATTATAGACCTGTTAGTTTGACGTCAGTGGTGGGCAAATTAATGGAAAGGTTACTTAGAGATAATATATATAAGCATCTGGATAAACAGGGTCTGAACCGGAACAGTCAACATGGATTTGTGCCTGGAAGGTCATGTTTGACAAACCTCCTTGAATTTTTTCAAGAGGTTACTAGGGAAATTGATGAGGGTAAAGCAATGTATGTTGTCTATATGGATTTCAGTAAGGCCTTTGACAAGGTTCCCCATGGAAGGTTGGTTAAGAAGGTTCAATCTTTGGGTGTTAATGGCGCAGTAGCAAGATGGATTCAACAGTGGCTGAATGGGAGATGTCAGAGAGTAATGGTGGATGGCTGTTTGTCAGGTTGGAAGCTGGTGACCAGTGGGGTGCCTCAGGGATCTGTGTTGGGTCCACTGTTGTTTGTCATGTACATCAATGATCTGGATGATGGGGTGGTAAATTGGATAAGTAAGTATGCAGATAGGTGGTGTTGTGGTGTGGTGTGGTGTTGTGGATAATGAAGTAGATTTTCAAAGTCTACAGAGAGATTTGGGCCATTTGGAAAAGTGGGCTGAAAGATGGCAGATGGAGTTTAATGCTGATAAGTGTGAAGTGCTACATCTTGGCAGGACAAATCAAAATAGGACGTACATGGTAAATGGTAGGGAATTGAGGAATGCTGTGGAACAGAGGGATCTAGAAATAACTGTGCATAGTTCCCTGAAGGTGGAATCACATGTAGATAGGGTGGTAAAGAAAGCCTTTGGTGTGCTGGCCTTTATAAATCAGAGCATTGAATATAGAGTAGGGAAGTAATGTTAAAAATTGTACAAGGCATTGGTAAGACCAATTTTTACTTCGGAGTCACGTGAGTGACTACGTGAAGAAGAGCCCGCCTCACGCTGGTAACAGCAGCTCCTCGCAGCGGTCGGAACGGGCCCGCAGGTAAGAACAGTAAAGTTGGGATTTTCTTAGCGGGCGCTGGGTAGGTCCAGCAGTATAGGAAATATATTAAATCAGGTCAGAGTCATATTAGTGCTGGATAAGCACAGAGGATGAAGTAAACTTATATTCGCGGGTTAAAATGCTTCCTGGGGTGAAAAATAAATATACGGGAAAGCTAGTGCGGAGCCGGTTCCGATACCGGTGGCCGCAGATATACCCGTTAGCGAATTAGTTTACAAAATGATAACCACGGAGAGAAATGCTCCCGAATATGAAAAATGGAAAATAAAATAAAATAAAAAAAATAAAAAAAAAAATCTGAGAGGCCCGTGGTTCTGATGACTCTGACATTGAAAAGTCCTCCAGATAAGTAAACTATGTGGAACTGATTATGGAGCATATGGAGAAAGTTCTCCAAATAATTATGAGACTAGGGTCAAAGTACCCTGAAGGTTCCTAAGATTAGCCCCTGAGGGGTTTAATTATTTGAATATGGCCATGGGCCTAATTGGAAGTTGGAACTCCGGACCCAGGATTTGGGCCGGAAGAAGTCTCATGGGATGAAATCCCAATTGATTTAGGGCTGCAGAAGGCAGACCCTGTTGATGGTGATTTGCATTTTGAAAGCACACACAAAATAAAAATAAAAATAAAATGAAAAAATATGAAAAGAGGCCAAAGATGCCTGGAATAGCAAAAGGTTTTGCTATATATGAAGGAAGTGGTGAGGCTATGGAAGAAATCCTAGCTGCCAAACATATATATATGGTATCTCACCAACTTCATGATTCTGTGATGATTGAAATATTAAATTGCACAGCACAGGAAATTGTGCCTCATTGGAAGAAGCCTACGGTTTATCCGTTAATATGGGCATCCCATGACTCCAAATATGAGAGCGTCAAATAGTGAGGTTTAAAAATCCTCACAAATTATTCTGCTGCTATTATGGCTTTTGGGCAGATGAAAAAAACATAAAAATAAAGGACGCTATTGTGCCAATTCTTTCTATGAAAATTTTATATAATAATAAATGGCTATTTTGGCCCATTTTTCACCCAAGGTTGCATACCTGTGTCGAGCAAGTGGTGTTTAAGCTCCTTGGTTATCTGTTTGGAAGTAATCTGCCTAACTTATTGAAATTGGATGAAAAGCTAAATATTTTAGCTGCATGAAACCTTCGTCTTTTGGACGAAAAGGTATTTTCGCCCAGAAGGGGATTTGATATTGGAAATAGAGGCAGAAATATGTCAAGGAAGTTTTATGTGTATTTGCACAACCAAATTACTTTACCCGAATTCAGGGGATAAGGAGACCACCACGCTCATATGCAGAGGAATATAAAGACTTGTTCCCTGCATTAAAGAAACTGCGGATTAATCTCCAGTTAGAGGGAGATTACAAAAAGTTTATTAAGACTGGCTTACTATTATTTTTGATCAGTATATTACGAGCAGTTTCATTAACTACTATTACTTTAAAAAAAAAGAGGTTAATCCTCCTGTACAGAATAAACCTGCTTATGTTTTCGTGTTTTCTGCAATTGAAAAAGCAGAGATTTATGTTCACATTGCCTAATTATCTGGAAAAGAGGTAATGGAAAAGATTTTGAACACGAGCATAAATTTGTCTTTAATGTTAGAAGGCATTACAGATGATGGTTTGCAGAAGTATTCTGGACCTTACAGGTCTAAATAAGTTTGTAGAATACAAAACATGTTTCAAATGGAGACATTGAATACTGCAAAATATTTAATTCAGCAGGTTGTTATATGGCTAAGATTGATGAAAAGACGCCTATTATTCTGTACCTATTGCATCAGGTTTCGGTGGTACTTAAATTTTAATTGGTTGTGACCAATTATGGCAGTTAAGCTTTGCCAAATGGACTGAGTTCAGCTTTTTACTCTTTACGAAACTGTTGAAACCAGTTTAGCCCAATTAGAGCACAAAATGCACATCATTTATGGCTTATCTCAAATGACATTCTGGTCATTAGTGATTATCAGGAGTCAGCTGAGGACTCAGTTTCAGTTACTAAAGCTTTGTGGTAAGCTAAGGTTTCTTAATTCATCTAATTAAGCCCCAGCTGCAGCCAGCACAAACAATTTACTTTTGGGGTTTGTAATTAACTCAGTGACTATGTTAATACCTTTACCAACAGATAAAGTCGATGATATTTTGGTAACTTGTCATTTGTATCTCATTCAAAACCTTATCATTCCATCCGAGAAATTGTGACAACCATTGGTGAACTGCTAGCAGCATTTCCTGCAGTAGAATTTGGTTCATTACATTTATTGATATCTTTCGAAGGTTACAAGATACAAGCTCTCAAAGAGAAGGCAGGCCATTTGACAGGCCTATGTAATTAACAAAAAGAAGCTGTATTGGAATTTACAATGGTGGGTTAAAAAAGGAAAATGTCCCACAAGCTGCTAATAAATATTATGATTAAAACAGCCTGAAATGGTTTTTACATACAGATGCTAGTGCTCTCGGATGGGGGGCCACAGATTTATCCTCCAGTTGTGGAGGTAGATGGAAAACTGAAGAACAAGTGTTTCTCCAAGAGTGTTATGGTATTAACTATTTGGAGTTATTGGGGGCCCTTTTATGGGCTTTAAAGCATATTGTTGTGCTAAACAAGGTCTGCATGTGATTAATTACAATTACACAATAAAAACAGCTGTGGTTTTTACATTAATCACATGGGGAGAGTAGGATCAGTATCATGTGATTGTCTGGGTCAATGAGATATGGCAATGGTGTATTGGTCGGCAGATATGGATTGCAGTAAGCTATACTCCAGGTAAAGGACAATGTGGTAGCAGATGAAAGGTCCAGGATTTTTAAAGATAATACGGAATGGATGTTTAAGCCAGCAATATTTAAGAATATTGTTTCGACGATTTGGGTTGCCAGAAATTGATTTGTTTGCATCCAGGCTTAATCATCACTTGCCTCATTATGTGTCTTGGGAACACGATCCGGACGCAGTTGCAGTAGATGCATTTTTTATTATACACTGGGGAAAAATGTTCTTTTATGCTTTTCCACCATTTGCTCTGATCCAGAGATGCTTGAAGGAAAATAGAGCAAGATTCAGCTTCCGGATTGTTGGTAGTGCCCCTAAATTGGCCAACTCAACCTTGGTTCCCAGTTATGCTGAATATGATTAAAGAACCGTATATGCAGATTCTTAACTGTAGTGATATCTTGACTAATCCAGTAAACAAATGAAGATTACCCATTATATGCATATATGAATTTGTTAATCTTTTTTATTTTATTTTATTTTTTATGCAGGTTTTGACCAGCACCACTACAGGAACTGGGATTGTCGGACCAAATTGACAGTTATTGGCGCATCATGGCGAGATAGCACACAGAAAACAATATATGACACATATTAAGAAATGGGAAGAATTTTGCACACAGTCAAAATATTTTGATGATTATGTGAATGTTACTCATGTTTTGGAATTCCTTGCCAATTTGCGCTTTGGCCAACATTTAAGTTACAGTGCCATTAACACTGCACGCAGTGCTTGTCGTCCGTATTTAGGACTTATGACTGGTGAGAAATCAATTGGGTCGCATCCATTAATATCACGATTCATGAAAGGAATTTTTCACATGAATCCGCCAAAACCTAGATATACAGAGATTTGGGATGTAATTTTAAAAATTTATGAGCATAGTACTTGCTCTACTTAGAGAATGGACGCCAATTTCATTCTAATAAATAAGGGTTGTCCCCCCCCCCCCCCCATCCCCCCCCCCCCCCCCCCCCCCCCCCCCCCCCCCCCCCCCCCCCCCCCCCCCCCCCCCCCCACCCATGGATAGGTTAACATTGAAATTGGTCATGTTAATGTCACTGGGTTCTCAGCCCAAAGAGTGCAAACTTTACAAAATGTTGCGTTTAGACTGTATGCATGTGGACTACAGATAACGTTGTATTCTATGTTTACAGACTCTGATCAAACAAAGTAGACCAGGGTGAGATCTGGAACAAAGGTAACTTTCAAGCTTTTCATATTGAGCTTTGCTTTGTGTGTGGTTAGACATTTGAACCAATGTATTAAAAGTGACGGACACTTTTTCGAGGAAACGAAAAGACATTGCTGCTTACGCACAAAAAGCCACACACAAAAGCTTCAGTTCAAACTATCTCAAAATGGTTGAAACAGGTGTTGGTTTTAGCGGGAGTAGACACTGATGTCTTCAAATCTCACTCCACCAGGGCGGCAGCTACGTCCGCGGCGAAGGGGCGGACGTACCTCTCGAGATATTTTTAAAAATCGCAGGGTGGAGTAAAGAAGAAACTTTTTCAAAGTTCTACAACAAACCTGTTCACACTATGACAAGCTTTGGACACGCGGTGTTGGGGAGCCACTATAATCACCTGCTTTGTTTGCTATTAATTGCTATAATCAGTTGTGTAGTCACTGATATCTTTTGTACTTGTAATCATTTTTCCCTCAAATATAAGGAGGGTATTATATGGTCTTTCAGCCATTAAAAAACTTAATTGTGAAAAGATCTAACATTTGTGTGCTTTCTCATGTATGTGTGTTTTACTTAGCCGGACTGTCGTAAGGATTAATTCTACGGACATAAAAAACACAGAAAGCTTTAAAAACTCTTCACGTAGTCACTCACGTGACTCCGAAGTAAAATAGTAAGATTAAACGAGAACTCACCTGTTCGAAGTTTGATCGTTATTTTACGAGGAGTTACGATGAGGGATTACGTGCCCTCCACTCCCACCCTCGTAAAATAACATGATCAATGGTGGTTCTAAGTCTTTTTATGAGCCTTACTATGTTACTCCGGCTTTGGTGTTCTGTGTTTTTTCATGCCGTTGCTTTGAAGTATTGCCGTTACCAGCGTGAGGCGGGCCTCTTCTTCACGTAATCCCTCATCGTAACTCCTCGTAAAATAACGATCAAACTTCGAACAGGTGAGTTCTCGTTTAATCTTACTATTCTGGAGTATGGTTATACAATTTTGGTCGCCTAATTATAGGAAGGATGTCAACAAAATAGAGAGAGTACAGAGGAGATTTACTAGAATGTTGCCTGAGTTCCAGCAACTATGTTACAGAGAAAGGTTGAACAAGTTAGGTCTTAATTCTTTGGAGCGCAGAAGGTTTAAGGGAGAAACTTGATTGAGGTCTTTAAAATGATGAAAGGGATAGACAGAGTTGACATGGATAAGCTTTCCCATTGAGGGTAGGGAAGATTTCAAACAAGAGGGCATGACATGGGAATTAAGGGACAGAAGTTTAGGGGTAATAAACGTGAGGGGGGAAACGTCTTTACTCAGAGGGTGGTGGCTGTGTGGAATGAGCTTCCAGCAGAAGTGGTGGAGGCAGGATCGATTTTAACATTTAAAAGTAAAGTGGATAGGTATATGGACGGAAAGGGAATGGAGGGGTATGGTCTAAGTGCAGGTAGATGGGACTAGGGGAAAACAAATGGTCGGCACGGACTGGAAGGGCCGAGAAGGCCTGTTTCCGTGCTGTAATTGTTATATGGTTATATGGTTATTGTGGTATATATCATGTCTTGACTGGTGAATATGTTTAGTTTGTGAGTTATTTGAAGCAGAAATAATATGTGAATGTAGACAAAAGTGCTGGAGAAACTCAGTGGATGTGGCAGCATCTATGGAGCGAAGGAAATAGGCGATGTATCGAGCCGAAACCCTTCTTCAGACTGATGGGAATCAGCCTGAAACGTTTCCTATTTCCTTCACTACATAGACGCTGCTGCACCCGCTGAGTTTTTCCAGCACTTTTGTCTACCTTTGATTTTCCAGCATCTGCAGTTCCTTCTTGAACATAATATGTGAATGATTCGATGAGCATAATTCTGACTGGTAACTACGCACTTCGTCCGAGCACATTATCGCACGCGTCATGCAAACTGTCTTAAATGACTACATAAACTGTCATTTGGCAACCTAAAATGCTGTCAAGGTTGCCCGGCTGGCACCAGGGAAAAAAAGTTAAGCGAGAGCCCTGCTATTTTCTATGTTTCTATGCCCCATCTACATGATAAACTCTATCTATTCCCCTCAACATTTTATGCACTTGCAGGGCTTTTATGCAATTATATTGGTGTTATTAATTTATTTAATTTTTGTGTATTGCATGGTATCCATATATATTGGGTTAATAGGCCTGTAAGTCTGCACTATAAAATGTAATTGTTCCACATATGACATCCAAGGAAAGATAGCTAAATGGATAGAAAATTGGCTTCAAGGAAGGAAACAGAGGGTGATTGTGGAAGGTTACTTCTCGGCCTGGAGGCCTGTGACTAGTGGTGTGGCTCAGGGTTCGGTGCTGGACCCATTACTGTTTATCATCTACAACAATGATTTGGATAAGAACATTCAGGCCAAGATTGGCAAGTTTGCTAATGATACAAAAGTGGATAGTTTTGCAGATGATTGTGAAAAATTGCAGCAGGATCTGGATCGATTGGCCAGGTGGGCTGAGGAATGGTTGATGGAATTTAATACAGAGAAATGTACAGAGAGGTGTTGCATTTTGAATGAATGACTACATTTATTGGCCAAGTAGTCACATACAAGGAATTTGCCTTAGTGCTCTGCCAGCATGTGACAACATGACATACAGTGACAGTTACGAATGACTCATAAAACTCTAAACATTAATAATAAAACACAATTGATCACAGATGTGAACCAAACAAAATACTAGATCAAAAGGATGCTGTAGATTTTTGGCTCATTTGGAGTACAGGAACATAGTCCATTGAAAGTGCATCATAGGTAGATAAAGTGGTCAAAAAGGCTTTTGGCACATTGGCCTTTATCAGTCAGAGTATTTAATATGGAAATTGGGCAATTATGTTGCAGTTGTAAAAGATGTTGGTGAGGCTACATTTAAAGTTTTGTGTTGAATTTTGGTCACTATATTAAAGGAAAGATGTCGTCAAGGTGGAAAGGGCACAGAGAAGATTTACGAGGATGTACCAGGTATAGAGGGCCTGAACTGTAGGGAGAGGTTGTGTTGGCTAGGACTCTATTCCTTGGAGCGCAGGAGGAAGAAGGGTGATGAGTAAAATCATGAGAGGAATAGTAAGATTAAACGAGAACTTACCAGTTTGAAGTTTGATCTTTATTTTATGAGGAGTCGAGTTGAGGGACTACGTGAATAGAAGCCCGTACAGCCGTTGGTGCGTCAATCTTCAAAGCAGCGGAATGAATTCACAGTTAACAATGACCGAAGTATAACGGTAAGATGATAAAAATAGAACTACCAGATGAGATCTATGAGGGTGGGAGCGGAGGGCACGTAGGGTCTCAACTCGACTCCTCATAAAAATAAAGATCAAACTTCAAACTGGTAAGTTCTTCATTTAATCTTACTATTTATACTCGGAGTCACGTGAGTTGACTACGTGAAGACTGAATCAAAGCACTGTGAATTCACGCCGCCAGACTCAAATCCGACGTTCAACACTGCCTGGATTGACTCAAAAAGTCGTTAAACAATCAATCATGCATCAGTAATACATTTGTTAAATTAAAATAACAGTCTATTTACAAACAAATCATAAACAAAACCCCTCTAACTCAGGGGAAAAAAATGTAAAACAGTACTGACACCAAGAATCAGCACAACCACCCCGAGCCTTGAAACTCGGCTTGTGATAAAACCTCTGAAAAGTTAGCCTCACTGGGACCATCCTGCGGCGCGAGCGACTTGAAATCGTTTTCACCGACACACTTACTGTGTGTTTTTTTTGTGACTAATTAAACAAAGCCAATCTCTGTTCCTTCAGAGGTTTAGTAAAATCTCAATGTTAACCAGAAAAATGTGAGACTATACAGAAGCGATCACTGCGGGGTATGCCTGAAGACACAATCTTACATCCTGTCATGCCTCTTTTATTATGTTTAAGCAAATCATTAGACATAAATATATAATGGCATCAGCTGACCAATGCATTCTATCTAGCCGTAGCTTTTGCAATGTTTGTACACGTTGGGCTGAAAAACCAAACCATAAGCGATGACCACCTTTATAGTTAATTTGGCTACAGATAGGCTTGTAACCAGAGCCACTGGCGAAGAAGGCACAAGAACCTCACTCACATTCCAAATACCGGCATACCTGGGTTTAGGAGCGATTAGATTGAAAATACTCCCTTCCTGAATCGTGAATACTAACGGGTGTGTCCCTACTGTATGCCAAATTCTGCATTCATAGGTAAATAAGAAGGCAGAGCACTTCTGGCTAAATTAATCGCACTGTAACTTAATTTTTTGGTCAAAATAAAGGAGTTGACAAACTCCAATACATCCGTGATCCCTGCCGTTGTGATATACAATATCACTGCTGTAGGCCAGAATTGCTCCCACTTCCTTATTATAGGTGATATATTGCTGCTGTGTACTATCCCTGCAGGCCGACGTGAGTGGAAACATCCACCGTCCGATGACAGACAGTCCTTCTCCCCAGATATGGCCTCCTTAAAAATCTGCAAATCTAACAAATCAATACGATCCTATAAAAGATGTTGATCCCCAGTTGACGGGATTTACCAGTAGATTTTATTCTTGGGCATAAGCTGTAAGGACCTCCCTAGCCATTTGTAATACAACGGGAAAAACCATGCTCGTGTAGGCCAATCTGGCACTACAATACCCTGAAGCGGAGTCCTCCTTGATCTTTTGCAAAAACATCTGCTGATGACAGAATGAAGGAAATACATACACAAACATTCCTCCCCCAATGCAGCGAAAATGCATCCACTGCTACTGCCCCAGGATCTGGTTACCATGAAACATATTCTAGGTACTGATGATTTAATCGAGATGCAAAACAAGTCAATATTCTGGCCAATGCATACTGATCAATCATTTGGTTAAATACATCCTGATTTAACATCCATTCAATGTTGTCATTAAAACTGACGTGACCTCTTCCTGGCAAATAAAGTACTGAAAGCCAGATATTTTGCCCGTCAATACACCAGCTTCAAATCTGGTTAGCCCAGTCTATCACAAGACTGTGACTTAACTCCACCCATGTGGTTTACATATGCCACTGCTGTGGTGCTTGTCAATCTGACCTGCACATGCAGATCCCTCCTTGTAGAACAATAAGCTTTGAGCCCATACCAGGTGCCCAACAACTCTAAATAATTGAGTCCCTCTTAATTGAGGGGAAGCGATGTCTCATCCACATTCCATCTGCCTCCACAACTAGAAGACATATCTGTTGCACCCCCAACCCAGTGCACTTACATCAGTCTGTAATATCAGTGACGGTGACTCCACCAAACCTTCCTTAAATGTTTTTGAAAAACATGTACTATATTCCACCATTGAAATGTCAGCAATCGCCCCCAGCCTGACAATCTGCATAGGCCTATCAAAAATGGCCCCTTTGTATTCTCAGTGCCTGTTCCTTTGATGGTTGTAATTGTTGATAATGCAGGAGGACCATACTGCCACAGCTGGAAAGGCTGCAACAAGCTTCCAATTTTAAAACTGGCTACTTGTCTAAATCGAAGGCCGTTGTTCTCCAACGAGATTAACACAGTCCTCAATTAACTGATTCAATTTATCCCTGGGCAAAGTTACCCAACATGGTTGATTCGAATTTAATGGCATAATCCCAGATAATCAATAATTTGCGACTGGTGATAATTCTAAGATTTCATGCTGGCGTGAATAACAAATCCCAATTTGTTCAAAAGTGATTTTAACAACTGAAACTGTGATTGAGTTTCAGCATTGAGTTCTTTTCCAACAATAGGAAATAGTCATTAAAGGCCATTATCCATGCCCACCCCCCCCCACCCTCCCCCCCCCACTGAGCTCATAAGTAATGCTAAACACAGGTTTTTACCAATTCAGTAAACTAACTAGGAGCTGAAAAGTTAATTCCATTCGCAATGTCCTGAATTGCCACAGCTCAGTCATCCAAATTTATTTCAAATATCTTCTATCATCACATTGATATAGACATGCGTAATACGCATTCTTGTTAATCAATGCGTTGCCCCGTGGTAAAGCTGTCTCCATTTTTGAAATGCCTATAAACAAAACAAATTTCGTTCTGATAAATCCAGAATAATTCTACATCCCCCAGTCTTTTTAGGATCTGGCGAAAATATACTTGACAGAAATGTTTGACTGTTGATAGACAGAAGGGCTCATTACCTTCTTTTATGTCACGACTGAATCTCTTGCGTTGAATAAGCACATTTTCCTCCATCTGAAAATAAAGTTTATGGGGACTAGGAAAATGTTTGATGATATCGGTAGACTGTCCTCCTATAGTAAAATCCAATTATTTCACTCCTTCAATACACTAAAGCTTATGAACAAATCTGCATGTTAAAAACTGCTGCCATTGTTGTGATAAAACAATTTTAAACCTTTCCCCCAATTTTGAACAGGAACATCAGTTAATTCATCGTCTGCCTCAATGTTATATTCCTTACCAGCCATCTTTCACTTGCGCGCCTTGTTGTCCTCGACTTCTTGCTAGCAGAACCTTTTTTGCCTTGTTCCCCCCCCCCCTCACTCTATTTTTTTCCCTATCCAGGCTGGACTTAATGAGGGATGGTTCATAACAACCTCATAATAGTCTTTGACCCTTGTTTGCCAAGCGTTTACTCCAAAACCAACAGGTTTCCTGGTGCTACACGGGTCGCTCCGTTGCCACAACTCGCCAATTTCGGTGTTAGCATTGGCCATATAGCGGGCCCTCCCAATATTACTAATTTTCAAAAATGCATTACAAAGGGAGTCCCAGTTCATCCTGCGTGTGCTCAAAAAACCATATCATTTGCTAATCAAGTAAAACTTTCACCACAGCCTGTAATAACCTGACTGTCAATCCAGATTTAAGACACTTTTTTAAAAACGTTCATTGCTCCTGGGCCTAGCCAGGCAAACCCATCTATGACAAATGTTTGGTGCATCTAAGCCACCGGTACCTTCAGGAGATCACAATTAAACAGGAGCTTTTATAGTTCTTTTCCTACTTCATCCATAGCCTAGCTCCTGTTACGTGAGGAGAGGCATATATGCAATGGCCTTTCGGCCAATTCTACATCATCGCCTTTCCTGCTCTACACTCAGCAAAACTTCCCGAGCACAATGTTCGGAATTACCTCCGAACCAACACCATTTATGCCTCTCCCCCAAGCATAGAAACAGTGTCAGCAAACTGCCCTGATAGAAAAACATCCTCCTCCACAGGCAGGATAGTTCTGCCCAGCCCTGAAAACAGGTGCTGCTAGCACAAGCTCTCCATCAAGCCTGGCTTGGGCACCCACTCCTCCTCACGGAGCTGCGAACATCCATCTCACAGGCAGGATAGTTCAGCAGCCCCTGAAAAAAAACTAGGTGGCTGCTAGCACAAGTCTCCATCAGCCTGGTTGCCGGCCACCACTTCCTTCCCCACGGAGCTGAGTCCCTGTCGAGCATTTCTTTTGAATAGAATCTCGACGTGGGAGAGCGTGAGCAAAACGGCACTTCCGATGACGAGGGTTATAACCTCCGAGGGCCGAACTCATTACGGGCAACAGTAGGACTGTGAGCCAGGTGGCCTTCCACCCATATGACAAGCCTCCACTGCCCCTGGCAGTGGGTCCGCAACACTGGCTGTGTAGCCAGCACGGACCAGGCATGCTACCAGACGGGCCTCCATTCTCAACACTCTTCCTTGCCACTTTTCCTTTCTACCCCCGGAGCGCCTCGACGTACATCTTCCTTTCTGCCCCACACCCAACATCCTCCTACCCAACCGGCTCGCAGGAAATTGAACATTGCGCGTAAAAATTTTTAAAAAAACTTACCTTGAAAACTTGTTTTAAACGAAGAACTGCATAAATGCCTGGAGAATCGAGGGATGGAAATATGCAAGAGGGTCTCGACCGCAACGTCGGGCCCCCATCTCCTCAAAGCTCCTTAGATGCTGCCGCACCGCAGATTCTTCCACCAGCTCTTTCGAATAAACCCGCGTATTACACTTACCGCCTCGCGAGGAGCGCTGCTGCTCCAACCGCCCGACTGCACCAGCTTCTGACGTCATGACGCCATCCAAAACGGCGGTACGCGGTGCTTCTATTTCATGTAGTCACTCACGTGACTCCGCAAGATAAATAGTTTGGGTAGATGGCACAGTCTCTTGATTCTTCCCCACCTTTGATGCGCGATAATTTGGCCTCAACGTCACGTGTGGGGGAGATGCCTGCCTGTGTTTTTAAAAACAGGTTATTTTTTGTGATCGATAATTCAAATGCCAGAGACTTAGCTCCTTGAAAGTGGTGTCACAGGTAGGCAGGGTGCGTCAAGAAGGCTTTCTAGTACATTAGACTTCATCAGTCAGAGCATTGAGTGTAGATTATTGTGTTCCGTTTGGGTTAACCAGTATTTTATAGGAAGATGTTGCTTCAAGCTGGAAGGTGTGCGGCAAAGGTGGCCGAGGCCCTGGTCTTTCATGCATTAAAACATAGTAACCCATATAACAATTACCCAGCCCACGGAAACAGGCCCTCTCGGCTCCTTCCAGTCCGTGCGGACCATTTATTTTCCCCGAGTCCCATCTAACCTGCACTCTAGACCATACCCTCCATTCCTTCCCGTCATAGTACCTATCCACTTTTAATTTAAATGTTAAAAATCGAATAGTGCCTTTCACCACTTCTGCTGGAAGACTCAATTCCCACAACAGCACACTCTCTTGAGTAAATGAAGTTCCCCCTCATGTTTACCCCTAAACTTCCGTCTTTAATTATCATGTCATGCCCTTCGTAGAATCTTCCCTACCCTCAATGGCAAAAAAGCCTTATCCGCATCAACTCTGTCTATACCCTTTTCATCATTTTAAAAAGGGACGTCCAATCAAAGTCAATACTATCTCTCTATG
>CM069165.1:7483098-7580598 GCA_035221665.1 Okamejei kenojei
TCATAATGTTAGATATCTGATATTCGAGCACGATTGCGACCTTTTCTGACTCCTGTCTGTATGTATTATTAATCGGAATGGTGAGTTAACCGATCTGTTCAGCAAAAGAGATATCATTGATGCGTTGCACAAATTTAAAAATCAAAGAGGTGCAAAATACACTTGAATTCAATACATTTAGAACGTCGAAAACTTTCTCCCCTCGGGAATTGCCCCGTTCTCCCTTCTACTATCTCCCGCGTGACAAGCGATACTTAACCACTATACTAAGTAATATGTTTTGCTTTGGATCACATAATGTCTTAGGTGGAGGAGGGCAAGGAGAAATGATGCGATCGAAGAAAAAGTGGGTGAAAGTTTGGTTTGTGGGTTAGGTTACATATGGTTGCAAATTTCATGTTAAAATCCTTGGATTTTCTTTTGACCAAAACGTGCAAGTTTTTCAGACAATTCACTAACTACTCACTGTTTGACTTGTGTGCTCTCTGGCTATACCGCGATCCGGTTATTATTCATACATGCTCGGTTGAATTATATAATAAAGGTCAAGTCAAGTCAGTCACTTTTTATTTATTTGCACTTTACAAAACAATTCTCCGTTGGCTCAACAACAGAGGTATCAATCGATTTAAATTACAAACACACTAATCACAATAGCCGCCCACGCTCAGAGGACGTGGGCAAGAAAAGCATAGTGCATAGGAGACAGGAGTTTTAGTCTCTTAAGCGACTAAGGAGATGCGATGCGATGGGCTAGTTCTAATGGGAAGAGAGATGCTCTTACCCATGATCTGGGAGCTGCTAACCCAGATAAAGTGCAAGCCGGTCGCTGCTCTAGTTAGATTTATGATCAGTAGACCGTCATCGGAGTCATGACGTAGGCAACTCCTAAGTAGCGGATGCGATCTGAGCGACCTGAGGTGGTGTGGTGTGGTAATAGAATTTGAATGTACAGTGGGGGCTAGCCCATGAAGGGTTATTAGTGACTGCATAATGGTAGAGATCCTTTTCAATTGTACATTTTAACGAGACAGGAGCAACACGTAGAGAGAGGACCTAGGAAATGTCGGTGATTGTTGGTTCTATTAATCCCTCACGGGTAGAGGCAGTCGAGTAAGTACTCGATACTAGGAAGCGCGGGTGGGATGCAAGTGCACTTAAGCAGCGGACCTGTGAAGACCTGTCTCGACTGCCAATGTAAGAGGATTGCAGTATTCGTTAGAGGGGGGTGCGAGAGAGAAAGCTTCGAGAGATAAATGTTGTATTATGATGTCTGGCTTCGTAACAGGACGTGGGGGGGTATAACCTGACTAATAATTTGACGTTATTAGCTATCACATACTCGAAGTTAGGAAGAAGCTAGGCTTTCACCCACGGACATGATCATGTTTTGTCAAACTTCAGGCTCTGAGATAAATATCACGCCAAGGTTTGACGTTGAGTTATTTCTTTTTTTATTTTTTTTGAGTCGTGGGGCAGGCTTCCTAATGCTGCTTGCTATCATTTTTGAACCGAGAACCGACGGGGCCGGGAAGGATAATCTCAGAACTATACAGTCTGTTTTAGTTGGAGATAAGTTCTTGGGCCATCCAACATCTTTATAGTCCTCGAGGGCAGTGGATAAGGTTTTAGCAGATTTGATCAATTTTGGGCTTCAGGGCGAGTACACTGTGGTGTTATCGTCCTGACGTAGCATGGAAGGAACTGGCCGTGCCTTCCAAATGACTTGGCATAAGGGGCAACATATTACGGGAGAAGAGAAGGTGTGGAAGATGGATCCTATGTGTAATCCCCACACAGAGGCTAGCTGGGGAGGAGAAAGAGTTGCCATAGTTAGTAGAGAATTTTCCTACCTTGAGGCTAGGAATGAACCCGCTCAGTCAGTGCAATCATACCGGCACGTGCCGTGAGTAATTACTCAGGGGGCAGGCGGGCTTTAAAGAAAAATCCTAAACTCGCATGCGCAGATTGTTCACAACTAAAAATAAAAAATAAAAATAAGTAACAATTAAATTCCTGCCAAGTCCCTAAATCGCCTTCATTTCTTTAATGACTGAATGGGTGGGTTGGAGGCTCAAGCAGGTGAGAGATGGTGGGAAAAGGCGGGCAGCATCGGGTCGGGGAAAACGATGAATCTGTATTTTCAATTCTATATTGTAATATGACAAATAACAATTCAAGGTCCAATCGGAGGGGAAGTTACTTTCACAGCGGTGGAGAGTCTTTGCCAGGGATTATCAATTTACGGGGCAGTGACTGTGGAAGTGTGAGATGGAGGGTATCAGGGGATCATATCGCAGTCTTCACATCACACGCAGCGCTCGGCACGGACAGCAGAACGGCCGCTACTCCGGGGAGGGAAGCCGCTCGGGTGGCCTGCGAGCGGCCGCCGGACCCGACAGCAGAACCGCTGCCTCTTTCAGAGTCGCCTTCGGCCAAGCCCGCCCACCTCCTCGGTCAATGCTCTCCTCTGAACACTCATCAACCTGCGACACAGCACCGAACAGATGTGGCAGTGCTCTCCGTTTTCAGACGGAAGAGCACTGCCACAGGTGTGGCGGGGACCGCAGAATGGCTGTCTCAGCCACGTCGCCACCCGCACTCCACCCAAGCTACTTCACTTCTCTCCCGGCCACAAGCGTGCTCGGGGGGGGCCAGAGCGTCGCAAGTGGATTACTTGCCGGCGTCCCCCACTCCTTCACAACACCCTGCCCTCCCCGTAACTTTAAAACACGCGGCCGGACTCCCCAAAACTTTGATAGAGCTCCCCCCCCACAGTTCCCCGGAATATAGTAATTTAAAAACATGAAGCACCAAGATATAAACTTAACCACTTTATCGTACAAAAACAACGAATTCCATTCTTATCTCTTCCGTCCGTAACAGTCCCTTCAAATAAAGGCAATCCATATTTCGTAAAACCCGCTGACGCTACGTGGTTTGCACAGTCCTTCAAGGTTGCAAGCGCTGCGTTTGAAAGGGACGGAGAATATAAGATTAAACGAAAACTTACCATTCGAAGTTTGCATCGTATTTTAATTGATGAGGAGTAACGATGAGGATGACGTGAAGAACCCCCGCCTGGCCCTGGAAACGGCAATACGTCAAGCAGCGGCATGAAAAACACAAGAACACAAATAGCCGGAGTAAGATAGTAAGCTCATCATAGATTTACACCTACCAATGATCATTCTATTTTATGAGGGTGGGAGTGGAGGGCACGTAATCCCTCATCGTTACTCCATCATAAATAATCGATCAAACTTCAACTGGTAAGTTCTCGTTTAATCTTACTATTTTATTTACTTTCGGTGTCACGTGAGTGACTACAGAAGAGTTTGAAGCTTTCCTGTGTTTTTCCCGTGCGTAAGATTTTATTCCATATGACAGTACGCTCATTTAACAAAATAACGAGCGAATAAACACATTTCCCCCAAACATTGCCTCAATTATGTATAAATTATTTCACATTATAAAAATGAAAATAATGCCCTTTCCATTGAAAGGCAAGCTTATCACAAATACCAATTGATATATATATTATTTATGCATGACAAAGCAACAATTAAGAGAACCCGAACATTCGTGTCAAATCCTCGACACCATGACTGGTTCCTTTTTACTTTAACAGTAATCTACACCTCCTGCGGCCAATTGCACTCTTTGCTCGAGTGGGTTCACCTGTGCCATTCAATGTGAATGTCTTTTTCCGCATTAACATGGATTTTTCATCCTTTCAGTGTCTATTCCTACGATTGTAGTCCGTAGGAGGGGTTTGGTAAGGACGGGGCGGGTGGGCGGGGTAGTTGTTGTTTTTAAACCATCTAAAATCCATCCTCATAACCATAAGTTTTGAGTAACTGAACACAATGTGGTTTTTGTTGTGTAATAAGCATTCTCATTGCCTATCATAGACTCTTACCTACTGCAACAATTTCATCAATGTTCACGAACAACACCGCCCAGCCCATGAACTTACAAGCCGGCAGGATATGCTTATAAATTTCCCATGCGTTTCAGGTCTTCCTTTGGAGTGCTTTTGTTTGGAAGATTCCATAAACAAATATGATAATGCAATTGTAGCCACATGCAATTATAACGTACATTTGCAATGTTTGCACTCTATATTGCTACTAAAGTTATCAGAATTATTAATTTGCAATGTTCAAAAGTTTTTTTGAATTCATAGATAGATTAGAGTCCATTTCTTTAAGGCATTTTCAAGAGTTTTTTCTCCTGCCTTTTATATTTTTTTTACAATTTTGGACAATTATATATGACATATACACATATATAATCAAATATATTATATATATAATATATATAAATAGTATATATATATATATATATATATATATATATATATATACACACATATCTCTATATATTTAATTAACATTTACATATATATCCCTTTCCATATTGGGATATTATGAATGCATCTGATAACTTCTTGGTTAATATATTGTCCGTTTATAAGACGGTAACACTCTGAGCCCTATTATTGGCTTCTATCTTAGATACTAGAAAATGCAATCCACAAGGAATTCACATATATCTAACTATGAATAAAATAACTTTACTGTATATACAACCTCCAATTCTTTTTTTATAACAAAATATTGGGGGTTTTTTTAGACTTATTTCTGGAAATTGCAGGTATAAACATTCTTTATACATAATTATTTTATTGATATATTGTTATATTGGTTAACATTCATAGACTTCTTTGACCATCAGCTGTTGTGATGGTCTGGTCAACCATAATAGTAAAATTCATATTTCCATGTCATGGAGGATTTTTGTACAACAATAAATTACTGCAGGGTTTCTCAAACCTGAGATCCCAGTGGGTGCAGCAGCATCCAAAGAGCGAAGGGAGACAGGCAACGACCTAGGTATAGACCCCTTTTTTGACTTCAATAAAATTGCTGCCACTAACAATGAATCATCACTAGCAGTTCAAAATCACACAATATTTATGAAACCATAAAGGACCCGTATTAGGCCACCAAAAATGCCTCTCGCGGTGTCCTGCTACATTTTCATCAGACACTGCCCTATAAAACAAAAATGAGGAACACAAAGAAATCTTTTCCCCATGTAATTGGGAGAAAAGCATCCACCTTCACAGTTCTTGGTTTACCCACAAGAAATATTCGAAAGATCGTAAGTAATCCCATATTTAATGACGATTATGTTTTTCTCCTCCCAAATTTGTTATCTTTCCGATACCATTGTCTCTTCCTTAGAGATAAACAGGTGGACTAAACTTTAAAAATATGCACATCTGTTTACTTAGATAATCCCATGATTGTTATTTGACTTATCTTGTGACTCACAAGAAACATTTGAAAGATCAGTGATTTAATCTGTATACAACCAATTCAATCGCAAGTAATGCAAAATAATGACAATATGTTTTCCTCCCAAATTTGACCACTGTTAAACATATGCCACAGCCGTGGTATTGTTCATCTTGATACGACATGGACAGTTCCATAATAAAACAATCGATCTTTTTAATCCATAACTCCTTATACTTCAACAATTAATACGATGTTTGGAAAATTTCTTAGGACAAACCATTTATGTTCGCCTGGTATTATTGTCTGCAGTCCGAACAAGAGACATATCAATTATTGTTATAAGAATAGATAATATTCTTATCTTTACCCAAACATTCACAAGAAGCTGTACATCATCTGTAACACTTTGCTTCAGTTTGCAACAGCTGTTAATCTTATAGCTGAAGCAGCTTATGAACCTTTTTTACATTACTTTAATAATGATAAACGTATCATTTGATATTTGCATAAGCCTCTTCACAAGGCATACATATTCTTATAAGCTTCTGTATTCCTTCTTTTGGAACTTATATTTATTTTTTTACCTAATCCTAATGGAGGGACAAAGTATGTCGACAGCAATTAGACATATTTGTATCATGGAACAATTTTCCCCCTCTCTTATGGTGCTTGAATTACTTCTGAATTCAGAATAGTAATTTATAAATATTTTATTAATGCCTGAGCATATGCGTTATGTAATGGGTCAGGTCCTTACAACCACCAGTTTGTAATGGCAGGCACTAATTTGCAGCTGCTCTTATCTCTTCCAATTTAAATGTAATCGAGATAACCCATGACCATGACCTCATTAGTGCAAGTGCTGATCTTTTATCAGTATAATTGCTCCTTCAGTGTTCGGTTTAACAGCCTTGAACTGATTGATTGTTTGGACAATGTTTTAACTTGCACAGTTTGATCCACTTTAATTAATTTCAAGCACCTGAATATTGATTAACACTTTGTTAATCACAACAGTTTTTCCATGTCCTAGATGTTTCCATTTTCTTACACTGTGAAAGTGTAAATATAATGATGTTTTGTATGGTTTATACCATGAAATCATTACACTGAGGTAATTTTATAATATACATAACCATATAACCATATAACAATTACAGCACGGAGACAGGCCCTCTCGACCCTTCCAGTCCGTGCCGACCATTTGTTTTCCCCTAGTCCCATCTACCTGCACTCAGACCATACCCCTCCATTCCCTTCACGTCCATATACCTATCCACTTTACTCTTAAATGTTAAAATCGATCCTGCCTCCACTACTTCTGCTGGAAGCTCATTCCACACAGCCACCACCCTCTGAGTAAAGAAGTTCCCCCGCACGTTACCCCGAAACCTCTGTCCCTTAATTCTCATGTCATGCCCTCTTGTTTGAATCTTCCCTACCCTCAATGGGAAAAACGTATCCACGTCAACTCTGTCTATCCCTTTCATCATTTTAAAGACCTCAATCAAGTCCCCCCTTAACCTTCTGCGCTCCAAAAATAAGACCTAACTTGGTTCAACCTTTCTCTGTAACATAGTTGCTGGAACCCTGGCAACATTCTAGTAAATCTCCTCTGTACTCTCTCTATTTTGTTGACATCCTTTCCTATAACTAGGCGACCAAAATTGTACACCATACCCAAATTGGTCTTACCAATGCCTTGTACAATTTTAACATTACTTCCCTACTCCTATATTCAATGCTCTGATTTATAAAGGCCAGCACACCAAAGGCTTTCTTTACCACCCTATCTACATGCGATTCCACCTTCAGGGAACTATGCACAGTTATTCCTAGATCCCTCTGTTCCACAGCATTCCTCAATTCCCTACCATTTACCATGTACGTCCTATTTTGATTTGTCCTGCCAAGATGTAGCACTTCACACTTATCAGCATTAAACTCCATCTGCCATCTTTCAGCCCACTTTTCCAAATGGCCCAAATCTCTCTGTAGACTTTGAGAATCTACTTCATTATCCACAATACCACCTATCTTAGTATCATCTGCATACTTACTTATCCAGTACGTACCTTCTTATTAAATTACTTTTGAGTGCAAACCTGAAATCAATTTTTAAAGTTTTCTTATACAGGTGAACCAATCCTTCCTTAGATATATTGGTTAATAATCATAATACACCTGTAATCCCCCATAATTGGAGATTTCATGAACTTATTTTGTAACCAGATGTTTGCACCTTTTCAACGTACTTCAAGCCTTCTTTCCCCCAATTATATAGGTTTAGATAAGGCTTATGTTTGGATTATACCTCCTCTGCCTTTGTTTTGATCCATTTATCAAATATTTCATTGGATCATAGTTTTTTCACCGCAAGTTAAAAAAGATCTTTGCCTTTGTTTTGATCCATTATCAAAATTTTTCATTGGATCATAGTTTTTCTCCCCAAAGTTTAAAGATCAGTAGTTTTTGTAATTAATATCTTTGATTTATCATAAGGCAGGTTTATTCTATAATAATCAGGAGTTTAATATCCTGATTTGTATTGATCTGCGAACCTATAGTGCAGATTTGGTAATTTATATATATTTCTTCCTATTGAGCTCCACAACTGATGGCAATTTATTTTATTTTGAAAGTATTACTTATTTGCACCATTTTGAAATACTTTGAAATTGTATTTCTTATATCTCATATTATTTGAGACATGGATATTTATAAACGGATTTACCGTTGATATTTTAATAAAACATAAAAGTTTTATCGTATTCTTGAAGTTGGTGAGATACCATATAATTAATGTTGGCAGCTAGGTTTTCTTCCATAGACTCACCACTTCTTTTAGATATAGCAAAATCTTTTGCTATCTCAGGCCCATCTGGCCTCACTTTTTTATTTGTGGTGTGCACGTAATGCCGTTTCCAGCGCCAGGTGGGGTTCTTCACGTAGTCACTCACGTGACTCCGAAGTAAAATTGTGCCTACATAAGAGATCGACCTCTTAGATAGGCATAATTCTCCCACGCCTTTACTATTTATATTTAATAATTACCATGCCATAGTTTTAGTCACGGTAGGCAGTGCCTACCCTGCCTACCCTGACGGCACGTGCCTGCATCAATACCATTGGCGCTTTCATTTTCTAAACGCATAGTGAGGTCAAGGAATGGTAGGGAAGTGTCGGAAATGGAAATGGAAAAGTTTAAAAATATGCAAGGCAATTTTTTTACAGAGAGTGTCCCGAGTGTCTACAATGTGCTGCTGGGATCGAACAATTTGCAGCGTATACATGATACATGATAAGGGAATAACGGTTTTTTTAATTTCAAAAAATATTTGAAATTAAAAAATGATAAGGGAATAACGTTTAGTTATTAGCAAGACAGAGCCTACAAAGTCTGATCAAGGATAGTCCAAGAGTCACCAAAAAGGTAGGTAGTAGTTCAGCACTGCTCTCTGGTTGTAGTTGGATGATACAGTTGTCTGATAACAGCTGGGAAGAAACTTCCACTGAATGTGGAGGTGTGTGTTTTCATGTTTTTATACCGTTTGCCAGATGTAGGATAAGGTTAGGTGCAGGAGTAAGTCAGCGGTTCAGGCTACATCGCTGGAGGACATGCATAGGTGATGTTTTGGGTGGAGACTGCCACTAATTGGAGTTCGGGGAGAAAGCTGGAAAGAGGTGGTTTGGACAAAGCATAACAAATGTTAGGTAGATATGAGTGAGGGGTAGGTTGATTGGCAAATGGGTGGACAAAGACAGATGAGAGGCATAAATGGGGTGCCACAAGGCTCTGTGCTGGTACCCCAGATATTTACAGTATACAGAGAGATTCGGGCCATTTGGAAAAGTGGGCTGAAAGATGGCAGATGGAGTTTAATGCTGATAAGTGTGAAGTGCTACATTTTGGCAGGACAAATCAAAATAGGAAGTACATGGTAAATGGTAGGGAATTGAGGAATGCTGTGAAACAGAGGGATCGAGGAATAACTGTGCATAGTAAAGAAAGCCTTTGGTGTGCTGGCCTTTATAAATCAGAGCATTGAATATATGAGTAGGGAAGTAATGTTAAAATTGTACAAGGCATTGGTAAGACCAATTCTGGAGTATGTTGTACAATTTTGGTCGCCTAGTTATAGGAAGGATGAGAACAAAATAGAGAGAGTACAGAGGAGATTTACTAGAATGTTACCAGGGTTCCAGCAACTATGTTACAGAGAAAGGTTGAACAAGTTAGGTCTTTATTCTTTGGAGCGCAGAAGGTTAAGCGGGGACTTGATTGAGGTCTTTAAAATGATGAAAAGGATAGTCAGAGTTGACGTGGATACGTTTTTCCCATTGAGGGTAGGGAAGATTCAAACAAGAGGGCATGACATGAGAATTAAGGCACAGAAGTTTCGGGGTAACGTGAGGGGGAACTTCTTTACTCAGAGGGTGGTGGCTGTGTGGAATGAGCTTCCAGCAGAAGTGGTGGCGGCAGGATCGATTTTAACATTTAAGAGTAAAGTGGATAGGTATATGGACGTGCAGGGAATGGAGGGGTATGGTCTGGGTGCAGGTAGATGGGACTAGGGGAAAACAAATGATCGGCACGGACTGGAAGGGCAGAGAGGGCCTGTTTCCGTGCTGTAATTGTTATATGGTTATATGGTTATCCCTGATGTCCTGGAATTCCTAGCTGCAACCGCTCTAAACACCTGCAAACACATGTAAAACACTGTAAACCCCTCCAAACCCCTGTAAAACCATCTAAACATCTCTAATCCCCTGAAAAACCATCTAAAGCACTCAATAACCCTCTATACCACTCAAATTCTTGTGTATACCCGGAAAACCTGTAAACCCCTCAACACTCTGTAAAACCCCAACGTAAATCCCTCTAAACCCCAATAATCCCCTCTAAACGCCTAAAAATCCCTCTAACCATCTCTAAACCTCTCCAAACACCTGCAAACACTTGTAAATATAATGCATGTAAACGCCATGTAAACCACTCTAAACCTCTATGAACCACTAAACGCCTCTAAACCCCCATAAATCCCGCTGAGCCCCTCTTTCTTTCTTGCTTTCCTATAGTCCTCCTTCCTTCCGTCTTCCTTCCTTCCTTTGTTTGTTTGCTTGTTTGTTGTTCATTCTTTGGTTACTTTCTTTATTTCTTTCTTTCTTTCTTTCCTTCTTCCTGTCTTTCATTTTTTTTTCCTCTCTATCTTTCTTTCTTTCTTTATTTATTTATTTCCTTGTTTGTTTGTTTCTTTCTTTCCTACAGTCCTTCTTTCCTTCCGTCCTTCCTTCCTTTGTTTGTTTGTTTGTTTTTCATTGTTTCTTTGTTTCTTTCTTTCTTTCTTTCTTTCTTTCTTTCTTAGTTCTGTGTTACATACGATTTACAGGGGGTCTACAGGTTTTAAGAGGTTTCGAAGTGTTTAGACGGGTTTAGAGGGGTTTACAGGGGTATAGAATTGTTTGGGGGTTTACATTGCTTATAATGGCTCATCAGGCGTTATAGGACATTAGAGGTGTTTCCATGGGTTTAGAAGGGTTTGAAGCTATTTATTGGGATTTAGAGGGGGTTTGGGGGATTTAAAGGGGTTTCGAGGGGTTTTGAGGGGTTTGGAGGGATTTACAGGTGTTTGCAGGTGTTTAGAGAGGTTTAGATGTGTTTAGACAGTTTTATATGGTTTTAGACTGCTGGGGTTACATGAGTTTGAATGAGGGGATTGGAGGTGTCTGGAGAGGTTTAGAGCGGGTACGAGAGCTTTGGAGGTGTTCAGTGGTTTAGGTGGGGTTAGTGTTGTTTACAGTGGTTTACAAGGGGATAGAGGGGTTTGGAATTTGCAGGGCGTTAGATGGATTTAGAGATGTTTAGAAGGGTTTACAGGTGTTTGCAGGTGTTTAGAGAGGTTAAGTGTGTTTTATAGGTAGAGGTGTTTAGAGGGGTTTCCTGGAGCTTTACGGTATTTGCAGGGCATTAAGGATGTTTACTGTTTAGATGGATTTACAGGGGGTTATAGGGGTTTACAGGTGGTTAGAGGTTTTTGCAGGTGTTTAGAGTGTTTTAGGAGGGTTTACACTCCTGCAAACCCTACTAAACATGTCTAAAACCCTAAACTAAACCTCTCTAAACACCTGCAAACACCTGTAAATCCCTCTAAACCCCTACAAAGCCCTCAAAACCTCATGAAAAACCATGTAAACCAATGTAAACCACTCTAAACACCTGCAAAAACCTCTATACACGCCTCTAACCGCTGTAAACCCCTGTAAATCCCTCGTAACACATGTAAACATCCTTAATGCCCTACAAATACCTCACTCCAGGAAACCCCTCTAAACACCTCTACCACCTCTAAAACACACTAAACCAGTATAAACCCTTCTAACCCCCTCTAAACCTCTACACACCTGCAAACACCTGTAAACCCTACTAAACAATTCTAAATCCCTCTAAAGCCCTGCAACCTCCAAACCCCTCTATCCCCATCCATACCCCTCTAAACTCCCTACAAACCCCTCTAAATCCTATAAAACCATCGAAACACCTCTAAAACACCCCTATAGAGCCCTCGAAGCCGCTATTACTCCCGCTGTAACCCCATGTAAACCCCTGTAAAACCTCTAGCCTCTAAACCCCTGTAAAGCTCTCTAAAACCCACTAAAATCCTATAAATAACCTGTATATCCTTCTCCCATGTAAACCTCTCAAAACATCTGTAAACAACTATAAACCCACCTAAACCACTCTAAACCCCTTAGAACCACTCTAGACCCCCTGTAAATCGCATGTAACACTTAACACCTCTATACCGCTCTAAACCTGCAAACACCTGTAAAACACTGTAAACCCCTCCAAGCCCCTGTAAAACCGTCTAAACATCTCTAATCCCCTGCAAAACCCTCTAAAGCACTCTAACCCCTCTATACCACTCAAACTCTTGTGCATAACCGGAAAATCTGCGAACCCCTCAACACTTCTGTAAAAACCCAACGTAAATCCCTCTAAACCCCAATAATCCCCTCTAAACACCTAAAATCCCTCTACCCATCTCTAAACCTCTCCAAACACCTGCAAACACTTGTAAATAGAATGCATGTAAACGCCATGTAAACCACTCTAAACCTCTATGAACCACTAAACGCCTCTAAACCCCCATAAATCCCGCTGAGCCCCTCTTTCTTTCTTGCCATCCTACAGTCCTCCTTCCTTCCGCCTTCCTTCCTTCCTTTGCTTGTTTGTTTTTCATTCTTTGGTTACTTTCTTTCTTTCTTTCTTTTTTCTTTCTTTCTTTCTTTCTTCCTTTCTTTAATTCTTTCTTTCCTCTCTGTCTGTCTTTCTTTCTTTCTTTATTTCTTTCTTTGTTTGTTTGTTTCTTTCTTTCATACAGTCCTTCTTTCCTTCCGTCCTTCCTTCCTTTGTTTGTTTGTTTTTCATTGTTTCTTGGTTTCTTTCTTTAATTCTTTCATTCTTTCTTTCTTAGTTCAGTGTTACATGCGATTTACAGGGGGTCTAGAGGTTTTAAGAGGTTTCGAGGTGTTTTGACGGGTTTAGAGGGGTTTACAGGGGTATAGAATTGTTTGGGGGGTTACGTTGTTTATAATGGTTTAGAGGGGCTCAGCAGGCGTTATAGGACATTAGAGGCGTTTCCATGTGTTTAGAAGGGATTCAAGCTGTTTATTGGGATTTAGAGGGGGTTTGGAGGATTTAAAGGGGTTTCGAGGGGTTTGGAGGGATTTACAGGTGTTTGCAGGTGTTTAGGGAGGTTTAGATGTGTTTAGAGAGTTTGAGATGGTTTTAGACAGGTTTACTGGGGTTACATGAGTGAATGGAGGGGATTGGAGAGGTCTGGAGAGGTTTTTATAGCGGGTACGAGAGCTTTGGAGGTGTTCAGTGGTTTAGGTGGGGTTAGTGTTGTTTACAGTGGTTTACAAGGGGATAGAGGGGTTTGGAATTTGCAGGGCGTTAGATGGATTTAGAGATGTTTAGAAGGGTTTACAGGTGTTTGCAGGTGTTTAGAGAGGTTAAGTGTGTTTTATAGGTAGAGGTGTTTAGAGGGGTTTCCTGGAGCTTTACGGTATTTGCAGGGCATTAAGGATGTTTACATGTTTAGATGGATTTACAGGGGTTTACATGGGTTTGAGGGGTTTACAGGTGGTTAGAGGTTTTTGCAGGTGTTTAGAGTGGTTTAGAGTATTTTAGGAGGGTGTACACTCCTGCAAGCCCTACTGTTTGTTTGTTTGTTTTTCATTGTTTCTTGGTTTTTTTCATAAAATCTTTCTTAGTTCTGTGTTACATGCGATTTACAGGACCCCCTCCAAATCCTCTAAAACCATCGAAACACCTCTAAAACACCCCTATAGAGCCCTCGAAGCCGCTATTACTCCCACTCTAAACCCCATGTAAACCCCTCTAAAGCACTCAATAACCCTCTATACCACTCAAACTCTTGTGTATACCCGGAAACACCTGTAAACCCCTCAACACCTCTGTAAAGACCCAACGTAAATCCCTCTAAACCCAAATAACCCCCTCTAAACACCTAAAAACCCTCTAACGATCTCTAAACCTCTCTAAACACCTGCAAACACTTGTAAATATAATGCATGTAAAGGTCATGTAAACCACTTATGAACCACTAAACCCCTCTAAACCCCCCCTACAGTCCTTTCTTCCTTCCTTCCGTCCTTCCTTCCTTCCTTTGTTTATTTGTTTGTATGTTTGCTTTTTTGATGTTCATTCTTTGGTTCCTTTAGTTCTTTCTTTCTTTCTTTCATTCTTTCCTCTATATATTTCTTTCTTTCTTTATTTCTTTCGTTGTGTGTTTGTTTCTTTCTTTTGTACAGTCCTTCCTTCCTTCCCTCCTTCCTTCCTTTGTTTATTTGTTTGTTTTTCATTATTTCTTGGGTTTTTCTTTCTTTCTTTCTTTCTTTCTTTCTTTCTTTCTTAGGTCAGTGTTACATGCGATTTACAGGGGGTCTAGGGGTTTTAAGAGGTTTCGAGGTGTTGAGACGGGTTTAGAGGGGTTTACATGGGTATAGAATTGTTTGGGGGGGGTTACATGTTGTTTATAATGGTTTAGAGGGGCTCAGTAGCCTTTATAGGAGGTGTTTCCATGGGTTTAGAAGGGTTTAAAGCTGTTTAGAGTGATTTAGAGGAGGTTTGAGGGATTTACAGATGTTTGCAGGTGTTTAGAGAGGTTTAGAGGTTTTTAGAGAGTTTTAGATGGTTTTAGACAGGTTTACTGGGGGTAAATGAGTTTAAATGGGGCTAGAGGGGTTTGGAGGGGTTTATAGCGGGTACGAGAGCTTTGGAGGTGTTCAGTGGTTTAGGTTGTGTTAGTGTTGTTTACAGTGGTTTACAAGGGTTTCAGTGTGCTAGAAGGATTTACAGGGGTTTAGGGGTTTCTGGAGGGGTTAGAAGTGTTTATAGAAGGGCTTAGAAGGGTATAGGGGGTTTGCAGGGGATTCGAGGGCTCTGGAGAGATGTAGATCGGTTTGTAGGGGGTAGGAGGTGTTTAGAGTCGTTTAGGTTAGTTTATAGTTGTTTAAGGATGTTTATAGATGGTTAGAGAGGTTTACATGGTTTTACAGGAGTGAAGGAGTTACAGGAGTTTCCAGGGTTTTGGAGGGCGTTACAGGTGTATGGGGGGGTTACATGGTGTTACAGTCCTTTAGAGGGGCTCAACGGGTTTTCTAGGGGTGTAGAGGCATTTAGTGGATCATACGGGTTTAGAGGGGTTTACATGGGTTTGTAGGGGCAGTTATAGGGGCTTAGTGTGCTTTATAGGGGTGTAGAGGGGTTTAGAGCTGGACGATGGTTTTAGAGGAGCTTTGCGGTATTTGCAGGGTATTAAGGATGTTTACATGTTTATACGGATTTACAGGGGTTTACAGAGGGTTAGAGGGGTTTATAGGTGGTTAGCGGTTTTTTCAGGTGTTTAGAGTGGTTTAGAGTGTTTTAGGAGGGTTTACACTCCTTCAAACCCTACTAAACATGATTGAAGCTATTTATTGGGATTTAGAGGGGGTTTGGGGGATGTAAAGGGGTTTCGAGGGGTTTTGAGGGGTTTGGAGGGATTTACAGGTGTTTGCAGGTGTTTAGAGAGGTTTAGATGTGTTTAGACAGTTTTATATGTTTTTAGACAGGTTTACTGGGGTTACATGAGTTTGAATGAGGGGATTGGAGGTGTCTGGTGAGGGTTAGAGCGGGTACGAGAGCTTTAGAGGTGTTTAGAAGGGTTTACAGGTGTTTGCAGGTGTTTAAGTGTGTTTTATAGGTGTTAGAGGTGTTTAGAGGGGTTTCCTGGAGCTTTACGGTATTTATAGGTGGTTAGAGGTTTTTGCAGGTGTTTAGAGTGGTTTAGAGTGTTTTAGGAGGGTTTACACTCATGCAAACCCTACTAAACATGATTAAAACCCTAAAACATTCTAAACCACTCTAAACACCTGTAAATCCCTCTAAACCCCTACAAGCCCTCGAAACCCCATGTAAAACTCTGTAAACCCATGTAAACCACTCTAAACACCTGCAAAAATCTCTACACCGCATATAAACCCCTGTAAACCCCTGTAAACTCCTGTAAATCCCTCTAAACGCGTAAATATCCTTAATGCCCTGTAAATACCTCACTCCAGGAAAGCCCTCTAAACATCTCTAACACCTCTAAACACACTAAACCACTATAAAACCCCTCTATAGAGCCCTCGAAGCCGCTATTACTCCCACTGTAAACCCCATGTAAACCCCTCTAAAGCCTCTTGCATCTAAATCCCTGTAAAGCCCTCTATAACCCACAAAAAACCTGGAAATAACCTGTAAATCCTTCTCCCATGTAAACCTCTCAAAACATCAATAAACATCTGTAAACAACTACAATCCTCTCCCATATAAACCCCTCAAAACATCTGTGAACATCTATAAACCAACCTGAACCACTCTATACCCCTTAAACCCACCTTAGACCCCCTGTAAATCGCATGTAACACTGAACACCTCTATACCTCTATCTTGCTTTCCTACAGTCCTTCCTTCCTTCCGTCCTTCTTTCCTTCCTTTGTTTGTTTGTTTGTTTTTGTTTGTTTGCTTGTTTGTTGTTCATTCTTTGGTTTCTTTCTTTCTTTCTTTCTTTCTTTCTTTCTATCTTTCTTTTCTTTCTTTCTTTCTACCTTTCTTTCATTCTTTCTTTCCTCTCTATCTTTCTTTCTTTATTTCTTTCTTTGTTTGTTTGTTTCTTTCTTTCATACAGTCCTTCCTTCCGTCCTTCCTTCCTTTGTTTGTTTGTTTGTTTTTCATTGTTTCTTGGTTTCTTTCTTTATTTCTTTCTTTCTTTCTTAGTTCAGTGTTACATGCGATTTACAGGGGGTCTAGTGGTTTTAAGAGGTTTCGAGGTGTTTTGACGGGTTTAGAGGGGTTTAGAGGAGTTTACAGGGGTATAGAATTGTTTGGGGGGTTACATGTTTATAATGGTTTAGAGGGGCTCAGCAGGCTTTATAGCAGTTTAGAGGTGTTGCCATGGGTTTAAAAGTTTAGAGAGTTTTAGATGGTTCTAGACAGGTTTACTGGGGTTAAAGGAGTTTGAATGGGGTCTGGAGGGGGTTGGAGGGGATTGGAGGGGTCTTGCGAGGTTTATTGCGGGTACGAGAGCTTTGGAGGTGGTTTAAAAGGGTTTACAGTGTGTTAGAAGGATTTACAGGGGTTTAGGGGTTTCTGGAGGGCTTAGAAGTATTTATAGAAGTGCTTAGAAGGGTATAGAAGCGTTTATAGGGGGTTTTGCAGGGCATTCGAGGGGTCGGGTGATGTTGATCGGTTTGTAGGGGGTAGGAGGTGTTTAGAGTCGTTTAGGATGGTTTATAGTTGTGTAAAGATGTTTATAGATGGTTAGAGAGGTTTACAGGGGTTTACAGGAGTGAAGGATTTACAGGAGTTTCCAGGGTTTTAGAGAGTGTTTGGGGGGGCTACATGGTGTTTACAGTCGTTTAGATGGGCTCAGCGGGTTTTATAGTGGTGTAGAGGCATTTACGGGTTTAGAGGAGTTTACATGGGGTTGTAGGGGGAGTTATAGGGGCTTCGTGAGCTTTATCGGGGTTTAAGGGGTTTAGAGCTGATCGATGGTTTTAGAGGGTATGGAGGGGTTTGAATGGGGATTGAGGGGTTTGGAGTTTGCAGGGCGCTAGATGGATTTAGAAGTGTTTAGAAGGCTTTACAGCTGTACAGGTGTTTAGAGCGGTTTCGTGTGTTTTAGAGGTGTTAGATGTGTTTGGGTTTCCTGGAGCTTTGCGGTATTTGCAGGGCATTAAGGTTGTTTATATGTTTAGACAAACTTGCAGGGGTTTACAGCGGGTTAGTTAGGCTTATAGGTGGTTAGAGTTTTTTGCAGGTGTTTAGAGTGGTTTAGAGTGTTTTAGGTTTTAGACATGTTTAGTGGGATTTGCAGGGGTATAAATTGTTTAGATGGATTTAGAGGGGTTTAGAGGGAATTACACGGGTTCAGAGGGTTTTACAGGTGTTTGGAGGGGGTTCAGAGTGGTTCATAACGTTTTAGAAGGGTTTGGAGGGGTTTACAGGAGTGTTCGAGAGGGTTAGTGGTTTAGAATGGTTGTGAGGGGTTCTGGTGAGGTTTACAGGGGTGGGGAGGCGTTTCGAGTTGTGTGTAGTGTTGTAGGACGAGTTATAGGGGCTTCGTGGGCTTTATAGGGGTTTAGAGGGGTTTAGAGCTGTTCGATGATTTTAGAGGATTTGGAGGGGTTTGGAGTGAGCTTAGAGGGTTTTGAATGGGGATAGAGGGGTTTGGAGTTTGCAGGGCGCAAGATGGTGTTTAGAAGGGTTTACAGGTGTTTAGAGAGGTTTAGTGTGTTTTAGAGGTGTTTCGAGGGTTTTACAGGGGGTTAGTGTTTACAGTGGTTTGCAAGGGTTTACAGTGGTTCTTTCTTTCTTTCTTTCTTTCTTTCTTTCTTTCTTTCTTTCTTTCTTTCATTCTTTCTTTCCTCTCTATCTTTCTTTCTTTCTTTCTTTCTTTCTTTCTTTCTTTCTTTCTTTCTTTCTTTCTTTCTTTCTTTCTTTCTTTCTTTCTTTCTTTCTTTCTTTCATACCGTCATTCCTTCCGTCCTTCCTTTGTTTGTTTGTTTGTTTTTCATTGTTTCTTGGTTTCTTTCTTTCTTTCTTTCTTAGTTCAGTGTTACATGCGATTTACCGGGGGTCTAGTGGTTTTAAGAGGTTTCGAGGTGTTTTGACGGGTTTAGAGGGGTTTAGAGGAGTTTACAGGGGTATAGAATTATTTGGGGGGTTACATGTTTATAATGGTTTAGAGGGGCTCAGCAGGCTTTATAGGAGTTTAGAGGTGTTGCCATGGGTTTAAACGTTTAGAGAGTTTTGCATGGTTCTTGTCAGGTTTACTGGGATTAAAGGAGTTTGAATGGTGTCTTGAGGGGGTTGGAGGGGATTGGAGGGGTCTGGAGAGGTTTATAGCGGGTACGAGAGCTTTGGAGGTGTTCAGTGGTTTAGGTGGGGTTAGTGTTGTTTACAGTGGTTTATACGGGTTTCAGTGCGTTTATAGGGGGGTTTGCATGGCATTCGAGGGGTCTGGAGATATTGATCGGTTTGTAGGGGGTAGGAGGTTTTTAGAGTCGTTTAGGTTGGTTTACAGTTGTATAAAGATGTTTATAGAGGGGTTAGAGAACTTTACATGGGTTTACAGGAGTGAAGGATTTAGAGGAGTTTTCAGGGTTTTAGAGGGCGTTACAGGTGTATAAGAGTGTTTGGGGGGGGGTTACATGGTGTTTACAGTCGTTTAGATAGGCTCAGTGGGTTTTATAGTGGTGTAGAGGCATTTACGGGTTTAGAGGAGTTTGCATGGGGTTGTAGCGGGAGAGGGGCTTCGTGAGCTTTATAGGGGTTTAAGGGGTTTAGAGCTGATCGATGGTTTTAGTGGGTATGGAGGGGTTTGGAGTGAGTCTAGAGGGGTTTGAATGGGTATAGAGGGGTTTGGAGTTTGCAGGGCGCTAGATGGATTTAGAAGTGTTTAGAAGGGTTTACAGCTGTTTACAGTGTGTTTAGAGAGGTTGCGTGTGTTTGAGAGGTGTTAGAAGTGTTTGGGGTTCATGGAGCTTTGCGGTATTTGCAGGGCATTAAGGTTGTTTATATGATTAGACAAACTTGCAGGGGTTTACAGCGGGTTAGATAGGCTTATAGGTGGTTAGAGTTTTTTGCAGGTGTTTAGAGTGGTTTAGAGTGTTTTAGGTTTTAGACATGTTTAGTGGGATTTGCAGGGGTTTATGGGGGTTTAATTGTTTAGATAGATTTAGAGGTGTTTAGAGGGAATTACACGGGTTCAGAGGGTTTTATAGGTGTTTGGAGGGGGTTCAGAGTGGTTCATAACGTTTTAGAAGGGTTTGGAGGGGTTTACAGGAGTGTTCGAGAGGGTTAGTGGTTTAGAATGGTGTGAGGGGTTCTGGTGAGGTTTACAGTTGTGGGGAGGCGTTTCGAGTTGTTTGTAGTGTCGTAGGACGAGTTATAGGGGCTTCGTGGGCTTTATAGGGGTTTAGAGCCGTTCGATGGTTTTAGAGTATTTGGAGGGGTTTGGAGTGAGTTTAGAGGGTTTTGAATGGGGATAGAGGGGTTTGGAGTTTGCAGGGCGCAGGATGGTGTTTAGAAGGGTTTACAGGTGTTTGCAGGTGTTTAGAGAGGTTTAGTGTGTTTTAGAGGTGTTAGAGGTGTTTTGAGGGTTTTACAGGGGGTTAGTGTTTACAGTGGTTTGCAAGGGTTTACAGTGGTTCTTTCTTTCTTTCTTTCTTTCTTGCTTTCTTTCTAACTTTCTTTCATTCTTTCTTTCCTCTCTATCTTTCTTTCTTTATTTCTTTTGTTTGTTTGTTTCTTTCTTTCATACAGTCCTTCCGTCCTTCCTTCCTTTGTTTGTTTTTCATTGTTTCTTGCCATTTCTTTCTTTATTTCTTAGTTCAGTGTTACATGCGATTTACAGGGGGTCTAGTGGTTTTAAGAGGTTTCGAGGTGTTTTGACGGGTTTAGAGGGGTTTAAAGGAGTATAGGGCTATAGAATTGTTTGGGGGGTTATAATGGTTTAGAGGGGCTCAGCAGGCTTTATAGGAGTTTAGAGGGGTTTAAAAGTTTAGAGAGTTTTGCATGGTTCTAGACAGGCTTACTGAGGTTAAAGGTGCTTAAATGGGGTCTTGAGAGGGTTGGAGGGATTGGAGGGGTCTGGAGGAGTCTGGAGAGGTTTATAGCGGGTACGAGAGCTTTGGAGGTGTTCAGTGGTTTAGGTGGGGTTAGTGTTGTGGTTTACAAGGGTTTGCAGTGTGTTAGAAGGATTTACAGGGGTTTCTGGGTTTCTGGACGGCTTAGAAGTGTTATAGAAGTGCTTAGAAGGGTATAGAAGCGTTTATAGGGGTTTCTGCAGGGCATTCGAGGGGTCTGGAGATGTTGATCGGTTTCTAGGGGGTTGGAGGTGTTTAGAGTCGTTTAGGTTGGTTTATAGTTGTGTAAAGATGTTTATAGATGGTTAGAGAGGTTTACATGGGTTTACAGGAGTGAAGGATTTACAGGAGTTTCCAGGGTTTTAGAGGGCGTTAGAGGTGTATAAGAGTGTTTGGGGGGGTGTTACATGGTGTTTACAGTCGTTTAGATGGGCTCAGCGGGTTTTATAGTGGTGTAGTGGCATTTACGGGTTTAGAAGATTCTACATGAGGTTGTAGGGGGAGTTATAGGGGCTTCGTGAGCTTTATAGGGGTTTAGAGGGGTTTAGAGCTGATCGATGGTTTTAGAGGGTTTGGAGGGGTTTGGAGTGAGTCTAGAGGGGTTTGAATGGGGTAGAGGGGTTTGGAGTTTGCAGGGCGCTAGATGGATTTAGAAGTGTTTGCTGTTTGCAGGTGTTTAGAGAGGTTTCGTGTGTTTTAGAGGTGTTAGAAGTGTTTAGAGGGGTTTCCTGGAGCTTTGCGGTATTTGCAGGGCATTAAGGATGTTTTTATGTTTAGACAAATTTTCAGGGGTTTACAGCGGGTTAGATAGGCTTATAGGTGGTTAGAGGGTTTTACAGGTGTTTGGAGGGGTTCAGAGTGGTTCATAACGTTTTAGAAGGGTTTGGAGGTGTTTACAGGAGTGTTCGAGAGGGTTAGTGGTTTAAAATGTTTGTGAGGGGTTCTGGTGAGGTTTACAGGGGTGTGGAGGAGTTTCGAGTGTTGTAGTGTTGTAGGAGGAGTTATGGGGGCTTCGTGGGCTTTATAGGGGTTTAGAGGGGTTGGTTTCTAGTTGTGTAAAGATGTTTATAGAGGTTTACATGGGTTTACAGGAGTGAAGGATTTACAGGAGTTTCCAGGGTTTTAGAGGGCGTTACAGGCGTATAGGGGCTTCGTGAGTTTTATAGGGGTTTAGAGGGATTTAGAGCTGATCGATGGTTTTAGAGGGTTTGGAGGGGTTTGGATTTAGAGGGGTTTGAATGGGTAGAGGGGTTTGGTGGGCGCTAGATGGATTTGCAGGGCGCTCGATGAATTTAGAAGTGTTTAGAAGGGTTTACAGCTGTTTTCAGGTGTTTAGAGAGGTTTCGTGTGTTTTAGAGGTGTTAGAAGTGTTTAGAGGGGTTTCCTGGAGCTTTGCGGTATTTGCAGGGCATTAAGGATGTTTATATGTTTAGACAAATTTGCAGGGGTTTACAGCGGGTTAGATAGGCTTATAGGTGGTTAGAGGGTTTTACAGGTGTTTGGAGGGGTTCAGAGTGGTTCATAACGTTTTAGAAGGGTTTGGAGGTGTTTACAGGGGTGTTCGAGAGGGTTTGTGAGGGGTTCTGGTGAGGTTTACAGGTGTGTGGAGGAGTTTCGAGTTGTTTGTAGTGTTGTAGGAGGAGTTATAGGGGGCGTCGTGGGCTTTATAGGGGTTTAGAGGGGTTTAGAGCTGTTCAATGGTTTTATGGGATTTCGAGGGGTTTGGAGTGAGTTTAGAGGGTTTTGAATGGGGATAGCGGGGTTTGGAGTTTGCAGGGCGCAAGATGGTGTTTAGAAGGGTTTACAGGTGTTTGCAGGTGTTTCGAGGGTTTTACAGGGGGTTAGTATTTACAGTGGTTTGCAAGGATTCTTTCTTCCTTTCTTTCTTTCTTTCTTTCTTTCTTTCTTTCTTTCTTTCTTTCTTTCTACCTTTCTTTCATTCTTTCTTTCCTCGCTATCTTTCTTTCTTTATTTCTTTCTTTGTTTGTTTGTTTCTTTCTTGCATACAGTCCTTCCGTCCTTCCTTTGTTTGTTTGTTTTTCATTGTTTCTTGGTTTATTTATTTCTTTCTTTCTTAGTTCAGTGTTACATGCGATTTACAGGGGGTCTAGTAAGGGGTAGGAGGTGTTTAGAGTCGTTTAGGTTGGTTTATAGTTGTGTAAAGATCTTTCTAGATGGTTAGAGAGGTTTACATGGGTTTACAGGAGTGAAGGATTTATAGGAGTTTCCAGGGTTTTAGAGGGCGTTACAGGTGTATAGAAGTGTTTGGGGGGGGGGTTACATGTGTATAGACGTGTTTGGGGGGGTTACATGGTGTTTACAGTCGGTTAGATGGGCTCAGCGGGTTTTATAGTGGTATAGAGGCATTTACGGGTTTAGAGGAGTTTACATGAGGTTGTAGGGGGAGATATAGAGGCTACGTGAGCTTTATAGGGATTTAGAGGGGTTTAGAGCTGATCGATGGTTTTAGAGGGGTTTGGATTTAGAGGGGTTTGAATGGTAGAGGGGTTTGGAGTTTGCAGGGCGCTAGAAGCATTTAGAAGTGTTTAGAAGGGTTTACAGATGTTTGCAGGTGTTTAGAGAGGTTTGGAGGGGGTTCAGAGTGGTTCATAACGTTTTAGAAGGGTTTGGAGGTGTTTACAGGAGTGTTCGAGAGGGTTAGTGGTTTAAAATGTTTGTGAGGGGTTCTGGTGAGGTTTACAGGGGTGTGGAGGAGTTTCGAGCTGTTTGTAGTGTTGTAGGAGGAGGTATAGGGCGCTTCGTGGGCTTTATAGGGGTTTAGAGGGGTTTAGAGCTGCAATGGTTTTATGGGATTTCAAGCGGTTTGGAGTGAGTTTAGAGGGTTTTGAATGGGGATAAGAGGGGTTTGGAGTTTGCAGGGCGCAAGATGGTGTTTAGAAGGGTTTACAGGTGTTTAGAGAGGTTTAATGTGTTTTAGGGGTGTTAGAGGTGTTTCGAGGGTTTTACAGGGGGTTAGTATTTACAGTGGTTTGCAAGGATTCTCTTCCTTTCTTTCTCTCTTTCTTTCTTTCTTTCTTTCTTTCTTTCTTTCTTTCTTTCTTTCTTTCTTTCTTTCTTTCTTTCTTTCTTTCTTTCTTTCTTTCTTTCTACCTTTCTTTCATTCTTTCTTTCCTCTCTATCTTTCTTTCTTTATTTCTTCCTTTGTTTGTTTGTTTGTTTCTTTCTTTCATACAGTCCTTCCGTCCTTCCTTCCATTGATTGTTTGTTTTTCATTGTTTCTAGGTTTCTTTCTTTCTTATTTCAGTGTTACATGCGTTACATGCGATTTACAGGGGGTCTAGTGGTTTTAAGAGGTTTCGAGGTGTTTTTGACGGGTTTTAGAGGGTTTAGAGGCTTACAGGGGTATAGAATTGTTTGGGGGTTACATGTTTATAATGGTTTAGAAGGGCTCTAGGAGTTTAGCGGTGTTGCCATGGGTTTAAAAGTAGAGAGTTTGAGACGGTTCTAGACAGGTTTACTGGGTTTGAATGGGGTCTTGAGGGGGTTGGAGGGGATTGAAGGGGCCTGGAGAGGTTTATAGCGGGTACGAGAGCTTTGGAGGTGTTCAGTGGTTTAGGTGGGGTTAGTGGTTTACAGAAGGATTTACAGGGGTTTAGGGGTTTCTGGAGGGCTTAGAAGTGTTTATAGGGTATAGAAGCGTTTATAGGGGGTTTCGCAGGGCATTCGAGGGGTCTGGAGATGTTGATCGGTTTGTAGGGGGTAGGAGGTGTTTAGAGTCGTTTAGGTTGGTTTATAGTTGTGTAAAGATGTTTATAGATGGTTAGAGAGGTTTACATGGGTTTACAGGAGTGAAGGATTTACAGGAGTTTCCAGGGTTTTAGAGGGCGTTACAGGTGTATAGAAGTGTCTGGGGGGGGGGTTACATGGTGTTTACGGTCGTTTAGATGGGCTCAGCGGGTTGTATAGGGGTGTACAGGCATTTACGGGTTTAGAGGAGTTTACATGGGGTTGTAGGGGGAGTTATAGGGGCTTCGTGAGCTTTATAGGGGTTTAGAGGGGTTTGGAGCTGATCGATGGTTTTAGAGGGTTTGGATGGGTTTGGAGTGAGTGGGTTTGAATGGGGATAGAGGGGCTTGGAGGTTGCAGGGCGCTAGATGGATTTAGAAGTGTTTAGAAGGGTTTACAGCTGTTTGCACGTGTTTAGAGAGGTTTCGTGTGTTTTAGAGGTGTTAGAAGTGTTTAGAGGGGTTTCCTGGAGCTTTGCGGTATTTACAGGGCATTAACGATGTTTATATGTTTAGACAGATTTGCAGGTGTTTACAGCGGGTTAGACTTATAGGTGGTTAGAGGTTTTTGCATGTGGTTAGAGTGGTTTAGAGTGTTTTAGGTTTTAGACATGTTTAGGATTAAGGATGTTTATATTTTTTAAAGAAGGAACTGCAGATGCTGGAGAATCGAGGGTACACAAAAAGCTGGAGAAACTCAGCGGGCGCAGCAGCATCTAAGGAGCGAAGGAGATAGGCGACGTTTCGGGTCGAGACCCTTCTTCAGACTGGTCAGGGATCAGGGAAACGAGAGATATAGACGGTGATGTGGAGAGATAAGGAACAATGAGTGAAAGATATGCAAAAAAGTATCGGTGATAAAGGGAACAAGCCATTGTAAGCTGTTTGTGGTGTGAAAATGAGAAGCTGGTGCGACTGGGGTGGGGGAGGGAGATAGAGATAGAGGGAATGCCAGGGAGAGGTGGGAAGGGGAGGAGACAGCAAGGGTTAACAGAATTCAGAAAATTCAATATTCAAGCCTAAAGGATGCAGACTCCCCAAGCGGAATATGAGGTGCTGTTCCTCCAGCTTGCGGTGTTACTCACTCTGGCCGTGGAGGAGGCCGAGGACCGAGAGGTCGGATGTGGAATGGGAGGGGGAGTTGAAGTGCTGAGCCACCGGGAGGTCGGGTTGGTTATTGCGGACCGAGCGGAGGTGTTCGGCGAAGCGATCGCCAAGCCTCCGCTTGGTCTCACCGATATAGATCATCTGGCATCTGGAGCAGGGGATGCAGTAGATGAGGTTGGAGGAGGTGCAGGTGAACCTCTGTCGGACCTGGAAGGACTGCTTGGGTCCCTGAAAGGAGTGGAGGGGGGAGGTGAAGGGACAAGTGTTGCATTTCTTGCGGTTGCAAGGGAAAGTGCCCGGGGAAGGGGTAGAGTGGGAGGGGAGGGAAGAATGGACAAGGGAGTTGCGGAGGGAGCGGTCTTTGCGGAAGGCAGACAGGGGGGGAGATGGGAAGATGTGGCGGGTGGAGGGGTCACGTTGGAGGTGGCGAAACTGGCGGAGGACTATATGTTGTATTTGCCGGCTGGTGGGGTGAAAGGTGAGGACCAGGGGGACTCTGCCCTGTTTGCGAGTGGGGGAATGGGGAGCGAGGGCAGTGTTGCGATGTATGGAGGAGACCCTGGTGCGAGCCTCATCAATAGTGGGGGAGGGGAATCCCCTTTCTCTGAAGAATGAGGCCATTTGTGATGACCTGGTGTGGAACACCTCATCCTGGGAGCAGATGCGGCGTAGACGGAGGAATTGGGAATAGGGGATGGAGTCCTTACAGGAAGCAGGGTGGGAGGAAGAGTAGTCCAGGTAGCTGTGCGAGTCAGTAGGTTTGTAGTGGATGTCGGTCAGGAGCGTATCACCTCCAATAGAGATGGTGATGTCAAGGAATGGTAGGGAAGTGTCGGAAATGGTCCAAGTGTATTTGAGTGCCGGATGGAAGTTGGTGGTGAAATGAATGAAGTCAGTCAGTTGTGTGTGGGTGCAGGAGGTGACACCAAAGCAGTCGTCGATGTAACGGAGGTAGAGGTCGGGATGGGGCCCTGGTACGCCGAGAACAAGGATTGTTCGACGCACCCAACAAAGAGGCAAGCGTAGCTGGGGCCCATGCGTGTCCCCATAGCTACGCCTTGTGTTTGGAGGAAATGCGAGGAATCAAAAGAGAAGTTATTGAGGGTGAGGACCAACTCTGCTAGGCGGAGGAGGGTATCAGTGGACGGGTATGGGTTGCTCCTCTGGTCGAGGAAGAACCGGAGGGCTTTGAGACCGTCCTGGTGGGGGATGGAGGTGTAGAGTGACTGGACGTCCATGGTAAAGAAGAGAGAATGGGGGCCTGGAGAATGGAATGCACGGAGCCGACGGAGAGTGTCCGAGGTGTCTTGAACATAGGTGGGGAGGGATTTAACAAAGGGGGTAGGATGGCGTCAAGGTATGTGGAAATGTGTTCGGTGGGGCACGAACAGGCAGAGACAATGGGTCTGCCAGGGCAGGGGTACACAAAAATCTGGAGAAACTCAGCGGGTGCAGCAGCATCTAAGGAGCGAAGGAGATAGGCGACGTTTCGGGTCGAGACCCGCAGTCGGGTTTTGTGGATTTTGGGAGAAGGTAAAATCGGGCCGTGCGGGGCTGGGAAACGATGAGGTGGGAGGCTCGGTGGGGTAGGGAGCCCGAGCTGATGAAGTCGGTTATGGTGCTCGAGATGGTGGCCTGGTGTTCGTCAGTGGGGTCATGGTCCAGGGGTAAGTAGGAGGAGGTGTCCGAGAGTTGGCGCGCGGCCTCCGCTTTGTAGAGATCGACGCGCCAGACTACCACGGGTAGAGGGGTTTGGACTTTGCAGGGCGCTAGATGCATTTAGAAGTGTTTAGAAGGGTTTACAGCTGTTTGCAGGTGTCCAGAGAGGTTTCGTGTGTTTTAGAGGTGTTAGAAGTGTTTAGAGGGGTTTCCTGGAGCTTTGCGGTATTTGCAGAGCATTAAGGATGTTTATATGTTTCGACAAATTTGCAGGGGTTTACAGCGGGTTAGATAGGCTTATAGGTGGTTATAGGGTTTTACAGGTGTTTGGAGGGGTTCATAGTGGTTCATAACGTTTTAGAAAGGTTTGGAGGTGTTTACAGGAGTGTTCGAGAGGGTTAGTGGTTTAGAATGTTTGTGGGGTTCTGGTGAGGTTTACAGGGGTTTGGAGGAGTTTCGAGTTGTTTGTAGTGTTGTAGGAGGAGTTATAGGGGGCTTCGTGGGCTTTATAGGGGTTTATAGGGGTTTAGAGCTGTTCAATGGTTTTATGGGATTTCGAGGGGTTTGGAGTGAGTTTAGAGGGTTTTGAATGGGGATAAGAGGGGTTTGGAGTTTGCAGGGCGCAAGATGGTGTTTAGAAGGGTTTAATGTGTTTTAGGGGTGTTAGAGGTGTTTCGAGGGTTTTACAGGGGGTTAGTATTTACAGTGGTTTGCAAGGATTCTCTTCCTTTCTTTCTTTCTTTCTTTCTTTCTTTTCTTTCTTTCTTTCTTTCTTTCTTTCTTTCTTTCTTTCTTTCTTTCTTTCTTTCTTTCTTTCTTTCTTTCGTTCTTTCTTTCTACCTTTCTTTCATTCTTTCTTTCCTCTCTATCTTTCTTTCTTTATTTCTTTCTTTGTTTGTTTCTTTCTTTCATACAGTCCTTCCGTCATTCCTTCCTTTGATTGTTTGTTTTTCATTGTTTCTTGGTTTCTTTCTTTCTTAGTTCAGTGTTACATGCGATTTACAAGGGGTCTAGTGGTTTTAAGAGGTTTCGAGGTGTTTTGACGGGTTTAGAGGGATTTAGAGGAGCTTACAGGGGTATAGAATTGTTTGGGGGTTATATGTTTATAATGGTTTAGAAGGGCTCAGCAGGCTTTATAGGAGTTTAGAGGTGTTGCCATGGGTTTAAAAGTAGGAAGTTTGAGACGGTTCTAGACAGGTTTACTGGGGTTAAATGAGTTTGAATGGGGTCTTGAGGGGGTTGGAGGGGATTGAAGGGGTCTGGAGAGGTTTATAGCGGGTACGAGAGCTTTGGAGGAGTTCAGTGGTTTAGGTGGGGTTAGTGTTGTTTACAGCGGTTTACAGAAGGATTTACAGGGGTTCAGGGGTTTCTGGAGGGCTTAGAAGTGTTTATAGGGTATAGAAGGGTTTGGAGGTGTTTACAGGAGTGGTCTGGTTTGTGGATTTTGGGGAGAAGGTAAAATCGGGCCGTGCGGGGCTGGGAAACGATGAGGTCGGAGGCTCGGTGGGGTAGGGAGCCCGAGCTGATGAAGTCGGTTATGGTGCTCGAGATGGTGGCCTGGTGTTCGTCAGTGGGGTCATGGTCCAGGGGTAAGTAGGAGGAGGTGTCCGAGAGTTGGCGCGCGGCCTCCGCTTTGTAGAGATCGACGCGCCAGACTACCACGGGTAGAGGGGTTTGGAGTTTGCAGGGCGCTAGATGCATTTAGAAGTGTTTAGAAGGGTTTACAGCTGTTTGCAGGTGTTTAGAGTGGTTTCGTGTGTTTTAGAGGTGTTAGAAGTGTTTAGAGGGGTTTCCTGGAGCTTTGCGGTATTTGCAGGGCATTAAGGATGTTTATATGTTTAGACAAATTTGTAGGGGTTTGCAGCGGGTTAGATAGGCGTATAGGTGGTTAGAGGATTTTACAGGTGTTTGGAGGGGTTCAGAGTGGTTCATAACGTTTTAGAAGGGTTTGGTGGTGTTTACAGGAGTGTTCGAGAGGGTTAATGGTTTAGAATGTTTGTGAGGGGTTCTGGTGAGGTTTACAGGGGTGTGGAGGAGTTTCGAGTTGCTTGTAGTGTTGTACGAGGAGTTATAGGGGGCTTCGTGGGATTTATAGGGGTTTAGAGGGGTTTAGAGCTGTTCAATGGTTTTATGGGATTTCGAGGGGTTTGGAGTGAGTTTAGAGGGTTTTGAATGGAGATAGAGGGGTTTGGAGTTTACAGGGCGCAAGATGGTGTTTAGAAGGGTTTACAGGTGTTTGCAGGTGTTTAGAGAGGTTTAGTGTGTTTTAGAGGTGTTAGAGGTTTCGAGGGTTTTACAGGGGGTTAGTGTTTACAGTGGTTCGCAAGGGTTTACAGTGGTTCTTTCTTTCTTTCTTTCTTTCTACCCTTCTTTAATTCTTTCTTACCTCTATCTTTCTTTCTTTATTTCTTTCTTTGTTTGTTTCTTTCTTCCTTTCATACGGTCCTTCCTTCCGTCCTTCCTTCCTTTGTTTGTTTGTTTGTTTTTCATTGTTTCTTGGTTCTTTCTTTATTTCTTTCTTTCTACCTTTCTTTATTGGAGGGGTCTGGAGAGGTTTATAGCGGGTACGAGCTTTGGAGGTGTTCAGTGGTTTAGGTGGGGTTAGTGTTGTTTACAGTGGATTACAAGGGTTTGCAGTGTGTTAGAAGGATTCTGGGTTTCTGGGTTTCTGGAGGGCTTAGAAGTGTTTATAGAAGTCCTTAGAAGGGTATAGAAGCGTTTATAGGGGGTTTTGCAGGGCATTCGAGGGGTCTGGAGATGTTGATCGGTTTGTAGGGGGTAGGAGGTGTTTAGAGTCGTTTAGGATGGTTTATAGTTGTGTAAAGATGTTTATAGATGGTTAGAGAGGTTTACATGCGTGTACAGGATTTACAGGATTTTCCAGGGTTTTAGAGGGCGTTACAGGTGTAGCGAGGGTTTTACAGGGGGTTAGTGTATACAGTGGTTTGCAAGGGTTTACAGTGGTTCTTTCTTTCTTTCTTTCTTTCTTTCTTTCTTTCTTTCTTTCTTTCTTTCTTTCTTTCTTTCTTTCTTTCTTTCTTTCTTTCTTTCTTTCTTTCTTTCTTTCTTTCTTTCTTTCTTTCTTTCTTTCTTTCTCTCTTCTTTCTTTCTTTCTTTCTGTTTTTTTTTCATTCTTTCTTTCCTCTCTATCTTTCATTGTTTGTTTCTTTCTTTCTTTCATACAGTCCTTCCTTCCGTCCTTCCTTCCTTTGATTGTTTGTTTGTTTTTCATTGTTTCTTGGTTTCTTTCTTTATTTCTTTCTTTCTTAGTTCAGTGTCACATGCCATTTACAGGGGGTCTAGTGGTTTTAAGAGGTTTCGAGGTGTTTTGACGGGATTAGAGGGGTTTAGAGGAGTATACAGGTTTAGGGGTATAGAAATGTTTTGGGCGTTACATGTTTATAATGGTGTAGAGGGGCTCAGAAGGCTTTATAGGAGTTTAGAAGTGTTGCCATGGGTTTAAAGCTGCAGGTGTTTAGAGAGGTAAAGAAGTGTTTAGAGAGTTTTAGATGGTTGTAGACAGGTTTACTGGGGTTAAATGAGTTTGAATGGGGTCTTGAGGGGGTTGGAGGGGATTGGAGGGGTCTTATGAGGTTTATAGCACGTACGAGAGCTTTGGAGGTGGTCAGTGGTTTAGGTGGGGTTAGTGTTTACAGTGTGTTAGAAGGATTTACAGGGGTTTAGGGGTTTCTGGAGGGCTTATAGAAGTGCTTAGAGGGGTATAGAAGCGTTTATAGGGGGTTTTGCAGGGCATTCGAGGGGACTGGAGATGTTGATCGGTTTGTAGGGGGTAGGAGGTGTTTAGAGTCGTTTAGGTTGGTTTCTATTTGTGTAAAGATGTTTATAGAGGTTTACATGGGTTTACAGGAGTGAAGGATTTACAGGAGTTTCCAGGGTTTTAGAGGGCGTTACAGGTGTATAGAAGTGTTTGGGGGGGTTACATGGTGTTTACGGTCGTTTAGATGGGCTCAGCGGGTTGTATAGGGGTGTAGAGGCATTTACGGGTTTAGGGGAGTTTACATGGGGTTGTAGGGGGGGTTATAGGGGCTTCGAGAGCTTTATAGGGGTTTAGAGGGGTTTACAGCTGTTTTAGAGGGTTTGGAGGGGTTTGGATTTAGAGGGGTTTGAATGGGTAGAGGGGTTTGGTGTTTGCACGGCGCTAGATGGATTTAGAAGTGTTTAGAAGGGTTTACAGCTGTTTGCAGGTGTTTAGAGAGGTTTCGTGTGTGTTATAGGTGTTAGAAGTGTTTAGAGGGGTTTCCTGGAGCTTTGCGGTATTTGCAGGGCATTAAGGATGTTTATATGTTTAGACAAATTTGCAGGGGTTTACAGCGGGTTAGATAGGCGTATAGGTGGTTAGAGGGTTTTACAGGTGTTTGGAGGGGTTCGGAGTGGTTCATAACGTTTTAGAAGGGTTTGAAGGTGTTTACAGGAGTGTTCGAGAGGGTTAGTGGTTTAGAATGTATGTGAGGGGTTCTGGTGAGGTTTACAGGGGTGTGGAGGAGTTTCGAGTTGTTCGTAGGGTTGTAGGAGGAGTTATAGGGGCTTCGTGGGCTTTATAGGGGTTTAGAGGGGTTTAGAGCTAATTCGATGGTTTTAGAGGGTTTGGAGGGTTTTGGAGTGAGTCTAGAGGGGTTTGAATGGGGATAGAGGAGTTTGGTGTTTGCAGGGCGCTAGATGGATTTAGAAGTGTTTAGAAGGGTTTACAGCTGTTCGCAGGTATTTAGAGAGGTTTCGTATGTTTTAGAGCTGTTAGAAGTGTTTAGATGGGTTTCCTGAAGCATTGCGATATTTACAGGGCATTAAGGATGTTTATATGTTTAGACAGATTTGCAGAGGTTTACAGCGGGTTAGATAGGCTTATAGGTGGTTAGAGGTTTTTGCATGTGGTTAGAGTGGTTTAGAATGCTTTAGGTTTTAGACATGTTTAGTGGGGTTTGCAGGGGATTATGGGTGTTTAATTGTTTAGATGTTTTTAGAGGGGTTTAGAGGGAATTACTCGGGTTCAGAGGGTTTTACAGTTGTTCGGAGGCGTTCAGAGTGGTCCATAACGTTTTAGAAGGGTTTGGAGGTGTTTACAGGAGTGTTCGAGAGGGTTAGTGGTTTAAAATGTTTGTGAGGGGTTCTGGTGAGGTTTACAGGGGTGTGGAGGAGTTTAGGGGGTTTGGAGGGGTTTGGAGTGAGTCTAGAGGGGTTTGAATGGGGTAGAGGGGTTTGGAGTTTGCAGGGCGCTAGATGGATTTAGAAGTGTTTGCTGTTTGCAGGTGTTTAGAGAGGTTTCGTGTGTTTTAGAGGTGTTAGAAGTGTTTAGAGGGGTTTCCTGGAGCTTTGCGGTATTTGCAGGGCATTAAGGATGTTTATATGTTTAGACAAATTTGCAGGGGTTTACAGCGGGTTAGATAGGCTTATAGGTGGTTAGAGGGTTTTACAGGTGTTTGGAGGGGTTCAGAGTGGTTCATAACGTTTTAGAAGGGTTTGGAGGTGTTTACAGGGGTGTTCGAGAGGGTTTGTGAGGGGTTCTGGTGAGGTTTACAGGGGTGTGGAGGAGTTTCGAGTTGTTTGTAGTGTTGTAGGAGGAGTTATAGGGGGCTTCGTGGGCTTTATAGGGGTTTAGAGGGGTTTAGAGCTGTTCAATGGTTTTATGGGATTTCGAGGGGTTTGGAGTGAGTTTAGAGGGTTTTGAATGGGGATAGCGGGGTTTGGAGTTTGCAGGGCGCAAGATGGTGTTTAGAAGGGTTTACAGGTGTTTAGAGAGGTTTAATGTGTTTTAGGGGTGTTAGAGGTGTTTCGAGGGTTTTACAGGGGGTTAGTATTTACAGTGGTTTGCAAGGATTCTCTTCCTTTCTTTCTCTCTTTCTTTCTTTCTTTCTTTCTTTCTTTCTTTCTTTCTTTCTTTCTTTCTTTCTTTCTTTCTTTCTTTCTACCTTTCTTTCATTCTTTCTTTCCTCTCTATCTTTCTTTCTTTATTTCTTCCTTTGTTTGTTTGTTTCTTTCTTTCATACAGTCCTTCCGTCCTTCCTTCCATTGATTGTTTGTTTTTCATTGTTTCTAGGTTTCTTTCTTTCTTAGTTCAGTGTTACATGCGATTTACAGTGGGTCTAGTGGTTTTAAGAGGTTTCGAGGTGTTTTGACGGGTTTAGAGGGATTTAGAGGCTTACAGGGGTATAGAATTGTTTGGGGGTTACATGTTTATAATGGTTTAGAAGGGCTCCTTTATAGGAGTTTAGCGGTGTTGCCATGGGTTTAAAAGTAGAGAGTTTGAGACGGTTCTAGACAGGTTTACTGGGTTTGAATGGGGTCTTGAGGGGGTTGGAGGGGATTGAAGGGGCCTGGAGAGGTTTATAGCGGGTACGAGAGCTTTGGAGGTGTTCAGTGGTTTAGGTGGGGTTAGTGGTTTACAGAAGGATTTACAGGGGTTTAGGGGTTTCTGGAGGGCTTAGAAGTGTTTATAGGGTATAGAAGCGTTTATAGGGGTTTCGCAGGGCATTCGAGGGGTCTGGAGATGTTGATCGGTTTGTAGGGGGTAGGGAGGTGTTTAGAGTCGTTTAGGTTGGTTTATAGTTGTGTAAAGATGTTTATAGATGGTTAGAGAGGTTTACATGGGTTTACAGGAGTGAAGGATTTACAGGAGTTTCCAGGGTTTTAGACGGCGTTACAGGTGTATAGAAGTGTCTGGGGGGGGGGGTTACATGGTGTTTACGGTCGTTTAGATGGGCTCAGCGGGTTGTATAGGGGTGTACAGGCATTTACGGGTTTAGAGGAGTTTACAGGAGTTGTAGGGGGAGTTATAGGGGCTTCGTGAGCTTTATAGGGGTTTAGAGAGGTTTAGAGCTGATCGATGGTTTTAGAGGGTTTGGAGGGGTTTGGAGTGAGTCTAGAGGGGTTTGAATGGGGATAGAGGGGCTTGGAGGTTGCAGGGCGCTAGATGGATTTAGAAGTGTTTAGAAGGGTTTACAGCTGTTTGCAGGTGTTTAGAGAGGTTTCGTGTGTTTTAGAGGTGTTAGAAGTGTTTAGAGGGGTTTCCTGGAGCTTTGCGGTATTTACAGGGCATTAACGATGTTTATATGTTTAGACAGATTTACAGGGGTTTACAGCGGGTTAGATAGGCTTATAGGTGGTTAGAGGTTTTTGCATGTGGTTAGAGTGGTTTAGAGTGTTTTAGGTTTTAGACATGTTTAGGATTAAGGATGTTTATATTTTTTAAAGAAGGAACTGCAGATGCTGGAGAATCGAGGGTACACAAAAAGCTGGAGAAACTCAGCGGGCGCAGCAGCATCTAAGGAGCGAAGGAGATAGGCGACGTTTCGGGTCGAGACCCTTCTTCAGACTGGTCAGGGATCAGGGAAACGAGAGATATAGACGGTGATGTGGAGAGATAAGGAACAATGAGTGAAAGATATGCAAAAAAGTATCGGTGATAAAGGGAACAAGCCATTGTAAGCTGTTTGTGGTGTGAAAATGAAGCTGGTGCGACTGGGGTGGGGGAGGGAGATAGAGATAGAGGGAATGCCAGGGAGAGGTGGGAAGGGAAGGAGACAGCAAGGGTTAACAGAATTCAGAAAATTCAATATTGAAGCCTAAAGGATGCAGACTCCACAAGCGGAATATGAGGTGCTGTTCCTCAGCTTGCGGTGTTACTCACTCTGGCCGTGGAGGAGGCCGAGGACCGAGAGGTCGGATGTGGAATGGGAGGGGGAGTTGAAGTGCTGAGCCACCGGGAGGTCGGGTTGGTTATTGCGGACCGAGCGGAGGTGTTCGGCGAAGCGATCGCCAAGCCTCCGCTTGGTCTCACCGATATAGATCATCTGGCATCTGGAGCAGGGGATGCAGTAGATGAGGTTGGAGGAGGTGCAGGTGAACCTCTGTCGGACCTGGAAGGACTGCTTGGGTCCCTGAAAGGAGTGGAGGGGGGAGGTGAAGGGACAAGTGTTGCATTTCTTGCGGTTGCAAGGGAAAGTGCCCTGGGAAGGGGTAGAGTGGGAGGGGAGGGAAGATTGGGAGTTGCGGAGGGAGCGGTCTTTGCGGAGGCAGACAGGGGGGAGATGGGAAGATGTGGCGGGTGGAGGGGTCACGTTGGAGGTGGCGAAACTGGCGGAGGACTAATATGTTGTATTTGCCGGCTGGTGGGGTGAAAGGTGAGGACCAGGGGGACTCTGCCCTGTTTGCGAGTGGGGGAATGGGGAGCGAGGGCAGTGTTGCGATGTATGGAGGAGACCCTGGTGCGAGCCTCATCAATAGTGGGGGAGGGGAATCCCCTTTCTCTGAAGAATGAGGCCATTTGTGATGACCTGGTGTGGAACACCTCATCCTGGGAGCAGATGCGGCGTAGACGGAGGAATTGGGAATAGGGGATGGAGTCCTTACAGGAAGCAGGGTGGGAGGAAGAGTAGTCCAGGTAGCTGTGCGAGTCAGTAGGTTTGTAGTGGATGTCGGTCAGGAGCGTATCACCTCCAATAGAGATGGTGAGGTCAAGGAATGGTAGGGAAGTGTCGGAAATGGTCCAAGTGTATTTGAGTGCCGGATGGAAGTTGGTGGTGAAATGAATGAAGTCAGTCAGTTGTGTGTGGGTGCAGGAGGTGACACCAAAGCAGTCGTCGATGTAACGGAGGTAGAGGTCGGGATGGGGCCCTGGTACGCCGAGAACAAGGATTGTTCGACGCACCCAACAAAGAGGCAAGCGTAGCTGGGGCCCATGCGTGTCCCCATAGCTACGGCTTGTGTTTGGAGGAAATGGGAGGAATCAAAAGAGAAGTTATTGAGGGTGAGGACCAACTCTGCTAGGCGGAGGAGGGTATCAGTGGACGGGTATGGGTTGCTCCTCTGGTCGAGGAAGAACCGGAGGGCTTTGAGACCGTCCTGGTGGGGGATGGAGGTGTAGAGTGACTGGACGTCCATGGTAAAGAAGAGAGAATGGGGGCCTGGAGAATGGAATGCACGGAGCCGACGGAGAGTGTCCGAGGTGTCTTGAACATAGGTGGGGAGGGATTTAACAAAGGGGGTAGGATGGCGTCAAGGTATGTGGAAATGTGTTCGGTGGGGCACGAACAGGCAGAGACAATGGGTCTGCCAGGGCAGGGGTACACAAAAATCTGGAGAAACTCAGCGGGTGCAGCAGCATCTAAGGAGCGAAGGAGATAGGCGACGTTTCGGGTCGAGACCCGCAGTCGGGTTTGTGGATTTTGGGGAGAAGGTAAAATCGGGCCGTGCGGGGCTGGGAAACGATGAGGTGGGAGGCTCGGTGGGGTAGGGAGCCCGAGCTGATGAAGTCGGTTATGGTGCTCGAGATGGTGGCCTGGTGTTCGTCAGTGGGGTCATGGTCCAGGGGTAAGTAGGAGGAGGTGTCCGAGAGTTGGCGCGCGGCCTCCGCTTTGTAGAGATCGACGCGCCAGACTACCACGGGTAGAGGGGTTTGGAGTTTGCAGGGCGCTAGATGCATTTAGAAGTGTTTAGAAGGGTTTACAGCTGTTTGCAGGTGTCCAGAGAGGTTTCGTGTGTTTTGGAGGTGTTAGAAGTGTTTAGAGGGGTTTCCTGGAGCTTTGCGGTATTTGCAGAGCATTAAGGATGTTTATATGTTTCGACAAATTTGCAGGGGTTTACAGCGGGTTAGATAGGCTTATAGGTGGTTATAGGGTATTACAGGTGTTTGGAGGGGTTCATAGTGGTTCATAACGTTTTAGAAAGGTTTGGAGGTGTTTACAGGAGTGTTCGAGAGGGTTAGTGGTTTAGAATGTTTGTGGGGTTCTGGTGAGGTTTACAGGGGTTTGGAGGAGTTTCGAGTTGTTTGTAGTGTTGTAGGAGGAGTTATAGGGGGCTTCGTGGGCTTTATAGGGGTTTATAGGGGTTTAGAGCTGTTCAATGGTTTTATGGGATTTCGAGGGGTTTGGAGTGAGTTTAGAGGGTTTTGAATGGGGATAAGAGGGGTTTGGAGTTTGCAGGGCGCAAGATGGTGTTTAGAAGGGTTTAATGTGTTTTAGGGGTGTTAGAGGTGTTTCGAGGGTTTTACAGGGGGTTAGTATTTACAGTGGTTTGCAAGGATTCTCTTCCTTTCTTTCTTTCTTTCTTTCTTTCTTTCTTTCTTTCTTTCTTTCTTTCTTTCTTTCTTTCTTTCTTTCTTTCTTTCTTTCTCTTTCTTTCTTTCTTTCTCTCTCTCTTCTTTCTTTCTTTCTTTCTTTCTTTCTTTCTTTCTTTCTTTCTTTCTTTCTTTCTTTCTTTCTTTCGTTCTTTCTTTCTATCTTTTCTTTCATTCTATCTTTCTTTCTTTATTTCTTTCTTTGTTTGTTTCTTTCTTTCATACAGTCCTTCCGTCATTCCTTCCTTTGATTGTTTGTTTTTCATTGTTTCTTGGTTTCTTTCTTTCTTAGTTCAGTGTTACATGCGATTTACAAGGGGTCTAGTGGTTTTAAGAGGTTTCGAGGTGTTTTGACGGGTTTAGAGGGATTTAGAGGAGCTTACAGGGGTATAGAATTGTTTGGGGGTTATATGTTTATAATGGTTTAGAAGGGCTCAGCAGGCTTTATAGGAGTTTAGAGGTTTGAGACGGTTCTAGACAGGTTTACTGGGGTTAAATGAGTTTGAATGGGGTCTTGAGGGGGTTGGAGGGGATTGAAGGGGTCTGGAGAGGTTTATAGCGGGTACGAGAGCTTTGGAGGAGTTCAGTGGTTTAGGTGGGGTTAGTGTTGTTTACAGTGGTTTACAGAAGGATTTACAGGGGTTCAGGGGTTTCTGGAGGGCTTAGAAGTGTTTATAGGGTATAGAAGCGTTTATAGGGGGTTTCGCAGGGCATTCGAGGGGTCTGGAGATTTTGATCGGTTTGTAGGGGGTAGGAGGTGTTTAGAGTCGTTTAGGTTGGTTTATAGTTGTGTAAAGATGTTTATAGATGGTTAGAGAGGTTTACATGGGTTTACAGGAGTGAAGGATTTACAGGAGTTTCCAGGGTTTTAGAGGGCGTTACAGGTGTATAGAAGTGTCTGGGGGGGGGTTACATGGTGTTTACGGTCGTTTAGATGGGCTCAGCGGGTTGTATAGGGGTGTAGAGGCATTTACGGGTTTAGAGGAGTTTACATGGGGTTGTAGGGGGAGTTATAGGGGCTTCGTGAGCTTTATAGGGGTTTAGAGAGGTTTAGAGCTGATCGATGGTTTTAGAGGGTTTGGAGGGGTTTGGAGTGAGTCTAGAGGGGTTTGAATGGGGATAGAAGGTTTTTGCATGTGGTTAGCGTGGTTTAGAGTGTTTTAGGTTTTAGACATGTTTAGGTGGGTTTGCAGGGGATTTTGTGTATTTAATTGTTTAGATGTTTTTAGAGGGGTTTAGAGGGAATTACACGGGTTCAGAGGGTTTTACATTTGTTCGGAGGCGTTCAGAGTGCTCCATAACGTTTTAGAAGGGTTTGGAGGTGTTTACAGGAGTGGTCTGGTTTGTGGATTTTGGGGAGAAGGTAAAATCGGGCCGTGCGGGGCTGGGAAACGATGAGGTCGGAGGCTCGGTGGGGTAGGGAGCCCGAGCTGATGAAGTCGGTTATGGTGCTCGAGATGGTGGCCTGGTGTTCGTCAGTGGGGTCATGGTCCAGGGGTAAGTAGGAGGAGGTGTCCGAGAGTTGGCGCGCGGCCTCCGCTTTGTAGAGATCGACGCGCCAGACTACCACGGGTAGAGGGGTTTGGAGTTTGCAGGGCGCTAGATGCATTTAGAAGTGTTTAGAAGGGTTTACAGCTGTTTGCAGGTGTTTAGAGTGGTTTCGTGTGTTTTAGAGGTGTTAGAAGTGTTTAGAGGGGTTTCCTGGAGCTTTGCGGTATTTGCAGGGCATTAAGGATGTTTATATGTTTAGACAAATTTGTAGGGGTTTGCAGCGGGTTAGATAGGCGTATAGGTGGTTAGAGGGTTTTACAGGTGTTTGGAGGGGTTCAGAGTGGTTCATAACGTTTTAGAAGGGTTTGGTGGTGTTTACAGGAGTGTTCGAGAGGGTTAATGGTTTAGAATGTTTGTGAGGGGTTCTGGTGAGGTTTACAGGGGTGTGGAGGAGTTTCGAGTTGCTTGTAGTGTTGTACGAGGAGTTATAGGGGGCTTCGTGGGATTTATAGGGGTTTAGAGGGGTTTAGAGCTGTTCAATGGTTTTATGGGATTCGAGGGGTTTGGAGTGAGTTTAGAGGGTTTTGAATGGAGATAGAGGGGTTTGGAGTTTACAGGGCGCAAGATGGTGTTTAGAAGGGTTTACAGGTGTTTGCAGGTGTTTAGAGAGGTTTAGTGTGTTTTAGAGGTGTTAGAGGTTTCGAGGGTTTTACAGGAGGTTAGTGTTTACAGTGTTTGAAGGTGTTTACAGAAGTGTTCGAGAGGGTTAGTGGTTTAGAATGTTTGTGAGGGGTTCTGGTGAGGTTTACAGGGGGTGTGGAGGAGTTTCGAGTTGTTTGTAGTGTTGTAGGAGGAGTTATAGGGGCTTCGTGGGCTTTATAGGGGTTTAGAGGGGTTTAGAGCTAATCGATGGTTTTAGAGGGTTTGGAGGGGTTTGGAGTGAGTCTAGAGGGGTTTGAATGGGGATAGAGGGGTTTGGTGTTTGCAGGGCGCTAGATGGATTTAGAAGTGTTTAGAAGGGTTTACAGCTGTTCGCAGGTATTTAGAGAGGTTTCGTGTGTTTTAGAGCTGTTAGAAGTGTTTAGATGGGTTTCCTGAAGCTTTGCGATATTTACAGGTCATTAAGGATGTTTATATGTTTAGACAGATTTGCAGGGGTTTACAGCGGGTTAGATAGGCTTATAGGTGGTTAGAGGTTTTTGCATGTGGTTAGAGTGGTTTAGAATGCTTTAGGTTTTAGACATGTTTAGTGGGGTTTGCAGGGGATTATGGGTGTTTAATTGTTTAGATGTTTTTAGAGGGGTTTAGAGGGAATTACTCGGGTTCAGAGGGTTTTACAGTTGTTCGGAGGCGTTCAGAGTGGTCCATAACGTTTTAGAAGGGTTTGGAGGTGTTTACAGGAGTGTGCGAGAGGGTTAGTGGTTTAGAATGGTTGTGAGGGGTTCTGGTGAGGTTCTTTCTATTGTTGTTTCATTCTTTCTTTCCTCTCTATCTTTCTTTCTTTATTTCTTTCTTTGTTGGTTTGTTTCTTTCTTTCATACAGTCCTTTCTTCCGTCCTTCCGTCCTTTGATTGTTTTTCATTGATTCTTGGTTTCTTTCTTTATTTCTTTCTTTGTTTCTTAGTTCAGTGTTACATGCGATTTACAGGGGGTCTAGTGGTTTTAAGAGGCGTTTTGACGGGATTAGAGGGGTTTAGAGGAGTTTACAGGCTTAGGGGTATAGAATTGTTTGGAGCGTTACATGTTTTAAATGGGGCTCAGCAGGCTTTATAGGAGTTGAGAGGTGTTGCCATGGGGTTAGAAGGGTTTAAATCTGCAGGTGTTTAGAGAGGAATAGAGGTGTTTAGAGAGTTTTGGGTCTAGACAGGTTTACTGGGGTTAAATGAGTTTGAATTGGGTCTTGAGGGGGTTGGAGGGGATTGGAGGGGTCTGGAGAGGTTTATAGCGGGTACGAGAGCTTTGGAGGTGTTCAGTGGTTTAGGTGGGGTTAGTGTTGTTTACAGTGGTTTACAAGGGTTTACAGTGTGTTAGAAGTATTTACAGGGGTTTAGGGGTTTCTGGAGGGCTTAGAAGTACTTAGAGGGGTATAGAAGCGTTTATAGGGGGTTTTGCAGGGCATTCGTGGGGTCTGGAGATGTTGATCGGTTTGTAGGGGGTAGGAGCCGTTTAGAGTCGTTTAGGTTGTTTTATAGTTGTGTAAAGATCTTTCTAGATGGTTAGAGAGGTTTACATGGGTGTACAGGAGTGAAGAATTTATAGGGGTTTCCAGGGTTTTAGAGGGCGTTACAGGTGTATAGAAGTGTTTGGGGGGGTTACATGGTGTTTACAGTCGGTTAGATGGGCTCAGCGGGTTGTATAGTGGTGTAGAGGCATTTACGGGTTTAGAGGAGTTTACTTGGGGTTGTAGGGGGGGTTATAGGGCCTTCGTGAGCTTTATAGGGGTTTAGAGGGCTTTAGAGCTGATCGATGATTTTAGAGGGTTTGGAGTGAGTCTAGAGGGGTTTGAATGGGGATAGAAGGGTTTGGTGTTTGCAGGGCGCTAGATGGATTTAGAAATGTTTAGAAGGGTTTACAGCTGTTTGCAGGTATTTAGAGAGGTTTCGTGTGTTTTAGAGGTGTTAGAAGTGTTTAGAGGGGTTTCCTGGAGCTTTGCGGTATTTGCAGGGCATTAAGGATGTTTATATTTTTTAAAGAAGGAACTGCAGATGCTGGAGAATCGAGGGTACACAAAAAGCTGGAGAAACTCAGCGGGCGCAGCAGCATCTAAGGAGCGAAGGAGATAGGCGACGTTTCGGGTCGAGACCCGCAGTCGGGTTTGTGGATTTTGGGGAGAAGTGAGATTTGTGTGAAAATGAGAAGCTGGTGCGACTGGGGTGGGGGAGGGTGATAGAGATAAAGGGAATGCCAGGGCCCGAGGGCTGAATGAGAGGTGGGAAGGGGAGGAGACAGCAAGGGTTAACAGAATTGAGAAAATTCAATATTCAAGCCCAAAGGATGCAGACTCCCCAAGCGGAATATGAGGTGCTGTTCCTCCAGCTTGCGGTGTTGCTCACTCTGGCCGTGGAGGAGGCCCAGGACCGAGAGGTCGGATGTGGAATGGGAGGGGGAGTTGAAGTGCTGAGCCACCGGGAGGTCGGGTTGGTTATTGCGGACCGAGCGGAGGTGTTCGGCGAAGCGATCGCCAAGCCTCCGCTTGGTCTCACCGATATAGATCATCTGGCATCTGGAGCAGCGGATGCAGTAGAATGAGGTTGGAGGAGGTGCAGGTGAACCTCTGTCGGACCTGGAAGGACTGCTTGGGTCCCTGAAAGGAGTGGAGGGGGGAGGTGAAGGGACAAGTGTTGCATTCCTTGCGGTTGCAAGGGAAAGTGCCCGGGGAAGTGGTAGAGTGGGAGGGGAGGGAAGAATGGACAAGGGAGTTGCGGAGGGGAGCGGTCTTTGCGGAGGCAGACAGGGGGGAGATGGGAAGATGTGGCGGGTGGAGGGGTCACGTTGGAGGTGGCGAAACTGGCGGAGGACTATATGTTGTATTTGCAGGCTGGTGGGGTGAAAGGTGAGGACCAGGGGGACTCTGCCCTGTTTGCGAGTGGGGGAATGGGGAGCGAGGGCAGTGTTGCGGGGTATGGAGGAGACCCTGGTGCGATCCTCATCAATAGTGGGGGAGGGGAATCCCCGTTCTCTGAAGAATGAGGCAATTTGTGATGACCTGGTGTGGAACACCTCATCCTGGGAGCAGATGCGGCGTAGACGGAGGAATTGGGAATAGGGGATGGAGTCCTTACAGGAAGCAGGGTGGGAGGAAGAGTAGTCCAGGTAGCTGTGGGAGTCAGTAGGTTTGTAGTGGATGAGGGTCAGGAGCGTATCACCTGCAATAGAGACGGTGAGGTCAAGGAATGGTAGGGAAGTGTCGGAAATGGTCCAAGTGTATTTGAGTGCCGGATGGAAGTTGGTGGTGAAATGAATGAAGTCAGTCAGTTGTGTGTGGGTGCAGGAGGTGACACCAAAGCAGTCGTCGATGTAACGGAGGTAGAGGTCGGGGATGGGGCCCTGGTACGCCGAGAACAAGGATTGTTCGACGTACCCAACAAAGAGGCAAGCGTAGCTGGGGCCCATGCGTGTCCCCATAGCTACGCCTTGTGTTTGGAGGAAATGGGAGGAATCAAAAGAGAAGTTATTGAGGGTGAGGACCAACTCTGCTAGGCGGAGGAGGGTGTCAGTGGACGGGTAATGGGTTGCTCCTCTGGTCGAGGAAGAACCGCAGGGCTTTGAGACCGTACTGGTGGGGGATGGAGGTGTAGAGTGACTGGACGTCCATGGTAAAGATGAGAGGATGGGGGCCTGGAGAATGGAATGCACGGAGCCGACGGAGAGTGTCTGAGGTGTCTTGAACATAGGTGGGGAGGGATTTAACAAAGGGGGATAGGATGGCGTCAAGGTATGTGGAAATGTGTTCGGTGGGGCACGAACAGGCAGAGACAATGGGTCTGCCAGGGCAGTCGGGTTTGTGGATTTTTGGGGAGAAGGTAAAATCGGGCCGTGCGGGGCTGGGGAAACGATGAGGTCGGAGGCTCGGTGGGGTAGGGAGCCCGAGCTGATGAAGTTGGTTATGGTGCTCGAGATGGTGGCCTGGTGTTCGTCAGTGGGGTCATGGTCCAGTGGTAAGTAGGAGGAGGTGTCCGAGAGTTGGCGCGCGGCCTCCGCTTTGTAGAGATCAACGCGCCAGACTACCACGGCACCTCCCTTGTCGGCGGGTTTGATAACCCAGTCTGGGTTGTTACGGAGTGAGTCGATGGCAGTACGTTCAGGGCTGGAGAGATTGGAGTGAGACAGGGGGGTGGAGAAGTCGAGGCGGTTGATGTCCCGACGGCAGTTCTGGATTAATAGTTCTACAGCCGGAAGGCTACGAGGGGGGTTCCAAGTGGAGGCGGTGCGTGGGAGGGGGGGGGGGGGTGGAGGGTGGTCAGGCGGTAGGGGGGTATGGGGGCTGTGGGTGGGTGGGAAGAGCAGGGGTTACATGGTAGGGGGGGGATGGGGAAGACCTAGTGGAATAGCCACTAAGGTTACTGGGACTGGGGAGACGGGCACTAGGACCCAGTGCCGTTAAAGACAGAGTGGTGGGGGGCGCTAGCAACGTGGAGGCTTCAGGCCCACTGCAGATTCCAGTCTGCAGGTGAGACGACAGCCGCAGGCTGTTGGAGGGCGGTGGAGAGTCGTGGGTCGGCGGACCCGAAGGTGTGAGTCCGCGGGCAGTGGAGTCGGGGTCGGCGGGCGATGCGTTGGAGGTCCCGGTGGGCGGATGGTCGGTCCGACCGGTGAGGCGGCGAGATGAGTGGGGTGCGGTGCGACGGCCGTGTTCGGGGAGCCCCGGTCCGGCGGCGATGCAAGGTGAGGCGGGTGCGGCTGTGGACTTCGGCGGGCCCAGTACACCGGCGATGCTGGATGGGCCCGGTGCAGCGATGGAGTTAGGTGGTCCCGGGGGACGGCGAGGTTCGGCAGTCGCGTTGCGCTGGTGATGGGCGGTGGAATCGGGGAGGGGGAGATAAACAGAGTTACCAGGCAGGCAGCGGGGCTGGGCATCATCAGTCGGCAGGTGGAGGTCGGCGGCAGCATCGGCGTGGAGGTCGGTGAAGGTGGCGTCCTGGTGAGTCCTGGAGGCGCTCCTCGTGGCCAAGATGGCGTCGGGGGACTCAGGCCGGCGGCTCGGGCCAGAGTTGGGGCCCGGGGCCTGCGGGCGGTCGAGTCGGGGATTGTCGATGGCTGGAACGGCCTGGAGGCGGGCTAATTTCAGGTCCTTGGTGGAGGTAAGATGGGACAGGAATTGTTGATTGAAGCGGTGGATCTTCCGGAGGATGTAGTGTAGTTGGGGTCCGTTGCAGGTCTGGGTGAGAGAGGCCCGAAGTTTCGGGAGCGTCAATGCGAGGTCCTGCTGGTGTCGGCGCATTGCAACAAGGGTGGATCTTAGTGCCTGGTTGGAGAATTGTACAGTGTGGCGGCAGATGGCCCGTCGGTACCGATAGTCCGGCTGGGGTCCGAACTGGGACGCAGGGAATTGGAGCTGGAATCCACGGGGTATGAGATGGAGGCGCAGGCAAGCCCCGAGGAAGCAGATGTGGCTGTGGTATCGAGTCTGGTGAGGATGTGGTCGTAGAGTTGGAGGGAAGGGGGTATCACAGAGGGGGAGCAGTTAGAGAGGAGGTTGTGAAACTGTCTCCGTAGGGAGGAGGAGAACTTCTTCAAAGTAGGCATACCTTGAGGAGATATCGCAGTGGAGTAGACAAAGTTTTAAAGAAGGAACTGCAGATGCTGGAGAATCGAGCGTACACAAAAAGCTGGAGAAACTCAGCGGGTACAGCAGCATCTAAGGAGCGAAGGAGATAGGCGACGTTTCAACATATAGTCCTCCGCCAGTTTCGCCACCTCCAACGTGACCCCTCCACCCGCCACATCTTCCCATCTCTCCCCCTGTCTGCCTTCCGCAAAGACCGCTCTCTCCGCAACTCCCTTGTCCATTCTTCCCTCCCCTCCCACTCTACCCCTTCCCCGGGCACTTTCCCTTGCAACCGCAAGAAATGCAACACTTGTCCCTTCACCTCCCCCCTCCACTCCTTTCAGGGACACAAGCAGTCCTTCCAGGTCCGACAGATGTTCACCTGCACCTCCTCCAACCTCATCTACTGCATCCGCTGCTCCAGATGCCAGATGATCTATATCGGTGAGACCAAGCGGAGGCTTGGCGATCGCTTCGCCGAACACCTCCGCTCGGTCCGCAATAACCAACCCGACCTCCCGGTGGCTCAGCACTTCAATTCCACATCCGACCTCTCGGTCCTGGGCCTCCTCGACGGCCAGAGTGAGCAACACCGCAAGCTGGAGGAACAGCACCTCATATTCCGCTTGGGGAGTCTGCATCCTTTGGGCTTGAATATTGAATTTTCTGAATTCTGTTAACCCTTGCTGTCTCCTCCCCTTCACACCTCTCATGCAGCCCTCGGGCCCTGGCATTCCCTCTATCTCAAACCCCTCTACCCATTCAAACCCCTCTAAATCCAAACCCCTCCAAACCCTCTAAAACCATCGATCAGCTCTAAACCCCTCTAAACCCCTATAAAGCTCTCGAAGCCCCTATAACTCCCCCTACAACCCCATGTAAACTCCCCTAAACCCGTAAATGCCTCTACACCCCCATACAACCCGCTGAGCCCATCTAAACGACCGTAAACACCATGTAACCCCCCCAAACACTTCTATACACCTGTAACGCCCTCTAAAACCCTGGAAACTCCTGTAAATCCTTCACTCCTGTAAACCCATGTAAACCTCTATAAACATCTTTACACAACTAGAAACCAACCTAAACGACTCTAAACACCTCCTACCCCCTACAAACCGATCAACATCTCCAGTCCCCTCGAATGGCCTGCAAAACCCCCTATAAACGCTTCTATACCCCCTATAAACGCTTCTATACCCCTCTAAGCACTTCTATAAGCCCTCCAGAAACCCCTAAACCCCTGTAAATCCTTCTAACACACTGTAAACACTAATCCCACCTAAACCACTGACCACCTTCAAAGCTCTCGTACCCGCTATAAACCTCTCCAGACCCCTCCAATCCCCTCCAACCCCCTCAAGACCCCATTCAAACTCATTTAACCCCAGTAAACCTGTCTACAACCATCTAAAACTCTCTAAACACTTCTATACCTCTCTAAACACCTGCAGCTTTAAACCCATGGCAACACTTCTAAACTCTTATAAAGCCTTCTGAGCCACTCTACACCATTATAAACATGTAACGACCAAAACAATTCTATACCCCTAAACCTGTAAACTCCTCTAAACCCCTCTAATCCCGTCAAAACACCTCGAAACCTCTTAAAACCACTAGACCCCCTGTAAATGGCATGTAACACTGAACTAAGAAAGAAAGAAAGAAATAAAGAAAGAAACCAAGAAACAATGAAAAACAAACAAACAAAGGAAGGAAGGACGGAAGGAAGGACTGTATGAAAGAAAGGAACAAACAAACAAAGAAAGATAGAGAGGAAAGAAAGAATGAAAAAAAACAGAAAGAAAGAAAGAAAGAGAGAGAAAGAAAGGAAGAAAGAAAGAAAGAAAGAAAGAAAGAAAGAACCACTGTAAACCCTTGCAAACCACTATACACTAACCCCCTGTAAAACCCTCGCTACACCTGTAACGCCCTCTAAAACCCTGGAAAATCCTGTAAATCCTTTAATCCTGTACACCCATGTAAACCTCTCTAACCATCTATAAACATCTTTACACAACTATAAACCATCCTAAACGACACTAAACACCTCCTACCCCCTACAAACCGATCAACATCTCCAGACACCTCGAATGCCCTGCAAAACCCCCTATAAACGCTTCTATACCCTTCTAAGCATTTTTCTATAAACACTTCTAAGCCCTCCAGAAACCCCGAAACCCCTGTAAATCCTTCTAACGCATTGCAAACCCTTGTAATCCACTGTAAACAACACTAACCCCACCTAAACCACTGAACACCTCCAAAGCTCTCGTACCCGCTATAAACCTCTCCAGACCCCTCCAATCCCCTCCAACCCCCTCAAGACCCCATTCAAACTCCTTTAACCTCAGTAAACCTGTCTAGAACCATGCAAAACTCTCTAAACTTTTAACCCCTCTAAACTCCTATAAAGCCTGCTGAGCCCCTCTAAACCATTATAAACATGTAACCCCCCAAACAATTCTATACCCCTGTAAACCCCTCTAAACCCCTCTAAACCCGTCAAAACACCTCGAAACCTCTTATAACCACTAGAACCCCTGTAAATCGCATGTAACACTGAACTAATAAAGAAAGAAAGAAAGAAAGAAACCAAGAAACAATGAAAAACAAACAAACAAACAAAGGAAGGAAGGACGGAAGGAAGGACTGTATGAAAGGAAGAAAGAAACAAACAAAGAAAGAAATAAAGAAAGAAAGATAGAGGTAAGAAAGAATTAAAGACAGGTAGAAAGAAAGAAAGAAAGAAAGAAAGAACCACTGTAAACCCTTGCGAACCACTGTAAACCCTGTAAAACCCTCGAAACACCTCTAACACCTCTAAAACACACTAAACCTCTCTAAACACCTGCAAACACCTGTAAACCCTTCTAAACACCATCTTGCGCCCTGTAAACTCCAAACCCCTCTATCTCCATTCAAAACCCTCTAAACTCACTCCAAACCCCTCGAAATCCCATAAAACCATTGAACAGCTCTAAACCCCTCTAAACCCCTATAAATCCCACGAAGCCCCCTATACCTCCTCCTACAACACTACAAACAACTCGAAACTCCTCCACACCCCTGTAAACCTCACCAGAACCCCTCACAAACATTCTAAACCACTAACCCTCTCGAACACTTCTGTAAACACCTTCAAACCCTTCTAAAACGTTATGAACCACTCTGAACCCCTCCAAACACCTGTAAAACCCTCTAACCACCTATACGCCTATCTAACCCGCTGTAAACCCCTGCAAATTTGTCTAAACATATAAACATCCTTAATGCCCTGCAAATACCGCAAAGCTCCAGGAAACCCCTCTAAACACTTCTAACACCTCTAAAACACACGAAACCTCTCTAAACACCTGCAAACATGTGTAAACCCTTCTAAACACTTCTAAATCCATCAAGCGCCCTGCAAACTTCAAACCCCTCTACCCATTCAAACCCCTCTAAAGCCAAACCCCTCCAAACCCTCTAAAACCATCGATCAGCTCTAAACCCCTCTAAACCCCTATAAAGCTCACGTAGCCTCTATTTCTCCCCCTACAACCTCTTGTAAACTCCTAAAAACCCGTAACTGCCTCTATACCACTATAAAACCCGCTGAGCCCATCTAACCGACTGTAAACACCATGTAACCCCCCCAAACACTTCTATACTCCTGTAACGCCCTCTAAAACCCTGGAAACTCCTGTAAATCCTTCACGCCTGTAAACCCATGTAAACGTCTCTAACCATCTAGAAAGATCTTTACACAACTATAAACTCTAAACACCTCCTACCCCCTACAAACCGATCAACATCTCCAGACCCCTCGAATGCCCTGCAAAACCCCCTATAAACGCTTCTATACCCCTCTAATCACTTCTATAAACACTTCTAAGCCCTCCAGAAACCCCTAAACCCCTGTAAATCCTTCTAACACACTGTAAACCCTTGTAAACCACTGTAAACAACACTAACCCCACCTAAACCACTGAACACCTCCAAAGCTCTCGTACCCGCTATAAACCTCTCCAGACCCCTCCAATCCCCTCCAACCCCCTCAAGACCCCATTCAAACTCATTTAACCCCAGTAAACCTGTCTACAACCATCTAAAACACCTCTATTCCTCTCTAAACACCTGAGATAGAGATAGAGGGAATGCCAGGGCCCGAGGGCTGAGGGAGAGGTGGGAAGGGGAGGAGACAGCAAGGGTTAACAGAATTCAAAAAAATTAATATTCAAGCCCAAAGGATGCAGACTCCCCAAGCGGAATATGAGGTGCTGTTCCTCCAGCACCAGGCCACCATCTCGAGCACCATAACCGACTTCATCAGCTCGGGCTCCCTACCCCACCGAGCCTCCGACCTCATCGTTTCCCAGCCCCGCACGGCCCGATTTTACCTTCTCCCCAAAATCCACAAACCCGACTGCCCTGGCAGACCCATTGTCTCTGCCTGTTCGTGCCCCACCGAACACATTTCCACATACCTTGACGCCATCCTATCCCCCTTTGTTAAATCCCTCCCCACCTATGTTCAAGACACCTCGGACACTCTCCGTCGGCTCCGTGCATTCCATTCTCCAGGCCCCCATCCTCTCATCTTTTTACCATGGACGTCCAGTCACTCTACACCTCCATCCCCCACCAGGACGGTCTCAAAGCCCTCCGGTTCTTCCTCGACCAGAGGAGCAACCCATACCCGTCCACTGACACCCTCCTCCGCCTAGCAGAGTTGGTCCTCACCCTCAATAACTTCTCTTTTGATTCCTCCCATTTCCTTCAAACACAAGGCGTAGCTATGGAGACACGCATGGGCCCCAGCTACGCTTGCCTCTTTGTTGGGTACGTCGAACAATCCTTGTTCTCGGCGTACCAGGGCCCCATCCCCGACCTCTACCTCCGTTACATCGACGACTGCTTTGGTGTCACGTCCTGCACCCACACACAACTGACTGACTTCATTCATTTCACCACCAACTTCCATCCGGCACTCAAATACACTTGGACCATTTCCGACACTTCCCTACCATTCCTTGACCTCACCGTCTCTATTGCAGGTGATACGCTCCTGACCCTCATCCACTACAAACCTACTGACTCCCACAGCTACCTGGACTACTCTTCCTCCCACCCTGCTTCCTGTAAGGACTCCATCCCCTATTCCCAATTCCTCCGTCTACGCCGCATCTGCTCCCAGGATGAGGTGTTCCACACCAGGTCATCACAAATGGCCTCATTCTTCAGAGAAAGGGGATTCCCCTCCCCCACTATTGATGAGGCGCGCACCAGGGTCTCCTCCATACATCGCAACACTGCTCTCGCTCCCCATTCCCCCACTCGCAAACAGGGCAGAGTCCCCCTGGTCCTCACCTTTCACCCCACCAGCCGGCAAATACAACATATAGTCCTCCGCCAGTTTCGCCACCTCCAACGTGACCCCTCCACCCGCCACATCTTCCCATCTCCCCCCCCCCCCTGTCTGCCTTCCGCAAAGACCGCTCCCTCCGCAACTCCCTTGTCCATGTTTCCCTCCCCTCCCACTCTACCCCTTCCCCGGGCACTTTCCCTTGCAACCGCAAGAAATGCAACACTTGTCCCTTCACCTCCCCCCTCCACTCCTTTCAGGGACCCAAGCAGTCCTTCCAGGTCCGACAGAGGTTCACCTGTACCTCCTCCAACCTCATCTACTGCATCCGCTGCTCCAGATGCCAGATGATCTATATCGGTGAGACCAAGCGGAGGCTTGGCGATCGCTTCGCCGAACCCCTCCGCTCGGTCCGCAATAACCAACCCGACCTCCCGGTGGCTCAGCACTTCAACTCCCCTTCCCATTCCACATCCGACCTCTCGGTCCTGGGCCTCCTCCACGGCCAGAGTGAGCAACACCGCAAGCTGGAGGAACAGCACCTCATATTCCGCTTGGGGAGTCTGCATCCTTTGGGCTTGAATATTGAATTTTCTCAATTCTGTTAACCCTTGCTGTCTCCTCCCCTTCCCACCTCTCATTCAGCCCTCGGGCCCTGGCATTCCCTCTATCTCTATCTCCCTCCCCCACCCCAGTCGCACCAGCTTCTCATTTTCACACCACAAACAGCTTACAATGGCTTGTAGCCCTTTATCACCGATACTTTTTTGCATATCTTTCACTCATTGTTCCTTATCTCTCCACATCACCGTCTATATCTCTCGTTTCCCTGATCCCTGACCAGTCTGAAGAAGGGTCTCGACCCGAAACGTCGCCTATCTCCTTCGCTCCTTAGATGCTGCTGCGCCCGCTGAGTTTCTCCAGCTTTTTGTGTACCCTCGATTCTCCAGCATCTGCAGTTCCTTCTTTAAAAAATATAAACATCCTTAATGCCCTGCAAATACCGCAAAGCTCCAGGAAACCCCTCTAAACACTTCTTACACCTCTAAAACACACGAAACCTCTCTAAATACCTGCAAACAGCTGTAAACCCTTCTAAACATTTCTAAATCCATCTAGCGCCCTGCAAACACCAAACCCCTCTATCCCCATTCAAACCCCTCTAGACTCACTCCAAACCCCTCCAAACCCTCTAAAATCATCGATCAGCTCTAAAGCCCTCTAAACCCCTATAAAGCTCACGAAGGCCCTATAACCCCCCCTACAACCCCATGTAAACTCCTCTAAACCCGTAAATGCCTCTAAACCACTATACAACCCGCTGAGCCCATCTAACCGACTGTAAACACCATGTAACCCCCCCAAACACTTCTATACACCTGTAACGCCCTCTAAAACCCTGGAAACTCCTATAAATCCATCACACCTGTAAACCTTGTTAACCTCTCTAACCATCTAGAAAGATCTTTACACAAGTATAAAACAACCTAAACGACTCTAAACACCTCCTACCCCCTACAAACCGATCAACATCTCCAGACCCCTCGAATGCCCTGCAAAACCCCCTATAAACGCTTCTATACCCCTCTAAGTACTTCTAAGCCCTCCAGAAACCCCTAAACCCCTGTAAATACTTCTAACACACTGTAAACCCTTGTAAACCACTGTAAACAACACTAACCCCACCTAAACCACTGAACACCTCCAAAGCTCTCGTACCCGCTATAAACCTCTCCAGACCCCTCCAATCCCCTCCAACCCCCTCAAGACCCAATTCAAACTCATTTAACCCCAGTAAACCTGTCTAGACCCAAAACTCTCTAAACACCTCTATTCCTCTCTAAACACCTGCAGATTTAAACCCTTCTAACCCCATGGCAACACCTCTAAACTCCTATAAAGCCTGCTGAGCCCCTCTAAGCCATTATAAACATGTAACGCCCCAAACAATTCTATACCCCTAAGCCTGTAAACTCCTCTAAACCCCTCTAATCCCGTCAAAACGCCTCTTAAAACCACTAGACCCCCTGTAAATCGCATGTAACACTGAACTAAGAAACAAAGAAAGAAATAAAGAAAGAAACCAAGAATCAATGAAAAACAAACAATCAAAGGAAGGAAGGACGGAAGAAAGGACTGTATGAAAGAAAGAAACAAACAAACAAAGAAAGAAATAAAGAAAGAAAGATAGAGAGGAAAGAAAGAATGAAACAACAATAGAAAGAACCTCACCAGAACCCCTCACAACCATTCTAAACCACTAACCCTCTCGAACACTCCTGTAACCACCTCCAAACCCTTCTAAAACGTTATGAACCACTCTGAACCCCTCCGAACTCCAAACCCCTCTACCCATTCAAACCCCTTTAAATCCAAACCCCTCCAAACCCTCTAAAACCATCGATCAGCTCGAAACCCCTCTAAACCCCTATAAAGCACACGTAGCCTCTATATCTCCCCCTACAACCTCATGTAAACTCCTCTAAACCCGTAAAGGCCTCTATACCACTATAAAACCCGCTGAGCCCATCTAACCGACTGTAAACACCATGTAACCCCCCCCAAACACGTCTATACACCTGTAACGCCCTCTAAAACCCTGGAAACTCCTGTAAATCCTTCACTCCTGTAAACCCATGTAAACCTCTCGAACCATCTATAAACATCTTTACACAACTTTTAACCAACCTAAACGATTCTAAACATCTCCTACCCCCTACAAACCGATCAACATCTCCAGACCCCTCGAATGCCCTGCAAGACCCCCTATAAACGCTTCTATACCCCTCTAAGCACTTCTAGAAGCCCTCCAGAAACCCCTAAACCCCTGTAAATCCTTCCAACACACTGTAAACACCACCTAAACCTAAACAACTGAACACCTCCAAAGCTCTCGTACCCGCTATAAAGCTCTCCAGACCCCTCCAATCCACTCAAACCCACTCAAGACCCCATTCAAACTCATTTAACCCCAGTAAACCTGCCTAAAACCATCTAAAACTCTCTAAACACCTCTATACCTCTCTAAACACCTGCAGCTTTAAACCCATGGCAACACCTCTAAACTCCTATAAAGCCTACTGAGCCCCTCTAAACCATTATAAACATGTAACGCCCAAAACAATTCTATACCCCTAAACCTGTAAACTCCTCTAAACCCCTCTACTCCCGTCAAAACGCCTCTTAAAACCACTAGGCCCCCTGTAAATCGCATGTAACTCTGAACTAAGAAAGAAAGAAAGAAATAAAGAAAGAAACCAAGAAGCAATGAAAAACAAACAAACAATCAAAGGAAGGAAGGACGGAAGGAAGGACTGTATGAAAGAAAGAAACAAACAAACAAACAAACAAACAAACAAAGAAAGATAGGGAGGAAAGAAAGAATGAAACAAAAATAGAAAGAACCTCACCAGAACCCCTCACAACCATTCTAAACCACTAACCCTCTCGAACACTCCTGTAAACACTCCAAACCCTTCTAAAACGTATGGACCACTCTGAACGCCTCCGAACAAATGTAAAACCCTCTGAACCCGTGTAATTCCCTCTAAACCCCTATAAAAACATCTAAACAATTAAACACCCATAATCCCCTGCAAACCCCACTAAACATGTCTAAAACCTAAAACATTCTAAACCACTAACCACATGCAAAAACCTCTAACCACCTATAAGCCTATCTAACCGCTGTAAACCCCTGCAAATCTGTCTAAACATAGAAACATCCTTAATGCCCTGTAAATACCGCAAAGCTCCAGGAAACCCCTCTATACACTTCTAACACCTCTAAAACACACGAAACCTCTCTAAATACCTGCGAACAGCTGTAAACCCTTCTAAACACTTCTAAATCCATCTAGCGCCCTGCAAACACCAACCCCTCTATCCCCATTCAAACCCCTCTAGACTCACTCCAAACCCCTCCAAACCCTCTTAAACCATCGATTAGCTCTAAACCCCTCTAAACCCCTATAAAGCCCACGAAGCCCCTATAACTCCTCCTACAACCCTACGAACAACTCGAAACTCCTCCACACCCCTGTAAACCTCACCAGAACCCCTCACAAACATTCTAAACCACTAACCCTCTCGAACACATCCTGTAAACACCTGCAAACACTTCTAAAACGTTTGAAACCACTCTTAACCCCTCCAAACACCTGTAAAAACCTCTAAACCACCTATACGCCTGTCTAACCCGCTGTAAAACCCCTGCAAATTTGTCTAAACATATATACATCCTTAATGTCCTGCAAATACCGCAAAGCTCCAGGAAACCCCTCTAAACTCTTCTAACACCTCTAAAACACACGAAACCTCTCTAAACACCTGCAAACAGCTGTAAACCCTTCTAAACACTTCTAAATCCATCAAGCGCCCTGCAAACTCCAAACCCCTCTACCCATTCAAACCCCTCTAAATCCAAACCCCTCCAAACCCTCTAAAACCATCGATCAGCTCTAAACCCCTCTAAACCCCTATAAAGCTCACGTAGCCTCTATATCTCCCCCTACAACCTCATGTAAACTCCTGTAAACCCGTAAATGCCTCTATACCACTATAAAACCCGCTGAGCCCATCTAACCGACTGTAAACACCATGTAACCCCCCCAAACACGTCTATACACCTGTAACGCCCTCTAAAACCCTGGAAACTCCTGTAAATCCTTCACTCCTGTAAACCCATGTAAACCTCTCGAACCATCTATAAACATCTTTACACAACTTTTAACCAACCTAAACGATTCTAAACATCTCCTACCCCCTACAAACCGATCAACATCTCCAGACCCCTCGAATGCCCTGCAAAACCCCTATAAACGCTTCTATACCCCTCTAAGCACTTCTAGAAGCCCTCCAGAAACCCCTAAACCCCTGTAAATCCTTCCAACACACTGTAAACACTAACCCCACCTAAACAACTGAACACCTCCAAAGCTCTCGTACCCGCTATAAAGCTCTCCAGACCCCTCCAATCCACTCAAACCCACTCAAGACCCCATTCAAACTCATTTAACCCCAGTAAACCTGCCTAAAACCATCTAAACACCTCTATACCTCTCTAAACACCTGCAGCTTTAAACCCATGGCAACACCTCTAAACTCCTATAAAGCCTACTGAGCCCCTCTAAACCATTATAAACATGTAACGCCCAAAACAATTCTATACCCCTAAACCTGTAAACTCCTCTAAACCCCTCTACTCCCGTCAAAACGCCTCTTAAAACCACTAGGCCCCCTGTAAATCGCATGTAACTCTGAACTAAGAAAGAAAGAAAGAAATAAAGAAAGAAACCAAGAAGCAATGAAAAACAAACAAACAATCAAAGGAAGGAAGGACGGAAGGAAGGACTGTATGAAAGAAAGAAACAAACAAAGAAAGAAAGAAAGAAAGAAAGAAAGATAGGGAGGAAAGAAAGAATGAAACAAAAATAGAAAGAACCTCACCAGAACCCCTCACAACCATTCTAAACCACTAACCCTCTCGACCACTCCTGTAAACACCTCCAAACCCTTCTAAAACGTTATGGACCAATCTGAACGCCTCCGAACAACTGTAAAACGCTCTGAACCCGTGTAATTCCCTCTAAACCCCTCTAAAAACATCTAAACAATTAAACACCCATAATCCCCTGCAAACCCCGCTCAACATGTCTAAAACCTAAAACATTCTAAACCACTCTAACCACATGCAAAAACCTCTAACCACTTATAAGCCTATCTAACCCGCTGTAAACCCCTGCAAATCTGTCTAAACATATAAACATCCTTAATGCCCTGTAAATACCGCAAAGCTCCAGGAAACCCCTCTAAACACTTCTAACACCTCTAAAACACACGAAACCTCTCTAAATACCTGCGAACAGCTGTAAACCCTTCTAAACACTTCTAAATCCATCTAGCGCCCTGCAAACACCAAACCCCTCTATCCCCATTCAAACCCCTCTAGACTCACTCCAAACCCCTCCAAACCCTCTAAAACCATCGATTAGCTCTAAACCCCTCTAAACCCCTATAAAGCCCACGAAGCCCCTATAACTCCTCCTACAACACTACAAACAACTCGAAACTCCTCCACACCCCCTGTAAACCTCACCAGAACCCCTCACAAACATTCTAAACCACTAACCCTCTCGAACACTTCTGTAAACACCTTCAAACCCTTCTAAAACGTTATGAACCACTCTGAACCCCTCCAAACACCTGTAAAACCCTCTAACCACCTATACGCCTATCTAACCCGCTGTAAACCCCTGCAAATTTGTCTAAATATATAAACATCCTTAATGCCCTGCAAATACCGCAAAGCTCCAGGAAACCTCTATAAACACTTCTAACACCTCTAAAACACACGAAACCTCTCTAAACACCTCTCTAAACCCATTCAAACTCCTTTAACCTCAGTAAACCTGTCTAGAACCATGCAAAACTCTCTAAACTTTTAAACCCCTCTAAACTGCTATAAAGCCTGCTGAGCCCCTCTACACCATTACCTCTAAACATGTAACCCCCCAAACAATTCTATACCCCTGTAAACCCCTGTAAACCCCTCTAAACCCGTCAAAACACCTCGAAACCTCTTATAACCACTAGAACCCCTGTAAATCGCATGTAACACTGAACTAATAAAGAAATAAAGAAATAAAGAAAGAAACCAAGAAACAATGAAAAACAAACAAACAAACAAAGGAAGGAAGGACGGAAGGAAGGACTGTATGAAAGAAAGAAACAAACAAACAAACAAACAAATAAAGAAAGAAAGATAGAAAGAAAAAACCACTGTAAACCCTTGCGAACCACTGTAAACACTAACCCCCTGTACAACCCTCGAAACACCTCTAACACCTCTAAAACACACTAAACCTCTCTAAACACCTGCAAACACCTGTAAACACTTCTAAACACCATCTTGCGCCCTGCAAACTCCAAACCCCTCTACCCATTCAAACCCTTCTAAATCCAAACCCCTCCAAACCCTCTAAAACCATCGATCAGCTCTAAACCCCTCTAAACCCCTATAAAGCTCACGTAGCCTCTATATCTCCCCCTACAACCTCTTGTAAACTCCTCTAAACCCGTAAATGCCTCTATACCACTATAAAACCCGCTGAGCCCATCTAACCGACGGTAAACACCATGTAACCCCCCCCAAACACTTTATACACCTGTAACGCCCTCTAAAACCCTGGAAACTCCTGTAAATCCTTCACGCCTGCAAACCCATGTAAACGTCTCTAACCATCTAGAAAGATCTTTACACAAATATAAACTCTAAACACCTCCTACCCCCTACAAACCGATCAACATCTCCAGACCCCTCGAATGCCCTGCAAAACCCCCTATAAACGCTTCTATACCCCTCTAAGCACTTCTATAAACACTTCTAAGCCCTCCAGAAACCCCTAAACCCCTGTAAATCCTTCTAACACACTGTAAACCCTTGTAAACCACTGTAAACAACACTAACCCCACCTAAACCACTGAACACCTCCAAAGCTCTCGTACCCGCTATAAACCTCTCCAGAGCCCTCCAATCCCCTCCAACCCCCTCAAGACCCCATTCAAACTCATTTAACCCCAGTAAACCTGTCTACAACCATCTAAAACACCTCTATTCCTCTCTAAACACCTGAGATAGAGATAGAGGGAATGCAAGGGCCCGAGGGCTGAGGGAGAGGTGGGAAGGGGAGGAGACAGCAAGGGTTAACAGAATTCAGAAAATTTAATATTCAAGCCCAAAGGATGCAGACTCCCCAAGCGGAATATGAGGTGCTGTTCCTCCAGCTTGCGGTGTTGCTCACTCTGGCCGTGGAGGAGGCCCAGGACTGAGAGGTCGGATGTGGAATGGGAGGGGGAGTTGAAGTGCTGAGCCACCGGGAGGTCGGGTTGGTTATTGCGGACCGAGCGGAGGTGTTCGGCGAAGCGATCGCCAAGCCTCCGCTTGGTCTCACCGATATAGATCATCTGGCATCTGGAGCAGCGGATGCAGTAGAAGAGGTTGGAGGAGGTACAGGTGAACCTCTGTCGGATCTGGAAGGACTGCTTGGGTCCCTGAAAGGAGTGGAGGGGGGAGGTGAAGGGACAAGTGTTGCATTACTTGCGGTTGCAAGGGAAAGTGCCCGGGGAAGGGGTAGAGTGGGAGGGGAGGGAAGAATGGACAAGGGAGTTGCGGAGGGAGCGGTCTTTGCGGAAGGCAAACGGGGGGGGGGGGGGGGGGGGGGAGATGGGAAGATGTGGCGGGTGAAGGTGGCGAAACTGGCGGAGGACTATATGTTGTATTTTCCGGCTGGTGGGGTGAAAGGTGAGGACCAGGGGGACTCTGCCCTGTTTGCGAGTGGGGGAATGGGGAGCGGGAGCAGTGTTGCGATGTATGGAGGAGACCCTGGTGCGCGCCTCATCAATAGTGGGGGAGGGGAATCCCCGTTCTCTGAAGAATGAGGCCATTTGTGATGACCTGGTGTGGAACACCTCATCCTGGGAGAAGATGCGGCGTAGACGGAAGAATTGGGAATAGGGGATGGAGTCCTTACAGGAAGCAGGGTGGGAGGAAGAGTAGTCCAGGTAGCTGTGGGAGTCAGTAGGTTTGTAGTGGATGTCGGTCAGGAGCGTATCACCTGCAATAGAGATGGTGAGGTCAAGGAATGGTAGGGAAGTGTCGGAAAATGGTCCAAGTGTATTTGAGTGCCGGATGCAAGTTGGTGGTGAAATGAATGAAGTCAGTCAGTTGTGTGTGGGTGCAGGAGGTGACACCAAAGCAGTCGTCGATGTGACGGAGGTAGAGGTCGGGATGGGGCCCTGGTACGCCGAGAACAAGGATTGTTTCGACGTACCCAACAAAGAGGCAAGCGTAGCTGGGGCCCATGCGTGTCCCCATAGCTACGCCTTGTGTTTGGAGGAAATGGGAGGAATCAAAAGAGAAGTTATTGAGGGTGAGGACCAACTCTGCTAGGCGGAGGAGGGTGTCAGTGGACGGGTATGGGTTGCTCCTCTGGTCGAGGAAGAACCGGAGGGCTTTGAGACCGTCCTGGTGGGGGATGGAGGTGTAGAGTGACTGGACGTCCATGGTAAAGATGAGAGGATGGGGGCCTGGAGAATGGAATGCACGGAGCCGGCGGAGAGTGTCCGAGGTGTCTTCAACATAGGTGGGGAGGGATTTAACAAAGGGGGATAGGATGGCGTCAAGGTATGTGGAAATGTGTTCGGTGGGGCACGAACAGCAGAGACAATGGGTCTGCCAGGGCAGTCGGGTTTGTGGATTTTTTGGGGAGAAGTAAAATCGGGCCGTGCGGGGCTGGGAAACGATGAGGTCGGAGGCTCGGTGGGGTAGGGAGCCCGAGCTGATGAAGTCGGTTATGGTGCTCGAGATGGTGGCCTGGTGTTCGTCAGTGGGGTCATGGTCCAGGGGTAAGTAGGAGGAGGTGTCCGAGAATTGGCGCGCGGCCTCCGCTTTGTAGAGATCGACGCGCCAGACTACCACGGCACCTCCCTTGTGGGCGGGTTTGATAACCCAGTTTTATAACGCCTCCAGGCCGTTCCAGCCACCGACGACCTGAAATTAGCCCGCCTCCAGGCCGTTCCAGCCACCGACAATCCCCGACTCGACCGCCCGCAGGCCCCGGGCCCCAACCCTGGCCCGAGCCGCCGGCCTGAGTCCCCCGACGCCATCTTGGCCACGAGGAGCGCCTCCAGGACTCACCAAGACGCCGCCTTCACCGACCTCCACGCCGATGCTGCCGCCGACCTCCACCTGCCTACTGATGATGCCCAGCCCCGCTGCTTGCCTGGTAACTCTGTTTATCTCCCCCTCCCCGATTCCACCGCCCATCACCAGCGCAACGCGACTGCCGAACCTCGCCGTCCCCCGGGACCACCTAACTCCATCGCCGCACCAGCATCGCCAGTGCACTGGGCCCACCGAAGACCACAGCCGCACCCGCCTCACCTTGCATCGCCGCCGGACCGGGCCTACAGAGCATCGCCGCCGGACCGGGGCTCCCCGAACACGGCCCGCCGCACCGCACCCCACTCATCCCGCCGCCTCACCGGTCGGAAACCGACCACCCGCCCACACGGGACCTCCAACGCATCGCCCGCCGACCCCGACTCCACTGCCCGCGGACTCCTACCTTCGGGTCCACCGACCCACGACACCCACCGCCCTCCAGCAGCCTGCGGCTGTCGCCTCACCTGCAGACTGACTCTGCAGTGGGCCTGAAGCCTCCACTTTGCTAACTCCTCCCACCACTCTGTCCCTTTAACGGCACTGGGTCCTAGTGCCCGTCTCCCCAGCCTCAGTAACCTTAGTGGCTATTCCCACTAGGTCTTCCCCATCCTCCCCCTACCATGTAACCCCTGCTCTTTCCCCACCCCACACCAACAACCCCCATACCCCCCACCCCCTGACCACCCTAGTCCACCCCCCCCACCACACAACGCTACGTCCTCAGTCCACTCTAGTGCCTTCCTCCGGCCACACAACCCCCATCCTTGCCGCGTGTTCACCATCCCCCCGGACCTCCTGTGCCCTCTCCCGACATCGAACGGTCTGTCCTCAGCAGAGGTCTCACCTTGTCCCCCCTCCGTCCCACCTCAATGAGTTCCGCGCCCACCACGACTTGGAGCTCTTCTACCGTCGCCTCCGCCTCACAGCGTTCTTCCACGGGAAGAAGCCCTCGCCCCCCACTGATGATCCCTTTTCCTGTCTCCCACGCCACCGCCTCCACTTGGACCCCCCCCTCGTAGCCTTCCGGCTGTAGAACTATTTATCCAGAACTGCCGTTGGGACATCAGCCGCCTCGACTTTCTCCACCCCCCTGTTATCACTCCAATCTCTCCAGCCCTGAACGTACTGCCATCGACTCACATCCGTAACAACCCCAGACTGGGTTATCAAACCCGCCGACAAGGAGGTGCCGTGGTAGTCGGCGCGTCGATCTCTACAAAGCGGAGGCCGCGCGCCAACTCTCGGACACCTCCTCCTACTTACCCCTGGACCATGACCCCACTGACGAACACCAGGCCACCATCTCGAGCACCATAACCGACTTCATCAGCTCGGGCTCCCTACCCCCACCGAGCCTCCGACCTCATCGTTTCCCAGCCCCGCCGGCCCGATTTTATTTACCTTCTCCCCCCCAAAATCCCACAAACCCGACTGCGGGTCTCGACCCGAAACGTCGCCTATCTCCTGCGCCTTAGATGCTGCTGGCATCTCCGCTGAGTTTTCTTTTTCTCCAACTTTTGTGTTACCCCTGCCCTGGCAGACCCATTGTCTCTGCCTGTTCGTGCCCCACCGAACACATTTCCACATACCTTGACGCCATCCTATGCCCCCTTTGTTAAATCCCTCCCCACCTAATGTTCAAGACACCTCGGACACTCTCCATCGGCTCCGTGCATTCCATTCTCCAGGCCCCCATCCCTCTCATCTTTACCATGGACGTCCCAGTCCACTCTACACCTCCATCCCCCACCAGGACGGTCTCAAAGCCCTCCGGTTCTTCCTCGACCAGAGGAGCAACCCATACCCGTCCACTGACAAACCCTCCTCCGCCTAGCAGAGTTGGTCCTCACCCTCAATAACTTCTCTTTTGATTCCTCCCATTTCCTCCAAACACAAGGCGTAGCTATGGAGACACGCATGGGCACCAGCTACGCTTGCCTCTTTGTTGGGTACGTCGAACAATCCTTGTTCTCGGCGTACCAGGGCCCCATCCCCGACCTCTACCTCCGTTACAACGACGACTGCTTTGTGTCACCTCCTGCACCCACACACAACTGACTGACTTCATTCATTTCACCACCAACTTCCATCCGGCACTCAAATACACTTGGACCATTTCCGACACTTCCCTACCATTCCTTGACCTCACCATCTCTATTGCAGGTGATACGCTCCTGACCCTCATCCACTACAAACCTACTGACTCCCACAGCTACCTGTACTACTCTTACACACCCTGCTTCCTGTAAGGACTCCATCCCCTATTCCCAATTCCTCCGTCTACGCCGCATCTGCTCCCAGGATGAGTGTTCCACACCAGGTCATCACAAATGGCCTCATTCTTCAGAGAAAGGGATTCCCCTCCCCCACTATTGATGAGGCTCGCACCAGGGTCTCCTCCATACATCGCAAACACTGCCCTCGCTCCCCCATTCCCCCACTCGCAAACAGGGCAGAGTCCCCCTGGTCCTCACCTTTTCACCCCACCAGCCGGCAAATACAACATATAGTCCTCCCGCCAGTTTCGCCACCTCCAACGTGACCCTCCACCCGCCACATCTTCCATCTCCCCCCCTGTCTGCCTTCCGCAAAGACCGCTCCCTCCGCAACTCCCAATCTTCCCTCCCCTCCCACTCTACCCCTTCCCCGGGCACTTTCCCTTGCAACCGCAAGAAATGCAACACTTGTCCCTTCACCTCGCCCCTCCACTCCTTTCAGGTACCCAAGCAGTCCTTCCAGGTCCGACAGATGTTCACCTGCACCTCCTCCAACCTCATCTACTGCATCCGCTGCTCCAGATGCCAGATGATCTATATCGGTGAGACCAAGCGGAGGCTTGGCGATCGCTTTGCAATAACCAACCCGACCTCCCGGTGGCTCAGCACTTCAACTCCCCTTCCCATTCCACATCCGACCTCTCGGTCCTGGGCCTCCTCCACGGCCAGAGTGAGCAACACCGCAAGCTGGAGGAACAGCACCTCATATTCCGCTTGGGGAGTCTGCATCCTTTGGGCTTGAATATTGAATTTTCTCAATTCTGTTAACCCTTGCTGTCACCTCCCCTTCCAACCTCTCATTCAGCCCTCGGGCCCTGGCATTCCCTCTATCTCTATCTCCCTCCCCCACCCCAGTCGCACCAGCTTCTCATTTTCACACCACAAACAGCTTACAATGGCTTGTAGCCCTTTATCACCGATACTTTTTTGCATATCTTTCACTCATTGTTTCCTTACTCTCCACATCACCGTCTATATCTCTCGTTTCCCTGATCCCTGACCAGTCTGAAGAAGGGTCTCGACCCGAAACGTCGCCTATCTCCTTCGCTCCTTAGATGCTGCTGCGCCCGCTGAGTTTCTCCAGCTTTTTGTGTACCCTCGATTCTCCAGCATCTGCAGTTCCTTCTTTAAAAAATATAAACATACTTAATGCCCTGCAAATACCGCAAAGCTCCAGGAAACCCCTCTAAACACTTCTTACACCTCTAAAACACACGAAACCTCTCTAAATACCTGCAAACAGCTGTAAACCCTTCTAAACATTTCTAAATCCATCTAGCGCCCTGCAAACACCAAACCCCTCTATCCCCATTCAAACCCCTCTAGACTCACTCCAAACCCCTCCAAACCCTCTAAAATCATCGATCAGCTCTAAAGCCCTCTAAACCCCTATAAAGCTCACGAAGGCCCTATAACCCCCCCCTACAACCCCATGTAAACTCCTCTAAACCCGTAAATGCCTCTACACCACTATACAACCCGCTGAGCCCATCTAACCGACTGTAAACACCATGTAACCCCCCCAAACACTTCTATACACCTGTAACGCCCTCTAAAACCCTGGAAACTCCTATAAATCCTTCACTCCTGTAAACCAATGTAAACCTCTCTAACCATCTAGAAAGATCTTTACACAACTATAAAACAACCTAAACGACTCTAAACACCTCCTACCCCCTACAAACCGATCAACATCTCCAGACCCCTCGAATGCCCTGCAAAACCCCCTATAAACGCTTCTATACCCCTCTAAGTACTTCTAAGCCCTCCAGAAACCCCTAAACCCCTGTAAATACTTCTAACACACTGTAAACCCTTGTAAACCACTGTAAACAACACTAACCCCACCTAAACCACTGAACACCTCCAAAGCTCTCGTACCCGCTATAAACCTCTCCAGACCCCTCCAATCCCCTCCAACCCCCTCAAGACCCAATTCAAACTCATTTAACCCCCGTAAACCTGTCTAGACCCTTCTAAAACTCTCTAAACACCTCTATTCCTCTCTAAACACCTGCAGATTTAAACCCTTCTAACCCCATGGCAACACCTCTAAACTCCTATAAAGCCTGCTGAGCCCCTCTAAGCCATTATAAACATGTAACGCCCCAAACAATTCTATACCCCTAAGCCTGTAAACTCCTCTAAACCCCTCTAATCCCGTCAAAACGCCTCTTAAAACCACTAGACCCCCTGTAAATCGCATGTAACACTGAACTAAGAAACAAAGAAAGAAATAAAGAAAGAAACCAAGAATCAATGAAAAACAAACAATCAAAGGAAGGAAGGACGGAAGAAAGGACTGTATGAAAGAAAGAAACAAACAAACAAAGAAAGAAATAAAGAAAGAAAGATAGAGAGGAAAGAAAGAATGAAACAACAATAGAAAGAACCTCACCAGAACCCCTCACAACCATTCTAAACCACTAAACCTCTCGAACACTCCTGTAACCACCTCCAAACCCTTCTAAAACGTTATGAACCACTCTGAACCCCTCCGAACTCCAAACCCCTCTACCCATTCAAACCCCTTTAAATCCAAATCCCCTCCAAACCCTCTAAAACCATCGATCAGCTCGAAACCCCTCTAAACCCCTATAAAGCACACGTAGCCTCTATATCTCCCCCTACAACCTCATGTAAACTCCTCTAAACCCGTAAATGCCTCTATACCACTATAAAACCCGCTGAGCCCATCTAACCGACTGTAAACACCATGTAACCCCCCCCAAACACATGTAACGCCCTCTAAAACCCTGGAAACTCCTGTAAATCCTTCACTCCTGTAAACCCATGTAAACCTCTCGAACCATCTATAAACATCTTTACACAACTTTTAACCAACCTAAACGATTCTAAACATCTCCTACCCCCTACAAACCGATCAACATCTCCAGACCCCTCGAATGCCCTGCAAAACCCCCTATAAACGCTTCTATACCCCTCTAAGCACTTCTATAAGCCCTCCAGCAACCCCTAAACCCCTGTAAATCCTTCCAACACACTGTAAACACTAACCCCACCTAAACAACTGAACACCTCCAAAGCTCTCGTACCCGCTATAAACCTCTCCAGACCCCTCCAATCCACTCCAACCCACTCAAGACCCCATTCAAACTCATTTAACCCCAGTAAACCTGCCTAAAACCATCTAAAACTCTCTAAACACCTCTATACCTCTCTAAACACCTGCAGCTTTAACCCCTTCTAAACCCATGGCAACACCTCTAAACTCCTATAAAGCCTACTGAGCCCCTCTAAACCATTATAAACATGTAACGCCCAAAACAATTCTATACCCCTAAACCTGTAAACTCCTCTAAACCCCTCTACTCCCGTCAAAACGCCTCTTAAAACCACTAGGCCCCCTGTAAATCGCATGTAACTCTGAACTAAGAAAGAAAGAAAGAAATAAAGAAAGAAACCAAGAAGCAATGAAAAACAAACAAACAATCAAAGGAAGGAAGGACGGAAGGAAGGACTGTATGAAAGAAAGAAACAAACAAACAAACAAACAAACAAACAAAGAAAGATAGGGAGGAAAGAAAGAATGAAACAAAAATAGAAAGAACCTCACCAGAACCCCTCACAACCATTCTAAACCACTAACCCTCTCGAACACTCCTGTAAACACCTCCAAACCCTTCTAAAACGTTATGGACCACTCTGAACGCCTCCGAACAAATGTAAAACCCTCTGAACCCGTGTAATTCCCTCTAAACCCCTATAAAAACATCTAAACAATTAAACACCCATAATCCCCTGCAAACCCCACTAAACATGTCTAAAACCTAAAACATTCTAAACCACTAACCACATGCAAAAACCTCTAACCACCTATAAGCCTATCTAACCCGCTGTAAACCCCTGCAAATCTGTCTAAACATAGAAACATCCTTAATGCCCTGTAAATACCGCAAAGCTCCAGGAAACCCCTCTATACACTTCTAACACCTCTAAAACACACGAAACCTCTCTAAATACCTGCGAACAGCTGTAAACCCTTCTAAACACTTCTAAATCCATCTAGCGCCCTGCAAACACCAAACCCCTCTATCCCCATTCAAACCCCTCTAGACTCACTCCAAACCCCTCCAAACCCTCTTAAACCATCGATTAGCTCTAAACCCCTCTAAACCCCTATAAAGCCCACGAAGCCCCTATAACTCCTCCTACAACCCTACGAACAACTCGAAACTCCTCCACACCCCTGTAAACCTCACCAGAACCCCTCACAAACATTCTAAACCACTAACCCTCTCGAACACTCCTGTAAACACCTCCAAACACTTCTAAAACGTTATGAACCACTCTGAACCCCTCCAAACACCTGTAAAACCCTCTAACCACCTATACGCCTATCTAACCCGCTGTAAACCCCTGCAAATTTGTCTAAACATATATACATCCTTAATGCCCTGCAAATACCGCAAAGCTCCAGGAAACCCCTCTAAACACTTCTAACACCTCTAAAACACACGAAACCTCTCTAAACACCTGCAAACCCTTCTAAACACTTCTAAATCCATCTAGCGCCCTGCAAACTCCAAACCCATCTACCCATTCAAACCCCTCTGAATCCAAACGCCTCCAAACCCTCTAAAACCATCGATCAACTCTAAACCCCTCTAAACCCCTATAAAGCTCACGTAGCCTCTATAATCTCCCCCTACAACCTCATGTAAACTCCTCTAAACCCGTAAATGCCTCTATACCACTATAAAACCCGCTGAGCCCATCTAACCGACTGTAAACACCATGTAACCCCCCCCCAAACACTTCTATACACCTGTAACGCCCTCTAAAACCCTGGAAACTCCTGTAAATCCTTCACTCCTGTAAACCCATGTAAACGTCTCTAACCATCTAGAAAGATCTTTACACAACTATAAACTCTAAACACCTCCTACCCCCTACAAACCGATCAACATTTCCAGACCCCTCGAATGCCCTGCAAAACCCCCTATAAACGCTTCTATACCCCTCTAAGCACTTCTATAAACACTTCTAAGCCCTCCAGAAACCCCTAAACCCCTGTAAATCCTTCTAACACACTGTAAACCCTTGTAAACCACTGTAAACAACACTAACCCCACCTAAACCACTGAACACCTCCAAAGCTCTCGTGCCCGCTATAAACCTCTCCAGACCCCTCCAATCCCCTCCAACCCCCTCAAGACCCCATTCAAACTCATTTAACCCCAGTAAACCTGTCTACAACCATCTAAAACACCTCTATTCCTCTCTAAACACCTGAGATAGAGATAGAGGGAATGCCAGGGCCCGAGGGCTGAGGGAGAGGTGGGAAGGGGAGGAGACAGCAAGGGTTAACAGAATTCAGAAAATTTAATATTCAAGCCCAAAGGATGCAGACTCCCCAAGCGGAATATGAGGTGCTGTTCCTCCAGCTTGCGGTGTTGCTCACTCTGGCCGTGTAGGAGGCCCGGGACTGAGAGGTCGGATGTGGAATGGGAGGGGGAGTTGAAGTGCTGAGCCACCGGGAGGTCGGGTTGGTTATTGCGGACCGAGCGGAGGTGTTCGGCGAAGCGATCGCCAAGCCTCCGCTTGGTCTCACCGATATAGATCATCTGGCATCTGGAGCAGCGGATGCAGTAGATGAGGTTGGAGGAGGTACAGGTGAACCTCTGTCGGACCTGGAAGGACTGCTTGGGTCCCTGAAAGGAGTGGAGGGGGGAGGTGAAGGGACAAGTGTTGCATTTCTTGCGGTTGCAAGGGAAAGTGCCCGGGGAAGGGGTAGAGTGGGAGGGGAGGGAAGAATGGACAAGGGAGTTGCGGAGGGAGCGGTCTTTGCGGAAGGCAGACAGGGGGGGGGGAGATGGGAAGATGTGGCGGGTGAAGGTGGCGAAACTGGCGGAGGACTATATGTTGGATTTGCCGGCTGGTGGGGTGAAAGGTGAGGACCAGGGGGACTCTGCCCTGTTTGCGAGTGGGGGAATGGGGAGCGGGAGCAGTGTTGCGATGTATGGAGGAGACCCTGGTGCGCGCCTAATCAATAGTGGGGGAGGGGAATCCCCGTTCTCTGAAGAAAGAGGCCATTTGTGATGACCTGGTGTGGAACACCTCATCCTGGGAGAAGATGCGGCGTAGACGGAGGAATTGGGAATAGGGGATGGAGTCCTTACAGGAAGCAGGGTGGGAGGAAGAGTAGTCCAGGTAGCTGTGGGAGTCAGTAGGTTTGTAGTGGATGTCGGTCAGGAGCGTATCACCTGCAATAGAGATGGTGAGGTCAAGGAATGGTAGGGAAGTGTCGGAAATGGTCCAAGTGTATTTGAGTGCCGGATGGAAGTTGGTGGTGAAATGAATGAAGTCAGTCAGTTGTGTGTGGGGTGCAGGAGGTGACACCAAAGCAGTCGTCGATGTAACGGAGGTAGAGGTCGGGAATGGGGCCCTGGTACGCCGAGAACAAGGATTGTTCGACGTACCCAACAAAGAGGCAAGCGTAGCTGGGGCCCATGCGTGTCCCCATAGCTACGCCTTGTGTTTGGAGGAAATGGGAGGAATCAAAAGAGAAGTTATTGAGGGTGAGGACCAACTCTGCTAGGCGGAGGAGGGTGTCAGTGGACGGGTATGGGTTGCTCCTCTGGTCGAGGAAGAACCGGAGGGCTTTGAGACCGTCCTGGTGGGGGATGGAGGTGTAGAGTGACTGGACGTCCATGGTAAAGATGAGAGGATGGGGGCCTGGAGAATGGAATGCACGGAGCCGACGGAGAGTGTCTGAGGTGTCTTGAACATAGGTGGGGAGGGATTTAACAAAGGGGGATAGGATGGCGTCAAGGTATGTGGAAATGTGTTCGGTGGGGCACGAACAGGCAGAGACAATGGGTCTGCCAGGGCAGGGGTACACAAAAAGCTGGAGAAACTCAGCGGGTGCAGCAGCATCTAAGGAGCGAAGGAGATAGGCGACGTTTCGGGTCGAGACCCGCAGTCGGGTTTGTGGGTTTTGGGGAGAAGGTAAAATCGGGCCGTGCGGGGCTGGGAAACGATGAGGTCGGAGGCTCGGTGGGGTAGGGAGCCCGAGCTGATGAAGTCGGTTATGGTGCTCGAGATGGTGGCCTGGTGTTCGTCAGTGGGGTCATGGTCCAGTGGTAAGTAGGAGGAGGTGTCCGAGAGTTGGCGCGCGGCCTCCGCTTTGTAGAGATCGACGCGCCAGACTACCACGGCACCTCCCTTGTCGGCGGGTTTGATAACCCAGTCTGGGTTGTTACGGAGTGAGTCGATGGCAGTACGTTCAGGGCTGGAGAGATTGGAGTGAGACAGGGGGGGTGGAGAAGTCGAGGCGGTTGATGTCCCGACGGCAGTTCTGGATAAATAGTTCTACAGCCGGAAGGCTACGAGGGGGGGTCCAAGTGGAGGCGGAGCGTGGGAGACAGGAAAAGGGATCATCAGTGGGGGGCGAGGGCTTCTTCCCGTGGAAGAACGCTGTGAGGCGGAGGCGACGGTAGAAGAGCTCCAAGTCGTGGTGGGCGCGGAACTCATTGAGGTGGGGTCGGAGGGGGACAAAGGTGAGACCTCTGCTGAGGACAGACCGTTCGATGTCGGAGAGGGGGAGGTCCGGGGGGATGGTGAACACGCGGCAAGGATGGGGGTTGTGGCCGGAGGAAGGCAGTTGAGTGGACTGAGGACGAAGCGCTGTGTGGTGGGGGGGGGGGTGGAGGTTGGTCAGGGGGTGGGGGGGTATGGGGGTTGTGGTGTGGGTGGGGAAGAGCAGGGGTTACATGGTAGGGGGAGGATGGGAGAGACCTAGTGGAATAGCCACTAAGGTTACTGGGGCTGGGGAGACGGGCACTAGGACCCAGTGCCGTTAAAGACAGAGTGGTGGGAGGAGTTAGCAACGTGGAGGCTTCAGGCCCACTGCAGAGTCCAGTCTGCAGGTGAGGCGACAGCCGCAGGCTGCTGGAGGGCGGTGGAGTGTCGTGGGTCGGCGGACCCGAAGGTAGGAGTCCGCGGGCAGTGGAGTCGGGGTCGGCGGGCGATGCGTTGGAGGTCCCGGTGGGCGGGTGGTCGGTCCGACCGGTGAGGCGGCGGGATGAGTGGGGTGCGGTGCGGCGGCCGTGTTCGGGGAGCCCCGGTCCGGCGGCGATGCTCTGTAGGCCCGGTCCGGCGGCGATGCAAGGTGAGGCGGGTGCGGCTGTGGTCTTCGGTGGGCCCAGTGCACTGGCGATGCTGGTGCGGCGATGGAGTTAGGTGGTCCCGGGGGACGGCGAGGTTCGGCAGTCGCGTTGCGCTGGTGATGGGCGGTGGAATCGGGGAGGGGGAGATAAACAGAGTTACCAGGCAAGCAGCGGGGCTGGGCATCACCAGTAGGCAGGTGGAGGTCGGCGGCAGCATCGGCGTGGAGGTCGGTGAAGGCGGCGTCTTGGTGAGTCCTGGAGGCGCTCCTCGTGGCCAAGATGGCGTCGGGGGACTCAGGCCGGCGGCTCGGGCCAGGGTTGGGGCCCGGGGCCTGCGGGCGGTCGAGTCGGGGATTGTCGGTGGCTGGAACGGCCTGGAGGCGGGCTAATTTCAGGTCGTCAGTGGCTGGAACGGCCTGGAGGCGTTATAAAACTGGGTTATCAAACCCGGCCACAAAGGAGGTGCCGTGGTAGTCTGGCGCGTCGATATCTACAAAGCAGAGGCCGCGCGCCAACTTTCGGACACCTCCTCCTACTTACCCCTGGACCATGACCCCACTGACGAACACCAGGCCACCATCTCGAGCACCATAACCGACTTCATCAGCTCGGGCTCCCTACCCCACCGAGCCTCCGACCTCATCGTTTCCCAGCCCCGCACGGCCCGATTTTACCTTCTCCCCAAAATCCACAAACCCGACTGCCCTGGCAGACCCATTGTCTCTGCCTGTTCGTGCCCCACCGAACACATTTCCACATACCTTGACGCCATCCTATCCCCCTTTGTTAAATCCCTCCCCACCTATGTTGAAGACAACCTCGGACACTCTCCGTCGGCTCCGTGCATTCCATTCTCCAGGCCCCCATCCTCTCATCTTTACCATGGACGTCCAGTCACTCTACACCTCCATCCCCCACCAGGACGGTCTCAAAGCCCTCCGGTTCTTCCTCGACCAGAGGAGCAACCCATACCCGTCCACTGACACCCTCCCTCCGCCTAGCAGAGTTGGTCCTCACCCTCAATAACTTCTCTTTTGATTCCTCCCATTTCCTCCAAACACAAGGCGTAGCTATGGGGACACGCATGGGCCCCAGCTACGCTTGCCTCTTTGTTGGGTTACGTCGAACAAATCCTTGTTCTCGGCGTACCAGGGCCCCATCCCCGACCTCTACCTCCGTTACATCGACGACTGCTTTGGTGTCACCTCCTGCACCCACACACAACTGACTGACTTCATTCATTTCACCACCAACTTCCATCCGGTACTCAAATACACTTGGACCATTTCCGACACTTCCCTACCATTCCTTGACCTCACCATCTCTATTGCAGGTGATACGCTCCTGACCGACATCCACTACAAACCTACTGACTCCCACAGCTACCTGGACTATTCTTCCTCCCACCCTGCTTCCTGTAAGGACTCCATCCCCTATTCCCAATTCCTCCGTCTACGCCGCATCTTCTCCCAGGATGAGGTGTTCCACACCAGGTCATCACAAATGGCCTCTTTCTTCAGAGAACGGGGATTCCCCTCCCCCACTATTGATGAGGCGCGCACCAGGGTCTCCTCCATACATCGCAACACTGCTCTCGCTCCCCATTCCCCCACTCGCAAACAGGGCAGAGTCCCCCTGGTCCTCACCTTTCACCCCACCAGCCGGCAAATCCAACATATAGTCCTCCGCCAGTTTCACCACCTCCAACGTGACCCCTCCACCCGCCACATCTTCCTATCTCCCCCCCTGTCTGCCATCCGCAAAGACCGCTCCCTCCGCAACTCCCTTGTCCATTCTTCCATCCCTCCCCTCCCACTCTACCCCTTCCCCGGGCAACTTTCCCTTGCAACCGCAAGAAATGCAACACTTGTCCCTTCACCTCCCCCCCCCCCACTCCTTTCAGGGACCCAAGCAGTCCTTCCAGGTCCGACAGAGATTCACCTGCACCTCCTCCAACCTCATCTACTGCATCCGCTGCTCCAGATGCCAGATGATCTATATCGGTTGAGACCAAGCGTAGGCTTGGCGATCGCTTCGCCGAACACCTCCGCTCGGTCCGCAATAACCAACCCGACCTCCCGGTGGCTCAGCACTTCAACTCCCCCTCCCATTCCACATCCGACCTCTCGGTCCTGGGCCTCCTCCACGGCCAGAGTGAGCAACACCGCAAGCTGGAGGAACAGCACCTCATATTCCGCTTGGGGAGTCTGCATCCTTTGGGCTTGAATATTAAATTTTCTGAATTCTGTTAACCCTTGCTGTCTCCTCCCCTTCCCATCTCTCCCTCAGCCCTCGGGCCCTGGCATTCCCTCTATCTCTATCTCAGGTGTTTAGAGAGGAATAGAGGTGTTTTAGATGGTTGTAGACAGGTTTACTGGGGTTAAATGAGTTTGAATGGGGTCTTGAGGGGGTTGGAGGGGATTGGAGGGGTCTGGAGAGGTTTATAGCGGGTACGAGAGCTTTGGAGGTGTTCAGTGGTTTAGGTGGGGTTAGTGTTGTTTACAGTGGTTTACAAGGGTTTACAGTGTGTTAGAAGGATTTACAGGGGTTTAGGGGTTTCTGGAGGGCTTAGAAGTGTTTTATAGAAGTGCTTAGAGGGTATAGAAGCGTTTATAGGGGTTTTTGCAGGGCATTCGAGGGGTCTGGATATGTTGATCGGTTTGTAGGGGTAGGAGGTGTTTTAGAGTTTATAGTTTGTGTAAAGATCTTTCTAGATGGTTAGAGACGTTTTACATGGGTTTACAGGCGTGAAGGATTTACAGGAGTTTCCAGGGTTTAGAGGGCGTTACAGGTGTATATAAGTTTTGGGGGGTTTACATGGTGTTTTACAGTCGGTTAGATGGGCTCAGCGGGTTTTATAGTGGTATAGAGGCCTTTACGGGTTTAGAGGAGTTTACATGAGGTTGTAGGGGGAGATATAGAGGCTACGTGAGCTTTATAGGGGTTTAGAGGGGTTTAGAGCTGATCGATGGTTTTTTTAGAGGGGTTTGAATGGGTAGAGGGGTTTGGAGTTTGCAGGGCGCTAGATGGATTTGGAAGTGTTTAGAAGGGGTTTCCTGGAGCTTTGCGGTATTTGCAGGGCATTAAGGATGTATATATGTTTAGACAAATTTGCAGGGGTTTACAGCGGGTTAGATAGGCGTATAGGTAGTTAGAGGGTTTTACAGGTGTTTGGAGGGGTCAGAGTGGTTCATAACGTTTTAGAAGGGTTTGGAGGTGTTTACAGGAGTGTTCGAGAGGGTTAGTGGTTCAGAATGTTTGTGAGGGGTTCTGGTGAGGTCTACAGGGGTGTGGAGGAGTTTCGAGTTGTTTGTAGTGTTGTAGGAGGAGTTATAGGGGGCTTCGTGGGATTTATAGGTGTTTAGAGGGGTTTAGAGCTGTTCAATGGTTTTATGGGAGTTCGAGGGGTTTGGAGTGAGTTAAGAGGGTTTTGAATGGAGATAGAGGGGTTTCGAGTTTACAGGGCGCAAGATGGTGTTTAGAAGGGTTTACAGGTGTTTAGAGAGGTTTAGTGTGTTTTACAGGTGTTAGAGCTGTTTCGAGGGTTTTACAGGGGGTTAGTGTTTACAGTGGTTCGCAAGGGTTTACAGTGGTTCTTTCTTTCTTTCTTTCTTTCTTTCTTTCTTTCTTTCCACCTGTCTTTAATTCTTTCTTACCTCTATCTTTCTTTCTTTATTTCTTTGTTTGTTTGTTTCTTTCTTTCTTTCATACAGTCCTTCCTTCCGTCCTTCCTTCCTTTGTTTGTTTGTTTGTTTTTCATTGTTTCTTGGTTTCTTTCTTTATTTCTTTCTTTCTTTATTCAGTGTTACATGCGATTTACAGGGGTTCTAGTGGTTTTAAGAGGTTTCGAGGTGTTTTGACGGGTTTAGATGGGTTTACAGGCGTATAGAATTGTTTGGGGGGTTACATGTTTATAATGGTTTAGAGGGGCTCAGCAGGCTTTATAGGAGTTTAGAGGGGTTTAAAAGTTTAGAGAGTTTTGCATGGTGCTAGACAGGCTTACTGAGGTTAAAGGAGTTTGAATGGGGTCTTGAGGGGGTAGGAGGGGATTGGAGGGATCTGGAGAGGTTTATAGCGGATACGAGAGCTTTGGAGGTGTTCAGTGGTTTAGGTGTGGTTAGTATTGTTTACAGTGGATTACAAGGGTTTGCAGTGTGTTAGAAGGATTTACAGGGGATTAGTGGTTTCTGGAGGGCTTAGAAGTGTTTATAGAAGTGCTTAGAAGGGTATAGAAGCGTTTATAAGGGGTTTTGCAGGGCATTCGAGGGGTCTGGAGATGCTGATCGGTTTGTAGGGGGTAGGAAGTGTTTAGAGTCGTTTAGGGTGGTTTATAGTTGTGTAAAGATCTTTCTAGATGGTTAGAGAGGTTTACATGGGTTTACAGGAGTGAAGGATTTACAGGAGTTTCCAGGGTTTTAGAGGGCGTTACAGGTGTATAGAAGTGTTTGGGGGGGTTACATGGTGTTTACAGTCGGTTAGATGGGCTCAGCGGGTTTTATAGTGGTATAGAGGCATTTACGGGTTTAGAGGAGTTTACATGAGGTTGTAGGGGGAGATATAGAGGCTACGTGAGCTTTGGTGAGATGGTGTTTAGAAGGGTTTACAGGTGTTTGCAGGTGTTTAGAGAGGTTTACTGTGTTTTAGAGGTGTTAGAGGTGTTTCGAGGGTTTTACAGGGGGTTAGTGTTTACAGTGGTTCGCAAGGGTTTACAGTGGTTCTTTCTTTCTTTCTTTTTTCTACCTTTCTTTAATTCTTTCTTACTATCTTTCTTTCTTTATTTCTTTCTTTGTTTGTTTCTTTCTTCCTTTCATACAGTCCTTCCTTCCGTCCTTCCTTCCTTTGTTTGTTTGTTTGTTTTTCATTGTTTCTTGTTTCTTCTTTATTCTTTCTTTATTATTCAGTGTTACATGCGATTTACAGGGGTTCTAAGTGGTTATAGAGGTTTCGAGTTGTTTTGTCGGGTTTAGAGGGGTTTAGAGATGGTTAGAGAGGTACATGGGTGTACAGGAGTAAAGGATTTACAGATTTTCCAGTGTTTTAGAGGGCGTTACAGGTGTAGCGAGGGTTTTTACAGGGGGTTAGTGTATACATGGTTGCAAGGGTTTACAGTGTTTCTTCTTTCTTTCTTTCTTTTCTTTCTTTCTTTCTGTTTTTTTTTCATTCTTTCTTTCCTCTCTATCTTTCTTTGTTTGTTTCTTTCTTATCCTTCATACAGTCCCTTCCTTCCGTCCTTCTTCCTTTGTTTTGTGTTTTTTCACATTGTTTCTTGTTTCTTTCTTTCTTATCAGTGTTACATTGCGAATTACAAGTGTCAGTGGTTTTAAAAGAGGTTTAGTGTTTGACGGGATTAGAGGGGTTTAGAGGAGTTTACAGGTTTAGGGGTATAGAATTGTTTTGGGCGTTACATGTTTATAATGGTGTAGAGGGGCTCAGAAGGCTTTATAAGAGTTTAGAAGTGTTGCCATGGGTTTAAAGCTGCAGGTGTTTAGAGAGGTATAGAAGAGTTTTAGATGGTTGTAGACAGGTTTACTGGGATTAAATGAGTTTGAATGGGGTCTTGAGCGGTTGCAGGGCATTCGAGGGGTCTGGAGATGTTGATCGGTTTGTAGGGGGTAGGAGGTGTTTAGAGTTTATAGTTGTGTAAAGATCTTTCTAGATGGTTAGAGATGGTTAGAAGTGTTGCCATGGGTTTACAGGCGTGAAGGATTTACAGGAGTTTCCAGGGTTTTAGAGGGCGTTACAGGTGTATAGAAGTGTTTGGGGGGGTTACATGGTGTTTACAGTCGGTTAGATGGGCTCAGCGGGTTTTATAGTGGTATAGAGGCCTTTACGGGTTTAGAGGAGTTTACATGAGGTTGTTATAGAGGCTACGTGAGCTTATAGTTTAGAGGGTTTAGAGCTGATCGATGGTTTTAGAGGGTTGGAGGGGTTTGGATTTAGAGGGGTTTGAATGGGTAGAGGGGTTTGGAGTTTGCAGGGCGCTAGATGGATTTGGAAGTTTTAGAAGGGGTTTCCAGCTTTGCGGTATTTGCAGGGCATTAAGATGTTAGATATGTTTAGACAAATTTGCAGGGGTTTAACAGCGGTTAATAGATAGGCGTATAGGTAGTTAGAGGGTTTTACAGTGTGTTTGGAGTTCAGAGTGGTTCATAACGTTTTAGAAGGGTTTGGAGGTGTTTTTGTTCGAGAGGGTTAGTGTTCAGAATGTTTTGAGGGGTTCTGGTGAGGTCTTCATGGTGTGGAGGAGTTTCGAGTTGTTTGTAGTGTTGTAGGAGGAGTTATAGGGGGCTTCGTGGGATTTTTGTTTAGAGGGTTTAGAGCTGTTCAATGGTTTTATGGGAGTTCGAGGGTTTGGAGTGAGTTTTAGAGGGTTTTGAATGGAGGATAGAGGGTTTTGAGTTACAGGGCGCAAGATGGTGTTTAGAAGGGTTTACAGGTGTTTAGAGATGTTAGTGTGTTTTACAGATGTTAGAGCTGTTTCGAGGTTTTTACAGGGGTTAGTTTACAGTGGTTTCGCGGGTACGGAGCTTTGGACGTGTTCAGTGGTTTATGGGTTAGTGTTGTTTACAGTGGATTACAAGGGTTTTGCAGTGTGTTAGAAGGATTACCAATACAGGGGAATAGTGGTTTCTGGAGGGCTTAGAAGTGTTTATAGAAGTGCTTTATAGAAGTTTAGGGTTTTGAGGGCATTCGAGGGTGAGATGCTGATCGGTTTGTAGGTAGGAAGTGTTTAGAGTCGTTAGGGTTGTTTTATAGGTGTAAAGATCTTTCTAGATGGTTAGAGAGGTTTACATGGGTTTACAGGAGGAAGGATTTACAGAGTTTCCAGGGTTTTAGAGGGCGTTACAGGTGTATAGAAGTGTTTGGGGGGGTTACATGGTGTTTACAGTCGGTTAGATGGGCTCAGCGGGTTTTATAGTGGTATAGAGGCATACGGTTTAGAGGAGTTTTACATGAGGTTGTAGGGGGAGATATTACGTGAGCTTTGGTGAGATGGTGTTTAGAAGGGTTTACAGTGTTTGCAGGTGTTTAGAGAGGTTTACTGTGTTTTAGAGGTGTTAGAGGTGTTTCGAGGTTTTACAGGGGGTTAGTGTTTACAGTGGTTCGCAAGGGTTTACAGTGTTCTTTCTTTCTTTCTTTTTTTCTAACCTTCTTTAATTCTTTCTATCTTATCTTTCTTATTTCTTTCGAGTTGTTTTGGTCGGGTTAGAGGGGTTTAGAGGGGTTTACAGGGTATAGAATTGTTTGGGGGGTTACATGTTTATAATGGTTTAGAGGGGCTCAGCAGGCTTTATAGGAGTTTAGAGGGGTTAAAAGTTTAGAGAGGTTTACAGGGGTGTGGAGGAGTTTCGAGTTGTTCGTAGGGTTGTAGGAGGAGTTATAGGGGCTTCGTGGGCTTTATAGGGGTAGAGGGGTTTAGATCTAATCGATGGTTTTAGAGGGTTTGAAGGGGTTTGGAGTGAGTCTATAGGGGTTTGAATGGGGATAGAGGCGTTTGGTGTTTGCAGGGCGCTAGATGGACTTAGAAGTGTTTAGAAGGGTTTACAGCTGTTCGCAGGTATTTAGAGAGGTTTCGTGTGTTTTAGAGGTGTTAGAAGTGTTTAGAGGGGTTTGCTGGAGCTTTGCGGTATTTACAGGGCATTAAGGATGTTTATATGTTTAGACAGATTTGCAGGGGTTTACAGTGGGTTAGATAGACTTATAGGTGGTTAGAGGTTTTTGCATGTGGTTAGAGTGGTTTAGAATGTTTTAGGTTTTACACATGTTTAGTGGGGTTTGCAGGGGATTATGGGTGTTTAATTGTTTAGATGTTGTTAGAGGGGTTTAGAGGGAATTACACGGGTTCAGAGGGTTTTACAGTTGTTCGGAGGCGTTCAGAGTGGTACATAACGTTTTAGAAGGGGTTGGAGGTGTTTACAGGAGTGTTCGAGATGGTTAGTGGTTTAGAATGGTTGTGAGCGGTTCTGGTGAGGTTCTTTCTATTTTTGTTTCATTCTTTATTTCCTCCCTATCTTTCTTTCTTTCTTTCTTTCTTTCTTTCTTTCTTTGTTTCTTTCTTTCATACAGTCCTTCCTTCCGTCCTTCCTTTGATTGTTTGTTTGTTTTTCATTGCTTCTTTGTTTCTTTCTTTATTTCTTTCTTTCTTTCTTAGTTCAGAGTTACATGCGATTTACAGGGGGCCTAGTGGTTTTAAGAGGCGTTTTGACGGGAGTAGAGGGGTTTAGAGGAGTTTACAGGTTTAGGGGTATAGAATTGTTTTGGGCGTTACATGTTTATAATGGTTTAGAGGGGCTCAGTAGGCTTTATAGCAGTTTAGAGGTGTTGCCATGGGTTTAGAAGGGTTTAAAGCTTCAGGTGTTTAGAGAGGTATAGAGGTGCTTAGAGAGTTTTAGATGGTTTTAGGCAGGTTTACTGGGGTTAAATGAGTTTGAATGGTGTCTTGAGTGGGTTGGAGGGGTCTGGAGAGGTTTATAGCGGGTACGAGAGCTTTGGAGGTGTTCAGTTGTTTAGGTGGGGTTAGTGTTTACAGTGTGTTAGAAGGATTTACAGGGGTTTAGGGGTTTCTGGGGGGCTTATAGAAGTGCTTAGAGGGGTATAGAAGCGTTTATAGGGGGTTTTGCAGGGCATTCGAGGGGTCTGGAGATGTTGATCGGTTTGTAGGGGGTAGGAGATGTTTAGAATCGTTTAGGTTGGTTTATAGTTGTGTAAAGATGTTTATAGATGGTTCTAGAGGTTTACATGGGTTTACAGGAGTGAAGGATTTACAGGAGTTTCCAGGGTTTTAGAGGGCGTTACAGGTGTATAGACGTGTTTGGGGGGGGTTACATGGTGTTTACAGTCGGTTAGATGGGCTCAGCGGGTTTTTTAGTGGTATAGAGGCATTTACGGGTTTAGAGGAGTTTACACGAGGTTGTAGGGGAGATATAGAGGCTACGTGAGCTTTATAGGGGTTTAGAGGGGTTTAGAGCTGATCGATGGTTTTAGAGGGTTTGGAGGGGTTTGGAGTGAGTCTAGAGGGGTTTGAAATGGGGATAGAGGGTTTGACAGGGCGCTAGATGGATTTAGAAGTGTTTTAGAAGGGTTTACAGCTGTTTACAGGTGTTTAGAGAGGTTTCGTGTGTTTTAGAGGTGTTAGAAAGTGTTTCGAGGGGTTTCCGGGAGCTTTGCGGTATTTGCAGGGCATTAAGGATGTTTATATGTTTAGACAAATTTGCAGGGGTTTACAGCGGGTTAGATAGGTGCTTAGAGGGTTTTACAGGTGTTTGGAGGGGTTCAGAGTGGTTCATAACGTTTTAGAAGGGTTCGGAGGTGCTTACAGGAGTGTTCGAGAGGGTTAGTGGTTTAGAATGTTTGTGAGGGGTTCTGGTTGAGGTTTACAGGGAGTGGAGGAGTTTTTCAAGTTGTTTGTAGTGTTGTAGGAGTGAGTTATTTATGGGCTTTCGTGGGCTTTTATAGGTTTCTTTCTTTCATTACAGTTTAGAGGGGTTTAAGAGCTGTTCAATGGTTTTTATGGGATTTCGAGGGTTTTGGAGTGAGGGTTTAAAGGTGAGACGTTTTGTTTAAATGGGTTAAATGATGGAAGCTTGAGGGGTTTGGAGGATTGTAGGGGCAGGGCGCAAGATGGTGTTTTAGAAGGGTTTACAGGTGTTTGCAGGTGCTTCGAGGGGTTTACAGGGGTTAGTAATTTACAGTGGTTTGCAAGGATTCTACGCCTTGTGTTTTGGAGGAAATGGGAGGAATCAAAAGAAGTTATTGAGGGTGAGGACCAACTCTGCTAGGCGGAGGAGGGTGTCAGTGGACGGGTATGGGTTGCTCCTCTGGTCGAGGAAGAACCGGAGGGCTTTGAGACCGTCCTGGTGGGGGATGGAGGTGTAGAGTGACTGGACGTCCATGGTAAAGATGAGAGGATGGGGGCCTGGAGAATGGAATGCACGGAGCCGACGGAGAGTGTCCGAGGTGTCTTCAACATAGGTGGGGAGGGATTTAACAAAGGGGGATAGGATGGCGTCAAGGTATGTGGAAATGTGTTCGGTGGGGCACGAACAGGCAGAGACAATGGGTCTGCCAGGGCAGTCGGGTTTGTGGATTTTGGGGAGAAGGTAAAATCGGGCCGTGCGGGGCTGGGAAACGATGAGGTCGGAGGCTCGGTGGGGTAGGGAGCCCGAGCTGATGAAGTCGGTTATGGTGCTCGAGATGGTGGCCTGGTGTTCGTCAGTGGGTCATGGTCCAGGGGTAAGTAGGAGGAGGTGTCCGAAAGTTGGCGCGCGGCCTCTGCTTTGTAGATATCGACGCGCCAGACTACCACGGCACCTCCTTTGTGGCCGGGTTTGATAACCCAGTTTTATAACGCCTCCAGGCCGTTCCAGCCACTGACGACCTGAAATTAGCCCGCCTCCAGGCCGTTCCAGCCACCGACAATCCCCGACTCGACCGCCCGCAGGCCCCGGCCCCAACCCTGGCCCGAGCCGCCGGCCTGAGTCCCCCGACGCCATCTTGGCCACGAGGAGCGCCTCCAGGACTCACCAAGACGCCGCCTTCACCGACCTCCACGCCGATGCTGCCGCCGACCTCCACCTGCCTACTGGTGATGCCCAGCCCCGCTGCTTGCCTGGTAACTCTGTTTATCTCCCCCTCCCCGATTCCACCGCCCATCACCAGCGCAACGCGACTGCCGAACCTCGCCGTCCCCCGGGACCACCTAACTCCATCGCCGCACCAGCATCGCCAGTGCACTGGGCCCACCGAAGACCACAGCCGCACCCGCCTCACCTTGCATCGCCGCCGGACCGGGCCTACAGAGCATCGCCGCCGGACCGGGGCTCCCCGAACACGGCCGCCGCACCGCACCCCACTCATCCCGACCGCCTCACCGGTACGGACCGACCACACCCGCCCACCGGGACCTCCAACGCATCGCCCGCCGACCCCGACTCCACTGCCCGCGGACTCCTACCTTCGGGTCCGCCGACCCACGACACTCCACCGCCCTCCAGCAGCCTGCGGCTGTCGCCTCACCTGCAGACTGGACTCTGCAGTGGGCCTGAAGCCTCCACGTTGCTAACTCCTCCCACCACTCTGTCTTTAACGGCACTGGGTCCTAGTGCCCGTCTCCCCAGCCCCAGTAACCTTAGTGGCTATTCCACTAGGTCTCTCCCATCCTCCCCCTACCATGTAACCCTGCTCTTCCCCACCCACACCACAACCCCCATACCCCCCCACCCCCTGACCAACCTCCACCCCCCCCCACCACCACACAGCGCTTCGTCCTCAGTCCACTCAACTGCCTTCCTCCGGCCACAACCCCCATCCTTGCCGCGTGTTCACCATCCCCCCGGACCTCCCCCTCTCCGACATCGAACGGTCTGTCCTCAGCAGAGGTCTCACTTTTGTCCCCCTCCGTCCCCACCTCAATGAGTTCCGCGCCCACCACGACTTGGAGCTCTTCTACCGTCGCCTCCGCCTCACAGCGTTCTTCCACGGGCAGAAGCCCTCGCCCCCCACTGATGATGACCCTTTTCCTGTCTCCCACGCTCCGCCTCCACTTGGACCCCCCCTCGTAGCCTTCCGGCTGTAGAACTATTTATCCAGAACTGCCGTCGGGACATCAACCGCCTCGACTTCCTCCACCCCCCTGTTCTCACTCCAATCTCTCCAGCCCTGAACGTACTGCCATCGACTCACTCCGTAACAACCCAGACTGGGTTATCAAACCCGCCGACAAGGGAGGTGCCGTGGTAGTCTGGCGCGTCGATCTCTACAAAGCGGAGGCCGCGCGCCAACTCTCGGACACCTCCTCCTACTTACCACTGGACCATGACCCCACTGACGAACACCAGGCCACCATCTCGAGCACCATAACCGACTTCATGAGCTCGGGCTCCCTACCCCACCGAGCCTCCGACCTCATCGTTTCCCAGCCCCGCACGGCCCGATTTTACCTTCTCCCCAAAACCCACAAACCCGACTGCGGGTCTCGACCCGAAACGTCGCCTATCTCCTTCGCTCCTTAGATGCTGCTGCACCCGCTGAGTTTCTCCAGCTTTTTGTGTACCCCTGCCCTGGCAGACCCATTGTCTCTGCCTGTTCGTGCCCCACCGAACACATTTCCACATACCTTGACGCCATCCTATCCCCCTTTGTTAAATCCCTCCCCACCTATGTTGAAGACACCTCGGACACTCACCGTCGGCTCGGTGCATTCCATTCTCCAGGCCCCCACCCTCTCATCTTTACCATGGACGTCCAGTCACTCTACACCTCCATCCCCCACCAGGACGGTCTCAAAGCCCTCCGGTTCTTCCTCGACCAGAGGAGCAACCCATACCCGTCCACTGACACCCTCCTCCGCCTAGCAGAGTTGGTCCTCACCCTCAATAACTTTTCTTTTGATTCCTCCCATTTCCTCCAAACACAAGGCGTAGCTATGGGGACACGCATGGGCCCCAGCTACGCTTGCCTCTTCGTTGGGTACGTCGAACAATCCTTGTTCTCGGCGTACCAGGGCCCCATTCCCGACCTCTACCTCCGTTACATCGACGACTGCTTTGGTGTCACCTCCTGCACCCACACACAACTGACTGACTTCATTCATTTCACCACCAACTTCCATCCGGCACTCAAATACACTTGGACCATTTCCGACACTTCCCTACCATTCCTTGACCTCACCATCTCTATTGCAGGTGATACGCTCCTGACCCTCATCCACTACAAACCTACTGACTCCCACAGCTACCTGGACTACTCTTCCTCCCACCCTGCTTCCTGTAAGGACTCCATTCCCTATTCCCAATTCCTCCGTCTACGCCGCATCTGCTCCCAGGATGAGGTGTTCCACACCAGGTCATCACAAATGGCCTCATTCTTCAGAGGAAGGGGATTCCCCTCCCCCACTATTGATGAGGTTCGCACCAGGGTCTCCTCCATACATCGCAACACTGCCCTCGCTCCCCATTCCCCCACTCGCAAACAGGGCAGGTCCCCCTGGTCCTCACCTTTCACCCCACCAGCCGGCAAATACAACATATAGTCCTCCGCCAGTTTCGCCACCTCCAATGTGACCCCTCCTCCCGCCACATCTTCCAATCTCCCCCCCTGTCTGCCTTCCGCAAAGACCGCTCTTTCCGCAACTCCCTTGTCCATTCTTCCCTCCCCTCCCACTCTAACCCCTTCCCCGGCACTTTCCCTTGCAACCGCAAGAAATGCAACACTTGTCCCTTCACCTCCCCCCTGCACTCCTTTCAGGGACCCAAGCAGTCCTTCCAGGTCCGACAGAGGTTCACCTGCACCTCCTCCAACCTCATCTACTGCATCCCCTGCTCCAGATGCCAGATGATCTATATCGGTGAGACCAAGCGGAGGCTTGGCTATCGCTTCGCCGAACACCTCCGCTCGGTCCGCAATAACCAACCCCGACCTCCCCGGTGGCTCAGCACTTCAACTCCCCCTCCCATTCGACATCCGACCTCTCGGTCCTGGGCCTCCTCCACGGCCAGAGTGAGCAACACCGCAAGCTGGAGGAACAGCACCTCATATTCCGCTTGGGGAGTCTGCATCCTTTGGGCTTGAATATTGAATTTTCTCAATTCTGTTAACCCTTGCTGTCTCCTCCCCTTCCCACCTCTCCCTCAGCCCTCGGGCCCTGGCATTCCCTCTATCTCTATCTCCCTCCCCCACCCCAGTCGCACCAGCTTCTCATTTTCACACCACAAACAGCTTACAGTGGCTTGTTCCCTTTATCACCGATACTTTCTTGCATATCTTTCACTCATTGTTCCTTATCTCTCCACATCACCGTCTATATCTCTCATTTCCCTGATCCCTGCCCAGTCTGAAGAAGGGTCTCGACCCGAAACGTCGCATATCTCCTTCGCTCCTTAGATGCTGCTGCACTCGCTGAGTTTCACCAGCTTTTTGTGTACCAAGGATGTTTATATGTTTAGACAGATTTGCAGGTGTTTACAGCGGGTTAGACTTATAGGTGGTTAGAGGTTTTTGCATGTGGTTAGAGTGGTTTAGAGTGTTTCAGGTTTTAGACATGTTTAGTGGGGTTTGCAGTGGTTTATGGGAGTTTAATTGTTTAGATGGATTTAGAGGGGTTTAGAGGGATTTACAAGGGTTCAGAGGGTTTTACAGTTGTTCGGAGGGGTTCAGAGTAGCTCATAACGTTTTAGAAGGGTTTGGAGGTGGTTACAGGAGTGTTCGAGAGGGTTAGTGGTTTAGAATGGTTGTGAGGGGTTCTGGTGAGGTTCTTTCAATTGTTGTTTCATTCTTTCTTTCCTCTCTAGCTTTCTTTCTTTATTTCTTTCTTTCTTTCTTTGTTTGTTTCTTTCTTTCATACAGTCTTTCCTTCCGTCCTTCCTTCCTTTGATTGTTTGTTTGTTTTTCATTGCTTCTTGGTTTCTTTATTTCTTTCTTTCTTTCTTTCTTAGTTCAGAGTTACAAGCGATTTACAGGGGGCCTAGTGGGTTTAAGAGGCGTTTTGACGGGATTAGAGGGGTTTAGAGGAGTTTACAGGTTTAGGGGTTTCGGGCGTTACATGTTTATAATGGTTTAGAGGGGCTCAGTAGGCTTTATAGGAGTTTAGAGGTGTTGCCATGGGTTTAGAAGGGTTAAAAGCTGCAGTTGTTTAGAGAGGTATAGAGGCGTTTAGAGAGTTTTGGATGGTTCTAGACAGGTTTACTGGGGTTAAATGAGGTTGAATGGGGTCTTGAGGGGGTTGGAGGGGATTGGAGGGGTCTGGAGAGGTTTATAGCGGGTACGAGAGCTTTGAAGGTGTTCAGTGTTTTAGGTGGGGTTAGTGTTTTACAGTGTGTTAGAAGGATTTACAGGGGTTTAGGGGTTTCTGGAGGGCTTATAGAAGTGCTTAGGAGGGGTATAGAAGCGTTTATAGGGGGTTTTGCTGGGCATTCGAGGGTCTGGAGATGTTGATCGGTTTGTAGGGGGTAGGGAGGTGTTTAGAGTCGTTAGGTTGGTTTTTATAGTTGTGTAAAGATCTTTCTAGATGGTTTAGAGAGGTTTAAATGGGGTTTTACAGGAGTGAAGGATTTACAGGAGTTTCCAGGGTTTTAGAGGGCGTTACAGGTGTATAGAAGTGTTTGGGGGGGGGGGTTACATGGTGTTTACAGTCGGTTAGATGGGCTCAGCGGGTTTTATAGTGGTATAGAGACATTTACGGGTTTAGAGGAGTTTACATGAGGTTGTAGGGGGAGATATAGAGGCTACGTGAGCTTTATACGGGTTTAGAGGGGTTTAGAGCTGATCGATGGTTTTAGAGGGTTTGGAGGGTTTGGATTTAGAGGGGTTTGAATGGGTAGAGGGGTTTGGAGTTTGCAGGGCGCTAGATGGATTTAGAAGTGTTTAGAAGGGTTTACAGCTGTTTTCAGGTGTTTAGAGAGTTTCCGTGTGTTTTAGAGGTGTTAGAAGTGTTTAGAGGGGTTTCCTGGAGCTTTGCGGTATTTGCAGGGCATTAAGGATGGTTTTATGGGATTTCGAGGGTTTTGGAGTGAGTGTAGAGGGTTTTGAATGGGGATAGAGGGATTTGGAGTTTGCAGGGCGCAAGATGGTGTTTGGAAGGGTTTACAGGTGTTTGCAGGTGTTTAGAGAGGTTTAATGTGTTTTAGAGGTGTTAGAGGTGTTTCGAGGGTTTTACAGGGGGTTAGTGTTTACAGTGGTTTGCAAGGGTTTACAGTGGTTCTTTCTTTCTTTCTTTCTTTCTTGCTTTCTTTCTTTCTTTCTTGCTTTCTTTCTAACTTTCTTTCATTCTTTCTTTCCTCTCTTTCTTTCTTTATTTCTTTGTTTGTTTGTTTGTTTCTTTCTTTCATACAGTCCTTCCGTCCTTCCTTTGTTTGTTTGTTTTTCATTGTTTCTTGGTTTCTTTCTTTATTTCTTTCTTTCTTTCTTAGTTCAGTGTTACATGCCATTTACAGGGGGTCTAGTGGTTTTAAGAAGTTTCGAGGTGTTTTGACGGGTTTGGAGTGATTTAGAGGAGTTTACAGGGGTATAGAATTGTTTGGGGGTTACATGTTTATAATGGTTTAGAGGGGCTCAGCAGACTTTATAGGAGTTTAGAGGTGTTGCCATGGGTTTAAAAGTAGAGAGTTTCAGACGGTTCTAGACACGTTTACTGGGGTTAAATGAGTTTGAACGGGGTCTTGAGGGGGTTGGAGGGGATTGTAGGGGTCTGGAGAGGTTTATAGCGGGTACGAGAGCTTTGGAGGTGTTCAGTGGTTTAGGTGGGGTTAGTGTTGTTTACAGTGGTTTACAAAGGTTTACAGTGTATTAGAAGGATTTACAGGGGTTTAGGGGTTTCTGGAGGGCTTAGAATTTTGATAGGGTATAGAAGCGTTTATAGGGGTTTTCGCAGGGCATTCGAGGGGTCTGGAGATGTTGATCGGTTTGTAGGGGGTAGGAGGTGTTTAGAGTCGTTTCGGTTGGTGTATAGTTGTGTAAAGATGTTTACAGATGGTTAGAGAGGTTTCATGGGTTTACATGAGTTTCCAGGGTCTTAGAGGGCGTTACAGGTGTATAAGAGTGTTTGGGGGGGTTACATGGTGTTTACAGTCGTTTAGATGGGCTCAGCGGGTTTTATAGTGGTGTAGAGGCATTTACCGGTTTAGAGGAGTTTACATGGGGTTGTAGGGGGGGGTCATAGGGGCTTCGTGAGCTTTATAGGCGTTTAGAGGGGTTTAGAGCTGATCGATGGTTTTAGAGGGTTTGAAGGCGTTTGGAGTGAGTCTAGAGGGGTTTGAATGGGGATAGAGGGGTTTGGAGTTTAGAGGTGTTGCCATGGGTTTAGAAGGGTTTAAAGGTGCAGGTGTTTAGAGAAGAATAGAGGTGTTTAGATGGTTCTAGACAGGTTTACTCGGGTTAAATGAGTTTGAATGGAGGCTGGAGGGGGTTGGAGGCGATTGGAGGGGTCTGGAGAGGTTTATAGCGGGTACGAGAGCTTTGGAGGTGTTCTGTGGTTTAGGTGGGGTTGTTGTTGTTTACAGTGGTTTACAAGCCTTTACAGTGTGTTCGAAGGATTTACAGGGGTTTAGGGGTTTCTGGAGGGCTTAGAAGTGTTTATAGGGTATAGAGGCGTTTATAGGGGGTTTTGCAGGGCATTCGAGGGATCTGGAGATGTTGATCGGTTTGTAGGGGGTAGGAGGTGTTTAGAGTCGTTTAGGTTGGTTTATATTTGTGTAAAGATCTTTCTAGATGGTTAGAGAGGTTTACATGGGTTTACAGGAGTGAAGGATTTACAGGAGTTTTCAGGGTTACAGGTGTATGGAAGTGTTTGGGGGGGGAGTTACATGGTGTTTACAGTCGTTTAGATGGGCTCAGCGCGTTTTATAGTGGTGTAGAGGCATTTACGGGTTTAGAGGAGTTATAGTGGCTTCGTGAGCTTTATAGGGGTTTAGAGGGGTTTAGAGCTGATCGATGGTTTTAGAGGGGTTTGGAATGGTTTCAGGGCGCTAGATGGATTTCGAAGTGTTTAGAAGGGTTTACAGCTGTTTACAGGTGTTTAGAGAGGTTTCGTGTGTTAGAGTTGTTAGAAGTGTTTAGAGGGGTTTCCTGGAGCTTTGCGGTATTTGCAGGGCATTAAGGATGTTTATATGTTTAGACAGATTTGCAGGGGTTTACAGCGGGTTAGGCTTATAGGTTTTTAGAGGTTTTCGCAGGTGTTTAGAGTGGTTTAGAGTGTTTTAGGTTTTAGACATGTTTAGTGGGATTTGCAGGGGTTTATGGTGGTTTAATTGTTTAGATGTATTTAGAGGGGTTTAGAGGGAATTACACGTGTTCAGAGGGTTTTACAGGTGTTTGGATTCAGAGTGGCTTCATAACGTTTTAGCGGGGTTTGGTGGTGCTTACAGGAGTGTTCGAGAGGGTTAATGGTTTAGAATAGTTGTGAGGTTTACAGGGGTGTGGAGGAGTTTCGAGTTATTTGTAGGGTTGTAGGAGGAGTTATAGGGGCTGCGTGGGCTTTATAGGGGTTTAGAGGTGTTTAGAGCTGTTCGATGGTTTTAGGGGATTTGGAGGGGGTTGGAGTGAGTTTAGAGGGTTTTGAATGGGGATAGAGGGGTTTGGAGTTTGCAGGGCGCACGATGGTGTTTAGAAGGGTTTACAGGTGTTTGCAGGTGTTTAGAGAGGTCTAATGTGTTTTAGAGGTGCTAGAGGTCTTTTGAGCGTTTTACAGGGGGTTAGTGTTTACAGTGGTTTGCAAGGGTTTACAGTGGTTCTTTCTTTCTTTCTTTCTTTCTTTCTTTCTTTCTTTCTTTCTTCTTTTTTTCTTTCTTTCTTTCTTTCTTTCTTTCTATCACCTATAAGCCTATCTAACCCGCTGTAAACCCCTGCAAATTTGTCTAAACATATGCCCTGCAAATAACGCAAAGCTGCGGGAAACCCCTCTAAACACTTCTAACACCTCTAAAACACACGAAATATCTCTAAACACCTGCAAACAGCTGTAAACCCTTCTAAACACTTCTAAATCCATCTAGCGCCCTGCAAACTCCTCCCTCTATCCCCATTCAAAACCCTCTAAACTCACTCCAAACCCCTCCAAATCCTCTAAAACCATCGATCAGCTCTAAACCCCTCTAAACCCCTATAAAGCCCACAAAGCCCCTAGAACTCCCCCTACAACCCCATGTAAACTCCTCTAAACCCGTAAATGCCTCTACACCGCTATAAAACCCGCTGAGCCCATCTAAACGACTGTAAACACCATGTAACCTCCCCCAAACAATTCTATACACCTAAAACTCTGGAAGCTCCTGTAAATCCTTCACTCCTGTAAACCCATGTAAACCTCTCTAACCATCTATAAAGATCTTTACACAACTATAAACCAACCTAAACGACTCTAAACACCTCCTACCCCCTACAAAAGAAAGAAAGAAAGAAAGAAAGAAAGAAAGAAAGAAAGAAAGAACCACTGTAAACATTGCAAACCACTGTAAACGCTTACCCACTGTAAAACCCTTGAAACACCTCTAACACCTCTAAAACACACTAAAACTCTCTAAACATCTAAACCCGTAAATGCCTCTACACGACTATAAAACCCGCTGAGCCCATCTAAACGACTGTAAACACCATGTAACACCCCCCAAACACTTCTATACACCTGTAACGCCCTCTAAAACCCTGGAAACTCCTGTAAATCCTTCACTCCTGTAAACCCATGTAAACCTCTCTAACCATCTATAAAGATCTTTACACAACTATAAACCAACCTAAACGTCTCTAAACACCTCCTACCCCCTACAAACCGATCAACATCTCCAGACCGCTCGAATGCCCTATAAACGCTTCTATTCCCTTCTAAGCACTTCTATAAACACTTCTAAACCCTTCAAAAACCCCTAAACCCCTGTAAATCCTTCTAACACACTGTAAACCCTTGTAAACCACTGTAAACAACACTAACCCCACCTAAACCACTGAACACCTCCAAAGCTCTCGTACCCGCTATAAACCTCTCCAGACCCCTCCAATCCCCTCCAACCCCCTCAAGACCCTATTCAAACTCCTTTAACCCCAGTAAACCTGTCTAGAACCATCTAAAACTCTCGAATCTTTTAAACCCATGGCAACACCTCTAAACTACTGTAAAGCCTGCTGAGCCCCTCTAAACCATTATAAACATGTAACCCCCCGAACAATTCTAAACTCCTCTAAACCCCTCTAAACCCGTCAAAACACCTCGAAACCTCTTAAAACCACTAGACCCCCTGTAGATCGCATGTAACACTGAACTAAGAAAGAAAGAAAGAAAGAAAGAAAGAAAGAAACAAAGAAACAATGAAAAACAAACAAACAAACAAAGGAAGGAAGGACGGAAGGAATCACTGTATGAAAGAAAGAAACAAACAAACAAAGAAAGACATAAATAAATAAAGACAGAAAGAAAGAAAGAAAGAAAGAACCACTGTCAACCCTTGCAAACCACTGTAAACAGTAACCCCCTATAACCTCGAAACACCTCTAACACCTCTAAACACACTAAACCTCTCTAAACACCTGCAAACACCTGTAAACCCTTCTAAACACCATTTTGCGCCCTGCAAACTCCAAACCCTTCCATCCCCAGTCAAAACCCTCTAAACTCACTACCAACCCCTCCAAATCCTCTAAAACCATCGAACAGCTCTAAACCCCTCTAAACCCCTATAAAGCCCACGAAGCCCCTGGAACTCCCCTACAACCCCATGTATACTCCTCTAAACCCGTAAATGCCTCTACAGCACTATAAAACCCGCTGAGCCCATCTAAACGACTGTTAACCCCCCCCTAAACACTTCTATACACCTGTAACGCCCTCTAAAACCCTGGAAACTCCTGTAAATCCTTCACTCCTGTAAACCCATCTAAACCTCTCTAACCATCTATAAAGATCTTTACACAACTATAAACCTACCTAAACGACACTAAACACCTCCTACCCCCTACAAACCGATCAACATCTCCCGACCCCTCGGATGCCCTATAAACGCTTCTATACCCTTCTAAGCACTTCCATAAACACTTCTAAGCCCTCCAGAAACCTCTAAACCCCTGTAAATCCTTCTAACACACTGTAAACCTTGGGGGGGGGGGGGGGGGGGGGGGGGGGGGGGGGGGGGGGTGGTAAACCACTGTAAACAACACTAACCCCACCTAAACCACTGAACACCTCCAAAGCTCTCGTACCCGCTATAAACCTCTCCAGACCCCTCCAATCCCCTCTAACCCCCTCAAGACCCCATTCAAACTCATTTAACCCCAGTAAACCTTTCTACAACCATCTAAAACTCTCTAAACACCTCTATACCTCTCTAAAACAAATTGCAGCTTTAAACCTAAACCCATGGCAATACCTCTAAACTCCTATAAAGCCTGCTGAGCCCCTCTAAACCATTATAAACATGTAACCCCCCAAACAATTCTATACCCCTGTAAACTCCTCTAAACCCCTCTAAACCCGTCAAAACACCTCGCAACCTCTTAAAACCACTAGACCCCCTGTAAATCGCATGTAACACTGAACTAAGAAAGAAAGAAAGAAATAAAGAAAGAAACCAAGAAACAATGAAAAACAAACAAACAAACAAAGGAAGGAAGGGCGGAAGGAATGCATGCAAGAAAGAAAGAAACAAACAAAGAAAGAAATAAAGAAAGAAAGAAAGAAAAAAGAAGAAAGAAAGAAAGAAAGAAAGAACCACTGTAAACCCTTGCAAACCACTGTAAACACTAACCCCCTGTAAAACCCTCGAAACACCTCTAACACATCTAAAACACACTAAACCTCTCTAAACACCTGAAAACACCTGTAAACCCTTCTTGCGCCCTGCAAACTCCAAACCCCTCCATCCCCATTCAAAACCCTCTAAACGCACTCCAAACCCCTCCAAATCCTCTAAAACCATCGAACATCTAAATCCCTCTAAACCCCTATAAAGCCCACGAAGCCCCTATAAGACTTCCTACAACCCTACAAACAACTAGAAACTCCTCCACACCCCTGTAAACCTCACCGGAACACCTCACAACCATTCTATACCACTAACCCTCTCGAACACTCCTGTAAGCCCCTCCAAACCCTTCTGAAACGTTATGAACCACTCTGAACCCGTCCAAACAACTGTGAACCCGTGTAATTCCCTCTAAACCCCTCTAAATCCATCTAAACAATTAAACTCCCATAAACCACTGCAAACATGTCTAAAACCTAAAACACTCTAAAGCACTCTAAACACCCGCAAAAACCTCTAACCACCTATAAGCCTATCTAACCCGCTGTAAACCCCTGCAAATTTGTCTAAACATATAAACATCCTTAATGCCCGGCAAATACCGCAAAGCTCCAGAAAACCCCTCTAAACACTTCTAACAACTCTAAAACACACGAAACCTCTCCAAACACCTGCAAACAGCTGTAAACCCTTCTAACACTTCTAAATCCATCTAGCGGCCTGCAAACACCAAAGCCCTCTATCCCCATTCAAACCCACTCTAGACTCACTCCAAACTCATCCATCAGCTCTGAACCCATCTAAACCCCTATAAAGCTCACGAAGCCCCTATAACTCCCCCACGTAAACTCCTCTAAACCCATAAATGCCTCTACACGACTATAAAACCCGCTGAGCCCATCTAAACGACTGTGAACACCATGTAACCTCCCCAAACACTTCTATACACCTGTAACACACTCTAAAACCGTGGAAACTCCTGTAAATCCTACACTCCTGTAAACCCATGTAAACCTCTCTAACACAACTTTACACAACTGTAAACCAACCTAAACGTCTCTAAACACCTCCAGACCCCTCGAATGCCCTATAAACGCTTCTATACCCTTCTAAGCACTTCTATAAACACTTCTAAGCCCTCCAGAAACCCCTAAACCCCTGTAAACCCCTGTAAAACCCCTGGGGGGGGGGGGTTACATGGTGTTTACTGTCGTTTAGATGGGAGCGCGTTTTATAGTGGTGTAGAGGCATTTACGGGTTTAGAGGAGTTTACATGGGGTTGTAGGGGGAGTTATAGGGGCTTCGTGAGCTTTATAGGGGTTTAGAGCTGATCGATGGTTTTGGAGGGTTTGGAGGGGTTTGGAGTGAGTCTAGAGGGGTTTGAATGGGGATAGAGGGGTTTGGAGTTTGCAGGGCGCTAGATAGATTTAGAAGTGTTTAGAAGGGTTTACAGCTGTTTGCACGTGTTTAGAGAGGTTTCGTGTGTTTTAGAGTTGTTAGAAGTGTTTAGAGGGGTTTCCTGGAGTTTTGCGGTATTTGCAGGGCATTAAGGATGTTTATATGTTTAGACAGATTTGCAGGTGTTTACAGCGGGTTAGACTTATAGGTGGTTAGAGGTTTTTGCATGTGGTTAGAGTGGTTTAGAGTGTTTTAGGTTTTAGACATGTTTAGTGGGGTTTACAGAGGTTTATGGGTGTTTAATTGTTAGATGGATTTAGAGGGGTTTAGAGGGAATTACACGGGTTCAGAGGGTTTTACAGGTGTTTGGAGGGGTTCAGAGTGGTTCATAAGGTTTTCGAAGGGTTTGGACGGCTTTACAGGAGTGTTCGAGAGGGTTAGTGGTTTAGAATGGTTGTGAGGGGTTCTGGTGAGGTTTACAGGGGTGTGGAGGAGTTTCGAGTTGTTTGTAGGGTTGTAGGAGGAGTTATAGGGGCCTCGCGGGATTTATAGGGGTTTAGAGGGGTTTAGAGCTGTTCGTTGGTTTTAGAGGATTTGCAGGGGTTTGGAGTGACTTTAGAGGGTTTTGAATGGGGATAGAGGGGTTTGGAGTTTGCAGGGCGCAAGATGGTGTTTAGAAGGGTTTACAGGTGTTTGCAGGTGTTTAGAGAGGTTTAGTGTGTTTTAGAGGTGTTACAGGTGTTTCGAGGGTTTTACAGGGGGTTAGTGTTTACAGTGGTTTGCAAGGGTTTACAGTGGTTCTTTCTTTCTTTCTTTCTTTCTTTCTTTCTTTCTTTCTTTCTTTCTTTCATATAGTCCTTCCTTCCGTCCTTCCTTTGTTTGTTTGTTTGTTTTTCATTGTTTCTTGGTTTCTTTCTTTATTTTTTTCTTTCTTTCTTAGTTCAGTGTTACATGCGATTTACAGGGGGTCTACTGGTTTTAAGAGGTTTCGAGGTGTCTTGACGGGTTTAGAGGGGTTTAGAGGAGTTTACAGGGGTCTAGAATTGTTTGGGGGTTTACATGTTTATAATGGTTTAGAGGGGCTCAGCAGGCTTTATAGTAGTTTCGTGATGTTGCCATGGGTTTAGAAAGGTTTAAAGGTGCAGGTGTTTAGGGAGGTATAGAGGTGTTTAGAGAGTTTTAGATGGTTGTAGACAGGTTTACTGGGGTTAAATGTGTTTGAATGGGGTCTTGAGGGAGTTGGAGGGGATTGGAGGGGTCTGAAGTTTATAGCGGGTACGAGAGCTTCGGAGGTGTTCAGTGGTTTAGGTGGGGTTAGTGTTGTTTGCAGTGGTTTACAAGGGTTTACAGTGTATTAGAAGGATTTATAGGGGTTTTGGGGTTTCTGGAGGGCTTAGAAGTGTTTATAGAAGTGCTTAGCAGGGTATAGAAGCGTTTATAGGGCATTCGAGGGGTCTGGAGATGTTGATCGGTTTGTAGGGGGTAGGAGGTGTTTAGAGTCGTTTAGGTTGGTTTATAGTTTGTGTAAAGATGTTTTAATAGATTGGTTAGCAGAGTTTTTACATGTGGTTTACACAGGAGTGAAGGATTACAGGAGTTTCCAGGGTTTTAGAGGGCTTTACAGGTGTTAGAAGGTGTTTGGTGGAGCTGGTACATGGTTTTTACATTCGTCCGGATGGGCTCAGCGGTTTTATAGGGGTGTAGATGCATTTAAACGGGTTTAAGAGGAGTTTACATGGGGTTGTAGGGGCAGTTTATAGGGGCTTTCGTGAGCTTTATTAGGGCTTTAGGAGGGTTTGGAGCTGATCGATGGGTTTAGTAGTGTTTGGAGGGGTGTGGATGAGTCCCTAGAGGGGTTTGAATGGTGGTATAGAGGGGCTTGGTGTTTTGCAGGGCGCAGATGGATTTAGAAGGATTAGAAGGGGTTACAGCTGTTTGCAGGTGTTTGGAGAGGTTTCGTGTGTTTTAGAGGCGTTAGAAGTTTTTCCTTCTAGGGTTTCCTGGAGCTTTGCGGTTATTTGCAGGGCATTAAGGATGTTATTATGTTAAGCACAAATTTGCAGGGTTTACAGCGGGTTAGATAGGTGGTTAGAGGTTTAGCAGGTGTATAGAGTGCTTTAGAGTGGTTTTTTAGGTTTAGACATGTTTAGAGGGTATTTGCAGGGGTTTATGGTATTTAATTGTTAGATGGATTTTTAAGCTTTAGAGGGAATTACAAAACGGGTTTCAGAGGTTTTACAGTTTGTTGGAGGGGGGTTCAGATTGGTTCATGACGTTTTAGAAGGGTTGGAGGGGCTCAGATTGGTTCATGACTTTTATGAAGGTTTTGGAGGGGGCTTACAGGAGTGGTTCGAGAGGGTTATGGTCTAGAATCTGTTGAGAGGGGTTCTGGGTGAGAGTTTTACAGGGTGTGGAAGGGATTCGGGTTGTTGGAAGGGTTAGTAGGAGGAGTTATAGGGGCTTCGTGAGGCCTTTAATAGTGGTTTAGTGCGGTTTGGAGCTTCGATGGTTAGAGGATATGGTCGGGGTTTGAGTGAGTTAGAGGTTTTGAATGGGGATAGAGGGGTTGGAGTTGCAGGGCGCAAGATGGTTTTAAAGGGTGTAACAGATGTTGCAGGTGTTTTTAAGAGAAGATTTAGGTGTTTTAGAGGTGTTAGAGGTGTTCGAGGGTTTTAACAGGGGTTATGTTACAGTGGTTTGCAAGGGTTTACAGTTGTTCTTTTCTTTCTTTCTTTCCCTTTTCTTTCTTTCTTTTTCTTGCTTTCTTTCTTTCTTTCCTTCTTATCCTTTCTTATCTTTCTTTGTGTCTTTCTTCTTTCTTTCCTTTCCTTTTTTTTTCTTCTTTCTTTCTTTCTTTCTTTCTTTCTTCTTTCTTTCATTTTTTTCTTGTTTTTTCTTTTTCTTTTCTGTCCTTCTTTTTTTCGTTTTTTTCGTCTGTTCTTTCTTTCTTTCTTTCTTTCTTTTTTCTTTTCTTTCTTTCCTTTCTCTCTTTCTTTCTCTTTTTCTTTTCTTTCTTTCTTTTAAGATGTTTTTCGAGGGTGTTTTATTGACGGTTTAGAGGGGTTTAGATGCGAGGAGTTTTACAGGGGTATAGAATTGTTTGGGGTTACAGTTTATAATGGTTTAGAGGGCCTCAGCAGCTTTATGTATATAGAGGTGTTGCCATGGGTTTTAGAAGGTTTTAAAGCTGCATGGGTTTAGAGAGGTATAGAGGAGTTTAGGATAGTTTTTAGATGGTGAAACAGGGTTTACTGGGTAAAATGTGTTTGAATGGGGTCTTGAGGGGAGGGGATTGGAGAGTCTCGAGAGGTTTATAGCGGGTAAACTATAGCTTTTGGAGTGTTCAGATGTGTTTAGGTGGGGTTAGTGTGTTTAACAGTGGTTTACAAGGGTTTACAGTGTGTTAGAAGGATTTACAGGGGTTAGGTGTTTCTGGAGGGCTTAAAGTGTTTATAAAGTGGCTTATCAGGTAAGAAGCGTTTATAGGGTATTGGGGTCTGGAGGGGTCTGGAGATGTGAATCGGTTTGTAGGGGGTAGGAGTGTCCCGGTTTAAGGTTGTTTTATAGTTGTCTAAAGATTTTTATAGATGTTTTAGAGAGGTTACAATGGGTTTACAGGAGCGAAGGACTTACAGGAGTTTTCCAGGGTTTCAGAGGGCGTTACAGGCTTTGGGGGTGGTTACATGGTGTTTACAGTTGTGTTTAGATGGCTCAAGAGTCACGGGTTTTCTAGTGGGTGTAGAGGCATTTACGGTTTAGAGGAGTTACATGGGTTGTAGGGGGAGTTATAGGGGCTTCGTGGGCTTTATAGGGTTTAGAGTGGGTTTAGAGCTGATCGATTGTTTTAGAGGATTTGGTGGGTTTGGAGGGACGTAGAGGGGGTTTTTGAATGGGGATAGAAGGGTTTTTGAGTTTGCAGGGCGCTAGATGGATTTTAGAAAGTGTTTTTAGAGGGTTTACAGCTGTTTGCAGGTGTTTAGAGAGGTTTCGTGTGTTTTAGAGGTGTTGGGGGGTTACATGTTTATAATGGTTTAGAGGGGCTCAGCAGGCTTTATAGGATTTAGAGACATTGCCATGGGTTTAGAAGGGGTTTAAAGCTGCGGGCAGGTTTTAGAGAGGTATATAGGAGTTTTAGAGAGTTTTTAGATGGTTGTAGACAGGTTTTATCCGACTGGGGTTAAAATTGGAGTTTGAAATGGGGTCTTGAGGGGGTTGGAGAGGATTGGAGGGCTGGAGAGGTTTTACAGCGGGTACGAGAGCTTTGGAGTGTTCAGTGGTTTAGGTGGGGTTAGTGTTGTTTACAGTGGTTTAGAAGGTGTGTTAGAAGGATTTACAGGGGTTTAGGGGTTTCTGGAGGGCTTAGAAGTGTTTATAGAAGTGCTAAGAAGCGTATGGGTTTAGAGGCGTTTAGAGCTGATCGATGGTTTTAGAGGGTTTGGAGGGGTTTGGAGTGAGTCTAGAGGGGTTTGAATAGGGATAGAGGGGTGTGGAGTTTGCAGGGCGCTAGATGGATTTAGAAGTGTTTAGAAGGGATTACAGCTGTTTGCAGGTG